>CAJOBZ010000049.1:0-1200000 GCA_905332375.1 Pieris macdunnoughi | reverse complement strand
TTTTGTTTTTTGATTTCTTAAAGTATTAAAATAAAGAACGCTTCTATATAAAGTTGCTGTAAGAAAATAGGACGGCATTTCTCATTAAAGCTTAAAGTGGGACATCGTTTAAGATATATAACAATCCACGTCTTCATTTAAATCATATATCTTTTAAAGTTTGTACTAAAATTTTATCTGGAGTTTTAATTTATTCTTGGAAAAGTGTGGACCCAAAAAGTCAACGGTGCGACAGAAAAATAAATGATTATGAAACAGATACAGAAATCTGAGGCCCAGACCTAAAAAGGGTTGAAGCGCCACTGGTTTTTTTTCAGTTATGCTTAGGATTTTTTTTATTACTAGGCTAATCTGGAAGAGATTTCTTGATAGCGATAAGGCCGTTGCATCCATGCATTACCTGTTTTTATCTGTTCATTTTTAATAAAAGTCCCCAAAACCTCTGTATAAACACGATAAACTGAAAAAATACCAAACAGATTTTGATAATGTCACCACATAGGAATGTTTAGGTTAAGGTGGAAAGAATACAATGCCAACAAAAACGCAGTTCTTTTACCGTAAGTTGAGCTCCATGTATCCAAAGGGACCTTCTGTACCTTCTGTAATTAGCTAAGCTAAAAAACTAAAACAAAAACTTGGCGATTAAAAAGAGTGGCGGAGAGTTTATTGGCAGTTCTTCTTTTACGTTTTACGCCCTTGATTTGAGAATTGGCAGTGCCCCAATTGACCCCCTGTTCTATAAAAAAAAATGTAAAATTAGAAGCATAATATGTATTTCTTTTTTGACGATTATAAGTGTACATTGTGTATATGAATAAATGATTTTGACTTTTGACCTAACAACATCTTATAGTGACCATAACAATATTACAAATAATTAAATATATACTTGGAGAATATATTATATTTTAAGGTTAGTTCTTGTTTTTATTGTTATTTTTGTGTTGTTCCTGTTATATAACTTGGAAAAAGATTTACAGTTTTCTGGCAACATTTTCTAGCAAATCCACATGAGTTACCAGGTAAAGTATGTGAGACTAAATAGGCCAAAACGTACGGCTTTTGAGGGTTCATTGACCCGAATTATACAAAGGCTCAGATGACAAGCCTCGGCCACTTCACGGCGTGTAATGAGAGAAATCTTTCCCCATCTGATCTACATCACAAAGGTGTTACTTATATCATTTCTACTTCATATTCTACTTGTATTAAAGCGCTTGAACTCTTCCACTTACCCTGGGAATTAGGGGTTTTAATTCCTTACTAGACATTTTATAAACTATATTATATTTTATTTAAATTTTTAAAGGCAACGTGCCTTTAATGGGAGTGTAGTTAGACCATAAGTTTTGACAGACAAAATAACTTGACTGCTATTATTATGAAATTAAAAATAAATAAATCCGTGGTTATCGCCAAGGGTTATTTTTACACAACGTTTGTAAGGAGCTGCAACCATTACACCGTGTTCCACATGACATCTTAAGTAATAAATAATAATTATAATATGTCAATCAAATAGGCAAGTAGGTGATCAACGTCCTGTGTGACACAAGTCGACTTTTTGAGTCTAGCAAGCCGGTTTCCTCACGATGTTTTCCTTCATAGATCAAGCGAATGTTAAATGCGCACATAAAATAATGTCCATTGGTGCACAGCCGGGGTTCAAACCTACGACCTCAGGGATGATTTAGTTATTATGACAATTGCTTGCCCATTTTAATAAACTTTCTTTACAGATAAAAGTTTTATTATTATTATATTATTCATGTGATATTTCAATTAACTAAACTAAATTATATTACTTACAGGTAATTAATTGGTTTTGATACCAATACGGCATTTAAAAAAATGTTTTAACCTAAAAATGTAGAAGGGCACAACTAAGATTTAAGGTGGCCTTGACACCACGGACTCCTGGTACTACCGGTGACCCCAGAGCTGGTGCTTTCCTCAATTTTGATTGCAGATGGATGAAAAAAAAACTATTATGTATATTTGTTTGTTGCAAATTTTTTTTTTATGGTTGATACCGCCCATGGACACTCACTTTGCCAGAGGGCTTGAAAGTGCCTTTTAAGCATTGGTACGCTCTTTTCTTGAAGGACCCTAAGTCGAATTGGTTCGGAGTTACATCAGTGGGCATCTGGTTCCACATTAGTGGTGCCTTAACCTTTAAAACGCTCAAATTAAATGTAGAAGTTAAATTGTTTCCAGCATTTTGACCCGCATAAGTACCTCACAGCGTCACAAGCGATTACACGAAACACAATGCAAGACAAAGACTAGGAAAATGGGAGTTCTAAAAGCTTTCAAAGCAAAGGTCCCGATCTTTTGCAAAACTTCAAACGCTTAAAAATGGCGCTATTCGCGTTAAAAACACGCCATTTCATAATTAAAACTTTGACTTGGTCATCGCGGAATCTTAAAAAGGAGTATTAAAACTATCCATAGAAAAATATATAAAATAAAGTATGTTTATTATGGAACATAAGATACATGTATCACTTATTCCACGTCATTAAATTTGAATTTGTAGGCATCCCTACTCATCGGCAAATAAGACAGGGTGTAGGCCGAGAGAAAAAGCCGGCGTAAAAAACTCTCGGTACTCTTTTTTAACTGCATCATCAGAACACACCATCACACAACAGCCGAATTAGGTGTTACTTAGTTAAATGTATTTAATAATTTGTATTGAATTTTTCCTTTCTTTGTTAGAACCTTTTTGTGTGTATTCCATCTTTGGCTATATCTCTAGAATAATTGTTTTTAATTTTGAAATAAATAAAGATAAATTGACATTTATTTCTTGGACTTAGATGACAGTATACATGGTATTCGCTCGAACGGTGAAGGAAATCGTGAGGAAACCGCCTTAGACCAAAAATTCGATGTATGTGTCAGGCACTGGATCTGATCACCTACTTGCCTATTAAATTGAGAAATGATCATGACACAGATACAGAAATCTGAGGCCCAAACCTAAAAAGATTGTCGCGCCACTAATTGTATTTATTTCTTTTTATTGTAGATAAGCTGTTTAGTTGTAAGCGTGTAAAAATAAAACAGCAACAAAAGCTTCTTTTATTTTAAATAAAAATAACATGCAACCTATGACCACATATATACAAAACTAAATAGACTACCAACCCACCATATATATAGCTGTCAAAAAGTTTTAAAGAAAATATAAAAAATATTAATAAAGCAAGAAGTAAGATTTAAACCCCTGAATAAGACCCCTTTGGAGTGGCTCTTCAAGTTCTTAAATACTATTGCTTTCATTTCATGGAATTATTTTGATAACAAGGAACAATGCTCGGATTCGCTGGAAATTTCGAGTAATTCGAGTCTTCAAATTAATTGTTTGAAGGGTACTGCTAAGTGGTATCAAGTTTTTTCTTTCAGAGACAAACTCTATAATGAACAGATTATCAAAATTTTAAAATCATGTTATAAATCTTTCCAGATTAAACGTCAATCCTACAAAGTTTGCAACACCAAGGAGTTTTCTTAATTTTTTGCCATTTTATGTCATTCGAACTTTTACTAATCTGTGGCGTCAGTTTTCGCGCCATTCGTACGTTTACACATTGACATGAAGAGTTTTATTAAATTATCGATCATTTCGAGTATTTTGAGTTTTCAAATTAATTGTTTATAGTTCATTGCTAAGTGGTATCAATTTTTTTCTCTTTATAGATACAACATGCAACTGAAATACTTCGCAACTTCAAAATTGATATTAGAGAATTTATTGAAACAATAATTGTAATCGCTTTTGACAGTGCACGCGCCAAGGCTGTACCGTTTACTCAGGCTTTTATTTATTTATTTATTAAAGTTCACAACATCACTACATAGTATAAAACAAAGTCGCTTTCTCTGTCCCTATGTATTTTTAAATCTTTAAATCTACGCAACGGATTTTGATGCGTTTTTTTTAATAGATAGAGAGATTGAAGAGGAATATTTATATTATGTATAATTTTTGAGGTTTCTAATGTAGCATTCCTTATCCAATTAAATAACTTAAATACATTGTTGATATAATATTGATCTATATGGCCCTTTACAGCATATGATTTAAATGAATATTTTCGGAGGCCGCAGTTCTCCCTATAGCACTTTGAATTTAGTATCAGCATTGCACCCGTGCGAAGCCAGGGCGGGTCATATATAATGCTATATATACATTATACAGTATATGTTACAAGCTATTATTCTATAATACATGACAATTATGGTAAACATTTTACAAATTAAAGTTCCAATTTTAGATTTTACTTCACAATAAGCAAAAAAATACTATCAAAATAGCGGATTAGGTATCATATAGGCATAATAATGTTTCTTTAAAATCGATTAGCCCACTACCGAATATTGAATATATTCAGTATACGAAGTGTTAATTCTGTTATATTCGAGAAGAAATCAAATGAGAAGTGCCTGAACGTTGGTTGGTTTTTGCAGATGGAGTTTGGAAAATCTGCTGATTTTAAACTATGGGGAATAAGGGACGACTTTGTTAATGTCCTGTAAGATGGTTTCTTAATTTTAAAGGCGTGATTACCTAAAGCGTAATACGCCCAGAGAGTATAGCCAGACGCTGGCACACTCTTCAGCATTATAAATCATAGCAACCCCCTGATTCAGGAACCGGAAAGACACAACATGTATAAATAATCATAAAATAAATCAGGGGCGCTAAAACCTTTTTAGGATCTGGGCCTCAGTATCTGTTTCGTATTCATTTGTCAATCTAATAGGCTAGTAGGTGATCAGCGTCCTGTGCCCGACACATGTCGACTTTTTGGGTCTAAGGCAAGCTGGTTTCATCAGGATGTTTTCCTTCATCGTTCGAGCGCACCTAGAAAGTCTACTAGTGCACAGCCGGGGATGGAACTTACGACCTCAGGGATGAGAGCGCACCTAGAAAGTCTACTAGGCCAACACTGCTTGTATTCATAGCCAATCGAATTCCTGGGAATTAAATCATTGAACAATTGGGACAATTGAGTATGTCCAAATTGCCTGGACAATTTATTGATCAAATGACCTAAATGTGCTAACAAATTCCAATACAGTATGTTGTGAGTTAAATTCTGTGTATAAAATATTTATAAATATTTTTGTATGTAACAGAAGGCAAACGGGTACGGTACCAAATTAATAAAAAGCATTAAACGAGAGCTTCTTCAGTGATGATTATCTAATTTCGCTTGGGAGTTTGTTGTAATAACGAATACAATTTCCATATAAGGAGTGGTTTATCGTGCGCTTAAATTAGTTCTGTTTCGAGTATTATACTGGTGAATTTTACCATTTGTTTTAAAGTCACTTATATTTTTTTGTACATACAACAAGGCTTTAAGAATATATTGACAAGATACACAATCTATAATATTTAATTCCTTAATTAGTTATTTCCATTACTTCGTGTTCAATATGGACTTTTTGGGCAAAGGGACAAACTTTCCATTTGGATCTTTTCTTCCTCCATCCATTTCTGCCCAGAAGCCTTTATGATGTCATCAGCCAAAATGGCTGGATCATTGAAGGAGGCAAAAGAGCAGATGATGTCGTTCAGCGCAGCGTGGCCAGGAAAAGGCACTGGGCTCTTGTCGTAAAATTCTGGCATTTTTATTGCATTTTTTAATTTTTTTTGTAACATTTATGTTTACCTAAATTGTCATACATTTTAGATAAAAGAGTTTGTAACATATACCAAACATTTAGTACTATGTTTGATGTGGTAAACTTCAATAAATAAAACCTACAATTCCCATATGTGGAGTACATAATATGGGAATTGTAATACATTTATAATATGTTAAATACATACAAATGTTTTCAGAGACAGACTTATTAATTAATAAAGAGAATTTTCTTGCCATTTATATATATTACGATTAAAAGCGCGACAAGATGCGAATATGGTTTTAAACTTTTTTGTCAACCGTCCATCAGCTCCTAACCTAAACATGATTCAATAAATAAAAAGAAATCCATTAGGCGCTCTGACGTATCAGCGATTGCGTCCAAGAAACTAATTTTTCGCTCCAACTATTATCGGTAAGAGGCTTTTAAAAGGCTTCAGAATCGATTTAATTTAGTTTAAATACCTACGCCAGCTTTTATATGAACGCTATTAACTTAAAGAACAGATTTTACCGATTTACAGTTATCACCGATTCCTGAAGTATGATTAAATATACCGTATTTTTATGGATATGGGGGCAAACGAGCTTACTGGACGCCCAAAGATGCATATACCTTAAGTACATCGTTTCTCAAGCGGGGTCGCGACCTTCGAGGGGGTCGCAGTCTGTTGAAAAATAATAAATACGAACTACATATACGTACAAAAGATTCGTTTATTAATTCCTAAGACCTTTGTTTACAAAGGTCAAGATTGTTTGCAGCACAAATTGCTCTAATAATTTTTTTATTAAGGACCTGTCCTATCGCTAAACTCCATAAAAGTACATTGTTTCTTTCCATTTTTCGTCATCGTTTCTTGAAGTAGGGCGAATGGAAAAAATATATGGTGGAGTTGAGTAGTTTATGTATCCATTTTGAAAGATCGAATATTAAATAACTTCGCTCGATAGAAAAAAAATCCAAACATAGCCAATTTTTAACACTTTGAATTCATTTTAAGACGAAAATGTATTTAGAACATAATTTTGAAATTTACACGATATATTTAATCGCAAGCCAAGTAATCCATTTCAGAAAAAAAATTTATAAAATTACATTAATTTAATGTTTTACATAACTAATTGTTATTACGGGCCGACGCGACGCGCCTCTCGCACCGCAGTCCACCCCGAGACACTGACACAGCAATTCGTGCTGTGATAGGGCCTTAAGCCTTAAATAAGCCCTATTAACTTCGACTGAATTTCCCCAAACTAAACTCTACAAAATACTCTTTTTTTCACAAATCAGTAATCTTATCAGAAGGTATTTACAAGGCATATGCGACTCCACTATATCGATAACTGCGCCTATTTATACTGTACTAATTAATAAGGATATAATAGAATACTGAACAGAAATCTCGAAAGAAACCGTTATCGTAATCGTAACCAAAAAACCAGCAGCATTCTAATATCATTAATTACATAATATATCGTACTGTATTTGATGACCTATATACATATATATATATAATAAATGGTAATACTTAATTACTTAGTAATTTTTTTTTATTATAATTAGCTTTTTTTAACTTTCCAAAAGGGCCCCAAACTCTTGTGTGCCCAATGGCCCCAGCCTAGTTTAAGACGGCCCTGATTTCATCACAGCATAAACATATTTTGACAGAAACTTTAGTTAATAAAATGAATAACGAATGTATTTGAAAATCTAAAGAAGTCAAGTAATGCGGCCCTTGCTACTTTTTACTAAATAAAACCAAAAATTTTAATCAATTCCTTAAAAGTATTGACAGCTTCCATTAACAAACGTTATTTATTAGTCTGTGCGGAGAACTGTCTTGTCGCGTTTGACAACTGCTATGTCATTATAATTAGACAGTTATACTAATACTAGTGGACCCCACAGACGTTGTCCTGCATGATATTTAAAGCGATTAGGATATTAAGCAAAGTATGAAAGTACCGACTGCAGTGCCATCTGCCGGGCTGATTTGTGAATCTAAACCATTCCCAGATCCCCTTGAACACACACAAAAAATTTCATCAAAATCGGTCCAGTCGTTTAGGAGGAGTTCAGTCACATACACACGCACACAAGAAATATATATATTAAGATATTAAAGAGGAAAGTTTTGTTTGAATAGGCTCCGAAACTATTGAACTGATTTTTAAAAATATTTTACCATTATATCGCTACGTTATCCCTGATGAACATAGCGTCATGATCGTACATTGTTCATGTCGGATTTGAAATTAATCCAAAATCCATTTTTTATCATATTGACTAAATATTACGGCTACAATAAAAAATCTTTTTAAATTTCAAATTAATCAGTCGGTAAAGTGACGGATTTGATAGAAACGTGATTTTTCTAGAAAACTGTGTAATTTAATTTTATCATTTTTATTGTGTTTCAAAACAAACTCTTTTGTGTGCTTGCATGCCAATTTTCATAATAACAGAATTTAAATTAAAAAAAAACTAGCATGATGAAATGGCCGCCGTGTAAAGTTTACTATTTGTCAGATCCGTCACTATTCTACGACTATGACGATAGGGTGTAGAATATTTAAAAAAAAGTTATGGTTTTGTTTGAAATTACTATAGTATAACCCAAGGTGTGAAAACCAATAAAAATCCCTATATGGCTGCGGAAACTATTCAGATGTACCTACTACAATTTTAATGGAAGACATGACACGTATTCGGCAACATACACACAATTGTTCCATGTGCCTCGTACTAATACGAATTATCTGCGTAATTCGCCAATGTTTCGGGTTTTATCTATGACATTAATTATAAGGATATTAACAGGCGGGAGAACTTTGATTTTATTTAACAGTAGCAATTTAGTTCTTTCTTTGAAATATTAAGTATTAATTTTCATTTAATGTTAAATTTCAGTTTTTATTTTTGTCCATTAATGTACTTACATGTTTTCTGTTACATATATATTGTTTTCCTATGTAATCTGTATATTGTGTAAGTGTTGTTTTATAGTATGTATGTTAGCTGTAAGATTACTAATAATTAAATAAATAAATACAAAAATGTCCGCCGTCATATGTGTAACAAAAAATTTTTCTTTTTGCATTTATAAGTCTGTTTACCCAGCTTTAGGCTATAGAACGTGCTACGACCAAATTAATGCTGGTAGAACCGCAGAGCACAGCTAGTCTTATATAGAATGTAGTTTTGTAAAAAAATTAAATGAATAGCATATAAATATAACATAATATAACCACCATGCCCATTCCCTATCTGCAGACTTCAAACAAGTATTACCAAATCAGTCTTACAACAGCGATTTATATAAATATATACAACAAAAAAACAATTATACTAAAGATATAGCCAGAGGCGGAATACATAATATACGAAAGCGTTCAAACATTTACGAAAGGAAAATAAAAAAATATGAAATCAATTTAACTGTGTAATACCCAATTCGGCTGTATTGTGTGATGGTGTGTGGGGTGTGCTGATGATGCAGGTATGCGCTATGGATATTCTTAATAACGAATTTCGATATGTTTGCCCAAACTATTCCATCTTCAGAATATTTTGGGATGATTTTAGCTTGAATTAGCGTTTTTATCAAAATCGATTTAATAGTTTTTGAGATATTTACGCATTTCTAGTGTTTTTCTTAACCGTTTCGAATGTTTAACGCGCACATAGTAGAAAGTCCCTTGGTGCACAGCCGGGGCTCGAACCCCTGACCTTAGGGATGAGATGAAAATTCCGATAGCTAATTGAAAAAAAAAGTATTTTATTTTCCTAATAGTTCTCTGTTATTGGTTTATTGAACGTGTATGTTAACTTTAAAACAGAAATCTTAGTTAAGTACAAGTTATAAATGGTTGGTGTGTCGGTGGCATTACTCTGATGGAGCGATTACCTCACAGCAACAAATAGGGCTGCCATATTTTTATTTTTAAACGACAGCAAAGCTAGAGTCACTGTCTAAATTAATGATTTAATTTATTGAAGTGAAACTTCTTTAGGCGCATGAGGGTAAAATTTTTACGGTCTCATTCACTCTCTCCCTTTTCTTCGACAAAAACGCTGCACATCTTCGTGACGCTAATATTATTATTATTGCGTTTCATCCGTAAAATTTTTACCCTCATGCGCCTATAGAAGTGTCATTTCAAAAGCATTCTTAATTTGCTCCAACAGTTAGAAATTAAATAATAGTAGTGTATATACTATATAACACGCATTCTTTTTATAATATATAATGAATCCTTTGGAGGATGGACGGGATGGTACTTCTTGTGTGGACACGTTAGCCACGTCTCAACATCCTCGGACAATTACAAAAGCTGGCTTTATCCATTTTTAATAATTATTTTTATTACTATGCATAAAAGTATTTGATGCCTGTATATTACCGTGCCTGATATACGCATACGCTGTCATACACGGTCACTCACTGATAAACAAGAAAAGAAACTAGAGAGCAGGTATGTCAGAATAGTATCGAAAGGACGGCTGCGCGCAGCGAGTTGAGACCGCGTCTCCTCGCGCGCTGCAGCCCTCACCAAGGACTATACGTCCGCCCCCGTACCGCCCCGTATCAGCAGGGCGCGAACACAAACACCACCCGATGGGGGCATATGCCCCGAACGGGCCAAAGCTCAGCCCTCTCGAGGGAGTATGCAACACAAACCACGATGTTCGAAAGGAGTGTTCTAGGTCTGAAATTTAAAGAAAGAGTAAAACTAGAAGAAATAGCATGTCCTCTATTTCTTCTAGTTTTACTTACACACTTACAAAGTTTAGAAATGCTGTTACTTCTAGTAAAAGATTGAAATGGAAATGGACAGGACCCATTATGAGAGAAGATAAAGATAAATTGACGAAGAAAGTGACGAAATGGCTTCGTCGTTACGACAATAGAAAACGAGGAGGACAAATAAAAAGATGGGAAGAAGATGTGCGAAGGGCAGCTGGTCCTATGTGGCTACGTAAAGCTAGAAATAGAGAAGAGTGGAAGCTATGTCCAAGGACAAGCTGTATAACATAAATCAACCGGCTTGCCGAATAATTATTAGTATTTATTTTTTATTTTTGGTGTTAATTGTTTAGTATTTCTCATTTTTATGTACTAGTATAAGTAATTGCAGCAGTAAAGGCTTTTATTATTATAGAGCAAGAGCCCAGGGCCGCCAGACGTTACTCATTTTCTGAGTAACAAAATGTATCGTACATGTACCTTTAGCACCTGGTACCTGTTAATTGGCCGCCGGTCCAAGCTAGCAGGTATGTATACCTTCAGAGTATACACTAACACTACTCTGTACGATACATTTTGTTACTCAGAAAATAAGTAACGTCTGGCTGCCCTGGGCTCTTGGACTATTATTATATTATAACTATGTAGAAAAGGAATATTATTATTTGCGAGTTATAAAATATCTGTAATATATATTTAATGAAATGAAATAGAAAACTTGTTTACTAATGTAAAATAATAAAATTTTACTTTTTAAAATATCTAACTTCAGTCCTAAGAGTGTGCTGAAATGTAAATTAAATATAAAATCTTAATACTAAATTTTAGATTCCGTAATTATATTAATTATAACGACAATAAATTCATATCTCAAATTCAAGTTTCTCATCCACAAGATTTAAAAATATTTGTCGAAGTTCACTATTACTATAGTCTAACCAATTGCAACAACTTTTTTTAGATTCTACCCTCATTTAGTTTTATAAACAATAAAAATATAACCCGTATAAATATCTAATGACAAACAACCTAACCAATTTGTTAAAGACACTGGAAGGAACTAGCGTTTAAGATACAGGCTAGGCCTAGTTTAATCGCTAGTGCACATATAATTATTTTATGTACGAGGTTCACCAAAATTAATAGTGAAAACACAATGTTTATAACCTTTAGAATGTAAGTACCAAATGTTTTTCGTCAAATAAAGTGTTTTTTTTTTATTATTTTAATGATACGTAGCAGCCCTATGCTCCCTCGGCAACGAAACGGATGCGTTCCAATGGCTTAAATGCAAATTTGACAATTCAAACTTCCTGCAATAGATCATAAAATACACAACGATTTCTTATTGTTCGTCTCATTCTTTTTGCCTTTTAACAGAGTTTATTATCGATAAAGTTAAGTGTAGCCAGGTATTTTTGTCACCTTATTGGGGGCACGCTAATTTAGAGTAAATTTATCGAATTACGAGTTAAGTTACATATATATTTTAGTAAATAAGTAGAAGCGTAAAATGTAAGCAATAATCGCACACTTGAAGCCAAAATGAGCTCTTTAGTTTTTTCCACACTCATCAATTGTAATAAAACATTCTCGTTTCCGATAATGTCCAATAACATTAGTGTCACTTAGATTTGCGAACTCTTCAATAAGTCAACTTAGTTTTATGTTAATCCAGCGTCGCAACCCCACTGTTATCTTAGTTATAAACTCATGTTAAAAACAATTAAAGAAGTTTGTTACCCAGCTTCAAACAAAGTGTTTCATTTAACATATGGCTCTACCTTCAAACAACTCCAAATTTTTTAAATTGAATGAATAATATAATAAATAATAATTATTATTATTAATTAATAATTGAATAATATACTAAATATTATTAAATTATTAACGTTAAATATTTGTTATTAATTATTCAATATTTAAAAAAAATAAAGAAAGCCAAAGAAGTACAATTTCTTACGCGCGTACATAAGTACACGCACCCATTTTTATCTACATATTTTCATCACTCGGCTAAAAGTTATGTATATGTTTTTCGTTTCTTTCACTCAAGTTTCTTCTATATATTGATCTTAAATATGGCACGCGGTTTCTTTATTTCGACGAAGTAGCGAAATTTTCTTATTCAAAACAAAATAAATACGGACCAGAAGTTATTGAGATTAGCGCGTTCATTCAAACTTTTCAAACAGGGGAATCTTTTGTTATATTAATATTTTTTTTGTATTATTTGAGATTAAGGTTCAATAATGTTTATGTGTGTGAGTATAAATTGTGTGCTTCCTTTCGTAATTCGGGTAATAATTTAAGCGGTTGATTTAGGTGTTCGCAATACAGCAATAAAGTATTTTAAGTTTACAGTAATTATATAATATTATGACAACAATTAATTATAATAATAAATATATTATAAAACAATAATATATATTTAATATATATTATAAAACAATAATATATATTTAATATATATTATAAAACAATAACTTAACTTGATAAAACTAAACCTTATATTTTGATTAACAGTTAAACATTCTCTTTGTCTATTACTTTTATTTGTCATCAAATTATGTAAATTTAGTAGAAAAAATAAAAATTATGAATTCCAAATTGTTTACCAATGTTATTAAATTTGAGAACTGGTTGCTGAGGTGCAATTAAATGTGACATTTCAAAAGCGTGATCCCGTTGTGAAAGCTTGGACCGTGTGAAATTTCCTCTTTCGCTTTTAAAAGCTGTACAATATTGCTGCCAGCGTTGAACTTGTAGCGTACTATGAAACTTCTTCGAAAATGTATACTCCTCCCTCAAAAGCTGGCAACACACCCACTCAAGTGGGTATAGACATAGACATAACATTTATTAGTAACAAGAACACACACACAATAATCAAAGAAAAAAAATAATAAAAAAAAATCCCTTTCGGTTTGTTTCAAGTGTGTAATGCGTGTGTGCTGTGGTTGTAATTGGCCCCGGCTCAGTATTATGCTGAGGAGCAGAATGTACCACAGCGCTGGTCATTCTGCCAGAGACCACAGCAATTAGTTTGCGCCTCAGTCGCAAAAAAAGAATGTAATAATACTAATACTTAGTGGAAAAAAATAATCATAACATAAAATAATAATAATAATAAAATAAGGGTGTCTATGGGCTACGGTAACTGCCCGTTTTTGAGAGTCCGGTAGACTCGTTTGCCCACCTTATTTTAGTAAAAAACTTCCAAGCCTACTAGCCCACAGCCACAGTTTTTGTATGTATTGACATATTACTCTAAATATCAGAAGCTCTGTCCATGGGATCGTAGTACTAATCCCGGTCCCGAACTGCCTCCTTGTTAGGGGACAGTTAACGCCACATGTGGGTGAACGACAAACTCCGGAGGGAACCAAATTACATTGTCCAGCAAGCGCTCCACTGGTATGTCCAAAACGAACGAGGCCATCCATAAAAGACCTGGCAAGCATGATTGGAAAGGCGAAAGAAGCTGTACTTACCAGGAGTGAAGTCAAGACTGATCAGGGGTACTGGATGCCTTTAACCTCACATGGGACTTTTTGTCAAGTAGCTATGGTGTATATTAACTTTAAATGGAATTAAAACTAGGAACAAGAGTACCGAGAGGTACCGAGAGTTTTTTACGCCGGCTTTTTGTCTGTCTTCTTTGCCGATGAGTAGGGATGCCTACAAATTCAAATTTTATGACGTGGATTAAGTGATACATGTATCTTATGTTCCATAATAAACATATTTAATTTATTTTATTTTCAAGATTCTTATTTTTTTTCATAGAACAGAGGGCAAACGGGCAGGAGGCTCACCTGATGTTAAGTGATTGCCCATGGACACTCTCAATGCCAGAGGGAATTGGTAAGTTGACTAACTCCGTATGTAGTACATGATATCTATTCTATTATAAATTATTAATTATATAAAACAAAGTCGTGTTCGTTACACCACTTATAACTCAAGATCGGCTGGACCGATGTTAGTTATTTCTTTTTTGGGGGATTCTTCTCCGCTCTGAATAGCAGGATAAGTTATTACTTAAAAAAATTAACTTACAAGTTATTGAATAAAAATAAATTAATTTTACGAATGCAAACAGCATGTGGTGCCATCTGTTGACAAAATTACGAATTTAAAAGAAACCTATTACTTTATTCTTCGCTGGATAACAAAACAAAAAATGTTGTATATCAGAAAGTGCTTTACCATGCAGTATGACAATATTGGCGTTAGAGAGAAGATGCCTAATGTGTAAAACTGCCATTCTTCTTTCGCAATGGCAAGCAACAAAACATTTCTGTAATTGCAAAAAAAGTTGTATTAATGTTATTGCCTTAATGAAATCTTAAATTAAGTTTATTTATTTACGAACAAATCAATGTCAACCGTTAAGTCATTAAATTTGTTCGCCGCTCTAACCATAAAGTTAACACTATATTTCATATTATAGACTGTAAGCGGAACGAAGTTCGCTGGGTCAGCTAGTTTACATTATAAATTTTAACTGTATAACATAAAATAAATATAGTTTAAAAAAACTAAAAAACACGCTTTTAAAGCACATCAAACTAAAAAGTGAAAAATAATTCATAATTTAGGCGGTAAATGGTAATGAACAAAAAATACTGGTATTATTGTGAAAAAGCGTGGCGCGCTCTGTGCCATATTTTTCGTCTATCGAGCAACCCACGCTTTTTCACAATAATACACTTTTTAGTTTGATGTGCTTTAAAAGCGTGTTTTTTAGTTTTTTTAAACTATATTTATTTTCCACTTTTTAGTCCTAGCAGCAATACGTGTTGTCTCAATTTAATCGTATTGCTTTGTGGACTTAATAAAAAAATTCATTGTTTTTTCGAGATAAACCTATGAAATTATTATATTGTCGCTGATTCTTTATAAGTGTACAAAGTTTGAATTAAATCTGTCCGTTTAATGTGGGTCAAAATCGAGTCCGAAGGAGTCGGTTACATACACACATACATACATACATACAGGTGAAGCTAATATAAAGCGTGTAATATGTCAATCGAATAAAGACTCTCCTGATCCAGGAAACACAATCCCATTTCTCCAATTAAAAATGCGATAGAAAACAACAAGTATTTCTCTAGGTATTTCGTCATTTCCTTCATACATTTCCTAATGTCTAATTGGGTGCTTAATTGGATAAGATTTAATGATGTATTTCTTGTAAAAAGTGGAATTCATAAGCTTTCGTCTAGTTTCACCTCGTTACTTCAAGGTAATTTAAGTTGCGATATTTATCACATTTTATTCGTTTCTTTCACTCAAGTTTCTCCTTTATATTAATGTGCTTAATTGTGGCACGCGGTTTCTCTACTTCGACGGAGTAGCGGAATTTTCTTATTCAAAACAAAATAAATACGGACCAGAAGTTATTGAAATTAGCGCGTTCAATCAAACTTTTCAAATAGGGAAGGTATCTTTTGTTATATTAATAAAAAAAATTTATTATTTGACGGCGTAACAATACGGTGGCAGGGCTGGCAAACTGCCACGGGCCTCCGACCCAAGAGGGCCCCTGCCCAAGAGATATTATGTTCTATGGATGAATGTGAAGTCTCCAATACGCATTGGGCTACCGTGGGGACAACAGACCATTCCCTCTCGCCTAAGAGAGGAGGCCTATGGCCATTAGTGGGACATATACGTGTTATTGAGTACGCTGAAAATCTCGAAGTTAATTAAATTTAAACTGAGTACAACGTGACGATTTTTACTGATATCAAACGAATTTGCCATGGGCCCCAGATGGTATAGTTACGCCACTGATTTGAGATTAAGGTTTAATAATCTTTATGTTTGTGTGGGTAATTGGTTTAAAATATGCGCTATAACTAACATAAAATTGGGGGTAGTGGTGTTGCGACGCTAAAAAAACTAACTTGGCTTATCTAAGGATTCATAGAATCGGAAAGGAGAATATTAAAATACAATTTATAATTGTGGTTAAAACTAAGGGCTCATTTTGGCTTCAAGTGTGCGATGATTGTTTTCATTTTGTTTACTCTTCTAATTATAACATTAACATTAGTTATGTTGCATATATAATATATATGTGTAACTTAAATAATTTTAAAATGTTAAATGCGCTCATAGACAGAGACTCAATTGGTGCACAGCCGGGGATCGAACCTACGACCTCAGGTATGAGAGTCGCACGCTGAAGCCACTAGGCCAACACTGAACACCGACATGTCTTAGACCCAAACCGAAGGCTTGTCTTAGCACTGGACGCTGATCACCTAATTGCCTATTAGATTTAAAAAATTATCATGAAACAGATTCAGAAATCTGAGGCCAAGACTTAAAGAGGTTGTAGCCCCAGTGATTTTTTTTAAAATAATGTTAGGTTACATAATTCCCATCATGTCCTTTTTTTAGTTTTCCCTTACTGGGGTTGCCTGGAAGAGATCGCTTGTTAGCGATAAGGCCGCCCGTTGCATCCCTTATAGTTTTTATTTATAATGTTATTTGTTTTTGTATAAATGTAACGAAGTGTGATTAAATAAATAAATACTTTGAATACTGCCCTTGTCCTTGAAATAAAGGACAAACAGGACCATCTTCTCTTATTAGTGAAAGATCACGTGGCTAAGTGTGACTATTTATCTATTTATTTCGTAGTCCTACTGCTAACATTAATTATATATTTCAAAAAAACAACTATGCTAAAGCTATAGCCAAATATGGAATACATATATACAAAAAGGTATATATGTATTCCAGGTATATTTACGAAAGAACAAATCAATCATGTTTATTATACCTAATTCGGCTGTGTTGTGTGATGGTGTGAAATCTACATGGGTAGGAGGCTCTCCTGATGTTACCACCGCCCATAGACGCTCAATGCCAGAGGGCTCGCGGATGCGTTGGCGGAAAACATTATGTAGACACATGTAATGACCCAACTATTGGCAACTTAGCATACTTTAGCATGCTGTACCCTCCCTCCATATAAAGAAACGTTATCTGGGAAACAGATACAAAAACTTAAGTCTAAGTTTTAAATTAATGGACATAATAAAACACAAAATAATTTAATTCATTTATTAAGTGTTCATAAACACGTACCAACTATATTTTGGTTCAGTCGGGAACTTAAACAACTAAATACTAGATTTTGGTATTTGACAATTACAGAAAATAGCATATCCGAACAATATTCTTATAATCATAACTGGTACAGTTTGAAACTGTCAATTGTCAAAGCTGCACCTGCCACTGTCATCAATGACATTTATTTGAATGACAAACCATATCCAGTTTGCTAGTAAAAGCTCAGTTGTCACCATGACATTGACAATAACATAACGTAAGAACGTAGACATGTCAAAGTATACGCTATCGATAAAAAATCTTCAAAATATTTCCAGTTACGCTTAAAATCTATACATAGCTAGTTCATAAGTTCATATGGCTCATTATATACAACAGCTTATATAAACGTGATTAGTGCAAAACATATCACAGGATATATGTCAGTGTTAAATTTTATATACTTAAAAAACATACATGTCAATAAAACAATAGTTACTATATTTTAACTGCCTTTTACTACTTCTGATAAACGCTTGTCATCTTCTACAGAGCTTTAAAGTAAAAAATGGCGGAAGGTTGTCACCAGTCTTTGTTCGACCTATGATGTCACTGGTAGTAAATTTAATTTTAGATTATTTTATATTTTACATAATTTCTAGCTGAATATCTGTGAGAGAAACAGACACCGACCGTTTTGATTGACAATTAAATATTCTATAAAGTTAAAGATGCCTTGACAGGTGACGTATTTAGACTACTTTCCCGCCAAAAGATAGTCGGTGACAAACTGAATTGTTTAGAAAACTGACAAAAAACAATGTCTACTATCTGTAGACTAGTTTAGAAAGATGTATTTACGCTTGATCGTTTATTAAAGGCTCTCAACAATGGTATATAATCCTTCATGTCATTTGCCATTGTGTTCGTCGATATGTTAAGATTATTAAAGCAAAAATAGCTGCAATTTTTTTATTAAAATAAATTTTATATGTTTTTTTGATAAGGAATATATAATACTGGTCATATTGTCATTTCGTTATTTTCTTATAACACACTATGTTTAGTGGGACTTAGCGCGAACTATGACTGCTGTACGTCAAAATAAAAATTATGACAGATAGGAGTCATACTAAGCTACTAAGAAATTAAAGTAAACAAAATGTGATCTTGCTATGGTTAGTATATGTCACAGTCAATTGGCTTAATAAGCCATTCAATTAACAGCCTAGCCTTTTAACGAAACAGCGCCGTTTAACTAGCGGCCTGAAAGATATTCAGCCGTAGCGTTTGTTACAACATTTCATAAAAGAGATGTAACATCTTACATGAAAAATATTTCTTTGAAAATTAAATTGCTTGAGTCAGTCGCAGCTAAATTCACATTATTATTGCCACTACACTCTTCCATTGTACTTTTATTTTTCATTAAACTTTGGAAAACACCATCAAAGTTGTGGTTTGCCGACGCCATATTAACAGTTTTGAGTTGCGACGCTAGCTGCTAGGCGGCAGAAAGTGGAACTAAATTTAAATTAACAGTCAACAGGCTAGGCAAGTAATGAAACGTCATCGATCCATGTCATTGGCCTAGCTGTTAGATCAACTGGCTGAATATCTTTCAGGCCGCTGGTTAAACGGCGCTGTTTAGTTAAAAGCCTAGGCTGTTAATTGAACAGCTAATTAAGCTAGTTGGCTGCGACATAGACACTAAGACATAAAACTTCTAGTAGCTAAAACAACTAACAAAAATAATTCAATAGTATTTAATTTTCTCATATTTAATCGTGATTAAAAGATAAAATATTGTATTATTTATTGATTACGTAATTACCTCGCAAATTGCTAATGCGCCTGGACACTATTTTGTTTTTGACTAACAATATATCGACGTAGGAAAGCATATTTGCTGTAAGTAGACAAAATACCTAAAGTGACTTTTTACTGCCATTAGAATCAGAAAAAAAAACCGCATCGAATGTCCCGGGTCCTGTGTCTCTACGATGAAAAAAAATTACATACGCGGTTGAAAACGCCTGTACTTGTATTTTTTTAGTAAGATTAAATGCTGTATGTAGACCAAAATCCAGTCATTTTAGACAATTTTTACTTACAGCAAAAGAAAATCTGCATTTTTTACTTTACAAATACTTACTTCTTCCCATTTAAAAACTTAATGCTACTTACAGCATTTCTGCGGCGTGTGATTTTTACATTCGTTTACTTACAGCAAGCTTAGGGAACCTACAGTTTTAGTTTTTTTTTACCATTTACGACATTTTATTTCAACCAAACATTACATTACCAAATGACCCACTGCATTTCTAGATCTAATCATAATTATAAACTAATCTTACATCTTGAATTGCAATTGAAAGTACCCAAATACATAAATTTACTGCATACAGCATATTTACCGCCAGTAAATTGATAATATTTCCGCGCGTAAATTTTTCTTCTTTAGTTACAGCGTTTTAAAGGTTTGTGATTTAAAAAACTGTATGCTGTAAGTAGCCAAACACGTACTTATAGTAACTTTGGATAAAAAGTTTACATTGCAAATGGTGACTGGCAGTTAAATAAATATATGTTTAAAAAATGGTAGCAATATCATGGATAGGTTCGACACTATTAATTTTTTTCCGAAATTAATTAAGTTTTTTGGCTCTGGTGAACAATTGCAATATGTCTACTTACAGCAAATATGCTTTCCTACGTCGATATGTACTTTTGACGTGACAACGTCTAATAAATCGATGAACAAAAATAGCATGACTCATTGTCCCGTTACGCTGATTGTACGCTTGTGCCACAACTATCTCTCTTTCACTCGATTGGCCTATGCGTCCGAGGATTCACTCTTCTTTATATCAAAACAAAATAGTGATAATTCAATAAAAATGATTCAATTTTATTTATAAAAGTATTAACTAAAGTATTATTATTGAGTAGTATTAATTATTGACGACTCATTGGTCTAGTGGTTAGTACCCCTGACTGCGAATCCATGGGTCCCGGGTTCGATCCCCGGCTGAGACCAACATCGATGTGATGAGCATTTGGTGTTGTGCTTAGGTCTTGGGTGTTTAAATATGTATTTATATGTCTATCTATCTATAATATGTATGTATATCCGTTGCCTAGTACCCATAACACAAGCTTCACCAGCTTAGCATGGGACTCGGTCAATTGGTGTGAATTGTGTTTAAAAAAAAAAAAAGTTATGCAATTGTCCCATTACGTTCATTGTACGCTTGCGCCGCATCTCTCTTCCACTCGTAGACTTATGTACAAACTTAAGTCATTTCATCAATTTTTTGTTATGACGTTGTCACGTTAAACTATCCTCTGTAAACCGACTTTACAGACAACCTTGTTTTTTGCTAAACTAAAACGGTTAATCATATTTTTATTAATTACAAATTATATTTCTATTTACTGACTTGGGAGTACTTTGATGTCACTATGACAAGGTTCCATCGCATTAGCAATTTGCGGACACTATTAATCTGTCTTTAAAAATCTAATTATACATTTGTAACAACCTATAATTATACACTTTTAATACAAAACTGGTGATCAAATTAATTGTTTTAAAATTAAAAATATTTTTTTCTTTGGTTACAAACTGAGAATAAATTTTTTACATTTTATTATATAAACCAAACATATAATTGTTTTTATATCTATACCAAAATTCATCAACCTCGCATTACTTAGCTAATAAACTAGATTAAAAAAATACAAATATTATTTACAATTGGAAGTCTACGATCAAAATATCGATATAAGTTAGCAATTTTTAAAGTGCATCTAAACGATATTCAGAAACTATAAATACGGGACAAAAAAAACGTAGTTAACATGTAAGTTTAAAAAAAATGTCCAAAACAAGAATGCAGAACAAACTTTATCTGATGTTAAGTGTACTCTCAAATCACCGGAAGACACGCAAGTGCGTTGCCTTTTAAGAATTGGTACACTCTTTCCTTGTAGAAAAAGTTTAGTTTGGAAATACTTCAGATGGCAGGTTCCACATAATGTACGGCAAAAACTCCCTTAACGCTCGCTAGGACGTCGAGTTGGCATTTGTATTCTGCCTCGACGTCCGATGATGAAACTCTAATGACTTGTTCTGAATATAATAAAATCGGTGGGTAAACATACAAAACACAACCAAATTTTGATCCATAGACATCTAGAACTGGGCAATCTAACATAGAACATAATAAATGCCTGAATAAAAGAATCATAGCAGATAAATACTTACCTATATGTACATAATTTTACAACACTGAAGTTAGCAACAAGATATTGCTGCTTACTTCAGAGCAAACTAATTTTCATAAAATACAACAAAAAAGCTCTGACACAATCGATACTAGGGCCCGTTTGAACTCGTTCTAAATTATGCCGTAGCTCCTTTTTTTGTTACAGGAGGCAGGAGGCTCACCTGATGTTAAGTGATACCGCCGCCCATGAACACTCGCACTGCCAGAAGGCTCGCAAGCGCGCTGCCGTCCTTTTAAGCATTGGTACGCTCTTTTCTTGAAGGACCCTAAGTCGAATTGGTTCGGAAATACTTCAGTGGGCAGCTACATAGTGGCAGAAAATGCCTTAAAAATCACTCAGTTGTGGAACGACGGACGTCTAGGTGATACGGATGGTATTTTGTATTCTGCCTTGACGTCCGATGATGGAGACCACAAGACCACGCCCACCAAAACTAGGTGAACTGACAACCAAGGAGGTTAGGAACCAGTGAATGCAGAAGCCAGTGCAGGGCGTACTGGAGGAGGCCTACGTCCAGAAATGGACCAAAAAATTGGCTGATAATGATGGTATGTCGTAAAGTTGCATGGCATAATATAGAACTTTCCAAAAATTTTGGCGTTAGCCTAGAGTCTAGACGAACTTTACTTACGAATAATGCTGCCTTGTTTTCATTTCTACCAATAACGAATATAATCAAAAGGAGAGACTAGACTCTTCGTGTTACCTTAATAGACACCAGTTGCAAATTCTATATCAAAACATGTGTTGAATGTTCCTTCAACAATATCTAATATATAAAATTCTCGTGTCACAATGTTCGTTCCCATACTCCGAAACGGCTCGACCGATTCTTATGATTTTTTTATGCATATTCAGTAAGTCTGATTGGCTACTATCTATCTTTCAAACCCCTAAGTGATCAGGGGTATACAAGCCAAAAAAAAATTTAAAAAAAAAATTGTTTTTATATTTATGATACCCTTAATTGTCACTCCTCTACGATCAACCCCTATTTTTTATTATTTAAAAAAATGTTTCCTAGAAATAATATACATGGCAAAACAACGTGTGCCGGGTCAGCTTTTATACAGCAATTATACATTTAGAAAATTGTTTGGAGACTTTTAAATAGCTTTATGGGATCGCCACTAAACAAATATGACTGGCCGTATGTTAATCTAATACATGTTTAAGATGTCAAATGCATTATTTGTGAAGTATACATATATCATTTTGATAGAAAAGCATTTGCTATGTTTTGTAAACGATAACACCACGGCCCTATAAACAGTGATGCCAACAACAACAAATTTAGGGGGAATCAAGATGCCCAAAGGAGAACTTTAGTAAAAATTTAATTTCTTTAAAATATTAGAATGCAACTGAACAAAACCAAATATAAACTCCAAAAGTGGCTATAACTGAAATATCAAAAGGCTATACCTACTCTTAAATCGAAATAACAGCAGTTTTAAGAGAGAATGTATTTTTAATGCATATATGAAATTACCTCTCAAACCAAGTGCAACAAACACTTTAGGGGTTTATAATCGATATTTAGAGGTAATTGAAATTGCTTTTGAAACATTCATAAATGTCTCACTATTACACGAGGACGACACGACGCTGTTAGGGTGCGATTCGGAAACGAGAATTTTAACTCTAAATATATATAATAAACTAGCTGACCTGGCAAACGTCGTTTTGCCATGTATATCGTTTATAATAAAAATGTATTTTTTAATGCATAAAAAAAAATCTAAAAATTAAAAAATAATAGTTTAGGGGTGGACTACCCTTAACATTTAGGGGGTTGAAAAATAGATGTTGTCCGATTCTCAGACATACCCAATATGCACACAAAATTTCATGAAAATCGGTCAAGCCCTTTCGGAAGAGTTTAACTACAAACACCGCGACACGAGAATTTAATATATTAGATTGCGTACAAAATGCAAAATATTAATAGAACAAGAATGAAAAAAAGGGAAGAATGTCAAAAAAATACAATTATAATGAACAGGAGTCAAGCCAATTTCTATTTTTGATTCGTATCCTAGTGTCGATGTTAAATCACTAGACTCATAATTAACGTTTTAGAAATAGGGACTAACATGCCTAATCATCAAAAGAAACTGCACAGGCCCGTATTAGCTATAGATCTTACTAACAAGACCTGATCTTTGAAATACGGACCTAAGACACTTGTTAATATACATTTTGTTCATTAACAATATGGTGGCGTATATCTTTAATATATACAGAATTTTGAAATAGGTCGGCACGTAACTTGGCAATGAACATTAACAAAAGAATCTAAAAAACTCCTGCGCATCCAAACTGTATTGCCAAATTATTCGCCGATCCTTCACAGGGTGGTATTTTAAATTTAACTTAAAATCTAGAATCCAAGGCCTTACTTGCCTTTGTATTTTTCGGTTGTACCATCTTCTAGATTGCTGTCCCAATCAAATTCAGTGACTCCACTACGCGGCGCCACTTCGCCAAGATGTCGCCAGCGGAACTCGAAATCGCTGTCCCGTTTTCGCAACGCTTCGAATCTGAAAGATTTACATCTTTAGTGACAGTTGACATCGGGAGCAACGATTGTAGAGTATCGCTGTCCCGTTTACGCAAAGCTTCGAATCTGAAAGATCGACATCATTAGTGACAGTTGACAATTGACATCGGGAGCAACGACTGTAGATTTGCGTTAGGATGTTCTCTACTCATCTCCGGTAACTTCAAATAATGACAAAGACTCCATCTTTTTTTGTATGCAATACCGATGCAGTATTCTCAATATCTGTAACTCTGACGTCTTTGAATCGCATACAAAAACAAACTGAAGATCACAATGGCAATTTGGAGTTACAAAATACCGGTATTCATATCTTTATTACGATCATGTATAACCATAAAAGGACCTAAGTAAGTTCAGTTTTTAACTTGTTCATTAAACAATGGAACTCTGTTAATTGAACGTAATTATCAAGAATTCAAAGATATCAAACGGGGATCGCTTCAACATTTTATCTTCATCAAAAGATACTCGTAAGCGTAAGTGCCGCCTTTTCCTTTAATTATAACGGTTATAATGACGTAATTTATTTAAACCGCGTTTCACTCGTGTTAATTATGTACTAGTATCTTCCATCAAAATACCCAAGAAAATTGTCTTAGGGTAAAATTTAGAGTCGAGAATTGTATGTCAAAATTTCAACTATAAATATTAGGTCCTTACATATGAAATTGGCGTTTTGTATGGGAGGAACAAAAAGTCGAATATTTTTAATTATAATATATTTAATTAATCAAAGTATGAGCCATTGTTTTCTATGCACTCTTGCCATCTCATAGGTAGTTCATTGATCCCTTTACTAAAAAAACAGTCGGACGGGAATCAATAAAATCTGTGAAGGCGATTTGGACTGCCCCATCAGAGTTTAATATTTTCCCTTGCACGAAGTTGTCCAAATTTCGAAAAAAATGGTAATCTGTTGGAGCAAGGTCCGGGGAGTATGGAGTATGTCTTAGACATTCCAATTGAAGCTCTTCTAATTTGGTAGCCGTCTGTTGTGCAGTGTGTGGTCTAGCGTTGTCGTGAAGTAGCAGTGGCGTGGAGCGATTGACCAGCCTAGGTTGTTTAGCCGCTAGCTTTTCCATCATGGTTTGCAATTGCTGACAAAAGACATCAGCCGTAATAGTCTGGCCAGATTTGAGAAATTTTCGCTTGGGGCAGGATTTGGCTGGCTGGCCAGGATCCAATCATTGCGCTGAGCGCTTCCGATTATCGTAAAGAATCCATTTTACATCACAGGTAATGGATTCGGTTTAAAATACCTTCATTGAATAAAGGGCTTTTATTATTATTATTATTACCTTCATTATTGTGCCGGTTCAGTGATGTTTGCTTCAGTCAATTCGTGAGGTACCCATCTTTCAAGCTTTTTAATCTTCCCAATTTGCTTCAAGTGAATTAAAACAGTTATATCACTAACACCGCAGCCTGTAGCTAACTCGGACGTGGTTTACGATGGATCCGCTTCCACAATAGCCTTCAATACTTCATTATCAACTTGGGTCTCAGGCCGTCCACGGGGCTTGTTCTGCAGGTCGAAATTTCCAGAACGAAAACGTTGGAACCAAAAACGAACTGTGTTTTCTTTTGCAACATGACCGCCATACACATCATTCACCCTTCGAGTCGTTTCTGCAGCACTAGTGCCACGGCGGAACTCGTACTCGTAAATAATGCGATACTTTAAGTTTTCCATTTTGTAAAATGAGTGACGCAAACGGAAAAAAACAGAAGAAAAAACAAATGAATTCCGGTCATCGAAGCACAAATACATGAGTAAATAGCTGTACAAATTTAAATTTGGAATTCCTTACCAAAGAGGAGAACATCGTGATTAAAGTGGCCAGTACGAAAAACGCCAATTTCATATGTAAGGACCTAATATTATGAAACTACTTTCGGAACCGACAAACGTTGTCCTGTACACACGTCTTACTCGTACATACAAAAAAACGTATCTAATAATGTAAATCATTCTTGACTCCACTTGAACACACAAAAAGTCATCAAAATCTGTCCAGCCGTTTATGAGTTTAATAACAAACACATGCACAGAAGATTTATATGTATACCAGCTGTATATATGCTGTATATGTGAGATGAGAGACGCGCTCTGAAGCCACTAGGCCAACATTGCTCTTTATAGCAGTGAGCTCTTCATAATAACCTTGCACCTTTTGTGATTAGCATAAAAGATCATGTATGCTGGAGCACGTGCCAATGTCATTAACTTGGCAAAGAGTGTGGATTATATAAAACAGAATTTGTAAAAACTGCTTCCCACAACAGACATTTAAATTTTAATCGAATTTCTGATTATTAGACATAGACATAAAATTTATTACCAACGAAATACACACACAGAAACGCATAAAAAGGAAAGAAAAATAATAAAAATAGATTTTATGGAACAAGGTTCATTTTAAGTGTGTAATGTGTGTGCTGTGGTTGTAACTGGCCCAGGCATAGCATTATGCTGTGGAGCAGAGGTGTTCTACAACGCTGGTCATTCTGCCAGAGACTACAACAGTTAGTTTTTGCCTCAGACGCAATAAAATATGTAATAATAATAATAGTAGAAAAAAAAATAATTATAAAAATTAACAGTTTATGTAAAGAAGTCTTGGAAGATTTGTGTGTAAAAGAATTAATTAAAAAATGTGTGGCACTCGGGCACTGCCGCTGTAAAGCATAGCATTTTTTATCAAGTTATGCAATTATTATTATTTTTTTTTTTTTTATGCAGTATTTTTTTTCTTTGATATTAATTCAATCTACCACTATACCAGACTCTCTGCCAAGGATAGAGAGATGTGGAAACGATTGGGGGAGGCTTGAACCTGACCAAAGTGGTTGCTAATAAATTATTATTTTCGCTATGTAAATTAGATTTAAGAATGCTACTGTTAAATAAGAATAGCATGTAAGTTAAAAAGGTCAGTGAATAAAGGGCTTTTATTATTATTATTATTATTATTATTATACCAGACTCAGACTAACTCGCCTATATAGTCTGTCTCACTCTAACGCGTACCGGCTGCACCCATGTGAGACGTCACGTTACGTCATCGTGTGTTAGGTTATTTACGTTACGGAATTTCTGGATTCGGTCTCCACGCTCAAGGCCCGCGATAGAAGCTATGCAATAGCTTAAAAAAAATAAAAATAATAATAATTGTTAAGAAATATTACATTTTTTTACATACAACTTTTTAGACCAGTATCAAGTTATTTTTCTAAAGGACCAGGGACTCCGGATATGATATTTTATTATCTATGACACACATGGGCCTAAATGCGTTAAAAATTATAATACAAATGGTGACATTCACCAGTATAATACTGGAAACATAACTAATCTAAGAGAACGACCAACCAGGCTCCAGAAGATAAACCACTCCTTATATGGAAATTGTATTCGTTTTTACAACAAGCGATATTAGAGAATTATCACCGAATAAATTCAAAGCTTTCGTTAAACGTAAATTAATCAATAAAGCTTATAAATTTGACGATTATTTAAATGATCCTAATCCTTGGGATAGATTTGCTTTTCAAACAATTTGTATGACTCAAAACTTGGCGATTAAAAAGAGTGGCGGAAAGTTTCTTGCCACTTCTTCTTGCCCGCTCTACGCCCTTGACTTGCAAACTGGTAGTAAATGAGAGAATTAATTTAACATCATTTTCTATTGACGTTCATAAGTGTACTTGATTACGTATATATATATTTTAAAAACAATTCACACTAATTGACCTAGTCCCATGCTAAGCTGGTGAAGCTTGTGTTATGGGTACTAGGCAACGGATATACATACATATTATAGATATACATATAAATACATATTTAAACACCCAAGACCTAAGCACAACACCAAATGCTCATCACATCGATGTTCGTCTCAGCCGGGGATCGAACCCGGGACCCATGGATTCGCAGTCAGGGGTACTAACCACTAGACCAATGACTCGTCAATATAATATATATACGTATATGAATAATGTTATAAAAATACCTTTTGAACATGAGCCCCTTAGCGAAGTCATACAGCTCAAGATCCAGCGAGTTTAGCTGTTTGATCTGCGCGACCTGCGCAGGCGACAGCGCGGCGAGGGTTGCGCCGGAAACAGTAGCGTTGTGTTGCGTGAAGGGAACAGCAAAACGTAGATTGAACGTCTCTTCGAATACGTATTGTGATATCTGTAGGGAAATAATAACAAATTACTACAAGATTTATTTCATTATTTACTAGCTGCTCCCGCGAACTTCGTTTCTCCTTAATGCCTAGCCTTTTTAGTACATACACATGGAACATTTTGCTATGCTACTCCAGAGACTGAACGGTTTTTTGGAATGAAAACTTTTTAGGTTTTCCTGTGATTTTTCTCTATATAAACCTCAGAGTTCAAGTTATAAGTTAACTAACAGATAAAAAAGAATTAAATTACTTTAACGAATTTTAAATTTAGATAACACTGTCCATTGGTACACAAATATACAACTAATATATCGGAATGGCAAGGAATATACAACATACAATACAAAAATTAAAATATATAAACATTAAACCACACAGAGAGCTCCCGTAGGATGGCTGTTTCTAAAAAAAAAATAGGGATGTTGTCGTTGGACCGTAACGATTGACTTCACCAGTCGCAATATGCAGGCGGAGCATATCTTCAACAGATTAAATAGGTTGCTTAATATCTACCCGCTCACCGTCCACAATCTAGAAATAAGATTAAAGGACTGGCTTATGAACACACCTTACGCAGTGTTGGAGATGCTTCTGAGACCTAATATGTAGTTACACATTTCACTCACTCACTCACTCACTCACTCACTTGCTCCCACACACTTACACATTCGCCAACAAGCACCCACATGCACTCAGGCGTGTTGAAAACAGTTGGAAAAACAAAAATAAATAAAAAAGCATAAATACTAGCAGACCGGCCAAGCGTTGCTGTGGCTAAGGTTTTAGTAATATTACATAGTAGTAACCTATTCAAGGGAAACGGTAGGAGAACACCAGTCATGGGGACCACCATGCTTTTTGGTGGTAATGCCATTGAATTAATCTGCGCACGGTGTGCAAATTTGATTGAAATCGGTTCGGTAGTTTAGGAGTCCATAGCGGACAAACAACGTGACACGTAATTTATATATATTAAGTTTCTTATGGAAGAGCTAGGAACCCTGACATGGGTATTTTTTCCTTAAAAGGGTTCCCAAATACTTACACTTTATAATGAATTGTTGTCACATGAATAAACACATTTTTATTTATTTTTTATTTTATAAATCGCTCAAGAAATAAATATTCACTTATCATCTTATATTAAAACTGAAATCTGAGACCATTTACTTTCTTATATATTCGTATATCCTATAATATGTTATGTGAAACCACGCGATATATATGACAGCTTATCGTTGTAAAATCGAAAATCTATTGCTGAACAGTGCTTCCTGCATTTGGTCTATTTTAGTTCCTAGTACTATAACATCGCTCGCGAAATTCACACTAACAGAACAGAAAAACCGTCTGATTCGTATATTTATTTATTTTTAATAAACAAATACTAAGTTTTAAATCAATAAATACGGATACTATATCATATCCATTCATTTTTTGAGAAGTGTTGGCCTAGTGGCTACAGCGTGCGACTTTCATACCTGGAGGACGTAGGTTCGAACCCCGGCTGTGCACCAATGAAATTTATTTCTATGTGCACATTTAACATTTGCTCGAACGGTGAATGAAAACACCGTGAGAAAACCGACATGTCTTAGCCCGTGTCGACGGCGTGTGTCAGGCACTGGAGGCTGACCACGTACTTGCCTATTAGATTTAAAAATGATCATGAAAAAGATTTAGAAATCTGAGGCCAAGACCTAAAGAGGTTGTAGCGCCACTGATTTATTTAATTTTTTACATATAATTTTTTTTTAAATACTATTTTTTATGAATAAATACTTATTTTTTAACTATAAATACTTAATTTGTATAAATTTTCCGTGTAATTATCTATTCTTACATACTAAATGTTGTACTCCAGCCGTGTATAAACGAGATTAACACGAAACTACTGAACGAATTATATGTTTTAAACTTTATTAAAGTGGTTATGGTTTTATGTTTAAATATAATAAACGTCAAAAATGTTTGCTTCAAAACTGCGGCCGACAAAAAAATATAGTTAAATCTACAGCCAGTTAAAAAACATACCTTCTGGAACTCAGTCAGGCCGAAATAGGCCATCGCAGCCAAATTTCGTTTTGCGGACGCCAGGAGGACCCTATCCGTATCAGCTGTTCTATGTCGCAGGGTGCCATTGTAACATCCGACGAGGGCCAAATCTGCCAACATTCTTGTTTGTCGATTGTTGGCCAAGTTCCACGAGCAGGCAGTAAATTCTTCCAATGTTACACCGCGCCAAGAATCGCCATTGTAACATGAGGGTACTTCCGATGCTGTGGGATAAAAGTTAATTTTGAAGGTAGGCAAAAAGTTCGTTGGCTAACATAGAAATAATATTTGTTTTGAAAAAAATTGATTTGATATATTGAATACTAGCTGACCCGGCAACGGTTGTTTTGTCATGTATATTATTTTTAGGAAACATTTTTTAGTTCTATAAAAATAACTATCTACTGTAATTAAAATAGGGGTTGATCATAGAGGGGTGAAAATTAAGGATTGTATATATTTTTAATACCAAATAAAAAAAAAATACGTGTGGCACTCGGGGACTGCCGCGGTAAAGTTATTGCATAGCATTTTTTATAAACTTATGCAATATAATTATTTATTTAGTTTTGCAGTATTTTTTTTCTTTGTTATTAATTCAATCTACCATGACCAGACTCAGACTAACACGCCTATCCGATCACGCTAAACCGATGTGAGACGCAGTATGCGTTCTGTCCCGCTCTAACGCGTATTGGTCGCACCTATATTACGTCATCGTGTGTTAGGAATAGGTTAGGTTTTATATCGTTACGGAATTTCTTGATTCGGTCGCCGGGTTCAAAGCCCGCGATAAAATCTATGCAATAGCTTTAAAACTTGGTGTGGACAGCCCTTATCACTTAAGGGTTTGAAAGATTCTCAGACTTACTGAATATGCATAAAAGTTTTCATAAGAATCGGTCGAGCCGTTTCGGAGGAGTATGGGAACGAACATTGTGACACGAGAATTTTATATATTACATATTATTAGTCTTTGAGAACGATTATAGAGTTCATACAATTTTTCGATACCATTTTTATATTACGATTCGTCTTTCAATATAGGCTTCAGTTTCGGCGACACAACTCACGAGGAGACTCTTTGTATTGATAACTCGTAAATCCGCCAAATATACAATGTAAATACATAATTATATAAAGACAATAATAATAGCAAATATACACTACAAGATTTCCTAAATGATTCAGCGAAAGGTTTCCATGGAGTTGCTGAAAATATCCACCAAGTAATTTTTGAAGTTATACTTCTTTAGGCGCGTTATGAAAAATTTATGAGAGTGAAATTTTACGATTCGCGCGCACCGTGACACAAAATTAACAGAATGAAGTTGCCCACAGAAGATGCTACGGCATTGGACATAATTTAAAAACAACATTCGAATAATAATAGAATTTATGTTACACTTAATGTAAGAGAATAATAATAAATATTTATTTAATTTTTCAAATGTAAACTGAACTTTATTGACTATAATGACTCCTTTTCCAGTCTTTGATTATTTAATTGTAATTAATTATTTGCATGCAATCAAAAACAATTTTTAATAATGCCAAAGAAGTATAACTTCTTACGCGCGTACATAAGTACACGCTCCCTTTTTTTATCACAGTATTATTGTAAATACATATGTCAAGCTTAACATAATTACTTCCCTTTCAGTTTCCATATTCTATTACCATAGACAATAGAATTTGTAGTTGACGATATCGCTTCCTGTAATACTCATTGTACTAACAAGCTTTGAATATATAATATTGAACGACGCGTTCTAACACATTTATTAGAATATTGGATGGCAAAACACGTCAGACTGATCAGGGGTATTGGATGCCCTCTGCCCCACATGGGGGACAAAGAGGACAAGTCAAGTAGCCATGATGTATATTAACTTTTACCCGGAATTAAAACTAGGTACAAGATTCAGAACTGGGGGAAAACTGGCCGGGCTTATTTTAGAAGAATAGAAATAGCCACTTCTTCCTTGCGTCTTTATCCTTCTGTGTAACATTATTGCTTAGCTTATAAGCTCATCCAAAACACAAACGCTACTTTGAATGAAATAAAAATAAAATAAAAAAACGTGTACTTACGTACACGCGTTAGAAGTTATACTTCTTTCGCGTAACTAAGTCAAGTCATGAAAATCTTTTCAAAAATATTCTACGTTTTTAGAAAAAACGACACTAACAAAAAAAACTAAAATGTTGACTATTGGTAACAGGGTGTCTTTGTGACGATGTGCGCGCGCATCGAAAAAATTTACCCTCATCATTTTTCGTCATGTGTACGTAGCTAAAAATATAGTTTATTACCACATTTCAAGCAAAATACATATGATTTTGTAGTTTAAACTTTTTCATACATTTTTATTAGATTTGATCTTAGATATATTTTCAAAAGCTATACGTATAGAGGATGCTATGTTTACAAGAGACTCGTTTCCGATATGTATAAGTATGATAGATAGATATACAAAATATTAACGTTATTTTTTTAAATACATTATTTGTATGTTAAAAATGACATTTTAGTTTAAAAACTAATTTTTCATCTATTTTTATTCGATTTTTTTATGTAACAGGATTTTCATCTTATGTTAAGTGATACCGCTGCCCATGGACACTCACATTGCCAGAAAGCAAGTTCCTTTTAAGAATTGGTGCACTTTTTTCTTGAAGGACCCTAAGTCGAATTGGTTCGGAAATACTTCAGTGGGCAGCTGGTTTGGTGATGTATATACAAAAGCTATGTAATAAAGAATGCTATGATAACATGATACTCGTGATTTGTATTTATCAATAGCTACAACATAATTTTGTCATCATACATAGAATAATTCTTACCAGAAGCGGTCCTTCCCTGGCACCAGTGGCGGGAGCCCTTCCAAGTTGCTCCACGCTTCACGTGCCGGTATTCCGATAAATACCTGGAAACAATCCATACAGCTGAATTGTTAAAGACAAAATTAGAAATAGTGGTGCTATGCCAGCAAGGTCTGGATATCCATAGTCGCTCCCCTCACACTTTAAAATCAATTTTCGTTCAGTTTTTTTTTGTAATTATGTTTAAAAGTAAGTTCACATTAAAATAATTTTATATTTCTTGTACCGATGCGGTGGCAAGCTTTCATTATTAAATAAGATGCTCCTACTTCGCCCAGCCTGCTGTATAAGTTGCATAAATAGGCTGAGGCAAAGCGTTTTATGACTCTTTGTTTAAGTAGAACTGCAGTTCCTAATAGAGTTTCTTGGGCAGTTCTTCTCGCTCTTTGTTCTTTAATGAACTGGCTCAATGCTTAATTCTTTTTTAAATAATAACGTTGATAAGAGCACTGTTGTTTCAGCATGCGGCTCTCATTTGAGGCCGTAGGTTCGATGCCCAGCCGTGCACCAATGGACCTTCTATCGAAGTTGTGAAGGATTTTTCTTATTAAGAAAAATAAATGATCACAAAATAGATCAGAAATCTATGGAAACCTTTAGTTTGTAGCGCCATATTGTTTATTTAATTTGTTGAGGTTAAAAGGCTTAGTAGCTGCCAGTTGAGGAGTTGTAGCGCTGATAATACAGACATATTTTAAACGTTTAAACTTTTGAAAGGATATAATTGAATTTCAGTTAGAAGTTTATTGTGTATTTAGACAAGGGTCGTAAAGTGACATGACAAGCTGTTAATATTGTGTCAAGGTCATCTACATAATATTCGTATAACCTATAGCTAACATAAATTATATATAATACTAATAATTATACTAAAAATATAGCCAAACATGAAATACATGACATGGTGTAATTACGTCAACAGTAATTATTTACTTGTTTACACATATTACCCACACATTGTCTATGCTTGAAAACTAAATGCATTTTCTAGGATTCCTGCAAAAAATTAATACATTTATGTACTATTATTTTGAGAGCTTGCTAAAAGGGGGGGGGGCTGATTCGTAATACTTGAACGACCCCAATGTACTGCATGTGCCCTTTTTAACTTTATAATCTAATATATATAGACTTATGATTGTCTGCTTCAATAAATAACCTTTTAAGGTTTGGGCCTCAGATTTCTGTTTCTTCATTTGTTAATGTAATAGGCAAGTAGGTGATCAGCCTCCTGTGCCTGACACATGTCGCTTTTTTGGGTCTAAGGCAAGCCGGGTTTCTCACGATGTTTTGCTTCACCATTCGAGCGAATGTTAAAAGCGCACAAAGAAAGTCCATTGGTACACAGCCGGGGCTGGAACCTACGACCTCAAGGAAGATCGCCGCACGAAATAATTGATTATTATTTAATCTAAAACATCTGTCATGTGTTACGGTAATAAAGAAAGAAGAAGAAAAAGTAAGGTTTACAGAGTATGGCTGATGGCTCACAGATTAATAGTTTATACAACAACACACCTGGACACTGGCTCCCGTAGGAGCGTTATATAGAAATAACGCCTGTGGACGGCAGAACCTTCGTGCCTGTCAAGTTCTCCACCAACGCAGGCTGTCAGCTCAGTGAAATCTGCATGAAGACCACATCTGTGAACAACGATATATCTTTTAAATACAATTTTTGAAACTTCTTTAGGCGCATGAGGGTAATTTTTTTACGAATGAAACGCAATAATAATAATATTAGCGTCACGATGATGTGCAGCGTTTTTGTCGAAGAAAAGGGAGAGAGCGATTGAGACCGATTTAGAGAGGGTGAGAAAGGGCGAACGTAGCATGAAGCTAATAGCCATGGAGCGAGAGTAGGGAGCAAGCAAGTGAGAAAGATCGAGAGAGAGAGAGATAGAGCGAACGTCGCATTATGCACAGTGCCATAGAGCGAGAGGATATAATAATAATGACACGAACTTACATTGCATATTTTGCTTATCATAATGCTTTAGTCACAACAATACCAGTAGAAATCGCGTCGAATAATGTAAATATCGAAGAAATAAATTAAAAAGTTAAATTTATAATTTGTATTAATTTTCGACACTTAATATTTTAATGACAATTAAATTCATTAAATTCCTAACATATCTTCCTTTTTCCTTCACTCTAAGTCTCGGAAATCTAAAGTTTTAGATTTGTATAAATCGCTATTTTACTAGGCCAACGTGGCGGAATACAATATTAATTCAAAGCAAATCGGGCGGAACTTATCTAAACGGTTTAAACTAATTTCCTCTGATTAATTGAACCAAAGATTATTAAACTGGGATATATATATATATTTTTGTATATAATAGGAGGCAAACCGGCAGGAGGTTCACCTGATGTTAAGTGATACCGACGCCCATGGACACTTACTTTGCCAGAAGGCTCGCAAGTGCGTTGCCGGCCTTTTAAGAATTGAGAATTTTCAAGGACTCTAAGCCAAATTGGTTCCGAAATACAGCTGTGGGCAGTAGTGGGTTTTGTTTTTATTATCTATTTATTATTTTCATTGTCTATGCTTGAAAACTAAATGCATTTTCGAGGATTCCTACAAAAAAATAATACGTTTTTGTACTATTATTTTTGAGAGCTTTGTTTACTTTTGCTGACAAGAGGAGGGGGGGGGGGGGGAATAGAATAAATCTACAATTATTTTAGCAACACATTGAAGTTTCATTCGTCATAAGTATATGACAAATTTATTCATATTACATAAACTCCATATGATAAACTCCTTATTAGTATGTCGACCTATTAAAAACTCGTTTTAAAATTATACAACTGCATATAAATGCTCCATTATATCAATATTAATCTAGAATTAATGAAAATAAATACTGTGCGACTGAAATTAAGACTTTCAACAAATCACTTAGCTAACTTAATTGACTATTATATATCGCTACTAGTGGACCCCACAGACGTTGTCCTGCATGATATTTAAAGCGATTAGGATATTAAGCAAAGTATGAAAGTACCGACTGCAGTGCCATCTGCCGGGCTGATTTGTGAATCTAAACCATTCCCAGATCCCCTTGAACACACACAAAAAATTTCATCAAAATCGGTCCAGTCGTTTGAGAGAAGTTCAGTGACATACACACTCACAGAAGAATTATATATATAAAGATTCCCCTCCAATAGCTTGCATAAAATGCACATGACGTTCCCACGACATATGGTATGCAAACTTGTTTTGTGAACCGTAAGATATATTCCGTTTGAACTCTTTGTTCATATTACCGTTCATTGCGTACTAAAAACAATAACAAGTGTCGGGCACGCCCATTCCAAAGTTCCATTTTTAAATGTTTACTTATATCCTGTTCTTTCATATTTGTATTCAGCTTGAAAAATTCGATTTTGGCTAGAGCTACTAAGCGAATCACATACAGTGCCACATACTTTTCTTGGCTGGTAAGAGCGTCGCTGTGATGGATATTAGTATTGCCAGTAAATAAAAATTAACCATAAAAAGGGGAATAATTTAAAGTCATGCAGGCTAACTTAATAATTTATTAAAATGTCTTAATAAAATAATGTAACTGTACGAGCCAAGGCTGTACATTTTGCTCACTCAGGCTTCCTTAGTTTTATAATCGTGATTATTCCCTACGTACGTGCCAAGGCTCGTACATTTCGATCATCTACAAGCATAACTATTTCTTATGTAGTTACGTACCCTGGCTGTACAGTTTGATCACTTATAAGCATGACGATTTCCTAAATCGTCGGAGTCACGCCCCGAGAGTATAGCCCGACGCAGACACTCTCTTCGACTGTTACAGCAGTCATTCGTAATTAACTAAGTCATAGGAGTTTCACCCCGGGAGCATAGCCAGACGTCGGCACTCTCTCTGTTTGTTAGATTGCACTCATTATATAGCAATTAACATAACTATTATTTCGCTCATATTCTATTGTATAACGCGAGTGATAAATATAGAGTAAGTTAAAATTATTCTATTATTTCGAACCCCTGATGATCCAGGAACCGTAAAATAACTAGAAAATACAGTTCTAGGCTTAAATAAATGTGACACAAACTTAAGAACAACTGATATGGTAGGTTTTGTTACCTGTACTATTAATATAATATCTTTTAAGATATCTAGCAATCAGAACCGTTCGATAATTAAAACTTAGCTATTGTAATATTGCAAGGAATAAAAATAAACACATTTTGTTTTTTATATAATGTTGGTCTATAGTAAAATTATTTATTGTACACACTAAAATGGCGACGGTAGAACCAATTTCAGCCGCCGGCCGAGAAAAGTATATAGCACTGTAAATAATGATGTAACGGTTGAGACACGGAACATTAAAATGCTACAGAAAATAAGTACTTTAATTACTTTTGAACATACTCTGTTCTGAAAGGACCCTAAGGCTATGTTCACATGTAACGCGCGTTAACGCGCGTCAACGCGCGATCAAATTTGAAGAGCGTTCAGATGATGAGCGCTAACGCGCGTTGCGAGAGTACTCGTCAGTCTAGTTCGGTAGAACGTAGAAAATGGACGTGGAAGAGGCTATTATTTTGTGGTTATATTATAAAGAAAAATATAGAAAAAGAAAACGTACACATTGGGTTCATCCAATTTTGAAAAAAAAAATACAAATTATATTATATTTTTTATACAAATTTGCTATATTCCAACTTGCTGGCCTTTTTTCTACTTCATCGATTAGTAAGTCGATGTCAATATCTTCAATTTCACTCATTTTAAATGCGAGAACAAAATATAATTACGAAAATTAACAAAATTACATGCGATCGCGATGAAAGCGCGCGCTCATCTGAACAGCAAACGGACATTACATTAATATCAAAGCGCGCGTCAACGCGCGATCACCTGCGTCTAGAGACTTTTTCTCTGAGCGCCGCGTTGACGCGCGTTAACGCGCGTTGACGCGCGCTCATGTGAACAGTTATATGAAAATACCACAATGTCTAGTCGCGCGATTTGAAAACCCGCGTCAAGTTTTTGCCATCTGAACATAGCCTAAGTCGAAGAGTGAGGGACAGTGGGCATATGATGGAGGGGGTCTTTAATTTTCTTATTTGGTGACTGCGTCAATAGTAATTGTTTACTTTTTTAGATATATTACCCACATATATTTTTATATGTAATAGGAGGCAAACCGGCAGGAGGTTCACCTGATGTTAAGTGATACCGACGCCCATGGAAACTTACTTTGCCAGAAGGCCCGCAAGTGCGTTGCCGGCCTTTTAAGAATTGAGAATCTTCAAGGACTCTAAGCCGAATTGGTTCGGAAATACAGCTGTGGGCAGCTGGTTCCACATAGTGGGTTTTTTTTTATTTTTTATTTATTATTTTCATTGTCTAAGCTTGAAAACGAAATGCATTTCCGAGGATTCCTACAAAAAAAAAATAATACGTTTATGTACTATTATTTTAGAGATGTTTGCTTACTTTTTCTGACAAGAGGAGGGGGGATAAGTTGCAGTTAATCTGCTTACGTAATACTTGAACGGCCCCTGAATGGCAGTTCTCTTACTACGCCCTTAATTTGAAGCATTCGTTTACTTGGCGTCTGAAGTCCACTGACAATTAAATGATATCTTTTATTTTTGAAGTGAAACTTCTTTATCGAGGTTGGAAAAAAAATTAGTCTAACATTTTTTTCGTTACGCGTCACATTTTTCGGTTACGCGCCATGTTGCTTTTTGAAGTCAAACTTCTTTATCGGCGTTGGAATGAAACTTCTTTATCGACGTATGGGAGAAATTTTGTAGCAAATCGTCACGTTTTTTAATGATAGTAATAATTCTATTACAATTAATGAAATTCTATAATAATCTTCGTAGTAATAAGGTAAAATGAAATATTTGTATTCATGTCTATGATAATAAAAGCCTTTTGTTAAACTTTATCTAATTTAACGAATTTCTGTAAAGTTGCATATAGTAGATCATTTTTCGAAAAATAAGATCATAAAGAAGTTTCACTTCTTACGTGTGTACACCTAGTACACGCACAATTTATTATTTTTTATGGCTCTGGCACTATTTGTGCATTAGCCAGCGTCAAGTATAGGATTTTTTTATAATTCGTGAGTAGAAATTCGACCGTGTCCTCCATGTACGGTTTAGGCACTCGCCCGGTACCGCACAACGCTCCCAAAGGCCGAGAACAAATTTAAATTAAATTAAAACTTGCCCTCGAACCGGGAATCGAACCCGGTACCCCTCACTTAGCTGCCACTAAATAAGACCGCTAGGCTATGAGGCCCCTAAATGATATCTTATTTTCATTTCTAAACTGATCTAGTGTATCAGGTTTATAAATTACGCATAATTTGTGCATATAATCACCACTGGTTCACCTTCAGACTGTGTGGCGTCTACACGCGTGGGCGAGATACCTGTTCATAAATACTTTAAATCTGATTTAGTTAAATATTTCTTAAAATACCGGCAACGCACTAGCGAGCCTTCTTGCAATGTGAGTGTTTATGGGTATCACTTAACATCAGTTGAGCGCCTGGTGATAAAGACAGCTATGTTGACCTAGTGAGCGAGCCTCTCAATCCTGAGGTCCTACCTTAATGGCGAATGATAGAATAAAATAAAATCCTTAAAAAAAAAGTACATTATTCTCAATGGTTCACTTAAGAAACTTAAATGGTAGGTTTTAGGAAGTACTGGGAAATTGTTAACGATACACAGAAAATGAAATTCAAATTACAAATAATTTAATAAATTTTCGAACTTAACAATCCAATTGTTCTAAATTTTCCTTAAAACTCAATCATCATTAAGGCAGCGTTGATATGAAACATTTTCGTTCGACTTTCTTTGCAAATCCAAATCGAGCGATATCGAGCGATATCTTCCAGGCACTGTGAGAAAAAAAAATTAGATAACGTAAGCAAGAAGTGCAAAAATACATTAAAGATATATAGATATTAAGGTAAAACTGGAACTAAACAAAGCAATTAAAACATATAATGAAACAGTGTTAAGGACAATATTAAAAAAAACGACACGATATATACTTGTATATTATTAGTACGTGCTTTCTTGTATGTTGAAGACTGAAGACTCCTTTGAGGTGTGTCACTAATTTAATTACATTACATTCTCTTGCAACGAACGAACGCACTGAAGTAGCAGACAAAGCTACATATTAAAATTGTCCTTTGACTTAAATTATTTAAGGGAATGGTAAGTCTTAAGTCAAATGTGTTTATTATTGCTATTGAAGGACTTACGCTCGTAAATAAATTACTAAACAAAATAATTAAAAATAAAGAAATTTTCATGTCATATTCTGTTTACATGGAATTTTTTATATTGGGGCTAACGGGCTGGATAAAAGTCAAAAGTCAAAAAAACATTGGGCGTGTTCGGCCGAAGTAAGTACTTACTAAACTTAGTAAGCCAGTAAGCATAAAAAAATTAAAGTCTTACAAGCTGACTGTAGCGCTTTTCGGCCAGGACAGACTTACTGGCTTATTAACATAACACAAAACACCGGTTTATGTCATATCCCGTACATAACCTCATAGACTGAATATAATTGACAGTACTAAATTTAGGAATATAATTTAATACCTGTGAATAGTTTCAAATGGATAATTTTATGAGAAATATTTTATTGGATATTTTATTGTCCGTTTTGTTTACATCAACAATAAGCAAAATGGCGTCGTATATTAAGCCATACTTACTGCGTTAGCACTTATTTTGTGTCCCGGCCGAAAGTTTTGTAAGCATAGTAAGTGACTTACTAAATTTAGTAAGTACTTACTTCGGCCGAACACGCCCATTTATTCATATAACACAATGTACACTTATAAACGTCAATAAAGAAATATACATTAAGGCTATGTTCACATGTAACGCGCGTCAACGCGCCATCAAATTTGAAGAGAGTTCAGATGATGAGCGCTAATGCGTGTTGCGAGAGTACTCGTCAGTCTAGTTCGGTAGAACGTTTCGAGACCACCTAGTGACTATTTAGTTACTATTATGTGGTGTTAGTCGAAAAAAATATTAACAATAACGCGTAATTTAATCCCCGCCCCGCATCGTAACGTTTTACAAAAGGGCGAACCTATATTCCAAATTGCTGGCCTTTTTTTCTACTTCATCGATTAGTAAGTCGATGTCAATATCTTCAATTTCACTCATTTTAAATGCGAAAACAAAATATAATTCCGAATTAACAAAATTACATGCGATCGCGATGACAGCGCGCGCTCAACTGCACAGCAAACGGACATTAATATCAAAGCGCGCGTCAACGCGCGATCACCTGCGTCTAGAGACTTTTTCTCTGAGCGCCGCGTTATCGCGCGCTCATGTGAACAGTAGTATGAAAATACCACAATGTCTAGTCGATTTGAAAACGCGCGTCAAATTTTTGCCATATGAACATAGCCTACATGCTTTTAATTTTACATTTACTGCAAGTTCTCAAATCAAGGGCGTAGAACGGAAGAGAAGAACTGGCAATAACCTCTCCGCTACTCGTTTTGATCGCCGCTAAACAATTTTGATACCGCCCATGGACATTCAATGCCAAAGGACTCGATAATACCAGCCTTTTTAAGGATTGGTACGCTATTGGCTTTACCAACAAGTATCAGGCACAGAAGGCTGATCATACAAAGGCTCAGAATTGTAGTAGGTTTTTTATTTGCGCTGTCAAACGAACTTTAGTTTTATAGTCTGTGTTCGACGCAAAATAATATCCAAATATTGTTTCCTGTCTCATTAAATTTTATGCCCACATTACACCCATATTTGATGCTGAAATTAATAGACCCCATTGTGTAATTCGAGGCGCATAGGGCATTAAATTAAAATGATTTAATGAGAATTTCCCCTAACCTTAATTTTATATCAAATTTCATGAATGTTCCATTGTTGTATAGTAAGCTAATAGGCTATTTGCTGATATTGTAGAGTTTTGAGTATAAAAATTAATAATTTTATTAGGGATTTTGTGGTAAACTAATGATTATTATTTTATGGCGTCCTTCAAGAAAAGAGCGTACTAATTTTTAAAAGGCAACAACGCACTTCTGGCAATGTGAGTCCATGGGCGGTATCACTGAACATCAATTCATTACTTATACTACTAACTTTTATTAGAATTATTTTTTTTCTACAAGTATTTATTACATGCCTTTTCTTTCTTTTTTTAAGACTAAGGCGCAAACTAGCTGCTGTGGTCTCTGGCAGAATGTTCCGCTGTGGAACTTTCTGCTCCTTAGCATAATGCTGAGCCAGGGCCAATTACAACCACAGCACACACGCATTACACACTTACAACGAACCTTGTTCTTAAAAGAAAATAAAATTGTTATCTCTCATTATTTTTTCTTTGATTATTGTTATTAAGTATGTGTTTTTGTTAGTAACAAATGTTATGTTATGTATTATGTCTAATTGAGCCTCCTGTGCGTATGCTATGTTATACGGATGCTGCCCGTATGTTATATAATGTTTTAAATAAATTACAACACAATTAATTTTATAATCCATCATTCGTAATACCTTATAGATACATGCTTACTTTGAAATAGCCGCACCTCATTTAACGGCGATTTTATTTATGACTAGCAGCCCATCCCGGCTTTTAAAAAAAATTAAATGTCGCACAAGTGACATTTAATTTTTTTTTTGTAGATATTGATAATTAATATTGTGGAACATCTTTTTGTTCTATCATAAATAGTTTTCGCAGCGCATGCGATGAAAGATTTTATAGGCATTTTTTTACACCTTGGGTAACATAACATTTTTGTAGGGATCCTTATTTTTTTTCTTGCAATTTAAATAACCTATATTAATCAATGATAGTGTGGCATTCAAATGGTGAAAGAATTTTCAAAATCAGTCCAGTACCTTTTGAGCCATTTCGTTACAAACATAATAAAAATCAGTGGGGCTACAACCTCTTTTAGGTCTTGGCTTCAGATTTCTGAATTTGTTTCATTTTTTAAATCTAAAGGCAAGTAGGTGATCAGCCTCCAGTGCCTGACACACGCCGTTGACTTTTTGGGTCTAAGACATGTCGGTTTCCTTCACCGTTCGAGCAAATGTTAAATGCGCACATAGAAAGAAAGTCCACTGGTGCACAGCCGGGGATCGAACCTACGACCTCAGGCATGAGAGTCGCACGCTGAAGCCACTAGGCCAACACTGCTTCGTTACAAACATACTTACATACAAATCTTTCCTCTTTATAATTTTAGCATAGATTTTCGTACAACCAAAGCTGTAGACAATTTGTTGAATACTTGATCCATTTATTAAGAAATGAGGGGACAGCTAAAAATAACGAGCGGTGAGAACTTTTGCAACTCTCAGCAGACGAATTCAACAATTTGCAAATTGTACTTGACGTCACAAATAATTTAGGTTGTTTAAAAAGAGTGTACACTGAGAGGGTACTTGTATTTCTATATTTATTAAGAGGAACAATAATTGCATTGAATAGGGTGTCCACAGGACTTTTTGGATGAAAACTTATTTCATCATTAGAACCCAATGTTATCCGTGATGCATAGGCTATATATTCATTATATATTCATTCAAACTAGCTGCTGTAGTCTGGCAGAATGACCAGCTCTGTGGAACACCTCTGCTCCACAGCATTATGCTGAGTTTTAGTTACAACCACATTACACACTTTTACACACTAAAAATATATTATATTTGTTTATTTTTCTTCCCATAACTTATTGTCATTTTTTTATTATTATTATTTTGTGTGTTTCGTTAGTTAAAAATTGTATATCTATGTGTGTCTATTCCATAAAGTTATGATTCTGTTCACGATAGTGTAACCCAAGCACAGTGGTCCATCCCATAGGTCATAGGGCTGAAATGTCGATGGTTGAATTATGACGTCATTTATCACTACAGGGTAGACAAATAACCCTTCTACCCCCAGATATAAAAACAATTACAATAACATGAAAGGATCATTTCATTTTGTGCAACCGAAGTGATAACATTCCAATAGTGCTAATTAGCGTTGTCTTTGTCGGCAAAATTTCTATTGTTTTAAAGTGTTGTTTTCTCGGAAATTGATTGTTTGTGATAATTTTTTGCCATGGATATTCAAATAGAAGGTATGTACGACATTTTTAATCCTATTGTGTTTACTTTAACCGTGTCGTTATCTGTAATCAGCACCATCAAGAAAGACTTCCGATTTCTTTGAGTTTTACCGCTCTGCCATATTTAATTAGACTTTTACTTAGGAAGGAACGAATCCCCAAAGATGAAACATATATCAAAATAATCTCTTGTTTGTCTAGTTTTAGAATCTGTAACATCTAGGTGCGCCAAAGTGCGCCGAGGATTGCTTATAGGTCATGACAAAGACAAAGTCGTATATAGGTAAATTTGATACCTTATAATTTTCATTTCTTTTATTCTGTAGGATCCATCATCAAGTATTCTTTTCCTCGAATGCTTGTCCTAGACACGTGGTTGAATGCGACAAGTAAAGAAAATGAGGCAGATAGATCTCGTGAAGTGTTTGAAATGCTAGCAAATTCTTTACCGGACACTGAAAATATCAAGACCGATTACTTAAGAGATTTAATTTGTAATCTCTGTAAACGGTTTGCTGCATATTGGAAGAAACTGGGGAGGTCAAAAGCTAAGCTGATTGCCAAATACGGTGACTGGTTAAATGAGATCGAAGTCTGCATTCTTGGGAGCTCTGACGGAGAACTAATGAAAACGACGACGAGACAAGCGAATATCTTCAATCTACAAGCAGGACGCAGCACAGGAAGGAGTTTGGAGAATGCAGCAAGAGAAGCAAACGTCGCAGGTTGGCAATTTTATCTCAAATAGATGATTCTGCTATAAATACTTTACTTAGTGATTCCAATCAATCAGCCGACAATTTCTTAAAATTCAACTCTGATGAAATCGTTTCATTTATTACTGAAGCTAAACTAACTAAACATCAATACATTTTATTAAAAAACTTGATTAATTCTAAAATACCAAATGCTTTTCCATGTTATCAAAGAGTGTTGGAAGCCAAAAAACGTTGCTACCCAACTGAATTATAATGTTTTCCTATTATGTAAAAAGACGATGTTTTATATAAATCCTATGTTCAGTTTTCTATTATCTGGTAAATTTTATTATTTATATGTAAATTAAGCTATTTTCAGAAATCTATATATATAAAAATGAAACCCGTTCTTCGTTGTCACGACATAACATGAAAATAATGTATAAATAAAACTTATTTTATTGCTACCTATTATTTATTAGTACGGATGGATCCTTTTTTTTGAGAATATACATCTACCTTTTTAAAAATATATCTATTGTTTTACTTGTTATTATCATTAAAACCTTAAAACAATCATTTCTGAGATAAAAAAGTTAATATTTCATTTTTAATCCGACATACAACCTCTATGACCGCCTTTCTTAGGAACATGGACCACTGTGCCAAGGTGTGAAAAATACCAATAAAAATTCCTAATTGACTGCGGAAACTACTGACAATAGACCAGTGTTCAACAGTTTTAAAGCAGACATCAATATCTACAGAAAAGTCTTAAAAAAGGGACAGGAGGTTCACCTGATGGTAAGTGATACCGCCGCCCATGGACACTAGCAATGCCAGAGGACTCGCGAGAGGATTTGTAAGGAAAAAAAGGAAGGAAAGGATTGGTACGCTCCTATCATGAACGACCCTAAGTCTAATTGGTTCGGAAACACTTCAGTGGCCAGCTGGTTCCACATAGTGGTGACGCGCGGCAAAAACTGCCTTGAAAAACGCTCAGTTGTGAAACGACAGACGTCGAGGTGATACGGGTGGAATTTCGTATTCTACCTCGACGTCCGATGATGAAACTCAACTGCAGGTATTAATCCGAACAACTCCTCTGAACACTCTCCATGGTAAATGCGATAGAAGATGCAGAGTGATTCCACATCTCCACACAACGCCTAGGGATCAAGCCGCTTGGAGAGGGATTGGTCTTCGACGATTCGAACCGCTTTCGTTGAATACGGTCAAGTGGAAGGAGCTGGTACTGGCGAGCTTCCACCCTGAGGTGAGAACAGTACTTCACGTGGGGCTGAATATAAAAATTTTAAGTTCTTGGTTCCGTAATATCTGAACTAAACTTATTTTATATCTTCATAATATAGTGATCAAAGATCGCCTTGCCCCCAGACTAAATATATTATGACAATCGCCTAAGGCTCTATAGGATTTACAGTCTTGGGTTATTGCCCATTTAGAACATGTCTCGCCCGAACAATACCGCTAAATATAAGTTATTACTAGCTTATAACTGTAGATCTAATTCTACCAAGTATGAGATTGCGGAGCAGGAAAATAACAAATGCCTCAAATATAAGAGTCTTTCCTCCAACTTAGATTTTGCTCCCTTTGGAGAGACTCTTGGGACGTGGGGTTTTAAGTGCAGGCTAATTAAAGATTTAACTAACATATCTTCTAATTTTCCCTCCCACTAAGTCTCGGAAATTAAAGTTTTAGATTTTTATAAATATGAACAAGACTTAAAAATTAGTTTGCCAAGAATTTTCACTTCTGACATGTGCACTTTGTACGTACGAACTTTTTTAAGGCAGGTTTTGCCGCGCACCCATTCTTAAAAGGCCGGCAACGCACTCGCGAGCCCTCTCGCATTGAGAGTGTCGTCTCAAGTCAGGAAGAGATTTATTGAAATATTATTGTTATACGCACACAGCCCCTAGTCAAGCAATCAAGTTAATTAAATTTTACACACACAACCACAGATTATATAACAACACACAAGGCTCTATTCAAACATACTTATAACGAGCATTGAGCTTTGACGAGACCAATAGTAGTAGTAAAAGAACACTCTCAATGGCAGAAGGCTTTTTAAGAATTGGTACGCTCTTCTCTTGAAGGACCCTAGTCGAATTGGTTTGGAAATAGAACTTCAAGTTTCTGTAAGTTCACAGTTTTGTCCTTCGGTCCAGCGATTGCATTACGTAATAACACGTTAATATTATTTTCGACTTTTTCTACTTTACACCACATAATGGTAACTTTTAGGTATAAAGTTAGGTAGGGTAGTGACTACTAGGTGGTCACGACAAGTGCTTGTGCACGTGCTAATATTTGGATACAGAAAAATGTTACGGCGCGTTACATGGGGGGGGGCGGTCAATGGGGCAAATCACGCAAAAATTGCGTGACGTAACACTTGAACGCTCCCTTAGTGCCAGTGACATTTCCCACATAGAGTCAATGATTGACATATAATAATATTAACTTTTAGTTTATTTTTTATATTTATTTAGATTAAGCTTGGTGGTTTTAATTGTTCAGTGTAACTTATAATTTTATTTTTGTTGATTTGGTAATTTGCAATTAAACTACATATTTTTTAGTTTTTCCCTTACTAGGGTTGCCTGGAAAACATCGCTTGCATTGCATCCCTAATAATTTATGTTATTTGATTTTCTTTTAATGTAATGGAATATAAATAAATATATAATAAGAGACAAAGGGAAATGAACGAGTTGTTTTATTATTCTATACATTTTAGTATTTGAATTAAAAATGTATCACAGCTATATATTTAAAATGCATTGCGTGAACTACTCAAAAGATATGTTTCAAGATAGTGTTGGCACTTCGCCATATCGGAAACACAGCTAACCAGTTCTTTAACAATAGCAAATTTTCAAGTTGCAGACGGAGTTTCCAAAGATATCACACAAAACTACAACAAAATATTACCTACCCACACACGGAGCAATTTTATAAACTACATCTATTTTTAAATTTATTATAAAACTTGCTATAAGTATAACAAGTTAAATAACGTCTTACTTACTTCAATTTTAGGAATACTTAATAGGTTAAAAGTAGCTTTTTGCCCTTAAAAAAATATTGAGTTTTACGTTCATGTCTTTGAAAAAAGACTACCCGCAAATGTAAGAAAATTATTTTTAAACTACCATCAATTTTAAGAAATATTAAATTATTTAAAACTTATAATATTTTTTTGCATAATATTATAATGGAGAGACTGAGACAGGTTTCAAGCAAGAATCTTGGATGTACCTCCAACTTTGTTAGCAAGGCGCTACTCACGCGATTCATGTAATGAATGAGATTTCTATCGGGGACCTATTTGTTTGTACTTTGGCCGAGTTCACAAGAGCTACTTACTATGATATTATAACATTTAGGTATACATTATTTTGTATTTAAATTGTACAGTTTCAGTGTAGATATTATTGAGTAGTTCCATCGTATTTATAACTAACTATCAATACATAGATAGAATAATCTTTGGCTGTGTTTGCGACGACGCTGGTTCGCGTATTCGCTACAATGAACAACTTAAAAACATCCTTGACGACGCCCTCATCGTCAATTCATAACAACAGGCTCAAATAGTACATGTGCACCGAATGGCGGAGGACAGAACCCCAAACTCCTTACTGAACTCACAACCTGGTGGCAAAAGAAAACCCGGTAGACCGAGACTGCGTTGGTGGGATGGAGTTGTCAAAGACATCGAAACATCGGACGCAAGAAGCACGAAGTTGATTGCAATGGGGTATACTTATTTATTTTATTTATTTAATTATATGTAATCTTACAGCTAACATACATATTATAAAATAAAACACTTAGACAATACAGAAAGCCAAAACAGATTACATAGATAAACAATATATACGAAACAGAAAACAAGTAAGTACATTAATAGACAAAAATGTATTTAAAAAAAACAAAAGAAAACTGAAATTTAACATATGAAACAACAAATAATACTTAATATTTCAAATTACTGCTTAAACAAAATCAGAGTCTTCCCGCCTCTTCAAATACTTTCTCACATATTCTTTGGTGAGGTAGAAAATATACTTGAGGAGGCTCAGGCTACAAGGGGCTGTATAGCCATTGATGATGATAGATAGATAGAATAATTATGTGACAAATAAATAAATATTAGATGAGCCCGTTTACCCTCCATTCTATAAAGGCCTCCAAATCTATATATATATATATAAAAATGAAACCCGTTTTCCGTTGTCACGACATAACATGAAAACGGCTTGACCGATTTGTCTGATTTTTTTTATAATATTCCATGAAGTACGAGGATGGTTCTTACGGAGAAAAAAATAAAAAAAAATTGAGTGAAAAAGTCTAAAAACAACACTTTTCTATATTCCCATACAAAATATTCGTAATAATACTTAAAAGTCAATTTGAACTTTAATACCATAACATAAAGTTCAAGTGTTAGTGGAGGGGTTCCGGGAAGGTAATTTTTTATTTTTTGACATAATGTCATCAACTTTTTTTTATCTTACTAGTGTCCCGAATAGCAGAATAAGTATTAAAAAAAAATAAAGAATCGACTGTTAGGCGGTACGATGTTCGCCAGGCCAGCTAGTTCCATATAGATTTAAACGATTTACATGTAACATGCATTAAAATTTGTTATCGGAGCGAGGAAATTGGCTGTCCAGTCCAAACATTGATCGATAGACCGCAAATGTCAACAGGTTTTTTGTCAGTCACTTAACGAATGGACAGTCAAATTGTTTTTTAAATGTGCTATAGATAAAAGTGTCATGTTTGCCTTTTAAAAGCTCGTTTATTAATCTATATAATTAAAAATTAATCGCAAAATTGCTAAGAGCAAAACTCGAAGACGGCTGGACCAATCGAGTATTTTTTCCCATGAACTCTGATGAAGGTTTTGAGAGAAAATATTTAGCATAGCGAAATGTTCCATGTTGGTATGTACTATGTACCTATTAAAAAGGTAAGCTAAGTAAGATCATATTAAAACGAAGTTCCCTTCAGCTAGTAAAGTAATAAAATGTAAGCAACTGGCGGTGATTATTAATATTATAGAACAGATCTCATCTGATGTTAAGTGATACATGCCCATGGACACTCTCAATGCCAGGGATCGCGAGTGTCACCCTTTTAAGAATGGTACGCTCTTTTCTTGAAGGACTCTAAGTGGAATCGGTTCGGAAATACTTCAGTGGGAAGTTGGTTCCACATAGTGTACGGCAAAAACGCTGCTCAGCTGTGGAACGACGGACGTCGAGGAATGGAATTTCGTATTCAGCCTCGACGTCCGATGGTGATAAGAATCCCAAGGAATTTAGTTAAAGCCTTGCGAATGCGAAATCGAAGAGTGTCAGAAGACGGACCTTGATAAAATCCTACGGGATAATACACCACCAATATATTTATTAATCACCGCATCAGAAAGATCTAAAAATGTTCTTATTACATTCTAAACGATCGTCTATTGAATTAGACGCTTTTTCCGAACGACTGGCTTTTTGGTTGTTTCGCCCAATTTTATCGCCGTAAAACCTTCCTCAGAGTTCAAGGAATAAATAACTAGAATTTAGCCGTTTTCAAGTTTTGCGCTTAGCAACATATTACAATTCATTTTAGGTTTTTTTTTTTTTTTTATAGAACGGGGGGCAAACGGGCAGGAGGCTCACCTGATGTTAAGTGATACCGCCGCCCATGGACACTCTCAATGCCAGAGGGCTCGCGAGTGCGTTGCCGGCCTTTTAAAAATTGGTACGCTCTTTTCTTGAAGGACCCTAAGTCGAATTGGTTCGGGAATACTTCAGTGGGCAGCTGGTTCCACATAGTGGTGGTGCGCGGCAAAAACTGCCTTGAGAAACGCTCAGTTGTGGAACGTCGGACGTCGAGGTGATACGGGTGGAATTTCGTATTCTGTCGGTTTTTAACGGTCCCATTATCGCACTGGATTTTTAGGGTATAAATTATAGCCTATGTCACGGATTAATGGTCCCTAGGGTACAATGCATTGGCGAACCCCATGCGCATATATTCGTCATAGTAGAATAGTGACGGATCTGACAAATAGTTTACAGGGCAGCCATTTCAAAATAATATAAACATGTTAGTTTTTGTCATAACTATTTTAATTCATATTCTGTTATTATGAAAATTGGCATACAAGCAAACAAAATGGTTTGTTTTGAAACAAAATAAAAATAATAACATTAGAAAACTGTGGAAGTTTTCTAGAAAAATCACATGCTTCTATCAAATCCGTCACTTTACCGACTAATTAATTTAAAATTTAAAAGTCATGGATTTTTTTTTTTAGTGTAGCCGTAATATTTAGTCAATGTAGTATTTAAATATGATAAAAAGTGGATTTTGGTTTTTTTCAAATCCGCCATTGTTCTACGATCATGACGATATGATGGACGGAGGAAGTCGTGTATGGTAGGAGACTCTGGGTGTCCAGCCCGACAATCTCCGCGTCACGTCATGCACCTGCCGTCGCAATTTCAACCTTTGAAAGAAGCATTCTAATGGTAAAGAAATTGCTTCCTCTTCATAACATTATTAATACATAAATTAAGCTGTCACGGAATATTAAAATGAGTATTAAGAATATCCAAAGCGCATACCTGCATCATGAGCACACCCCATACCCTCACGTACATACCATCACTTTCACACCATCAATCAACACAAGCGAATTGGGTATTACTTAGTTAAATGTGGACCGGGCACATGACGAGAGACAGCCGGTTGAAATGGACAAAAATAATTACAGAATGGCAACCACGCGATGGTAAAAGGAAAAGAGGAAGACAGAGCAAGAGATGGGCAGACGATATAAAGAGAATAGGTGCACAACTTGGACAAGAAGAGCTAACATCAGAAAAGAATGGAAGCAGCTGGAAGAGGCCTATGTGTCACAGGACACGCTGATTACCTAAAACGGGTCAAGTGATGTATTAGAATTAAGTTTTTTATGTAACTTAAGTAAGTGTTTATATATTATACAATAAAGGCTTAATCTAATATATAAAATACTCGTGTCGCGGTGTTTGTGGTTAAACTCCTCCGAAACGGCTTGACCGATTCTCATGAAATTTTGTGTGCATATTGGGTATAACTGAGAATCGGACAACATCTATTTTTCATCCCCCTAAATGTTAAGGGTAGTCCACCACCAATTTTTTTATTATTTTTAGATTAAAAAAAATATTTTTATTTTTTATGATACAGCATTAAAAAATACATACAACCCTAATTTTCACCCCTCTACGATCAACCCCTATTGTTTTATTATAAATAATATACATGGCATAACGACGTTTGCCGGATCAGCTAGTAATAAATAATAAATAGTGAAATGTATATAATAATTTTTCCTTTCGTAAATGTTTCAACCCTTTTGTATATATCATGTATATCAAGTATATCTATATTACTATTATATATATTATATACCATACTTCATCTTTGGCTATATGATTAGTATAATTATTATTGTTATATAATGTATCTTAGCTGTAGGAGTACGAAATAAATATATATACTTAAACAATTTAAAAACAGAAATCATTAGGGACACATTTATAACGCCGAACCAACGCCGATCGGGAGATATAATTGTCGTGTCAAATCTTCCGTGTCCCAAGTGTCAGATTGACAGCTGACAGTGACAAATGACATTTGCTTCCGGGTTGAATAAAACGTTGCGCAAACAATTTTTAGCTCTTTGGAGTTTTAGTTTTAACTATATTTCCTGTATTATTTGAATGGGATATTGTTGTTATATCAATGAATCCAGTATTTATATCGGGATGGGGCCGTTCAAGTATTACGAAAGCACTATAGGGGGAGGGGGGGTGTCTTTGATTTTCTTATTTGGTGATTACGTTAACAGTAATTATTTACTTTTTTACAAATTTTTACCCACATATTGTCTATGCTTGAAAACGAAATGTCTATGCTTAAGGGAGCGTTCAAGTATTACGTCACGCAATTTTTGGAGATTATTAACCCCCCCCCATGTAACGCGCCGTAACGTTTTTCTGTACCCAAAAGTTACCATTATGTGGTGTAAAGTACTGGAAAGTCGAAAATAATATTAACAATAACGCGTAATTTAATCCCCGCCCGGCATCGTAACGTTTTACAAAAGGATTCGTTACGTAATACTTGAACGCACCCTAATACGTTTATGTACTATTATTTTTGAGAGGTTTGCTTACTTTTGCTGACAGGGGGGGGTAAATTGCAGTAAATATACTAACGTGATACTTGAACGGCCCCATGAAATCTTTTTAATTAAATTGTCCAAGATCTCATTGGTCGTATAAGATATCCTCAATACCTTTCTTTACCGTACAAGTGAGGTGTTAATTGCGCACATAGAAGCAACATTTTAAGTTGTGTACAGCTGTGATTCGAACGCCCGACCTCGGGTTTGAGTTATTGTTATTATTATATATGTTTTAAGACTAGACATTTTATGCATGCATTTATTTAGAGAATTTTCAATTATTAATAATAAATTGTAATAACCAACACACAAATATACAAGATTTCTTTCTTAACCTTATGTAAACTGATAAATAGAAAATTAAAACAAATTTCAAAAGTTTGGTCCCTAGCAGTGGTCCTTTAATGCTGGCATTTTCTTGCAGTATTGCGACACTTTCTAATTAAATAAGTTTTATATACTAGCTGACCCGGCAAACGTTTGTTTTGCCATGCATATTAGGAGGCTCATATGAAGTGATTTGTCTTGCCTTTTAGATTGACAAATGATCATGAAACATACAAAAATCTGAGGCCCAGGCCTAGTGTGCGAAGTACGCAGTAAAGGTCCTCGCCTTCCCCGGTGAAGGCGGTTTTTTACCCTAATCTGATTTTGTCTATTATTATTTTTGGCTACGGTGATTGGATCGTCCGATAGTGTGTGTCGGGGCCTCCTTCGAGCCTTTTTTTGTCGGGAAGGGATAATAGTTGATGCTTTTACGTACCAACGGGTTGGGATGATGTTTAGCCTTGTCGAAGTGGCGTGTGGACGCCAACTTCATCCATTTGGCTATGGTAGGGAGCCCCAGGTCGTGGGGGAGATCGACGTTTCTCACGTCGTCACGGTCGCGATTCTCATAAATCGGGACTGAGGCACCTGTAGCCGATGGATATGGGAGGGGGCACAATGCGCAAGACTACGCTAGCGTATGTCATGCACGGTCAGATGCAGGCCTAGTACAATGTCACCTTGTGTCTAAGGGACATGTGACTCCTTTTATTTAGGAGGATATGGAGGCGATAGAGGACAAAAGAGGCCTTCTTGCGAACGGCGGCTATATGCTTACGGAAAGACATGCCGCAATCGAGCGTGACTCCTAGATATTTGACGGACTTTTGCCAAGGGATGGCTTGCCCTTAGCAGGTTAACTCTGGTTTCTTTCATTTTTAAGTGTACAAATTACCTATATGAATTTCTACTATTAAAGAAGCCTTATTACAATAGAATTGGAAATGGCTTCAGACAATAGGTACTTAATTATATTATCTAGATAATCCATGATTACAACGTTCATTCGTATAAGACGTCTTTCAAAGTTCTCTATGTCAGGTTTCTATTGTTTTTAGTTACAGAATTTGGTTATCTGTGAAGCCATATTGCAAAACATTAATATCTGAAATCAAGAAACATCAGACTAAGAGATCTTGGTAGACATTTTCAGCAACTCCATGGAGACGTTACGTCGAGTCATTAGTAAAAATCTTGCTGTGTTAATTATTTGCTACTATTATTACGGTGAAGGAAAACATGTAGGAATTCGAGCAATTGTTAATGCGCCCATAGTAAGAAAGTCCATTGGTGCACAGCCGGGGATCGAACCTACGACCTATGAGAGTCACACGCTGAAGCCATTAGGCCAACACTGCTCTGGTGAGCAAACCGACATGTCTTAGACCCAAAAAGTCGACGACGTGAGTCACTGGAGGTTGATCACCTACTTGCCTATTAGATTTATTCAGAAATCTGAGGCCAAGACCTAAAGGTTGTAGCGCCACTGATATTTATTTTATTACGCTTGGCGGACCCATGCGACTTCTTCAATACAAAGAGTATTGAAGTGAGTTCGTGAGTTGTGCTGCGATATTTCTGAGGTGTCTGCATGGATCTGGTTAGCACTTCTGAAGTTCTCATGTCTTTTTCACACGTGTATATACTTTTTATAACACAGCTGACCCGACAAACGTTTGTTTTGCCATGTATATTGTTTCTAGGAAACATTTTCTTAGTTCAATAAAAATAACTATCTACAATAATAAAAAAGGGGTTGATGAAATAGGGGGGATGAAAATTATGGGTTATATGTATTTTTGTATGCTGGGGTGGACATCCCTTATCACTTAGATAGTAGCCGATTCTCAGACTTACTGAATATGCATAAAAAATTTCATAAGAATCGGTCGAGCCGTTGCGGAGGAGTATGGGAACGAACATTGTGACACGAGAATTTTATATATATATATATAGAGAACTTATACATCTAATAAGTTCTATAGTCATCTGACGTTAATTGGTACCGCCCATGGACACTCTCAATGCCAGACGATGATCACTCTCGTCAGCCTGTTAAGAATTGGTATACTCTTTTAATAGACCCTAAGTGGAATTAGTTCCGAAATATACTAGGTTCCAGTGGTGATAATCTAGTCAAACAGTTCATTCTTCTTTTTAAAATTTAAAAATAGACACTTGTGAGACTGGAAGCAATATAGCTCTGAACGCGAGCCAAAAATTTGTGTAAAATTATATTTTTCTCGCTTCATTTGTCACAAAATACATATGCCAATTAAATATTTTTAAATGGTCTTTGGCAAACACGAAAATGCACTTTTCATTTAAAACTATTAAACGAAAATACGTACTTAATTTAATCAGTGCCGAAACTTTTTAGGTTTGGGATTTCTGTATCTGTTTCATGATTTGTCAATCTAATAGGCAAGTAAGTGATCAGCCTCTTGTGCCTGACATACGCCGTCACTTTTTGGGTCTAAGGCAAGCCGGTCCTCACGATGTGTTCCTTTACCGTTCGAGCGAATGTTATTTGCGCACCTAGAAAGTCCATTGGTGCACAGCCGGGGATCGAACCTACGACCTCAGGGTTGAGAGTCGCAAGCTGTAGCCACTAGGCCAACACTGTCTGAAGTGGAAAGAGTACACAAGAACGCACTCTTACCACTTCCACTGTTTAGCACTTAAGACGAACGTGCACTAATACTAATTAACTAATTCGAATGGTTTTGTTCTTTTTAATCTTCTCTCTAAGCCCTTGGTGTCAAGAAGTTGAATAGCCTCGACATTATCATATAAATTTTTATTTTTATTTTATTGTGTGCTTTTACTATCGTATATGTTTTAATTGTAAGTTTTATTTCTATTTAATTTTTTTTTTTTGAAACTTATGCTTACATTAATTGTCACACATTTTAGATGCGAGATTTTTTGTAAAATAATTAGTAATTTTAGTACTGTGTGTGATGTTATAAGCTTATTAACTAAGTAAATAAATAAATAAATAATAAATATATTTGTGTAATTTAAGAATGTTCAACGCTCAACGAATAAGTATCGCAATACAGCGAGGAAATGCTGCCAGCGTTAAAGGTACACTGCCACAGTGACCAAACTCTTTAAATTTGTTTTAATTTTCTTTTTATTATATTTCTTATTACTTAGGGGTAATGCGTTTATGTACTATTATTTTTGAGAGCTTTGCTTACTTTTGCTGACAATAGGAGGGGGCGGGGATAAATTGCAGAACATCTGTATACGTAATACTTGAACGACCCCCTAGTTATAATAAATATAATTAAAAATGTATTAATAAACAGAAAATTTATACAAATTTAAAAAGTTTGGTCCCTGTGGCAGTGAACCTTTAACGCTGGCAGCTTCTTGCGAAAATAATATTTGTTTATGAAACATATTTTTTATGTAATTTAAATTGTGCTGCAATTTTGAGCGTTTAAATTTATGAATGTTTATTTGAATTTTCACAACCAATATTTAACAAATTTACAACAATTAGTATATATTCTACAGTCACATATAAATAGCCTGTCTTATAATTTTGTTATTATCATATTGTGTAAACAGTTAGTGTAAAAACACAACTTTTAACCAAAAATGCACCCATTTTTCCGTTTAGTTGTAACTTGTAATTCTTTAAAAGTTTTAGTTGCGGCGTCCCGAAATAACACCAGGATATTTCTGTCCATCGACAGGTTTGTTCACACCTTACGCATGCGTAACATTTAACAGACTGTACTGTTCATAGATTTCAACTACAAAATTAGAAAAACCATTTATTAGTTAATTCTCATATTGGCACACAGTGAGAATAATAAAATAAACTCCTCTTTAAATCGCCAAGGTGTTTACAAAACGTTGAAAAGCACTTTCAACCATTATTATTATACATTTCTTAAATATGCGGTAGTTCTGTCTTGTGGTACAGGACCTTATATACACATATTTTGTACAAATAGATAGTTTCGAGTGTTCGAGTGTCTTTCCCTTAGTAGAGTTAAATATCTTTATTAGTCTTAAGTTAGGCTAGATTGTAATGTTAAACTGTGTCTTTCGCAAACAATTTATAAAAAAAGATGTATGTCTTTGATTTGCTATTTGTTTTGATCCATTTTATAATTAAAAATTGTTATCTGCCTACTATAATGTGAAGTGATACCGCCCATGGATACTCAATGAGAAAGGCCTCGCGAGTGCCAGTCTTTTAAGAATTGGCACGCTCTTCTCCGGAAGGACTTATTACGAATTGGTTCGGAAATACTTCAGTGGGCTGCTAGTTTCACATAGGGGTGGTAATAAGATGCGCTTCTATGCTAATGCGCTTGCCAAAAGATGAAATAAAAAGGCGGGGAAAGATTTCCAGGCCTTCCCTCCGTCGGAGTAGAAAGAAGAGCAGTGTTGGCTTGTGTCTTCAGTGTGAGACTCTTATCCATGAGGTCGTAGGTACGATCCCCGGCTGTGCACCAATGGACTTTCATTCCATGTGCGCACTTAACAATCGCTCGAACGTCAGGCACAAGAGGCTGATCACCTACTTGCTTGCTCCTATTAGATTAACAAATGATCATGAAACAGATACCGAAATCTGAGGCCCAGACCTAAAAAGGTTGTAGCGCCACTGATTTTTTTTTACTCCGTCGGAGGTCGTGTACTAATATTAAATATAATAACACAAACTTAATGTAATAATTATTATAGTTGAATATATGCTGTTTTTATGGCAGCTAGTAATAATGTTAGCAGACTTAAGTTAATATAAATAGAGGCTGCCCGTTGCCCCATTATAATGTGCATTACAATAATTCAAAGCGTTCAACATCGCGTGACATTCTAACAATAGAACTAATTTAACTACATTTTATAATCGTTGACACGTAATTTGCAAGATTCGGTTGCTCTGTATTCGGCGAATATTCGGTTGTAATTGGCCCTGGCTCAGCATTATGCTGAGGAGCAGAATGTCCCACAGCGCTGGTCATTCTGCCAGAGACCAGCAGCCAGTATCGCACACATACATTTTCGAGTCACAGCATACAGCACGTTGGAGTCCTTCCGTTTTCTTCACTCGCTCGGAGTGTTAAATGCGCAAATAGAACAGTCCATTGGTGCACGCTCTGGACACCAACTACACATCAACAGTGTAATAATTCCTTGCCAAATAGGTATCACTTAAAATCAGGTGAGCCAAGTTAGCCTTGATCTATAAAAACAATGACGGTTCTTTAATCAAGGACCAGAACTGATTCAAAATTCAATCATTTATATAGGTAACACAATGTACACTTATGAACGTCAAAAAAGAAATCGAATATATAAAATTTTCGTGGCACAATGTTCGTTCCCATGCTCCTCCGAAATGGCTGGACTGATTCTTATGAAATTTGATATGCATACTCAGTAAGTCTGAGAATCAGCTACTATTTATCTTACAAACCCCTAAGTGATAAGGTCTGTACGCACTAAAAAAATATTTTTTTTATTATGTGGCATTAAAAAATACACACAACCCTTAATTTTCACCCCTCTACGATCCACCCCTATTTTTATTACAGTAGTTATTTTTGTTTAACTAAAAAAAATGTTTCCTAGAAATAATATACATGGCAAAACAACGTTTGCCGGGTCAGCTAGTTAGTATACTTATATTAAATGCTTCTAATATTACATTTACTACCAGTTCTCAAATCAAGGCCGTAGAACGGAAGAGAAAAACTGGCAATCAACTATCCGCAACTCTTTAATCGCCAAGTTTTTTGTACTTTTTCCAGAGCGTGCACCAATGGACTGTTCTATTTGCGCATTTAACACTCCGAGGGAGTGAAGGAAACGGAAGGACTTCAACGTGCTGTATGCTGTGACTCGAAAATGTATGTGTGCGATACTGGCTGCTGGTCTCTGGCAGAATGACCAGCGCTGTGGGACATTCTGCTCCTCAGCATAATGCTGAGCCAGGGCCAATTACAACCGAATATTCGCCGAATACAGAGCAACCGAATCTTGCAAATTACGTGTCAACGATTATAAAATGTAGTTAAATTAGTTCTATTGTTAGAATGTCACGCGACGTTGAACGCTTTGAATTATTGTAATCCGCATTATAATGGGGCAACGGGCAGCCTCTATTTATATTAACTTAAGTCTGCTAACATTATTACTAGCTGCCATAAAAACAGCATATATTCAACTATAATAATTATTACATTAAGTTTGTGTTATTATATTTAATATTAGTACACGACCTCCGACGGAGTAAAAAAAATCAGTGGCGCTACAACCTTTTTAGGTCTGGGCCTCAGATTTCGGTATCTGTTTCATGATCATTTGTTAATCTAATAAGAGCAAGCAAGTAGGTGATCAGCCTCTTGTGCCTGACGTTCGAGCGAATGTTAAGTGCGCACATGGAATGAAAGTCCATTGGTGCACAGCCGGGGATGTACAAACAGGGATTTATCCCTGATCTGTCTTCTTCCTGTTTAATACCAATATTCTATTTAAATTAACTTGCATCGTAAATGAATCTCGAAGCTAAAAAGCTAGAACGAACAAATTAATTAGCCCAGCCGTGTGGAAGGCTTGTCGCTTCGGGTCAAGGGCGTGGTTCATCGATATCCGAGAGATTCAAGTGCCTTATATAATTTTATCTCACACTGAACTACTTCGTGATTCAAGAATGTGTTTTATTGATTGACATAAATAAAACCCTACCTACCAAGTAGGGTATAAAAAGTCTTTTTTTTTTATAGAACAGGGAGCAAACGGGCAGGAGGCTCACCTGATGTTAAGTGATACCGCCGCCCATGGACACTCAATGCCTGAGGGCTCACGAGTGCGTTGCCGGTCTTTTAAGAAGTGGTACGCTCTTTTCTTGACGGACTCTAAGTCGAATTGGTTCGGAATTATCCCAGTAGGCAGCTGGTTCTACAAATTGGTGGTGCACGGTAACTGTCTTGAAAAACGCTCAGTTGTGGAACGGTGGACGTCGAAGTGATACAGGTGGAATTTCGTATTCTGCCTCGACGTCCGATAATGAAACTCAGCTGCAGGTATTAATCCGAACAATTCCTCTGAACACTCTCCATGGTAAGTGCGGTAAAAGATGCAGAGTGCCCACACATCTCTACGCAACGCCAAAGGATCAAGCCGCTCGGAGAGGGATTAGTCGTCGACGATTCGAACCGCTCTTCGTTGAATACTGTCCTACCAAGTATTCTCGCTGTCTAATGTTATTTTGAAAATGTTTGGTAATAGGCGTGGAATGTTTGTATGAGCAAACAATGCTTCAGGAATATCTAGTAAGAGAGACAGGGTAACGCTTTTGAGATACAGAAGAGGAGGGGGGAGAAGGTTCACAGGTCTCCTGCTACCTATGTAGACCACATATAATCGATACCATATGGCTAAGTATAGCAAACGAATCTTCGGGACGCCCAAAATGGACAGTCATAGCAGCTCTTGGACACCCTTTTTTTGTTGATGCGTTGCCGGCCATTGAGGGAGGAGTATGTTCTTTTTTTAAACAGTTGGAGATCCCCGAAAACCGCTGAGGTTCCGGTAGAATGCGAAAGCGACACCAAGGGACTGATGAGGTTTTGTTGGTACTACCCGAGGTGGTTTTAGTGGGTACCTCAGATTCTGCTCAGATCTCAGCAGAATGTCTGGAGTGAGTCCCACCTCTCTTGCATTCCCTTGGCAAAAAAGGCCTACCACACAAAAGAAAATCAGTGTAGCCGTATTTTCTGTTCTCTGTATTATATTAGACTTATTAAGTTCCATTAAATAAAACAAAATCAGTCAACGCTCTATTTAAGTACTACTCCAACTCTTTTTTACAATAAAAGAAGAGATACTACTTTAGTGATATGTGCAATTCGATATAGATAAAAATAGCTAGGCATTTTGGTAGATCTCTAAAAATCAGGACCAGACAGGTTATTATTATTAATTACTTAACATGTCATATGGAACATGGTGTAATAGTTGCAGCTCCTTACAAACATTGTGTAAAAAAAACATGGCGATTAAATAGAGTGGTGGAGAGTTTATTGCCAGTTCTTGTCTTCCGTTCTACGCCCTTGATTTGAGAACTTGCACTAAATGTAAAGTAAAAAGTATTTCATATACATTTCTTTTTTTGACGTTCATAAGTGTACATTGTGTTACCTATATGATTAAATTACTTTTGACATATTATTTATTATTTAGGTTACAGAGATTAATCTGTGTTTAGCCTTGTATCAGATCAAACTATGTCAAAAACCTTTGACAATTGTCAAAACAATTCACTGCACTATTTATTATCGGCGTAACTGGGAGTTCAACCCCTAACCATAACAGTAAATTTAGAAAAGAAAATTACCATCGTTTAATAATTTTCACAAGCCTTTTAATTAATTTTCTTCCCGCATTTTCCGAAATCTGTCATAAACATGAGAAAATTTGCGAAATAAATTGTTATACCAATAATAAATATCGCAACTAAAGTCGTGGGTTCCATCCCGAAGATTGAAGTAAAACTTTATTGCAGAAGTAATAATAGTTTTATTCTTGAAAATATTAAGTTTTGGTGAACTAATTTAATTAACGAATTACATAGGTTAACGGACCTTTTTATTGTCCGTTGAGTGAACTTGCAAAAGTTCTATTATTTGTTAGTGCCCATAGTAGTTAGTTAATTTCTTGTATTTTTTATTATGTTTTTCCTAATTAATTTCGTGTTTATTAAAAATGATTGTTTTTTTTTGCTTCGTCTGTAAATTTTATTCACTTTTGTCAATTTAGGGTCGCCTGTTAGGGCAGGAGTGTTTTATAAATAAATAGAGTTATCGTTTGTAATATTTAATTTCAGTTTTCTTATTTTATCTATTATTTATTTAGTAACACCTCGTTGCAGGTTGCGCTGTATACAGAAATATAGTACCTACAATTTAGATAATTAAATAAAAAAGAGGGCAAACAGCGGTTTTGGGAGCGTTCAAGTATTACGTAACGCAATTTTTTGGAGATTATTGACCGCCGTCGATCGCCGTTACGGCGAATTACACGGGGGGGGGTCCCAAACATAAGACATATAGTTATTTACAAAACTAATTTAAAAAAGCAAAGCAATTAAAACATATGGAAACAGTGAAAGGGACAACAATAAGAAACAATATTAATATATTAAAAATGTCTAAGTGTTTTCCTGTATAATATACTAGCTGACCCGGCTAACTTCGTTCCGCCTAACAGTCTAATAATATCGCGTTAACTTTAGTTAAACTTAATGTAGGATTTCATTAAGGTTAACTATAATAACATTATACAACCTTTATTTCGAAAGAAGAATGGCACTTTTACACATTAGGCCTCTTCTCTCCATCACCAATATTGCGATACAGTACATACAAGTCTTCGATCAAGATCAAAGCCTGGTTATGCATCTCCTCATTCACCTCAAGATCGGAATTTCTTGAACTGACACGAATTCGATGTAAAATGATTCGTAGTTTTGTCAACAGATGGCACCACATGCTGTTTGCATTCGTAAAATTAATATACTTATTTAGTGTTATTCGATAACTTATCGGATATTTTATTACTTATTTCGCTATTCGGAGCAAAAAAGAGATTTATTATATTTATTATGTGTGTAAGATTACTTATAAATAAATAAATCGTTAGGAAATCGACATGTCTTTATCCGAAAATCTTTTTACATGATCTTCGGTAATATGAGTATTTTTCATTAAATTAGTTTAATATTAAATTATCACAATACTGTATGTATACTGTATGCAAGCAACTAAGCTAAGTTTAAATTTACTAGAAACAATTCCGTCAACAATTTTCGATGTCAACTAAAATTATCAAAAGAAAATTTAAAAACATGAAAAAGCTCAAAAGCTCTAGAAAGTGGCCGGGCTTTTGTGATGAGTCTAATCTTCGTGCTGAATGGCTTGATTGAAATATTCCCGTCAAAGTAAGAGTAACCCGGGGTCCTAGACAATGGGGTCCCGCCTCGGGCCGCGTTCATTATCGCCATTCCTCGGGTACTCTCGTAGTCCCTTTGTCTAGACATCACGCCCTTAGGTAATCGAACTTAAAAACCTTAAATTTTTGCCTTTTTCTTTACTATAACTATAACGGATTGGCGAAGAGACTTAGTTCTGCAGCTTACGCGGTTAAAAAATTTCGCTCACTGACTGATATCGATACAGCTTGTTTATTTTAGTTACTTTCACAGCTTAATGACTTATGGCTTATTAGACAATAGTGGCCCCTCCCCAATAGGGATTTCGAAAATAAAAATATTTTAAATTCCGACTAGTAAACACTAGTGTTAACAACTTTGCTTTTGATATATTTTATATATTTGTTAAATACTTAGAGAATCTATTTGGTTTGACAATAAATTAGTGATTGAAGAACTCGACTGAAAAAAATTGTTAGAAAATAATTTGGGGCCAGTGGGCCACTCCAATCCTTTGTTGCTCCGAGGCCTCCAGACCTCTAAATTCGACCCTGCATGCGAATCCAAGTATCTCAGTGTGCTCAGCAAGACAAGATGGTACTTCGCTCCAGGCCATCGCTTGCAACTGCATAAAGCGCAAATTCCGCCCCACATGGAGTTCTGTTCTCGCGAGCTTTCTGGCATTGAGTGTCCATGGGCGGCGGGGGCAAACGGGCAGGAGGCTCGTCTGATGTTAAGATACCGCCGCCCATGGACACTCTCAATGCCAGAGGGCTCGCGACAGCGTTGCAGGCCTTTTTTAATGTTGTTAATAAATAAAAAATTCAAAGGGCAACCTAAGACAGACCAAAACTTTAGTCTGCTTACCATATTTTTACGTCAAACTTAGACACAAAGGAAAAAATAATGCTCCATTCCAACCACGAATATCATCTAAAGGAAATAATAATTTTCCGGCAAAATATAATTTCCTTTTCCCTCAAACATTTCCCAACAGATGTACTCTTATATTGAATTAGCTTTTATAACTTCGTACATTTCTATTTATTAAAAAGCCCTATGGAAATTTTCTAGGTGAATAAAATCTCTATCATGATAATACCAAGAAAATTGTCTTTTTAAAAAGATTTCCGCTTTTGGAACATCACAGTTTCATTAGTCAGAATTTCAAGAAAAGAGCGTACCAAGCGTAATAATAATAAAAATAATTTATTTATTGCAAAAATATGGTACAAAATGTTAAGGTGATACAATCGTAAATCGTTCGCATATTCTGCCACACACGATAGCGCGCAAATTTGTCTTAAAGAATAACCACGAGGGGGAGGGGCGACTGAAGGAAATAAGAATTTGATCAAAATTTGTTACTTATTATTTCTATATTCTTATTATGTTTTAACAATTATTATAACAATTATTCACAAATTTTAATCAAGACAAGTCTGTGCATGTATGTAAACAAACGACAGGTATGTGCATGATAAACGTTTCAAATTATAGAGAGTAGGGAAGACCGGATTTCAAATTATCGCATGTTGGCGAGCAAGATAATACTTTTTCAACTTCAAATTACCGAAGGGACCAATTATCATTGATTTTATTCAATTTATCGAGTATTTTTCAAGGGACCGGATTCAAATTATCGAGAGATTCAAATGAACGAGTGTCAAATTATCGAGAGTCGACTGTAGTACATTTTTAAAAAGGCATCCTGTTAAATAAAAAAAACCATTTTTTTATTATAACTATGACGTCACGAGTTTTTGAAGATATACTTCTTTTGGCACGTTAGGGAAAATGGTGTCACAAAAAACCGACACCCGCACACCGTCACAAAAAACCAACACCTTGAAGTTAGCATAGTCAACATTTTAAAATAAAAAATGTCTTTCTTTAATTATGCAGAAATATTTTTTTGTGATAATTAAATAAACTTTATTTAACTAGATAATGCGTTATAATACAACTTTCAATGTATTAAATACCTTTTTCTATGAACGTAAAATAAAATTTTTGAAAAGATTTTTATCTTGTTACGCCAAAGAAATATCTCAAGTGTAATCTTATTGTTTGTTGCAAATGTTGTATGGGACAATATAAATTATTATTATTATATGCTCGTTTGTTTAATGTCCCATACTCCAAAATATTTTCCTATTTAGGAGAGGTGAATTACCTTATAGAAATTCTATTTTTAAAATTAAAATTTCGAAAAATAAAGAGAATTGATGAAATATTAGTATTTTATATTTTATGCAAAATAATTTAATGTAATCTCAAATTTATTATTTGTATTAATTATCGATACTTAATATTCTAATAACAGTTACAATTCATTAAATTCCTAACATATCTTCCTTGTTCCCCCGTCCCTCTGAGTCTCGCAAATCTAAAGTTTTAGATTAGTATAAATATGAACAAGAGTTAAAAATTAGTTTTCCATAGAAGTTTCACTTCTGACGTGTACTTTGTACGCACGCACTTTTTTTAAAGAGGCTTCATCTTCAGATTTATAAACTTAATAATCCTGCGAAGCCTGGAGAGTTTAATACGCATATTAAGGATGCACGTGACAGCTATACACATCCAGTATCGGACGTGATCCGAAGTACGATATCTCATTTGTGACCACTTATATGCAAATGAACTATTTGCTACTTCGGACAAGATTCTAGACGAAACCTAGACAAAGCCGAAGTCAAATAAAAGAATCAGTGGCGCTACAACTTTTTTAGGTCTAGGCCTCAGATTTCTGAATCTGTTTCATGATCATTTTTACAAGATTCTAGACAAAGCCGAAGTCAAATAAAAAAATCAGCGGCGCTACAACCTTTTTAGGTCTAGGCCTCAGATTTCTGAATCTGTTTCATGATCATTTTTACAAGATTCAAGACGAAACCTAGACAAAGCCGAAGTCAAATAAAACAAATCAGCGGCGCTACCACCTTTTTAGGTCTAGGCCTCAGATTTCTGAATCTGTTTCATGATCATTTTTAAATCTAATAGGTAAGTAGGTGCTTTATGTACCTGACACACGCCGTCGACTTTTTGTGTCTTAGACATGTCGGTTTCCTCACGATGTTTTCCTTCACCGTTCGAGCGAATGTTAAATGCGCACATAGAAAGACAGTCCATTGGTGCACAGCCGGGGATCGACCTACGACCTCAGGGATGAGAGTCGCACGCTGAAACCACTAGGCCAACACTGCTGCCGATGTCAAATATTCCGTGTATTAAGTCTTGTCAAGACCAGCTTCTGGTAAGACGTCAAAAGGAAAATGTCATATTTTTAATTCTTTGTTCTGTGTATGGTGTAGCTACACAGAAGAGAGCTTGTTATATCAGGGTACCCATTTACTATATTTACGGGTTGGATGCAAGTATCATGGAGAGACATCTACGGGTTCTAAGGAGGATCTGAGGTTCAATACTAGTATATGAGTGTACGACCAACCAGGCTCTAGAAGATAAACCACTCCTATGGAAATTGCATTAGTTTTTACAAAAAACTCCCAAGCGAAATTAGGGAATTATCACTAAATAAATTCAAAGCTCTCGTTAAACGTAAATCAATAATAACTAAACCTTGGGATTGATTTGCTCCAGTTCAAACAATTTTTCAACTTGGCTATTAAAAAGAGTGGCGGAGAGTTTATTGCCAGTTCCTCTTGTCCGCTCTACGCCCTTGACTTACGAACTGGTAGTAAATGTAAATTTACAATTAATTCAACATGTTTTTGGTGGTCGTAAGTGCACTTGTTGACCTATATGAATAAAGATATTTTGAGTTTGAGTTAAGCAAGATTTTGAGGCTTAAGTTTACAAATTTATAGAAGACACCAATATCAACAAAAATGGCCGCGATACCATCCATACCTATATCTACAAATAATCTTTTTGCAGGGGGTCTCATAGCCTAGCGGTCTTATTAAGTCGCAGCTAGGTGAGGGGTACCGGGTTCAATTCCCCGTTCGAGGGCAAGTTTTAATTTAATTTAAATTTGTTCTCGGCCTTTGGGAGGGTTGTGCGGTACCGGGCGAGTGCTTAAACCGTACATGGAGGACACGGTCGAATTTCTAAAGACAAGCACGAATTATAAAAAATCCTATACTTGACGCTGGCTAATGCACAAATCGTGCCAGAGCCATAAAAAAAACCTTTTTGCATTTATAAGTCTATAGAACATCCTGCTGTCGAGTTAAGGCGGAACCAGCAGAGCTCTGCTAGTCTTAAAAATATCTATTAACATAAATTTCTAAGATAAGATCAACTAAACGACATATCTTTACAAATATCTATGTACCAATTAATATGGGGTCAGAACTGTCTCACGAATTTGTGTATATAATATCTATGTATGTTTATTTATTTGATTTTAAATAAAGTTTTTAACTTCACAGGCAGCAGTAGCATCAGCGTGGTCCGAGGTCGAAGATTCGATCCCCGGATATGCAGTAATGTACTATATACACATTTAACATTCGCTCGAACCGTGTAAAACATTGTCAGGAACTTGACTAAGACCCAAAAAGCCAACATGTCAGGCAAGACTGATCACACTACTTATCTATTAGATTGATGATCAGACATAAACAGAAAGAGTCCCAGGCCTTTAAAAGCGCTGTTTTTTAATTTACTCAATACGACACGTAAATAAACAAATTCGGAGTAACAGTTTGTATTTAACACAAAAACAATTTTCCAATTCAGTTTGGAATTCGCAAGTTTCACCTTGCAAAGCCCGAAAACATGAATATTTTTCAGTTTTGCAAAACTTTTTCATGCATCGTTTTATTTCCCAGCCTTCCACAATGTATTATCCAAGTCAAAAGTAATTATTTTTATCGTAAATATGACGCTAATAATGAACGATGAACGAAAGTTTCATCAGATGTCGAGGCAGAGTACGAAATACCACCCGTATCACCTATACGTCCGTCACTCCACAACTGAGCGTTTCTTAAGGCAGTTATTGTCGCGCACCACCAGCTGCCCACTGAAGTATTTCCGAGCCAATTCGACTTAGGGTCCTTCAAGAGCGTACCAATTCTTAAAAGGCACCGCACTTGCGAGCCTTCAGTAATGTGTTCAGGGGTGTATCACGTAAAATCAGATGAGCCTCCGGCCAGTTTGCCCCGCGTTATATAAAAAATAATTAAAAGAAACTGGGCGTAGTCATAGGACTTGGGGTCACAGAGGTGGTTCGGACTTCGGGTCCTTTAAAAAATAAGCAAAAGGCAACGCAATCTCGAGCCATCTTGACATTTAAATCAAATTAGCCTCTGCCCGTTTGCTTTAAATAATGTATTTATTTATGACTAAAACTATTACATAATTAAATGATTTTTATAAAATTAGACCTTTTGCTATCCATTAATCACTTCTAAATATATTTTTAAATCATAGCATAATCCCCAGTTCGTAAAATTATCATGGAAAAGTCAATCGATGTAACTCAAAGTATCCATTAATTTTTATTGCTTACGAAACGTTAAATTTAACGACAGTTATCTGTTATAAATCTAGAGAACTTAACTGCGTACCTATAACATTTATGTCGTCTAAATCTTTATAAGACAATGGATTGATTAATAGCCTACTGGATAAGTTGCTCAGCTGTGTTGCCAGTTCTTCACGTCCTTTGAGACTTGGTAGTAAATTTATTTTAAAAAAAGTCAGAGGTTAATTTTTTTTTATTTATTTCTTCGATAATAAAAACACGTGGCATTTAAATTTACAATACATAATTTGAGATTTTGCATAAAATATAAAATACTAATTTTTCATAAATTTCTTTACGAAATTTTAATTTTAAAAATAGAATTTCTATAAGGTAATTCGCCCTTCTCACTCTCTCTCAATCGGTCTCAATCGCTCTCTCCCTTTTCTTCGCTGCACATCTTCGTGACGCTAATATAGCGTTTCATCCGTAAAAAATTTACCCTCATGCGCCTAAAGAAGTTTACTTCCAAATTTGTTAAAAAATACATCCGTAAATATTTTTCTCAACCCCTCACCCCAATAACACTTAATAACTCCTTATATTTGTGTCTACTAAATTCCCATCGCCTGCAGCCACGAGGGTGTTGAACATCATTGTATTGACATCAGGGGATTCAGTTATTTGTAATAGAAATTCCCTTTAGATTTGGAATTAATCGAAAATCTTTACCCCACATAGCTTTATTGACGTTATACACTAAGACCAGTTCAACGTGCGACTATCATCCCTGAGATCGTAGCTTCGAACCCCAGAACCACCAATGGACTTTCTATGTGCGGATTCAACAACGGAGGAAATAGGCAACCATTAGACCCAAAGTCGACGGCATGTATCAGGAACAGGAGGCAGATCATCAAAAAAAATCAAATCAGCCTAGCATAGCTTTGTTGTTGAGTAAGCCCACAACGAAAGTCATAATAAATCATTGACCGAAAATTTTCTCGCGTTAGGTTCAATTTCACGTGTAACAAGAGTTTTAGATTTGCCGCCAATTCACAAAAACAAATGACAAATGAATGCTATATACTACATTAGGTTACCAAAGAGTTCTAAAATTGATATTCAAAAAAAGTTCTCATTAGTAATATTTCTAACTGGCAACTTCTAAACATTTTCAGTGTTACCCACGTATGAATAATGATTTTGAATTTTTAAATATAAATTTAGAAGCATTCAATTTTTTGAAGTTTATCAGTGTACTTGAGTGACTGTTATAACATTTCAATAATGCTCTTAAAGAGTTCTCGTTTATCGAGTTGACCTTTAAACATTGACCTCGATTCAGCTAAATCAGATAACTCGTGCATTTTTAATCACTAATAAATTAGCTGATATATCGCAACAAAGAGCGTACCAATTCTTAATAGGCAACGCACTCGCAAACCTGGCATTGAGTGTCCATGGGCGGCATCACATAACATCAGGTGAGCCTCCTGCCAGTTTGCCCCTGTTCTATAAAAAAAAAATGGAGCAAAAAATTTTTACGCAGAAACTTTATAAGAGACGTCAAAAATCTTCGAAACCACAGGAAGCAGAGATTTTTTTTTCAATTAAAATCAATATTTTTTTTATTCCTTCATAATTATGTATATACATAGTATATTTGCGAATGTTTTGCGGACCCATACGATTTCTTTCATACAAAGAGTCCCCCCTCGCGAGCTGCGATTCGACTGTGAGGTACAGAACACGGAGATGAGAAGCGATATCGAAACAGAAGTTTTAAATACAAAAGAAGGTGAAAGGAACGTTTTATTAGAAATAAATTCAGAAGAAACGGCCAAAAAGAAAGACGAATTAGAGTGTAGTAGATGTATGAACCCAGGCACAAGTACACAAGAAATAAACTTATGTGAAATTTGTACTACTCAACAAAATATAAATAAACATAGATTATCTGCCCGATTGAGCTTAGAAAATCAAGCTAAGAAAATGAAAGCCTTATCTAATTTAAAATTTCCTCCATGTTCTGTTGGAGATACGGTGAGAGTCCAAATACCAGATGTCGATAGAGGAAGAGGCGAGTTTCGGAACGTGCTTATGGTAGTTATAGAAAAAGCTGGTGATCTGTATAGGCTAGGAAACGAACGTGGTACTATTGAGGAAATGTTCTCAAGGAATCAGTTTTCTGTGTGTCATGATAAACTGATTGATATCGAAAATATATCACCAGAAAAAAAAAGTTTACGAGAGCTTGCAAATGAACAGTCGCTATCAGGAGGCCAGGGTTATAAAAGGTGTAATTGCAAAACAAAATGTGCCACAAAGAAGTGTTCATGCAAAGCTGCTGGAAAATTATGCAACTCAAAATGTCACAGCAGTTTATCTTGCTCAAATAAATAATTTTTATGTTTGTATGTTTTTCAGATAATAAATGTTTAAAATGGCCTTGGATTTTCATTTCACTAATTAATTAGACAAATTTTTAACATTACCCAGCCAGAGTTGGGTAGACCTAGGTTGGGTTGAGTAGAGCATGGGTAAACCCCGAATTTAAATTTATTTTACTTATTATTCGGACTTTACCCAAGAAGCTTGGGTAATACTAAGTCAACCCGAGTAAACCTAGGTTTACTCCACCTTCTAGCATTACCCGTAACACATCGATCAGGTTATTACTTCAGAAGTTCTCATGTCATTTTCAGACGCGTATATTATTTTTATAACATACGTACTAGCTGACAGACTAAAACATGTTTTTAGTTCAATACTAATAACTATCTACTTTAATAGAAAATAGGGATTGAGAGGTGATATTAAGGGTTGTATGTATTTTTGTATGCTGTATCATAAAAAAATAAAAACAAAAAAAATTGTCTAAAAAATAAAGAAATATTTAAATATCACATAGGGGCATGAAAAATAGATGTCCGATTCGCAGACCTAACCGATATGCACACGAAAATCGGTCGAGCCGTTTCGGAGGAGTTTAACTACAAACACCGCGACACGAAAATTTTATATATTAGATTGATCTTTTACTTTCTTTATTTTTTGTTTGAGAGCATTAAAAAAATAAAAAATAAAACTTTTTTTATGTTTTGTTTCTACCGAAGTATATGTTCCCTGTACTCCTCCATAATTATGCATTGACAAGTAACTATTATAAACGCTCTAATTGTCCTTATTAATTATACAATGTTATCAGGAGAAAACGTAAACAAAGTCATCAAATTAATTGGATTAATTACGCAATTTATTGCTAGTCTGTAACGTCTTGGGGCACTGTGTTTCTGTAACTTTCTAGACTATTTATTATATTTTTTTTGAGCAAAAAACGTTGGGAAAATTTAACTTTGGGGGATATTTCTTTTCACAGCCAGAAGTGCGTTGCCGGCTTATAAGAATTGGTACACTTTGATTACCCTAAATCGAATAGGTTTGGAAATACTTCAGTGAAAAGTTTACGATTTATTCTCAAAATTTTATTAACATCTGTAAAAAACATAAGATAAATTAATAGTCACATAAATTCGCTATAAAGCGAATACTAGGTGACCCGGCAAACGTTGGTATTGCCATGCATATTATTTCGAGAAAACATTTATTTACTTCAATAAGAATAACTATCTACAATAATTAAAAAAACAGGGGTTGATCGTAGAGGGGTGAAAATTGTATCATAAAAAATCAAAATCAAAAATTTTGTGGAAAAAATAAAAAAAATTATATGGGTGGACACTCCTTATCACTTAGGGATTTGAAAGATAGTAGCCGATTCTTTAACTTTCTGAATATGCATAAAAAATTTCATAAGAATCGGTCGAGCCGTTTCGGAGGAGCATTGGAACGAGCATTATGGCACGAGAATTTTATATACATATTAAGTAATATAATATATAAAATGCAATTTTCGTAAAATTATATCAAAAATATTAGATAAAATAAAGTATTAGAAATTAAATAAAAAAACCAATTCCACTTGAACCCTTGATCTTACTTCAGATTTGTTTATTTCGTGACCATTGTTATGAGGCAGTGACTAAAACTTGTTTTTTAAAACTAACAAACTTTATTTAAAATTATGTTTACAATAAACTAACGTTGGAGTTGGAATATGGAATAGAAGTGCCCTTGAAAGGATCGGGATTTGGTACTTAAAGGTTTGGGTAGGAGTAGGGATACATTAGGGGAACAAACAATGTCATTAGGTTATTAACTATAACTTATCACTACATAAACAAATGGTTAAACTTATACAAGGCAAAGAAATAATAATTAGGTAAATAACAGTTGAAAGTTTAATAGTATAGTGGGGACCACATAACACCTCCCCCCTTAAAATAAAGGTTGCGCCTGTTGGCGTGAACTTTTTGAAGAAGTTTGTTGGGCGTCCTCTTCTTCGTCGTCCGAGCTGATGCAAGCCGTCGTCGTCGTCGTCGTATTGTATGTAGACATTGGGATTTCTATTTGTTGTCGTCTTCGGGATTGGTCGAAGCAATTATTAAATATTTGAATGCATCCTTGTTCGTGAGAGTTTCTTCTTGGGTAAAAGTATTTGAAGAGGTTGCAACAATTGCAAAACTTGTAAAGAGTATAAATAAGAAGGACTGATCCAAGTGATAAACTCATTAGAGTGAAATTGTATGGATGTTCTTGAATGATATATTTATCTTGATTTAGTATTTTAGAGTGATGTTTGATCTCGTCTTTAATAGTATTGAGAGTGTCTAAGGAAACATCGTTAATTTGGATAGGTACGAGTCCTGGATTATAAAGATCTGGAGTTCCTTCGATGCAGTTATTTTCCACGTCGACAGTAACAATGGGATGACTTATGTTTTTCGATTTCGAGTCTTCAGCGATGAGTGTAACCATTGGTGTATAAAATTTGCATGCAGGTTGTAGCAGAATTATTCCGTGTCCAAATATTTCGCCATGTGTAGTTTTTCCGTTGCATTCCATAGCATATTTAATTTTCTTCGAAAGTATGAAAATCCATTTGTTATTTTTTAATGGATGAAATGTGTTGAAATGCGCAGAGAATGTGGATACCTCGCAGTTTTGAGGTATGTCTTTAGAATTCGTCAGCAAGATGGAGACTTCGCAGATTGGTCGTGCGTTTGAGTTGAAGATTGTGACCTTACTGCATACATGAAGGTTTGGAGAGAATTCATGACACTTATCCACGGAGTTCGTCGTCAGGTAGCGTTGACTGTTTTTGCTCATAGCAAGATACATGTGCTCAGGTAGGATTGTGGAATATAAGGAGGACTCAGGATGTTTTATAGGAATTGAAATTAAATGGTATAAGGTAAATATGTCATTTTTGACTAAAGGAAAATTTAATATATATATAATTTTGTTCATATAAATATATGATGTAATTGTGGCAGAGTTTAAAATTTTATGAATGTTTTGAAGACTCACGGTTGCCACTAGGTTACCTAATGTTCTAGCATGACTTGATGCTAATAATTCTTTGTAAAGACTTACTGACGATATGACCGAAGGATGAACTGCTCCCGATTTAATAAATAAAATGCTCGCAACGATATCATCAATTTGTTTTTCTAGAGACGTGACGAGTTCTAGAATTTGTATAGAAACAGTTGAGATCTGTTCAGATACACTGAGATTAAAAAGTAAAGTATTCGTTGAGTTAATATAGGAGTTAATTTTCATTAAATTTACATTGATCATGTGTTCATCGTATGAAATTTTTAAAATGGTATTGTTAAAGTTAGTAATGGTTGAAGAAAGAATTTGGAGTTGTTGTTTTAAAATATCATTCGTAGAAATTTGTTGCTTTTCTAAGAGATCTATACATTCATTATAGTATTCGGCATCTTTTTGCGTCTGGTGTACCAATGAGCCATTTTAGAACTGAGCTTAGACCGTCTATAAGTTCGCGCTTGAAACGCTTGTCGCTTGTGTAATATTGAAATTCATCCAACCTTGAGTCTATATTCATAATACTTAATTTAATAAAAGAACTGGTAGTAACGACGTTAGGTAAATTAGAATTTCGTTTGATTATAAAACTATAACTATTTACTAATCGTTTTAGAGAATCCCTCGATAAGAATAATGGTTCGATATCTCTATATATAATGAGTTTCCAAGAACTTTCCGACACTAGAATTTCACCAACTTCTTCATAATATAGTCCTGAGTTTGAAGGTATATTTTGTATGTGGGTATCCCCGACAACAAAGGTTGTGGAGTACCTGAAATATGGAAATAACTATTTTGTAAAATATAATATTGAAAGAAATATAATAATATTCAAGAATTAGACTACGACCTCTTCAGAATTCTAATTAGAATTAAACCTATTTGTAACTATTTTCTTTATAATTATATAAATTTTGTATAGTATAATGTAAAATAAAATTTTTATTATAGAACATATGATAAAACTAAAATAAGGATTATTCATGTGTGTATAAAACGAATGTATATAATTAGGATTCTCCTCTCCGTCGGATATAGTATTGGGAAATGCCATAGCAATTGGTAAACTGAAATAGAATTAAAATTGGTTTGTAAAAAAATCTAGTAACGATAATTATTCTAAATAATTTATGATTCGTGCGATGGTCTTAAACGATTTGCATGCACTATTTGGTTTCTTCCATTCTTTCTGATAATGTAATTTTCATTGAATCCTATTCTGACAATAAGATAAGGACCTTCCCATTTCGAATCTAAGTTATTAGGGTTAGGCACCTTGAGCATTACGTAATCGCCTACGTTATACTTAGCGATGTTTCTAATATTTTTATCATAACGTTCTTTAGCTTTTTCCTTCATCGCTTGTAAGTTACGTAAAGCAACGTCACGAGAAACTTTGAGTCGTTCATTAAGATCATGTAAATAATCACAGGTTGTATATTCGTTTAATTCTTTTAGAGAGTAGAGTGATCGAGGTTTATACCCAAAAAGTAATTCATGAGGCGTGAAACCCAATGATTGATTAACTGCTGTGTTATGACATATAACTGCGAAAGGAATTATTTGATCCCAATTGCAATTATTTCTCTTATGATACGATCGTATATGATCTCTAAGAGTAGCATGGAAACGTTCTATAGAACCATTACTTTGAGGGTGGTAAGCTGTGCTCAATGTATGATTTGAACCTAACAATTTCATTAATTGTTTTATGATGCTATTTACAAATTCTGTTCCTTGATCTGAGTGAAATCGTTTGGGAACGCCGTAATGTTGACAGAAGATTAATAGAGTCTTTGCTACGGTAATTGCTTGTTTATCTACAATAGGATAAGCTTGTACAAACCTTGTTAAATCATCTTGTAAGGTTAAGATGTACTTATTAGAGTCATGGGTTACTTCTGAATAAGAAACTAAGTCGATAGAGACACGTTCAAAAGGTTCAGTGGATGATGAAGTTATTACCATTGGAGCTTTATAAGTTTTTCTTTGTATCTTACTCCGTTGGCAAATTTGACATTTGTCAATGTAATTTTTAATAGTGTCGGTCATACCTTTCCAAAAATACTCTGATCTTATTTTTCGTGTGGTTTCAACTATACCACGGTGACCAGACAAAGGGTCATCATGAAAAGATTTTAAAATAGAAGGAATATCTTCAGGATTAGGAGTCTTCACTTTGTTTTCACAGATAGTAATCTTACAATTATAAATGTCTGCTAAATAAGATGTAATATGTAGTTGTTCATTGCCTTTTAATTTACAAGTTGCGTCATCTTTTAAGTCAGGTACGTAAAGTGATTTCAAATCGTTATTCTGTAAACAGCTAAGAAGTGACTTAAAATAACTTTCAGAATCCCAAGGATCGAAATATAAGGGTCGAGAATAGTTAAAGTAAATGTTTTGTTTTTTGTTGGAAACCAATAAGTCAGTTTCGTAGAGTGCTTTAGACTTTTTTAGAAATGGTTCCACTTGAGAACACATTGAAATAGCTTCGTTGTAAAGATTGTTCTTATCGGAAATGTCACAAGAAATAGCAATAAATATGTCTTTATGTCGTTCGTCTAACAGCTTATCTGGTGAAATATGTAGATTTGGAGTGTCGAAACTATAATCTGAAATTTCTGTAAAGTGTTGATAGTTTAATTGTAAATAGTCGTCGTGAGAATCGATTTCGTTCTTATCAGTATTTTTGTCACAAGTTAAGTCAATAGTATTTGTGTTAAGAATTGAGGGCCTAGAGAGTGCGTCGGCATTAGTATTATTTTTACCAGCTTTATAAATTACTTCGTATTCATATTCTTCGAGTTTGAGACGCCAGCGAACGAGACGACTACCAGGGTCTTTTATAGAGAAAAGCCATGTTAATGGTTTATGATCGGTAACGATCTTGAACTTTCTACCAAATAAATAGGGACGAAAATGCTTAACAGCCCAAACTATGGCTAATAATTCACGTTCAATGGTGGAATAATTTGATTCTGCTTTGTTGAGAGTACGTGATGCATACGCAATAGGTAGATCTTTACCTAATTGCCCTTGCGATAAAACAGCGCCAATCGCATGAAGAGAAGCGTCTGTTGTTAAAATAAATTCTTTAGTAAAATCAGGATATTGTAAAATAGGAGGATTGGTAAGGAGACGTTTGCATTCTTCAAAGGCTGATTGTTGAGTTTCACCCCAAACAAAAGGAACATCTTTCTTAAGGAGACTAGTTAAAGGTTTTGTTAGACTACTAAAATTGGAAATGAAACGGCGATAATAGCCGGTTAGGCCAAGGAAAGACTTGATGTCTTTGCATGATTTGGGAACTGGAAAATTATCGACTGCGTGAACTTTATCAGGATTAGGTTTTACACCTTCGCTAGAAATTATATGCCCTAGATAGGCTACTTCTTTCCTAAGGAATTCACACTTATCTGGTTGAACTTTTAAGCCATTTTTCCTAAGTCGATTGAAGACTTCGTATAGCTTTTGTTCGTGTTCTTGTAAACTAGAGGCGAAGACTACTATGTCATCAAAAAAAACAAAGCAACGTTCACCTTGTAATCCATAGAGTACGCTATCCATAGCACGTTGAAAAGTTGCTGGAGCATTCTTTAATCCAAATGGCATTCTTAAAAATTCATAATGTCCATACGGAGTATTAAAGGCAGTTTTAGGAATATCGTTTGATTCGAGTTCGATTTGGTGGAATCCAGAGGCGAGATCTAAAGTAGTGAAGTAAACAGAATGTCCTAACTTGTCGAGTATATCTGTAATGTTAGGTAAAGGATAACTATCACCTATGGTTATATCATTCAGTTTACGATAATCAATAACGACGCGCCATTTTTGTTTGCCGGAGGCGTCTACTTTTTTAGGGACTACCCAGATAGGACTACTCCATGGTGAAGTACTCGGACGTATTATATTTTCATTTAACATTTTATCGACCTGGGTTTTTACTTCTTGTTGATGTATATGTGGAAACCTATATGTTTTCGTATTAATTGGAATATTTGATGTGGTAGGAATAGTATGCTTAGTATGGTTTGTAAATGTCAGTTTGTCACCTTCTGTATAAAATAAGTCAGAATATTCAATTACGATTTTATTTAGGGAGTTTGATTCTTCTTTGTTTAAATGGTTGCCTCTAATGAGGGACCAAACTTTGCTCTGACGATCTGTTTGGGAAATACAATTAAAATTATTTATCTCATGTTGAGTTTGTTCATTAGTATGTTTGTCAAAGTCAAAAATAGTAACAGGGATGCAAGGAGTGCTAATAATCTTATCTTGTTTGTCTAAATTAATGCAAGTTATAAGAAAAGAGTTGTTTGTGACGGTCACTAATGAGCGTGGAATAATAATGCCATTATCTAATGTATGTTTTTCAACGATTGCTTCGCCAGAATTCATAGAATTTGTTGTACATCTAATTACTGTTTCCGATCGTTTGTTAATTACTTGTTTTTCGAGGGATACAGTATTGTTCTGTGAATTTAAATCTTGTAGTTTTTCATGTAAATAAAATAAGTCATAACTTTTGACGCCAATTGTTAAGATTTTCGATTGTACTTCAATTTTACAGTCATATTCAGTCATAAAGTCATTACCTAAAATACCGTCAGCTTTTATGTTAAGGTTTGCAACATGAAATTTATGTTTAGGTAAATTGTCAAGGGAAATATTTGCCGTTCCTAAGGTCAGCATCTGAGATTGAGAACTGGAAATACCTTGAATAGAAACTATATTTAATTCGTTAATGCAAGCTAAACCTATTTTATCTTTACGTATGACAGATATACCAGCACCGGTATCAATTAAAAGAGTCACAGGTTTATTATCTATGTAAAATGTAGCATGTAAGAGATTTTCTGGAGGTATATCATTTAAAGCAGAGATTGAAAAAGATTTAATATTCTTGTTGTTTGATTTCGACTTACGTTTATTTTTTTTATAATGGTATTTTGAATTCGATTTAGTAGTAGTATGAGATACAGCGGGTTTACAAGATTCAGCGATATTTTGAGATACAGTGGGGTTAGAAGATACAGTGCGATTTTTTAGATTCAGAGGATTTTGGAGATTCATCGTGCTTATAAGAAATAGTAGAATCCGTATTATGACCAAAGGTTTGGGACTGGCTACCCTGTTTGTAGGTCTGTATAAAGCTAGCTTCAAAATCTGTCTGTGTGCAAGCTTCTTTGCATTGCCTCCGATAGGCTGGTTTATTATGCAAGGATGCAGACACAGTGCTTTGTAACACTCGACTTGATTTTGGAATTTGAGGAAGCATTGAATAGTCTAAAGAGCTGGGTTCATCGAGTAAGAGCTGGTAGCGATTTCCAACGGGTCGCTCATTTCGTTGGTCGCTTCTAAGTTTAAATGGCGGATTGGTGCAGGGAGAGCGCGTTGTTTATTTTGCTCGTTGTATGCTCTCTTGCGACATTCGTTTATTGAATGCCCAATATTTTTACAATAAGCACATGTCTTTGGAGAAAATCTAGGATTAGGAGGCCTGAATGGAATATTTGGGTTTCGAATAGATTGGTAATTATTTTGATATGCATTACTCCTAATTGCTGGCCTAGGAGTTGCAACTGGTCTAAATAAAGATTGCCTAGCTTTGTTCATAGCCCTAATTTGATCTTCTTGCATTGCAAAACGACCTGCTTCTCTCAAGGTATCGAAACCTTTTGTTCTGAGCATTATACCCATGTCTGTAGAGAGACCGTTGAGGAATATGCTTAAGGCGGTTTCCTCGGTGGTTGCTACACGTCCGTCTAATGTTGAATCGCAAATTTCTGAGTGTAGTTTTTCTAAGATTTTGCAACGACAAAGATCTACTCTATGATAGAATTGGGTTAAGGACTCATCATGTCTCTGGAAAATCGATTGAAGTTCTAAATTCAAATGTTGAATTGTCTTGGTATTCGCGAATCTCTCAATAAGAAATCTCTTTAATTCATCCCACGTCTCGTAAGTTTTACACCGAACTTCTGAGGCCGCGATGCCTTTAATATTATTTAGAGCACAAGTTAACAAAGTCTCCCGTTCAAACGGAGATGACAGTTTAAACACAGTATCACAGGACCTAATGTAACCGTAAATTTCATCGTGATTGTTTGTGTCGAATATAGGAATTAGATTTATAAGAGTTTGAATATTAACTGGTGATGCCTTCATTATGCTTTCGGTCTTTAATGACATGATGATGATTAAAATGTAGAATGCGTGTGTAGTTAAATACGAATAATGTAATTAAATGAAATATAAGATATAGTAATACACGATAATATATATAAAACACACAAAATATGGAAATATAGGAAAAGAATGAGCCACAAGTAAAATGCCACTTACCACAGTAACACGAACCACAAGAGCATAGTATCGGCGAAAACTATTAAAAGCCTAAGGCTACCGTACTAGGCGATGCTAGTCCTTTGTACGTTTGCTTCGTCTTACTACACAAGTAGATCCTACCGACTGCGCCAAATTTGTTATGAGGCAGTGACTAAAACTTGTTTTTTAAAACTAACAAACTTTATTTAAAATTATGTTTACAATAAACTAACGTTGGAGTTGGAATATGGAATAGAAGTGCCCTTGAAAGGATCGGGATTTGGTACTTAAAGGTTTGGGTAGGAGTAGGGATACATTAGGGGAACAAACAATGTCATTAGGTTATTAACTATAACTTATCACTACATAAACAAATGGTTAAACTTATACAAGGCAAAGAAATAATAATTAGGTAAATAACAGTTGAAAGTTTAATAGTATAGTGGGGACCACATAACACCATTGTCTGAATAGGAAAGTAGGCCATCAGCCTTCTGTGACCCACCGTCAATTGTTTTGGTCTATCCGGATTCCTCACGATGACCTCTACTAACCCCATCAATAGTTCTTCCTTAGAGTCTTACCGATATTCCATAAAACAAGCAAAATCTATAATTAAATCATCAAAGTCGAACTTCAAGAATGCACTCACGTGAACACTTCAAACGAAGCAACGCAAATAATATATCAACTTTTACATGTCATTGGTTTTAATATTGGCTTCCGATGGATTCTTTCCATTTCCGATGGATTCTTTCCAGCAAGTGTATTCTGTGCTTGACACACGTTAGTGCTTGAGTCTAACAGATGCCGGATTCCGATGTTTTCATCTGATGTATCAATTTTAACCTTGAAGTAATACAAACCAGCTGGTATTTCAATTCTTACAAACCTGGAAACGCACTCGCGACCCCTTGGAATTGAGTGTCTATTGGCTATCACTTAACATCAGGTGATCCACCTGCGCCTTTGTCCCCCTGTTCCATAATTTAAACAAAGGTATTTCTGAACTTAGGGTCTTCAAAGGCCGACACTAACTTTGGTGTTTATAATAGGTAGAGTTCATGTAGCCTACATGATCGTCTAAATGAACAACACCTTTACAAAAATACCTTACAAAGATTTTTCTTGGGTATCATTTTTAAGTTCTGGTTTACTATTTGTGAAATCCAAGCAAAACCCTGGACGTGATTCACATTCTCGAATATATATATCTTGGCACAATACCTTTGAAGTATCAAATACCAATTTGTCAGTCTATATGAGTTAATCCCAGTGCAATCTCCCCTATTGTCCAAGACTATATTCAGACGCACCCTATATTTATTAGGTATTAAACACGAAAATGGCGTCAGATTCTGTCTATTTCCTAAAACAATGGAAGGAAACAATTTTCCTTGTATTAATTGTACAAAGAAAAAACTTCAGCTTCGCCCACAGATCGTGTTTTTACAAAGATTTTTCAAAATGAATATTTCAGTCAATTAACTTGAAATCATAGCGAATTATATATCAGAACGTTCATGAAATACAACCTTTTTATATCTGGGCCTAAGATTTCTATATCTGTTTCAAGATCTCGTTGACGTGTTGTTATTTTTTTGTTGGTGTTCATGTTTTTCGTGTCTCCCAGGCATCCCATTATTCCATTTGTCTCTTCTTTCCGTAGAACGCGTTTAGGCCAAAGCTCACCGATGTCCAGATAATGTGATAAACGATCCATAGGGGCAATTTTTATTAAGTTTTTTGTAATTTTTTTTTTTATTAGTAATTTTTTTTTTGTTTAATAATTGTTTTGACTGATATTTGTATGATCTCTAAATGTATGACATGTTTGCCTTTAAGTGCTTGTCACATTAAAAATTGTATTTTGTTGTTGTTTTACCAATGTATCATATGTGCCGAGCGTTGGCAAGCTTTTTATCCATGATTGACCGTAATAAAGTCATGGACATATACTCCTCCAGATAATCTCACTTAAGTCTTTAGCATTACCGCTCCATTGCCTTAACAATGCCACAAGTTGCTTTATTACCCCAATATTTCACATTCACCAGCACCCGTTTATTTAATGTCCTCTGACTTCTGGTCCCTTAATGATGGGTCTCAATCATCGTAACTACCTGTTATATATATCTAGCTATGTCATCTATTCCATTGTCACTAAACCAGTGCCAGACCCTATATGGGTGACCTTCTATCTGATTAACCTTCTAATGCGATTTTTGTGTGTAAGCCCATTTCCTGATTCACTGATGAAGCCAGTTTTAATCGCGCTTTGGGTTTATAGTGATAGGATATTAATTGACAATTGACATGAGATAAAAATCAGAATCAATATATCATTTCAGAATATGGTATTTCTTAAAATTTGATTTTGAAACGACTGTAGACTCCAACTGTAATTAATATAAAAATATAAGTAATAGCTAATTACGAGGCAGAAGAAAAACGATAAAAAGAAGATTTTTAAATAAATTTAAAGACAGTATGTTAGCGAGGGAAGGGGAGCATCCTGGATATAGCTTTCGGGTACCCAGGCCCACACAAGGTATTTTTTGTAAATAAATTAAACCATTAAAACATATGTGTATAAACATATTTTCAGTAGTCCTAATCGATCCACTTGACCTCTCATTAACATTATCGTCTCGGTTCCAAAGTGTCTAGTAATAAGATTAAAGATAAAATCTCCGTCGAGATTCAACACTCGTTATTTGAGACCGTTAAGATTAGTTTTATTAACCGCAATAAAATCTTTAGTTTAGCTTGATAACTGTCATTACTTTATATGTTGAATATTTTGTTCATTCCAGGCTTGCACATTGACTAAAAAGTTTTTATTTACCCTAAAACTGACATCTTCTGCAAGAATGCAATTACACGGGCGTATATAATATGTGTGTACTTCTTTTATAGTATAGGGGAAAACCTAAATCAGTGGCGCTACAACCTCTTTAAGTCTGGGCGTCAGATTTCTGAATCTGTTTAATGATCATTTGGCAATATAATAGGCAAGTAGGAGATCAGCCTCCTGTGCCTGGCACACGCCGGTTTTTTGGTTCTAAGACATGTCGGTTTCCTCACAATGTTTTCCTTCACCGTTTGAGCGAATGCTAAATGCGCACGTAGAAATTTCTTTCCATTGGTGCACAGCCGGGGATCGAACCTACGAAGAAGACTTGTCTTCTAGGTAATCAAATTATTTTTAAACTTGGAATAAAATATAATTTGCTCCAGATATTTAATTTAATTGTAAATAATATAAGCATTGTAAATAACTTAAGAAGATCTAACAAAACTAGCCCGAGGTTCTTGCCTTTCTCCTTATGTGCTGGTCACGATAAAAAACAGGCGGTAGAGTTGACAATTCAAAGTGATCACGTGATTCAACTGAATAAATTAATTATGAATTTGACCCATTTTTGTGCGTGGGCCTTTGAGGACGGAGTATATTCTTACTTTAAGCAATTGGAAGTCGTATCTCAAAGCTCCGATTCTAAAAAATTTGACCCAAAAATAGGGTATACGGCATTTCTAGCGAATTTCTTTCTGTGCCAGCTTTGTTCGGCTAAACATTTTCTTTATAAAATTTGGAAATGATTTATCAAAGAGTCTTTAAGAACACTCCAGTAGTGTTTGAGTTCATTCGTCACCTACAAACCTCTTCGTTTGCAGTGTGGCAAAACAACAGTCAATTCAAATAAATACAATCCTTAAAAGGAAACAGGAAATTGTATATAATTGTAATCGAAGCCTCAAACGTTTTCCTTATTTTCTTTCAAGTACCTTTAAGTTGAGAGATGTCAAATGTCAGCTGTCAAATGGGCGATAATTCAGTGGATTGCGCGGCACGTGTCACGAATGTCCCCGAGGCACGCCGGCCATCTTGTATTGTCACGAATTCGAAGCAAAAAGGGGAACGTGGCGAATAAGGATTCCTTGCGGCGCCAACGCGCTGCTAATTATGAAGAGAAATTATTTGATTTCATGAATCCTAGGGCTGATTTGAAAACTTCTTTATTATAAATCCTAGAAATCCTTTATATTGATGTCTTCTATAAAACTGAAGAACACTTTGCTCTATTGTCAATAGTTTCCGCAGCGATATAAGAATTGTATTAGTGATTTTCACACTATTAACGTTATTTCATGAGCAGTGTTGACCGAGTGGCTTCAGCGTTTGACTCTTATTGCTGAGATCCTTCTTGGACTTCCTTTCTATGTGCGCTTTTTATTCGCTCTAACTGTTAAGGAAGAGACCGCAAGAAAACCCCGCTTGATTTAGACCCAAAAAGTCGACGGCGTATGTCAGACACAGGAGGCTGATCACCTCCTTGCCTATTTGACAAATTATGAAACAGATACAGAAATCTGAAGCCCAGACCTACACCAGTTAGACCAGTTTCTTTTAAATTTTTTTATTGCCTATTTTCATGTTCATCAGGAATATCGTAGGATTCTAGGAAACATCGTGAGGAAACCCCTTGCTTAAGACCCAAAAAGTTGACATGTCAGGGACAGTAGGCTGATGACCTATGCCTATTAGATTGACAAATACAATCATGATACAGAAATCTGCAGCCCTAAAAAATGGTTGTAGCGCCACTGTTTTTTTTTAATTAATGAAAAACATTCAATAAAATCTCTATATAATATTAATATTAATTCAACGCTATGTAACACAAGATTGTTTTGCGAAAACCACTATTTCGCAATTTGTGAAACTGCTTTACATTTGTAGATTTCTATCAGCACAGCACGCAAACCAAAATAAGCTACACTATACACTGTGCACGAAATCAGATAACATGAAATTGGTTTACGGACGACCTTAGAAAAGACTTAAAATTTTATTTAAACCTAGCGCTGCAACCACCTCATCATCTAATCAACATTCACACCTAACTTCTTGATACAACAGGTACAAGAACAGTTTAGTTTCTTCATCTATGTTTGCCATAGTCATGATTTGATATTACAAAAGAGTACTAAGAGTTTTTTACGCCGGCTTTTTCCCTCGGCCTACAACATCCGTCTTCTTTGCCGATGAGTAGGGACGTCTATCGATACTTATTCCATAATAAACATATTTTTATTTTTATTGTTTATTTATTTATACCACAAATACTATATCTACGGTATATGTTACAAGCCCTTTTAAATATATGACAACTTTGGTAATCACTAGCAAAACAGCGGATGAGGTATTAGATAGGCACTTAACAATGCTTTCTTTAAAATTGATCAGCCCACTACCGAATATCCAGCTACAGACAAGTACTGTTTCATCCGTTAAAATCGCGAAGATTCGAAAGAGAGCCTGAACTCCTGGGTCGGTATTTGCAGACGGAATTTAGAAAAATTTGCTGATTCCCGTGGGAATTAATAAGAAACGAGAATTTTAATGTCCTGTAAGAGGTTACTGTTCTGTATTTGACCTGCAATTTGCATAAAATAAAAAAATATAAAATATGTTTATTATGGAACATAATATACAGGTATCACTTATTTCACGTCATTAAATTTGAATCTGTAGACATACCTACTCATCGGCAAAGAAGACAGAGGGTGTAGGCCGTAAAAAGCTTTCGGTACTCTTTTAAAATAGCAAATCATCAAACAACATTTATTTTAAAAATATCGCAAATTAATTAGAAGTAGCCTGTCTAGCACTAGTCCCAGGCCCTTTAATCAACCAGATAATCGTTAACTTTATAGTAAGCCTTTTCACACAGCTTTTCTTTAATACATTTCATACAATTAATAATAGGCAGAGATCCTAATAAGAACGTAACACCGGCTAGAGTTGTCCGATCGTACAGTAACATCATATTAAATCGCTGATGTTTTGTGTTAGTCCAAGAACTGTATCACACACACACAGTATAACATTATAGAACACTGTTAATAAACATTACCTTAGCTTAAGTTAGTCACTAGTATTGTAGAAAATTAAGTCAACATAATATTACTTAGTCATAATTATTGTATAGGCTAGATTGTACTTCATATAGTCGTACTCTTTTGTGAACTTTATTAGCTGAAACGTAAAATATAACAACAATCCTACTAATTTTATCAACGCGAAAGTTTGTAAGTGTGGATGTTTGTTACTCTTTCATGTAAAATTTACTGAATGGATTTTAATGAAACTTTACAATAAATAAAATAAATCAGTGGCGCTACAACCTCTTTAGGTCTTAGCCTCAGATTTGTGAATCTGTTTCATGATCATTTTTAAATCTAATAGGTAAGTAGGCGTCAGTGACACATGACGTCGACTTTTTGGGTCTAAGACATGTCGGTTTCCTTGCGATGTTGTCCTTCACCGTTCGAGCAAATGTTAAATGCACACATTGAGATAAAGTCCATTGGTGCACAGCCGGGGATCGAACCTACGACCTAAGGTATAAGAGTTACAGCTGAAGCCACTAGGCCAACACTGCTCTTAACAATAATATAGCTTATACATCAGAATAACATATAGGCTTCAATTTATAAAGATATTGTGTGAATTGTCAAAAATATCAAGTAGGAAAAAATCTACCATCTGCGAGTTATTCTGGCGTGCACTGCAAAAACCGCTAGAGTTACACATATATAATGTATGGTGGAAATGTTTATCTTAAATAGTCATACAAAAAAGCCCTCCACAGTATATATCTATATCTTATATGTAAGCCATTATAGCCAAAATAGTGAACCATAACTACAATAAAAATTAATAATTTATTACAAATGCACATTTGGTAGTAATAAATTGATTCCTAAATGAAAATAGATACTTTTAACGCTTCTGGTATTCAAAGTAGATAAAATATGTCTTTCACGCTACATCATTTGGACAAATATTATTTTAATCCTGCGCAGACGAAGTCGTGGGCATTAGCTAGTAGTTGATAACAGTGTTATATAGAAATTAATACGTCAAGTACAGTTAATACGTCAAAAGGAAGAGACACGACACAGGGAATCCTAGTGTGGGCTGGTGCAAATAAACTAAATATCTCTTTATATGTATAGTAAATTGTTTTGGCCTAGTGGCTTCAGCGTGCGACTCTCATCCCTGAGGTCGTAGGTTCGATCCCTGGCTGTGCACCAATGGACTTTCTTTTTATGTGCGCATTTAACATTCGCTCGAACGGTGAAGGAAAACATCATGAGGAAACCGACATGTCTTAGACCCAAAAATTCGACAGAGTGTGTCAGGCACTGGAGGATGATCACCTACTTGCCTATTAGATTGAAAAATGATCATAAAACAGATTCAATAATCTGAGACCTATAGAGGTTGTAGCGGAACTGATTTTTTTTAAATTGTTTTAGTCAAGTGAATTTCCTCTTAAAGAGAATACAAGTAACACACCAGTCTTACGTTCAGGCAGTCAGTACCAACGTCGGCTGTAATTCTCCTCTAAACAGATCTCAAACGAAACAGTTGACAATGAGAAGGTTATATTCTACCAACGATGTTTAGACCGGGAGATAGTGACACAAAATAGTGGGTCATTTGTACCAGTATGGCGATTCTTCAGGGGTCTTATTACGCAATGAAAAATGATGGTCATAGCGCTGGTACCGGCAGCCCAATCGCGGATTAATTACGAAAGTCAAATTTTCCACAAAAATTCTAGTATTTTTCGATAGTCCGCGGAGAGGCGGCAGTGTCATGCCATACTTCTCCGGTGTGACTTACAGCCCGCCATACCGACGCGAATGCGTTAATTAAAACAAAATTCAACCATTTGTACCAGGCTAATTTTTGCACAGTAATCATCGTCGTGCAGCATTAATTAGTACTGTCATCATATTTAACTTGTAAGTCTAAGTCAGTTCTAAGTCTGAATTGTTTAATAAAGACAGCAAAATAAACCAACCAAAATTTTAAGTTAAATATAAAAAGTTATACCCTGTCGTACGCCAGACCAAACTCAGCGTAAACCCATAAATAACATCGGTAAATAACACAAATGTCAAACATCGGTTGTCAGACGTCAAAAAAGACATTCAAAAAAAGAACACCAATTTCAAAGAGTCAAAATGGAATGTGACTAATTTAGGCCTGCTTTGCACGTGTCAACGTCAAAGGTTAAATACTATCTGACAGTCTTCCAGTGAATGTAATTACAGGAGATTTACTGACACCAAGAGAAGATGGAGGAGGAAGGATTTATGGAAAATATGGACCGTTTATACAATTAAACTTGGTTAAGGAAGTAGGAACCAGGTTAGGTGGGATCTGGTAGAATGGGACCTTTTTTAATATAGAATAGGGGGCAAACGGGCAGGAGGCCCACCTGATGTTAAGCGATACTTTCAATGCCAGAAGGCTCGCGAGTGCGTTGCCGGCCTTTTAAAAATTGGTACGCTGATATCTTGAAGGACTCTAAGTGGAAATGGTTCGGAAATACTTCAGTAGGCAGCTGGTTCCACATAGTGGTGGTATGCGGCAAAAACTGCCTTAAAAAAAGCTCAGTTGTGGAAAGACGGAGATCGAGGTGAAACGGGTGGAATTTAGTATTCAGCCTCGACGTCCGATGATGAAACTCAGCTGCAGGTATTAATCCAAACAACTCCTCTGAACACTCTCTGTGGTAAATGCGGTAGAAGATGCAGCGTGACCCAACATCTCTACGCAACGCCAAAGGATCAAGCCGCTGGGAGAGGGATTGGTTGGTGGAATCATTGTTAAATATCAAAAAGTTTTACCAAAATACAAATAGTGTATTCAACAAGAAAATATTAAACACATGTGAAAAAAGCTTAAAAGACAACACAAGAATCTTATCGGACCACCCACCTCTTATCAGTCATTATCCGAGACTTATTATTGTGTAACATATTCTTTTTTTTTATTCATTAATTTTAGTCTAGATGCATACAAATTTGATCCCACATGCACATTTTTTTTTTAAATAATATATGAGAAAGAAGAGGCTATTCAACTTCTCGACACCACGGGCCTGATTGAAGAATACAAAACGATTTGAATTCGTGTATGCGGTGATGTTAGTTATTTCGACTATGTATTTGCGTGTTGTTCACACGAGAATGTAAGTCCGTGCTCCTATTTCACCATGCCTCCTAATCAAATACGACAAATCTTTGTTTTTTTTATTATTAATTACTTAAAGATGTCATGTGGAACATAGTGTAATGGTTGTAGTGTGAACAAACGTGTTGTAAAACAAAAAAAATTGGCGATTAAAAAGAGTGGCGGAGAGTTTATTGCCAGTTCTACGCCCTTGATTTGAGGACTGGCAGTAAATGTAAAATTAGGATTTAATGTATATTTCTTATTTGACGTTCATAAGTGAACATTGTGTTACTTTGTTATTTTTTTTAAATTACTGTATTAGTTTTTTTTTTGTTACAAACGTAACATGGTGAGCCACCTGATATTAAGCGTTACAGCCGCCCACGGACACTCCACCTGCCAGAAGGCTCGCAAGCTTCCGGCCTTTTATGAATTTGTAAGCTCTTTTCCTTCAGACGAATTGATTCCGAAATACTTCATGTTAATGTTAAGTGCCAAAAAGTGATAAGTGAAAATACAGACTACAGTGTCTTCTCTTTATTAGAGACTATAAGTGTTATTGGACTATAAATGTCATTTTATTATAATTAAATAAAAAATAAATCAGTGGCGCTACAATCTTTTTAGGTCTGGGCGTCAGAATTCACTAGGCCGACACTACCTTGATTTTTAGTACATTAGGTTTAAATTAGTCTTAATTAACGCTGGAAATGTTAAATGTCTTTGAGACAATTTATATAATATATATTATATAAATCGTCTATATGTACACATATATACATATAAATTACGATTATAAACATATGCAACAATGACCGAGTCGTTGACCGATTAATTTCTTGGTTCTAAATAGCTTATCAAACTAATAAAGTGTCATGATGATGTAATGCGAAATGACAAGCGGTACATTTGTTCCTGTCTATGGTTCTATTTATAGAGGGTGGCCAAAAAGTCGTGGATCAAATGCAACTAGGGGTTAGACGAGTCATCATCTGCAAAAAATTGTTCTACGGGAGGTCCTTCAGCTCAACCCCTGCAGAGTTATAATTTATTTAGCGTTTTTATAAAAAAATCACTTTTTTTACTAATTCTTAATAAAATTCGAAAAAAATCTACATCCTGTATATTTTTCATAACATCCACTAGATTAGTACTGACGAGTCCTTGCGCTAGACATGCTATTTATGGTTGTTTATTGGGTGTATTCAAGATAATATTAAGTTATACGATTTAAAATTTTCTCAAATAATAACTTTTTGTTTAACCCACTGTGAAAAAAAACTACTATACCAAAAAGTGACCCTGTATTACAAGTTTTGGCGCATTTAATAGATTGCGGGATTCTAAAAAGGTATTACACATGGCCATAAGTGGCTCTAATTTCTTTCTAGGACGAAAAAACAAAACAACTGTACATGGGACTTGACACCTGCCTTAGTCCAGTTTCTTCTGTTTAGTGGAGCATTACAATCGCTGTTGGTCCTCACTGCCCGAACGTAAGACTGATTTGTTTCTTGTGTTTCTCTTTAAGACGAAATTCCCTTGACTTAAAACATTTGGTAAATCTACCAAGTTATTTAAAATTTTGTAAGTTACACATACCTACATAATTTTAGGTAAAATTATATAGGTATGTGTAACTTTTTATTTTACCTAGGTAGGTAAAATCAAAATAACGTTAAGTTTCCATAACTTTTCCAATTGTTGGTATAGAGTTAATGTAGTATACACAAACTGTAAGGAAATCTATACGTTTTGGCTGTCAAAATTCGACGCGGTATTAACACACTGATATTCGAGAAATCTACCGTAAATTTGGTAAACCCGTGCCGTTTCAGGAATACTTAAATGATCCTAATCTTTGGGATTGATTTGCTCCAGTTCAAACAATTAGTATGACAATACTTGGCGATTAAAGAGTGGCGGAAAGTTTCTTGCCAGTTCTTCTTACCCGATCTACGCCCTTGACTTGCGAACTGGTAGTAAATGTAAATTTACAATTTTTGACGTACATAAGTGTACTTGTTTACCTATATGAATAAAGATATTTTGAGTTTGAGTTTGACAAAATAAGGTTGTGAGCTAATTTGTGCACTAGATTAATTCGTATAATTGTCACTGAAAAACGAAAGGTTAGGTTGGCCTTTTCGTACCTGAACCAAATCCAGGACATACTAGAGAAGGTAAACTCAAGAGTACCCATAACCAACGAGCATGGCATGATGGATTAAGCGAGGTCAAAACTGTAACTGATAGGATGAGACCATATATCTCTAATATATGGTCGCATCCTATCGCTTCGGGAATGTATAAATAATATAATCACATAAGTCTCTATTCACATTAATAGTACATTACCGTGAGATTGTTCGACACCGGAAATGGCTATCACGTATTGAAGGGCTCGTTGGGACGTGTTGTTACGACACTTCCGGTTACCATAAACCACGGGTGTTGTAGATATAAACATTTTTACTCTTAAGTAGAAATTAGTTAAGATTTAAGACAGCTGAAACTACCGAGATTAGATAAACACATTCAAAGCTTTGTCTGTCAAATATTTATTGAATTTTGTCATACTTGAATGTTTTTTAAGGTAACGGGGTAAATTGGAAGGATTTTTAAATGGAATCTCGCTGTTGGCCGTAAGGGCCTTTACAGCTCAGCTCGGGCTGTTTTGGCGAGCATAACTCGGCCTGAATGGGCGTATTTTCCACGACTAGCGCTAGGGAGTCTCCTGTGAGACTCGGGCTGGGCCAAGCCGTCGCGGGGTGGTCAATCGCCTGAAGTGCAGGACGGAAGCTCACTGGAGTGAGAGAAGTACGCAGTAAAGGTCCTCGCCTTCCCCGGTGAAGGCGGTTTTTTACAACAAAAAATGGGCAGGCCCAATTGATTTTAAGTGATACCGCCGCCCATAGCCATATTGCCAGGGGGCTCGCGAGTGCCCTTTTTAAGAATTGATACGCTTTTCTTGAAGGACCCTAAGTCGAATTGGTTATAAATACTTCAGAGGGTAGCTGGTTTCACATGCTGGCAAAAACTGCCTTAAAAAACGCTCAGTTCTGGAAAGACAGACATCGAGATACGGGCGGAATTTCGCATTCTGCCTCGACGGCCGATGATGAAAGTCTCTCTCTCTTACGCTTGACGTAGACGTAGACGAAGTCAGACTTTCTACAAAGTCTCGTTTCTGAATCTTGAAATTATTGAAGTCTAAATCAAAGTTGGGGGAACTTCGCAGACGATGTTCTAGCGACGCTCTTGTATTGTTTTAAAAAGCAAAATAATTTTAAATGTGTGTGACTGAATCAAAAGGCAGTTTTCTCCCGCCATCATTGCAATTTTGTCTGTCCATTTGTGACACAGCCAGCCTCTCCATGCTGTACCACGTGGCCCCGGCCATTTTACCAGTCATTGTATCACTGAGTATCACGTGTATAGCAGGATCCAGCCGTGCGAAGCCGAAACAAACCGTTGTAATGTTCTTGTCTCGGCTTGATTCATGACAGTTGTGAAGCGAGATAAAAAACATCTCATATGTTACAAACAAATTATTTTATAATCCAAAATAATCCTAAGAATTATTACTAGCAATTATTGGGACAAGATTCCCACGGAACATCTGTTCGTAATCGATGAACTACTTTACATATAAAATGTGCGCCCATTTGAACACGACAAACTCAAATACTACCGAACGGATTTTTATACAGTTAACACTATTGATAGAGCATTTTCCGCGGAAGGTTTTGATAAATAGTTTATGGATTTAAAAGCGTTTTAAAAATAAGAGGTATACGAAACAGCGAAAAATTAAGACGAAAAACAAAAGTTATACGTAGCTTATAAGCCATAAAAAAGAAGTGGGAATGGGCGGGGCATACCACATATAGCAAGATACACAGACTTTAAAGACAACATTGAAAAGACCAAGGGAAGAAGGAGAAGAGCGAGCCCCAGAAAAAGGTCGAAGTAGAAGCGAATGGAGAAATCCAGGAGGATAGAGATATTTGGAAAAAGCTGGAGAGAACCCGTGAAGTGGTTTCCAATGGTACTGAAGGAAGTCAAGATATGGAATAACAAGAAAAAAAAATAAAAAATCTAAACTGTATATTCAACTGTAAAGATTTGAAATTTAATTATGGCTAATATGGTTTTAAGTAAATTGATTTAAATATATTATTGTCCGTTGTAAAAACTCCACAATTTTGGCCACACAGTACCCAAAACTTTTAGGCGGTAATTAAACAAAAAAACATTTATTCCACAGAGACAAAATTGAAATTTTTTGATTAATGGAACCAATGCATGTCCTGAATGAAACAGTTAGCATTTTTACTGATTTCGAGGTGATAACAGAAAGCTTAGTACAGGTTAGCCAAATCATGAGGCAGTTAGAGCATTAGTTACGAAATACAACCGTGCGGGACAGAATGGAGAAGAACAAAGAAGTGCTTATTGTTCAGAAAAGGAATCATGAATATTTCGGACACGTAACACCAACAACTATTCATAGAAGGCAAAGTGGCAGGTAGAAGGAGACCTGACCGCAGACGGATGTCTTGGTTAAAGAATTGCCTATTTTATGTCGTTAATTTCTCTAAGAATCCCTCCACCGAATGCGACAAGATATTTACAATTGTTCCATCGTACGAACACGAGTTATATATCGCCAAAGTTTAGGGTTTTAGCTAACTACAATACATTTTATGAAGATGGTTTAGAAATGGTATTCAATCAATCAATCAAATAAAATACGTTTTATCAGTTTAGATGCGTCTTAGGGCATGCTTATGAATGTCAAAAACGTTTACAAAATTCGCGAAAGAGCAAGACTACGCCATCCGTTCGCAAAACTACCAGGAGGCCTTGTTATGAGAAGAACGGGCAAGAAAATCAGCAAGTTTTATCCTTTTTTTTACCTTAAATTCTTTTTTAAGTTTATCGGATCCATAGATCAGGAATGTAATAGCTGATTCAAAAGTTTAGTTAATTCGTCCCTTTCTATCAAATTGTGTGTACACTGTGATAAAAAGAGACAAATATGTGTCGAGTACGAGTTTGACAATGCTTTTTAACAATTAAGATATAAGCTATGGACACAAAAGCTTTGTAAAAAATTAAAACAGCTTCCTTATCGTTAATACCTCGAACAAAAACTTAAGGCGATTAATAATCAAGATTTTAATCACGTTGACAAGCGATTATAGTTATGAAATCAACACGAATGTATATGTATATAACTGATAGATATACATCGAAATTATCGTGATTTATGTGCACTTTTTATATGTTTTAATTGCTTTGCTTAGTTCCATTAGTTTTGTATAACTATGTCTTATCTAAAAAAAATCTCAGAGTTGCCAGGAAAGTATTATTACTATTTTATTTGTACTGGATTTCTGTATATTTGCGACGAAGTGTTAATAAATAAAAACGTAAATGCAAAAAGCCTCAATTTTTTTTTATAGATCATCATCGAACATAGTAAAAACGTTTCAAAAGCGCTTTTGACATACGCGTCATACGTGAATTCCGTTTCTGAATTTGACCCTAGACCAATGTTTCGTGTTTTTAACCAACCCCCATGGACCATACATACATTTTAATATTAAACATTAAATTGTTCACTTGAGAAACTTAAATGACAGGTTTAATGAAGAAATCACTAGGAAATTGTTAACGAAACACAGTAATTACTTACTGTACAGTGATTTTCAAAACAATGAAAAACTTCGAGTCCAATCAGTGCTTTAGAATAAATAGAGTATTTGTATGAAATTTGACATATTGGACATGAGATACGAACGAATTTGAAGTACTTTCTGTCAATTGTTCACGTTATGATGGGTAGATACAGACAGACTAAACAAATATAATTGTCATAATTCAAGAATTATTAATTAAAAAATATGATTTATTCAGAGCAAGACTGATTTAATTTTTTTATTATTAAGATCTTATCTTATTATATTTTTTCTTACATTGCTTGCCTGGAAGAGATCGCTCGAAATCGATAAGGATGAGATGAGAAGGAGGGCTTCTTATCATTTAATTGTGTCAATTGTATTGTTTCTGTATGCAACTAAGTGTTAATCAATAAATAAACAAGATTTGCGCGATCAACCTGTCAAATTCAGCTGTATCTTTTTGAAGACGTGTTTGATTCAACTTTGATAATAGTTCCTATTACCACATCAGCTTCAATATAAGCAAAGATTAGTTCTAGTTCAGATATTATCTTATTCATTATACAAACACGCGATTGTTTAACGACCGCCCGTCGAGCTGCTTGGGAGGTCGTTGCTAGAAAATTAACCTACTCATAGACAGCCATTAAGTGTAGTAAGTACTTATAACTAAATCTGTCGTTAACGATAGCACTTTTGTATCTCTATCGAATTGTCTTTACGCTGTGTTGACAATTATACACCAATAGATGGCGCGATATGAAAACGTTAATATATTGAAACGCGCTTACGAAATATGTTCAAAGAGGTTTATAAATGAGATAATTTAAATAAATTACCCGAGTGGTCCCCTTCGGGTCTCTTTTTGTCGACATGTCTCCTCAACGGATCCCAACGATCCAATAGCTACTGAAGCGCGCTGAAGTAAAATCAGACTAGGATATAAAACCGCCTTCACCCATCACTGATGTACACCTGCCCATCAGGCGATTGACCACCTCGTGGGGGACCAGGTGACAGGTCCGAGTCCCGCAGGAGACGCCCTTGTGCTAGTTAGTGCCTTGTGTTTTGTCGTAGTTGCGGATAAATCCTATTCCAGCATAGCTACGCGCGCCAAAACAACCCCGAGCGGACTTGTCCAGACCTTTCAGGCTTATAGGAGGAACTTTTTTTTCCCATTAAATATATTTTTACAATGTTTTTAATATCTAATCCATTTTAATATAATTTTACTAATATATTATAAATAATTTAAGTAATAAATACCGCCGCCATCATTCTAAATTGTCATGTCAACTTCAACTTCCAAAGACAGACTATACAAATTTTTTTCATAAAAAAAGTTCTTAACAGGCATTATCATTTCTCATCACGTATCACCAATTACGGACGATGTAAGATTTTAAATTGTCTTAATTTTTTAAATATTCAACATCACGTCCTTCAAATCCGGCTTTAAAATTTAACAATACAAAATTTACTAGTCGTCTCTGCACTGGTTTTTTTATAAAATGAATATATTAGGGGCAAATAAATAATAAATTGTGCGTGTACTAGGTGTACACACGTAAGAAGTGAAACTTCTTTATGATCTTATTTTTCGAAAAATGATCTACTATATACAACTTTACAGAAATTCGTTAAATTAGATAAAGTTTAACAAAAGGCTTTTATTATCATAGACATGAATACAAATATTTCATTTTACCTTATTACTACGAAGATTATTATAGAATTTCATTAATTGTAATATAATTATTACTATCATTGAAAAACGTGACGATTTGCTACAAAATTTCTCCCATACGTCGATAAAGAAGTTTCATTCCAACGCCGATAAAGAAGTTTGACTTCAAAAAGCATCATGGCGCGTAACCGAAAAATGTGACGCGTAACGAAAAAATGTTACACTAAATTTTTTTCCAACCTCGATAAAGAAGTTTCACTTCAAATATATTAAAAAAAATCGGAAACAGCTGAAAAGAGCCCAGTAAGTGAAGATCTGTGGTTTCTGCTACCTTTTCGGTAAAAAACTTAAAAATGTATAAACATTTATAAAAAAAAAACTCAAAAACTTGGGGTCTCAAACCCTTACCACTTACGGGTGAAAAAATAGTTTACGATTTCGTTTAACACTGTGGCATGAAATAAAATAAAAGATGTAATTAAATTATAAATATATTTTAAGGAATTTATAATTAAGTTTGTTATGGCAGAGCTGGGAACCCTAACACAGGTATATTTTTAATTAAAAGGGTTCCCAAATCTTACACATTGTAATGCATATGTACTTATCTATATATATATAAAATGGTGTTCGATTGAGGCTCCTTCACGCCTAAACCACTGATCGTATCGACATGAAACTACTGCCATTCGATGCGAAATTCCAACGTTCCTTCATTATTGCTATTTTACTTTTATGAAAATTTATACATTCGGACTTCACCGCGGAAACATTCGGGGAGGCTTCCTAGAACCTCAAAACGTCAACATCTGTTAAAAACTCGATTTTCGAAAATTTTAAATTTTCTTAGCGGGAAGTTGAAAAGAAGAATAATAAAAATATGAAAAAAAAATAATGAAACATAAAATTTTATTTATTTCTTATTTTAATTCGCCCAGCAAAGCGGGCGGTAAACGGCTAGTAATGAATAAACACATTTTTATTTTTATACTTTCATAGTTTCTTAACTGCCCTAAGTTCCCTTAATGGCCCTTTGTCCTAATGACAGATGCTTTATTACCCTCTGAACAAACGGGGCATTGAAAGAATACAAACATATGATAACAAATGTTCTTGTCCCTTCTACTATAGACAATGGTGGCCTTAGACCTATCCTGATAGACAACTAACCAATAACGAATTATACAAACCAAGGCTTCCAAGTGCGTTGCCGGCCTTATAATAATTGGTTCAATTGATCCATTAAATTTAATATAGCTTGAATTGAAGAAAAAAATCTGTGTGCGCTTTTTTGGCAAAGGCTTCCTACAAATCCCACAATTCTTATCTGCACTGTCCCACTCTCTGCCATGTACCACCTACTGATGCGTATTTTCTTGCTTGACTTTCTGTTCCTCTTGCCCATTTCCATTCAAGTTTATTTTTATTCTACCATCTGCTACCTTAGTTGTTCTTCTTAATGATGTATTCTTTACTTTATATATTACTTAGTATATATATATACTGTTTACGTGCGAGCTTTAAGGATTTCCTTTAAGCTCCATATAACATGTCTAATATTATAATGTAGTACACATATATTTCGATATACAAAAAACTCTCACTTATAATACCACAAGAGCTTCAAAATTATCGGGTATTTCCCGATAGGTTCGTTGCAAACAAATGAAGGAGTCAAGTTTTTCAGGAAAAACTTGACGACTTTATTTGTTTGCAGGGAACCTTGAGGGAAATGCCAGATAATTTTGAAGCTCGTGTGGTATTCGGGGGATTATTTTTCCGACCCAAATGTCGGCCAATAGAATTGCACCATGAGACGAAATGTACAGTTAACAAATAAGAATTTCATAATGAATAAAACAACTACTTAATACTTTTCTTGAAGCAACTACCAGAGAAAATTTTCAAAAAATTATCAGTATAATACCATGTAGGTTGTACCACGTGACGTCGAATGGTGCAATTCTATTGGCCGATATTTGGGTCGGAAAAATAATCAACAATATTTATAATTCTTCTTGACTATTCATCTGTCTCTTTTCATCACGGCGTAAACACAATTTGTAAGAAGGAAACGATAGCGTCTCTATATAAAGGGTGCAATTAGATTTGATATTCAAGGTTTTAGTTAAATAATTGTCTGTTGTTTTAACAATCAATCAAGTTTAAATTAATTCATCTCGCGTTTTATGGTTTTAATCCAAGGCCAAGAACAATGGAGGTGCTTTGAATACTTAGTCAAATTCGGCACATTTGCAAGTCCAAATGTGATCGGCGCCAGTCTGATGTAATCTACGAGTTGGTATGAACTGTCATTCTCAATTTTGACAGTGGGCAAACGGGCAGGAGGCTCACCTGATGTTAAGTGGTACCGTCGTTCACACACACATCGTCAGAGGGTGCGCAAGTGCGTTGTCGGGCTGGTTAAAAATTAGTAGGCTCTTTTCTTAAAGCTTTGTGTTTATTAAGTTTTCCTTTACGTTCGGTTATAATGTGTAGACCGCGTTGACTAGCAATAACAAACATTAATTGACTGTTATGCGGTACTAAGTTCACCGACTGTTGGCCTTTACAGCTCAGCTCGGGCTGTTTTGGCGAGCGTAGCTGGGCTTGAATGGGTGTTTTTCCCGCGACTAGCGCAAGGGCGTCTCCTGTGAGACTCGAACCTCGGCTTGGGCCGTAGCGGGATGGTCAATCGCCTGGAGGGCAGGACGGAAGCTCACTGGAGTGAGCGAAGTACCAAGGTCCTCGCCTTCCCCGGTGAAGGCGGTTCTTTACCCTAATCTGATTTCGGCTATTATTATTATAGTTAGCTAGTTGGCTAGTAGGTAAATAATATTGATCGTTTTAATTCTTCTAAAATACTGAATACTGAACTGAAATTAAAAGTCAATTATCGTAAGTCCTCCAGTGAATGAAAAAGCGGTTTATGTCTTTAATTTATGACTGCAGTCACCCCACGTAGAATATATGAGACACATGTTTGCATGATAAAAACTTGTAGCAAAAACAACTCAGAAATTTTATCTTCAACATTTCTGAGTCGATCCGTTTTATGGTAAATGCTTGAGTATTTGGAACCAAACTGAATGTATCGAATAGATATACAAATATGAAAGCTTTTGAGCTTTCAAAATTTATGTAAACGACAGTAACTATAGTAATACGTCTCAGAACCTGGAAGTCCGACATATAAAAGTTTTCTAGCTATTAAAATTGGGTAGACAGTTAAATTTTATTTTTATTTTCTCGATAATGCAATATTTATTCGTTGAGAAAAGTACCAGTTTTGGGGTCATCTTCAGGCGCTGTGTGCACTTGAAACCTACGGCCCAAAAAATACTGAATTTCTTTATGTACGTATACTTTTTAACACTTTAAATTCATTATTTTTCATTCAGTCAGGTTCCACATAGCACTCGAACGAACGACGTCAAGATGATACACGTGGATTCTTTTTAAATGGAATATCACTGTTGGCCTGATTCGCCTTGACAGCTCAGGGACTTGACAAACAGCTCGGGCTGCTTTGGTGATACCCTTACTCTCGGTCGGAATCATCTTTTTCCCGCGACAAGCGCAAGGGCATTACGGAAGCTCACTGGAGCTAAGTTCGTAAGGAAACACGCTTTCCACAGTGAAGGTGGTTTTTGTAGAAAAAAATCATTTTCTACTCATAGTTTATTTACTTAAAACATAGGATTTTAACGTCCGTAACTAGCGTATAGTTAAAACAAAAGATACTCACTTCCAACCGGTGGAATATCTCGAAAACAGCCATATCTCGTTGCTGTGCGGTCGAAAACAATGGCAGCGTTTTCTCGCTCGTTGACAGTTACACGGCCTCTGCAAAGAAAATGCAATTTTATAGTCGCTTTGCAATATTGCGTAAACTTTCAAATGGCTTGACAGATTAAAAGGCTTGTACACATATATAATCACGCACACATACACAATTACATTACTTTACAAGGGTCACAATAAGAAGATTTATAAGTTATTTTTAAATTTGGGGTTCAAGTGCACAGCGAATTAAAGATTTAAGTTGGCACCTGGTAGATAGTATCGGTGACCCCAGAGCTGGTGCATTCCTTAACGAATAAGTATCGAAATACAGCGAGGAAATGCTGCCAGCGTTAAAGGTACACTGCCACAGTGACCAAACTTTTTATTTCATTAATTTTTAATTATTTTGATTATGTACACTGTCCAGGTTAAGAAAATTGAAAATACTGTATATTTAATTGTTATGATTACTAATAACGTTTTTTATTCATAAGCGATTTAGAAAAAACTTTAATTATCTAGTACTATCGAAATTTAAAAATATATATAATATAATAAATACTATATTAAATAACAGGAATATAACGCAAATTTCTACAAAATAAGACTCATAAAAAACTGTGTTCACTTGGCTTAGGTACAGTCTAGCAGGATCAAGTATCGATCCTGAACTAATGTAATAATAATAATAATATAAGCCGTTATTCATACAGAAATTTTACATAATTTTAATCTTAAACTATTGTCTCTAGTGATTCGGTGACACCGACAACCCATCTGTTTGCCCAACTTTGGCAAAGACCTCCTCCATTTCTTTCCACTCTGCTCTGTTCTGAGCTTTCCTTGTCCATATTTTCCCAGTTACGGATTTTATTTCGTTTTCCCACCTTCGAAACTGTCTACCTCGTTTTCTTCTCTTATTTCTTTGGTACCGATATATGATCTATTCCCTAAACTGGTGTTGCCAACCCTAGTATTCCAACTGAATTGAACTAATGTTAACAGCTACCAAACATAATATTGCACGCCTCGCAGTGCTGTACTCTCGACATGTCAAAAAACCCAGTCTTTCGAAACTTGAATGACTTTTTTCTCACTAATATAACACTTACAGAATAATATGAGTGCACTAAAATCGAGTTAAATAATCTATCAAGCACATATGGTATTTTTTATGAACAATTATTTCGTTTAACATAGTAAATAATAACATTAAAATCAATCATTCTTGAACGTCCGTCAGTCTGTGTTTATGGATCCATGTATGTGGCAGAGAAATTGGTCGAAAAATTTGTTGAATATACAGTTAGATTTGTTATATCCATTATTTATTCTTGTCATCCTAATATTAATTTCCTTCAGTACCATTAATCGGAACTTATAAGGTGAGGTTCAAACCCACAGTATAAGTATTAAAATCGCTAGTACTTTTCTGGATGCCTGGTACAAAATATGGCCTATTGCAAGTAAGGATGCAGACTTTAAAGCTATTGTTGTGAGTGCCTGATTGATTTATTGGTAAATTGCACTTTGATAAGTTCAAGATCCGATAAATTACTTAATTTCATTTTAATCAAGTGCCTGGAGTACATAAATTCCTTTCAAGCATCTACGCCCATATATACAACTTGGTACGGTATAAAATGACATTTTCCTAAAAGTTGGAGTGATCAGCACAGAGTTTAGGATCATAGGTTACATAAAGCACTATTCGGGATGACGTAAGAGAAAAAAAATTGGCAAAAAGTAAATATTTGTAACAACAGGAATGAAAAAACCTGTCACATGGTGTACATTTTCTGGAATAAAAGGAAAATTTCCATAACTTCAAAAATACATGACTTAATTTTTTTTTTTTTTAATTTTTCTGATAACTAGTGTGGCATTACCTATGAGAAAATTTCGACTTGACGTCGACTTTTGGGACACCCTGTATACAGTGCCACATCTTGGCTGAAATTGGTACTACCGTCGCCATTTTGGTGCGTATAATAAATAATTTTACTATCTACCAACATCTAATATTATTAATAACAACATCAATATTTTGAGTTTGAGTTTGAGTTTAATAATCCAACTAAAATGTATTTATTTTTATTCCTTGCAATATTACAATGGCAAAGTTTTAATTATCGAACGGTTCTGATTCAGGTAACAAAATCTATCATAAACTCTTATCATAACGCTTAGATTTTATACTGTACTACTAGCTGATCCGGCAAACGTCGTTTTGCCATGTTTATCATTTATAACAAAAAATAGGGGTTGATCGTAGAGGGGTGAAAATTAGGGGTTGTATGTATTTTTTAATGCGGTATCATAAAAAAATAAAAATGAAAAAAAAATAATTAGGGGTGGACTACCCTTAACATTTAGGGGGATGAAAAATTTTCTTTTTTTTTTTAAATTTCCTCGCGTTTTCCTTCACCGTACGGGCGAATGTTAAATGCGCACATAGAAAGTCAATTGGTGCACAGCCAGGGATCGAACATAAGACCCCCAGGGTTGAGAGTCGCACGTTGAAACCACTCCCACGTTTCGTCTGCACCCAATAGGGCAACAATGCAGATGCAATATTTAAAATACCCATTGTTATCCCACAATTTTTTGTTTCCTTAAGAATTTGATCAGGTGCGTGATGAATGGTGTGAATAAATTTATCTTTTGTTATACCGGAAGCAGGGTATAAGATGCGCATATTCAGTATTTAGCTTCAAACCCCGGCAATGCACAACAAAATAAATGTACGAAAATATAGACCTTAGACCACAAAATCTACCATGTAGTCCGTACAATTAAAGTAAATTTGAAACCTTATTTATAACTAGCTGACCCGGCTAACTTCGTTCCGCCTAAAGCCCTTTCACCACTGCTCCGGTCCGGCGTCGGATACCGGAATGAGTCATGAGAAAAATATCGGAAGGCCGGATTGCGCTTCTCCACTATATCCGATCCGACAATAATCGATACTTGTATATTTATCATGCAACACTTATATTAACTAAAACCCACATACTTTATTTTATTAATAAAACGTTCTAAATTCTGAATATTTAATTGCCCTGGCAAGTTTATTACTTTATTTATATTGTCTATCTTAAAATATTATAATCTATTTAATAAATAATTCACTAATACTATGGTATAAAGATGTTAATAAATAGCAACATAATTTGGTTTGGTCCAGGTTATCCAGATTCTTTCAAATTAAAGAAACTATAAATAAACCTGTGAATAATAATTTATAACCTCTTGGATACTTGGACTGATAAAACACCGCGTTCCGATCTAGCAAGTTATCGGATCCTTAAAAACCGGATGCCGGAGTAGTGGAGAAGTACGTAAATACTGTTGTGTGTTTCCAAATCGGATCGGTAATTGACGTTTGCCGGACCGGAGCAGTGGAGAAACGGCCTAACAGTCCAATAATATCGTGTTAGCTTTAGTTAAACTTAATTTAGGATTTCATTCTAAATTCAAAAATCATTTAATCATATGGGTAACACATTGTACACTTATGACTTGTCAGTAAAGAAATATTAATGCTTCTAATTTTACATTTAGTGCCAGTTCTAACCAAGGGCGTAGAACGGAAGAAAAGAACTGGCAATAAACTCTCCACCACTCTTTTTAATCGCCATGTTTTTTCTTTACACAACGTTTGTAAGGAGCTGCAACCATTAAACCATGTTCCACATGACATCTTAAGTAATTAATAATAATAACATAAATTAAAAACAAACAAAGATTGTCCTCTATCATATATACATATTATATTATATATTTATATATATAATAAAATCTATTCACCCAATGATTCTTTTGTAACAGGACAACAGCCCTGCGATTCTGTAACTCACTTTTCGAACTCAAACAGCGGTTTTCGCATCGGCGGTCGCTCTCAAATCAGTCGTGAAGCAGTCATTTTATGATTTGGCATTCTTATAAACAATAAACTACAAGCTCCCACCTTTTCAGAATGCCAAATCATAAAATGACTGCTTCACGACTGATTTGAGAGCGACCGCCGATGCGAAAACCGCTGTGTGAGTTCGAAAAGTGAGTTACAGAATCGCAGGGCAGGACTTGCTGCTCTTTGCTGTCGTCAATTTCTCTAAAAATCCCTCCACCGTATGCGACAAGATATACACAATTGTTCCATGTTCGTACGAACACGAATGAAAGCTATGACACTAATTATGAGGCTATTGATAGTTTCCACCTCACCAAAGAGGATGTGAGGAAATATTTGAAGAGGCAGGAGGACTTTGTTTAAACAGTAACAATCAATTTTTTTTTAATTTTAGGTATTAATTGTCAATTTTTTAAGGTTAAATTACCGTTTTCTTTAATTTTTTTTATATTGTTTATCAATGTAATCTGTTTTGGCTTTGTATATTGTCTAAGTGTTTTGTTTTGTACGATGGCTGTAAGATTAAAAAATTCAGTGAAGCTACAACCTCTTTAGGTCTTGATCTGCTTCATGATCATTTTTAAATCTAATAGGCAAGTAAGTCAACTTTTTGGGTCTAAGACATGTCAGTTTCCTCACGATGTTTTCCTTCACCGTTCGAGCAAATGTTAAATGCACATAGAAAGAAAGTCCACTGGTGCACAGCCGGGTATCGAACCTACGACCTCAGGTATGAGAGTCGCACGCTGAAGCCACTAGGCCAACTCTGCTAGCTGTAAGATTACTAATAAATAAATAAAAATGAGTAAACATCGTAAGAAAACCCGCAAGTCTTATAAATAAACCGCTAACATTTTCCACTTTACGACGGAACAGAGAAGAGCACTGTTCTTCAGTAAACTTGTTAGGACTTTCAAAGACGACTCATTGATCTAGTGGTTAGTACCCCTGACTGCGAATCCATGGGTCCCGGGTTCGATCCCCGGCTGAGACGAACATCGATGTGATTAGCATTTGGTGTTGTTCTTAGGTCTTGGGTGTTTAAATGTATGTATGTATATCCGTTGCCTATTACCCATAACACAAGCTTCGCCAGCTTAGCATGGGACTGGGTTAATTAGTGTGAATTGTCTTGAAAAAAAAAAAAAAAAGAGCTCCAAGGGAACTTTTTTAAATATAACCGCTAGTATCCAAAAATTTGATTCCCAACGTATCTAAGAACGGAAACGAACAAAAAATCTTCACCGACATTGTTTGTTATACGTGTTTCGCACTCAAGATGAGCATTAAAATTCAAATCTTCGCGTTTCAGGGAATCGAAACAAAAGCCCAGAGATATCCGTGACTATTTGCGTATGTGAATATTAAAGATTAACGATAAAAGAAACCGTATTCAAACAACATGTTTTAACTTTAAAAAAAGTGCGTGCGTACAAAGTACACATGTCAGAAGTGAAACTTCTTTGGCAAACTAATTTTTAAGTCTTGTTCATATTTATACAAATCTAATACTTTAGATTTCCGAGACTTAGAGGGAGGGAAAATGGAAGATATGTTAGGAATTTAATGAATTTATTTGTCATTAAAAAATTAAGTGTCGAAAAAAATTTCTTCCATAATAAAAACACGTGGCATTTTAATTTACAATTCGTCATTTGAGATGTCAATAAATTATTTTGCATAAAATATAAAATACTAATATTTCATAAATTCTCTTTACGAAAAAAACCTCACTCTCTCTCAGTCGGTCTCAATCGCTCTCTCCCATTTCTTCGACAAAAACGCTGCACATCTTCGTGACGTTCTGTACAAATTTTACCCTCATGCGCCTAAAGAAGTTTCACTTCAAAAATGTATCAAACTTAAAGAATTTTATAAAATGTGGACCCAACGAAGTACCTGGGCGAGGAGGGTGATTTATATAACAGTAAAATGCAGTACGAATGCGAATATTACTAAGCAGTGCCTATTTTCTTTGTATACAAAAATAGTGATAAGTTTACTGGAATAGAACATTCGCATAATGTTAATACTCGGAACAAACGCAGGCTGAAATTTCCGCGTACTAGACTATCTAAAGTTAGTAATTCTTTTTTGGGAAAAGGGATACTTTTCTTTAATAAAATCCCAGAGGCTCTTTTATTTCTGCCTTTTAATAAATTTTATAAATGTATTAAAGAAAAGCTGTGTAAAAAAGCTTACTATAAAGTTAACGATTATCTAGTTGATAAAAGTGCCTGGGACTAGTGCTAGACAGGCTACTTCTAACTAATTAGCGATATTTGTTTTAAAATAAGTGTTGTTTGATGATTAGCTATTTTAAGAGAGTACCGAGAGTTTTTTACGCCGTCTTTTTCTATCGGACTACAGCCTCTGTCTTCTTTGCCGATGAGTAGGGATTTATAATTTAATGACGTGGAATAAGTGATACCTGTATCTTATGTTCCTTAATAAACATATTTTATTTCTTAAATTTTTTGAGTGTCTCCTGCTATATCCAATACTAAGAAAACCAGAAAGTCTTGGTGTGTACAATTGCTGTATACCATTTTACTCAAGAGATTATTCTTTATTGAGTCTAATGTAATGCCTATGCCTAGATGTGTGAACAGGCGATGAGGAACGGGTCCAAAAATAATTAATTGGTATAGCCATTGGTATGATTTAAGCTTAAGAATCGCAAACATTCCGAAGAATGCAGATTGTTACCATGGCAACAGATGTTGGAAACCTGGGTCCTTTGGACATGATAAGACCAGCACATTTTAGGATATATACAAGGGTGAGATTCAGATACGAGAATATCGCGAAGTTTGACTCCTTATGCCCGTAAAATTTTCATCTACGGGTGTAACGTCGATTTTTTTTTACATAACAGGAGGCAAACGGGCAGGAGGCTCATCTGACCTTAAGAGATGCCGTCGCCCATGGACATGGACCATCTCAATGCCAGAGGACTCGCTAATTGCCGGCCTATTAAGAATTGGTGCTCTCTTTTCTTGGTGGACCTTAAGTCGATTTGGTTTCGAAATACTTCAGTGGCAGCAAAACTGAATGATAAAGTTTTAGACCTCAACATTTCTTTACGGGAATATTCGCTATGCTACTGCAGCTCAGTAGTGGGCTGATTTAATAAAATTGTGAAAGGTATTAGATACCTAATCTTCATAAGTTTTCTTTTCTTCTCTTTTTAGTACGGGTCTGTCAATAATGAACAATAGTTTACCTGTATATAAGAAACCACACGTGTATATAGCACCAAGTGTCAGGGAGAATAGGAAATAAAAGCACACATATTTAACGCAATGCTTTCATGAATACTTAAAACATTTCGTAACCAATATGGGTCACAGTTTCCAACTCAAGAACTAGAACAATGCAAAACGATTTTTAAAAACCCTTACTACAGAACAGTTAACATGTTATAAACGTAATGTTTCTTGCTTCAAAAATGGATAAAAATTCATATTGTGCTGGATAATTTTAGCAATAATAACAGAAGCGGCGTGTTAGATTTTATTCATGAATTTATTCCTCCAATTGTCAGCAAAAGTAAGCAAAGCTGTCAAAAATTATAGTAGGCACATAAACGTATTATTTTTTTGTAGGGATCTTCCAAAATCATAGTTTTCAAGCATAGGGAGCTTTCAAGTATTACGTAACGCAATTTTTGAAGATTATTGAAACAACAAGCCCCCAAACCCCCCCATGAACTCGCCGTAACGTTTTTCAGTACCCAAGTCTGGTAAAACGTTTCATGACCACCTAGTGACTCTTTAGTTACTATTATGTGGTGTAAGTAGAAAATAATATTAACAATAACGCGTAATTCAATCCCCGCCCCGCATCGTAACGTTTTACAAACGGAAAAAAAATTCTTGAACGCTCCCATAGACAATGTGTGGGTAATATGTGTAAATAATGGCTGCTCAATTTGTGGTCAATTTTTTATTTTCTAAATAGTCAAGTATCATTAATAAAATATGTATGTATAAATAATCGTTATAATAAATAATAACTAATCGGATTTTTGTCGACATATATATTGAATACATTATGTATGTATTCTATTCCCAGTTCTTTTATGTAGTCAAATTCAATAGACTATATGTATAATTAATTGCAAAATTATTACTGCCAGTTCTCAAATCAAGGTCATTGAAAGGAGGCGAACTGGCAATAAACTCCTTCATTTTTAACCTTTTTTTTTATTGAACCAATTTTAATGAAACTTTTACTGTCCCTGCGAGCAGTGATGGCCTAGTGACTTCAGCGTGCGACTCTCATCCCTGAGGTCGTAGGTTCGTTCTCCGATACCAATGTACTTTCTTTCTTTCTGCGCGTTTATCATTCGCTCGTACGGTGAAGGAAAACATCGTGAGGAAACCGGCTTGCCTTAGACCCAAAAAGTCGAGCATACGAGTACAGGACACCAATCACCTACTTGCCTATTACATTGACAAATGATCATGAAACAGATGTTTTTTATATATATACTGCTCAAAACAATTATCATTTCCTAAATAACGTATAGTTCGACCCTCTTCAAGCAAAGCGATAGCTCGGGAGACATGCAATTCAGTTAGATCTGGCATTATGACCTAAACTCACTCGCTTCAATGAATAACAATACTCAAAAGGCTCACTTCAATTTCTATTAATACTCAAAAGATTGAAAAAAACTACTTAAAATGTGTTTTCTGTGATTAGAAAGTAATGAAAATTCAAAGACGTCACTTTGTTTTTCGTCTACAATGCACATTTTAATTTTTTTTTAATATAAAAATTCAAATTGAATTTTTTTATTAATTGTAGTAATTAACAAATTAACAAGGTAAAAAATAGCGTACAAGTTAATTTAAATCTAATTTTAGTTTAAGCAATAGAAAGGAGAAAAATCTTGTTCCGCTAATTGTTTTGAGCAGTATATATTAGGGGGGCAAACGAACCTACGGGACGCCCAAAAAGGGCAGTCATCGCAGGACATGGACACCGATTTTTAGTAGGTGCGTTGTCGGCCTTTGAGGGGGAGAGGAACTTTGAATAGTTGGAGGTCGAATCTCTCAGGGAAGACTCCCACCGAGTCGATTCCACAGTTCGCAAAAGAAACAGATACAGAAATCTGAGTCCCAGACCTAAAAAGGTTGTAGCGCCACTGACTTTTTTACCGTTCCCCAAACATCGCTACAAAACTTCGATGTTATAGAAAATAGTAAACTCTTGAGTGATGTTATAAAAATACGTGTATAATAATAATTTTTCCTTTGAAAATATCGTCTGTGAAAAGCGTGACGCGCGTTCTTAGAAGCCATTTTCAGTATCGCTGTGTCATTGCACGCAGGTTGAACTAAAAACCAAATTGTTTTAATCATAATCAATAGATTTCGATTATATTTATAATTAACTACACAATCGATCGTATATATATAAGATTTTCTTATTTAGTGATTACGTCAACAGTAATCATATACTTTTTTACACATACATGTAACATACCCACACATTGTCTATGCTTGAAAACGAAATGCATTTCCGAGGATTTCTACAAAAAAATAATACGTTTATGTACTATTATTTTTGAGACCTTCGATTACTTTTGCTGACAAGAGGGGGGGGAGGATAAATTGCGGTAAATCTGCTTACGTAGTACTTGAACGGCCCCACAAAGGATTACTCAAGTTACCTATCCTTATAAAAAAAAAACGCTTTCTCAGGATAGTATCAAAGAGAAAAATTGGAAAATATAATTTTATACCGGAAAAGCGAACAGTCTCTACGTAGAAGCCTATCAAAATGATCATATGTTGGTATGTAGGTAAAAAGATAGGCTCAGTAAAAAATATATAGAGGCGAAACGAAGTTCGCGGGGGAATATTTACATTTGGTTTTTCTCTTTGTTTGGGTGTCAGTTTTTGTAAAGTCAATACTTCATATTAATTTTTTTTTGTATTATTACTATTTTTATGTATAAATTAAGTTTCGTACTTCCTTAAAATTCTTTTTTTATTGTTATCATTAAGCTTTATAATAATAATAATATATATAAGGGTGGATGTTTTTGCCGATCTTTTAAGAATTGATACGCTCTTTCCTGATTTCTCATAACCTGTCACACTAGAAGTCAGGTCACGTTTTTGACTATTTTTCACCTCTAAATTTTACTCACCTGACATCTTTCATCCCCTTGATGACGGTTCGGTAACGCGACGTATGGCCACAGAATAAATATGAGAATAAAATACTTGATGACTTGCAAAATAATGGCGCCACAGCCTTTTAGGACTTTTTGAGTCTAAATCCGATTTCCTCGCGATATTTTCCTTCACCTTACGAGTGTTAGCTGCACATAGAAAGTCCATTGGTGCACGGGGAACTCGAGATAAGAGTCCCATGATGAAGCATGATAAATTATTGTACGTAATTCATCTTCCATCTGTCCCTTGCACAAGGTAATGTGACAGAAAAGAGAAAATTATGAAAGAAAATTTTGCCACGGCCGATACAATCGTATTTCTAAAAGGCAGATAGATAGATTACTGTTGAGTATACCTTCAATTGAAGGTTTTCCTATATTAATATTATTGGTTGTCAAAATCTCCAATTGTCACATCTTAATTGAAAACAATTTGTTCGGCTACCTTCACACCAATTCATCAATTGGAATCTATGAAATTATTAGACCAATGTATTTATTTGAAGTTTATAATGTGAGTGATCTGCTGGGATGGAGAAGATTAGCTCGTGAAAGAGACGAGTGGAAACAAAAAGAGGAGGCTTATGTCAGAAGAAAACCTGACCAACTTGGTGCTGGTAACTAGAGTGATGAAAAAATATGTATGTATGTATTTGGTTAGTGATCAAAGGCTTTTATTATCATGATTATGGTCCAATCAATATTTATTACTATCCATTGTGGCTGCAGACCCATTCGACTGGGTCTTTACCAAAAAGAGAGGAAAGTACTGCTACTCTCTTCCACCATTACAGAACCATAATGAGAGCAGGCGAGAACGAAAGTAAATATGTGATCATCCGTTGACATCACGGCCACAACGACCATTAGTGATGTGTTATGGATCTTGGTGTTTTCCACGTGCCGTCACTGTCCGCCCTTGTATCTGCTACTCTCACAGTGTTCTAGAGTAACGTCCTCGAGCAGAACGCATGGCTAGCCACCAACGATTTATTATTCTACACAGGTAAATTTTTTTTAAATTAAATAATTTAAGGCTAAAAATAAAAAATAAACAGGTAAAAATTCATAAATCAATGGCGCTCAGATTTATGTATCTGTTTCATGATCATTTATCAATCTAATGGGCAAGTAGCTGATCAGCCTCCTGTGCCAGACACACGCCGTCGACTTTTTGGGTCTAAAGTAAGCTGCTTTCCTTTTATTTCGCCATTCGAGCGAATGTTAAAAAGAAATAATAGAAAGAAACTCCATTGGTGCACAGCCTGGAACCTACGACCTCAGGGATGAGATTCGCACGCTGAAGCCACTAGGTCAACACTGCTAAGCACAGTGTTCTGCATAAATGCAAATTCCCAACTAAAAGTTTCGTTGCCAAAGTGCCAAAAACGCTGACACTGTTCAGTTAACATAATGAAAATTCAAACTTCCATTCATATGTCAATACTAATTATCTAATAATATATTAGTGTGTCCAACGGTTCTACCCACTATCTTATCAGTCGTATTCTTCATTTCTGAAGGTCGTGTACTGTAACTTTAAGGTTCTTGCCACCCTGCTAGTGATATTACCACTTTGTCGGTCTGAAGCTTCCCTTACGCCCGAACCAAATACCCTATCTCAATATATTTTTGATAGAAATCTTGATCCAAATGTTGTAACAAGTGCGCCAATAACCAATGGACGGATTTTAATAGCAATCTGTCGATACAAGCTATCCATGGGAGGTCGGATCGGTGTCTGTGGATAGACCTTTGTATGAAAATGACAGTTGACGACAGCTCAATTTCAACAGTTAATTATTTTAACAGATTTTAACTTACACCAGTTTTTTAAATAATTAAAAGAGCTGTTTGTTATGTTTAAAACATAGACATGCATATTTTAATGTTATTTGTACGGTTTTATTTACTTTATTTGGTTTACATTGATTATCAAATATGAGTGTAAACTCGGTAAAATGGAACGACACAGAGAATTTTATCCGTCACCAAAAATGGATTGTCATCGTAGTTTTTGGTTAGGAGATCGATCGACTGTCACGGTCTGATCTCAGATTGTTTTCAATCTGAGATTGTGGATTAATTATTGGGTTCGGGTGTTAGTGCAGCTGTTATGAGGTCCCCTAGCTATTCCTAAAAGCGTATGGCCCGATCTGTGAAGGATACTTGCTGTGTCAAGTATCTTCACAAATCAACAATGGGCGGGGAGAGGCGGACACAACTGCCGCATCGCATGTCGGGAAGCGGATAAGGCTCTGCTGTTACCGCATCCCGCCTAAGGCGATTGTTGGTGGCGCCTTGGGGTTTTAGTGGGTATGCACATTCGCGAGTCCCACATAACCCTCCCGCACTAAGCAGTCGCACCGCGGTAGGGTATGCGCAATGCATTTCCCCAAGTAAAAAAAAAAAAAAAAAGCTGTTATGAGGAGACCGGGAGTGACAGAGAAGGAAAGTGAGAATCGTGACTTGTTCACTTCAGCGGGTTGGCGATCTGCCCCGCGGTCTTTAGCCTTCCACCTTGTCTTGAGATAGTTTTGCAGCGTTAAAGAGCTGTTTCTTTTATGGAACAGTGGCAGAAAGAAGGAATTTTTTTCGAGCAACATCTGGACTTCATGTCTGGTATTTTATCATTTTCTTTTGCGTTGCGCCCTTTTTATTTTTTTATTTAGGATTAACAGGTTTTATAATGCAGTTTCAAAAGGAAAATAAAGAAGAAACCAAATAAATGAAAACATTTCAGCATTACCTTCAAATCCAGATCCATCACAAGATGGCGTCCGAACGACGTACCCCCGGTCTTCTGTATATGCAAGAAGACCATGACGTCATGGGCGTTGAGGTCAAACCTGAAGTCATCGTGCAGGACCTCGTCATATGAGAGACCTGGCTGCACGATGACATCAGGGAGAGGCCGGCCCGGGGCTTCTGCGTACGAGAGGGCCATGGACTCTGCCACTCTTTCACGAGATGACATTGCGCACACCTGAAAATATACAATATATTTATATAAGGCAATAAAAACTATATATAAAATAAAAATAATAAATCAGTGGCGCTACAACCTCTTTAGGTCTTGGCCTCAGATTTCTGAATCTGTTTCATGATCATTTTTAAATCTAATAGGCAAGTAGGTGACCAGCCTGACACACAACGCCGACTTTTTGGGTCTAAGACATGTCGGTTTCCTCACGATGTTTTCCTTCACCGTTCGAGCGAATGTTAAATGCGCACATAGAAAGAAAGTCCATTGGTGCACAGCCGGGGATCGAACCTACGACCTCAGGTATGAGAGTCGCACGCTGAAGCCACTAGGCTAATCAATAAAGCTTTTTATAAATCAGACGATTATTTAAATGATCTTTGGGATTGATTTGCTCCGGTTCAAACAATTTGTATAACTCAAAACTTGGCGATTAAAAAGAGTGGCGGAGAGTTTCTTGCCAGTTCTTCTTTTGACTTGCGAACTGGTAGTAAATGTGAATTCAGAATCAATTAAACATATGTTCTTTTGAAGTTCATAAGTGTACTTGTTTACCTATATGAATAAAGTTTATTTGAGTTTGAGTTTAAACAGTATAATTCTCAAAATCCGACACAATCGCAATAATTGGATATCACAGCGTTAATAACATCGGGGTGTTAAATTGACATAACAAAAATTTATATAAATAAAAATGAATCGCAAAATATGTTGCCAAGCGCAAACGACGAACAGACCAATCCAAGTATTTTTGAAGTTATACTTCTTTAGGCGCGTTATGAAAAATTGTTGAGAGTGAAATTTTACGATGCGCGCACATGAGACACAAAGTTGTCAGTGTGATTATAGCGTGCGCGAGCGAGATGGGAATAAGACAATCTACAAGTAAAAAGAAATAGAATATGCGTGACATTAGCTATGCTAAGAATTTTGAATGAACATAATGATGACCATAACATTTACCTTTTAAACAAATAAAGGAGTTTTAATTATTTTTTCAAAGAAATTTAGCAATGCTTTTTCACAAAGACCTATTGTTACTTAGTTAAAAGGTTATGAAACATACGTAGTTATTAAATTGAATGAATAATATAATAAAATAATAAATAATAATTATTATTATTAATATTAATTAATAAATGAATAATATATTAAATATTATTAAATTATTAACGTTAAATATTTGTTATTAATTATATATTTAAAAAAAATAAAGAAAGCCAAAGAAGTATAACTTCTTACGCGCGTACATAAGTACACGCACCCTTTTTTTATTTATTCCATGAACTCTGGTAAAGGTTTTTATGGAGAGATAATTTGAAGATTTACGTAGTTGGTCCCAAAGTTCTGTCACTGGCACATTATTTTTAAATTACGAACATGATTTTATAAAAAAATTATTGCATTCTATTTTTGATTGTTTGACTATTGTTTTAAAACAAAAAACAATCACTTTCCGTAAATTTTCAAGATGGAGTGGACATTGAAAGAAAACCGAATAGCTGTTATTGCGTTGCACCGCTGTGGGCACTCGGCGAGTACCATTTTCAAGTTGCTCAAAAATTTAAATATAACGCTTAGGTTTGTGTACCGTACTATTGATAGGTACAATGAAGTCTCCAGTGTTGAGGACAAGAAAAGAACTGGCCGGCCACGCTCCGCAAGGACACCAGCAGTGATCAAAGCTATCAAGGCGCGGATAGCAAGAAATCCTGTCCGAAAACAGAAGTTGATGGCTTTGCAGATGGGTGTCAGTAGGAAAACAGTAAAAAAGGTTTTAAATGAAGATCTTGGTCTACGGGCATACAAAAGAAAGAGTGGGCACCTACTTAATGCTCGTCTAAAAGCAATAAGGCTTAAGAGATCGCGGGGTTTGTTAAAGCGGTACGCGAAAAACCGACACCGTGATATCCTCTTTACGGACGAAAATTTTTTCGATATTGAAGAGAAGTACAATAAACAGAATGATAGAGTGTACGCTAGGAGTTCTGAAGAAGCTGGAAATAAAGTTCCGAGGGTGCAACATGGACATCATCCATCATCAGTAATGGTCTGGTTGGGAGTGTCCTATTACGGGCCAACTGAGGTTCATTTTTGCGAAAAGGGGGTCAAAACCAGTGCAAAAGTGTATCAAGACACGGTTTTGGACCAGCTTGTCAAAGACCTGCCCAGCACGCTATTTTCGGGACATCACTTTGTGTTCCAACAGGACTCTGCGCCTGCACACAAAGCCAAGACCACTCAAACCTGGTTTGAGCGTCAAAACATCGACTTAATTAGACATGAGGATTGGCCTTCCTCCAGTCCAGACCTTAATCCTTTGGACTATAAAATTTGGCAGGTCTTAGAGAGGAAGGTCTGTGATAAACCCCATAAAAATTTGGAGTGTCTGAAGTCATCTTTAAAAAAAGCAGTCACTGAAATCGACATCAATATGGTGCGTGCTGCGATAGACGACTGGCCGCGGCGCTTAAGGGCCTGTATTAAAAATAAGGGAGGTCATTTCGAATAATTTTATGCTATTTCTATTTCTTAATTTATGTACTATTAATTGATATATCACTCATTAAAAACTGATCAGTACTTTAGTTTTTATCATTATTTCTATTTATGACAGAACTTTGGGACCGACTACGTAGTTTTATTCAGTACATATTTTTTTATTCCGTACAAACGAACAGTCTTTAGGGAAACATAGCAAAATGTTTCAGTAAAAACATAATTAATTTTCGATATTTGTTTTAAAATAAGTGTTGTTTGATGATTTATTTTAAAAGAGTACCGAGAGTTTTTTACGCCCTTTCTCTCGGCCTACACCCTCTGTCTTCTTTGCCGATGAGTAGGGATGTCTACCGATTCAAATTTAATGACGTGGAATAAGTGATGTTTTTTTATATTTCGGCAAAACGAAGTTCGCGATGGCATAAAAATTGTATCATTAAAAACACATCGATATAACCCATTTTGAATTCTTGGAGTACATAGGTTTTAATAAGACCCATGGGTACATTACGAAAACAAAATGTTTGTTTAGGACCCTATATTGTTTTAGGAATGTCATATTAAATTTGTTCCGGTTAAATTTCCTTTAGAGAACAATCAACAAAGAACATCGTTGCTACAATAATGAACTTTAACTCTATAGAAATACAGTACACATAGCAGCATTTTATATAATCTGATATTATCTTAAAATCTATACTTTTCTTATAAAAAACCCCACGCCACAAAAAATGTAATAAACCCCTCCGAAACCAATGTCGTTCCATAACTAAGCGTAACTTAATTTCGTATGATTGTTCATGTATATTTAATATATAATATAACAAACAACTAAACGCGCAAAGAACATTTATGGAAAATAGCGCCAACCGTAAAAGAATATAAGCAGATTTTTTTTCTTCACCCATTTTGGGTAGGCAAAGGGAACTGCCCATACAGCCAAGTCTTCAGTACAATTTTTTATTGATATGAAATGAAATTTAATGAGATGAAATGAAACCTAACCTAACTCATTGAATCAAATCATTAAATCTGATATTGAAACAAAGCAGTAGCTTCTTTTTAGAAATATTTGCATGAATCATAAAAATTCCTATGAATTTTTTTTAGTAAAAACTTCGGAATGAAGAGTTTCGATTGGCTCTCCAGTCGCATTCCGTCCCCCGCGCGACAGTACACATGCGCAGCAATCCCCTCCACGTATCGGCCAGCGCTAGACTTACATGCCGCTGCCTATACTTGCTTATTAGATTGAAAAATGATCACGAAACAGATACTCTGAGGACCCGACCTAAAAAGGTTAGCTGCAAAGGCGCTACAGATTTATTTCTATTTACACCATAAGTATAAAGTAATAATTCAGCAGTAGGTACCAACATTGTACCACGACACCATATGATGCTGTGGTCAATATGGTTCCAATCAGGACTATATAAACAAACATCGACCAAGGATAGTTAAAAATAGCAAATGTAGTAAGTTAATGGATAAACATTGGTGTACTGCAAGAAAGCATGTCGCTAAGCAACAACAAGGCCGACGGCCGAGTGCAGCTGGCCGGCACATGAACAGCAAGCAAGGGAACTTTGGAAGATTTTGGAGCTATCATGGGGTTCCTATAATAATAACTAGAGAAAACGTTGTAAGATTTATGGCCACATAGTTAAGTTAAGTTAAAAATCATTTAATCATATAGGTAACACAATGTACACTTATGATCGTCAAAAAAAGAAATGTATTATATGAAATGCTTCTAATGTTACATTTAGTGCCAGTTCTAAAATCAAGGGCGTAGAACGGATGAGAAGAACTGGCAATAAACTCTCCGCCAATCTTTTTAATCACCAAGTTTTTTGTTGTATTATGAAATGAAATTTGACTAGTTATTCTTAAATCTCTCAAAAATAATAGTACATAAACGTATTAATTTTTTGTAGGAATCCTCGAAAATGCATTTCGTTTTCAAGCATAGACAATATGTGGGTAGTATGTGTAAAGAAGTAAATAATTACGGTTAACGTAATCACCAAATAAGAAAATCAAAGACCCAATAGTGCTTACTAATACTTGACCGGCCCCTTTATACATTCCTAATTTTCATCTAATTTAATCAACATCGAAGTTATAGGGGCTCGAAAATGACCTGAACTGTTTCGAGAAAAGGGGGCGGGCGCACCGTGCCCCCAGATAAGGTTGTCCTTTATCCGTAAAACATTATTTACGCGCACAAGTTGTATATTATTATTACATATATCAACGGTTGGTTGCAATAACGATCGGTATATTAAAACTGGGCGTTACCAATAACCTGTGGTTAATAACTAAGCTTATCAAATACATTTTCCGATAAAAAGATAAATTTGTTTTGCTGATAGAGAAAATCAAATCACTTTAGAAATTACTGTATCATAAATTTATTTATGAATTACATTTTTATAATAAGGGGCCAAACGAGACTACGGAACGTTTTGCCATTTTAGTAGGTGCGTTGTCGGCCTTTTAACTAAACGTGAGATTCGACTCCGGAATGTCAAAGTCTTGTTAATGTAAGCAATATACGTAACAAGTTTATTTTAGTCCTATCACAATATTCTATTAGCGTCCCATCTATTATCTAACGGAAATATAACAAAGGCATATACTCGTATATAATACCGGCAGTACTCCAGTGGCTTCAAATTTCTATTATTTTATTAATTTCGCCAATTTTTTTCTATACACAATTTTGAAAATAGAAACTACAGAAATTATATTTAAATAAAACCTAAAAAACAATCAAATATACAGTATTAAGTGTAATTTCTTCCGATAAATCATTATGTTTGGCGCAGTTTACAGGCGTTTGCACTAACACAACATAAACAATTTCACGGACTGTTTAACATTATTATTAGATGTGGGTAATTCATCAATAACTCAGGCGCAGACCACTGCGCCGCGCATTGCGCTAACTCAATCGCTTGTGAACATAAAAACCCCTAGGAGCCTATCAACAGTGGATAAATTAAATTAACAGTCAACAGGCTAGGCAAGTAATGAAACCATCAAAGTCTTTTCCTAGGTGTTTGATCAACTGGCTGAACATCTTTCAGGCCGCTAGTTAAACGGCGCCGTTTAGTTAAAAGGCTAGGCTGTTAATTGAACGGCTAAGTAAGCTAGTTGGCTGCGACATATATACTGTTGTGGCCTAGTGGTCGGAGACCAGTAAGTCGCCCTAGGTACCGTTGGATAGACAGAGAGGAGGCAGCTGCAAACCAGCAATTGCAGGTAGCACAGGACAGGGAGTGCTGGAAGATTTTCATTTCGGAAGCTAAGACACTTTTGAGTCGCAGAGCCAGCGATGTCATCACGTCAAGTGCAATTCCAGGATACAACATACATTAATGTTAGTTAGCAGTATTGGCCTAGTAGCTTCAGCATTCTTCAATCCTGATCATAGGTTCGATCCCCGGCTGTGCATCAATAACAAGCAGTGCAATTCTGTGCGCATTTAACATTCGCTCGAACGGTTGACGGAATGCTTGCCTTAGACCCAAAAAGTTGACGTGGCTCAGGAAGCTGATCACCTACTTGCCTAATAGATTGACAAGGAAAAGGAAAAGGTTGTAGCGCCTCTGATTTATTTTTAAAAATTATTTAGAAACCAAGATTTAACGCCGAAGAAAATCAAACTATTTTAGCATAATGTATAATGTTCGCATGCCTGCATTCTGCGCATGATTGCACTAGCACATAAACAAAACAATTTCGCATCATTTGTTTCGAGGGGTCACCGACCGCTATTTACATTATGAAACTCTTATGTAACGATTTTAACGTGTAAAATGAATTTCCGTAATCATTTATTTGGCTCAACAATAATGATAATATTGACATAAAACCATAAACTACAAACTACAAAACTACACACTTCTATCCTATCCGTATCACCTCGACGTCCGTCGTTCCACAACTGAGCGTTTTCTAAGGCAGTTTTTGCCGCGCACCACCACTATGTGTAACCAGCTGCCCACTGAAGTATTTCCGAACTAATTCGACTTAGGGTCCTTCAAGAAAAGAGCGTACCAATTCTTGAAAGGCCGGCAACGCACTTGCGAGCCGTCTGGCAGTGTAATGGGCGGCGGTATCAAAAAGGTGGTAAAAAAAACCTTCTTCAGAGATCACAATACAAAAATCGTTCGATATTATTTTATTTATCGTCATCATCAATGGCTATACAGCCTCTTGTAGGTCTTAGCCTCCTCAAGAATTCACCACTGCAATCTATTTCGTGCATCTTGCGTCCAAATTCGAACCCCTATTGTTTCGAGGTCAAATGGAGTTGTCAAGGACAACACTCTATGGTACATTCGAAGGTACACTGACACACTACGGTACACTCTATGGTACAATCTGTAGTATCATAGCCAATATATTTCCATATATTTCCTTATATCGGTTACCGATTCCAATTCGACATATTTCGCTTGTACATTGTATGTTTAGGCTTAAAAATAATTATTTTTATGCGTACGTACAACATGTATCCGAGTGCTTCTCTATACTGTACAAGAAACACATTACTCCAGAATAAATCATCAAAAATGTTTTGTTGAGGGGTCTCTGTGTAGGTAGTGGCTCCTAATAGTTCAATTATATAATAAACTATAGAAATGGTTCTTAGCTGCAATTTATGAAGATCTGGGCAGGCGTTCCTATTATTATCTGCGGCAGTTTTATCTTGTCATAGTCTTCAACTTCTAGACACCACGGGCCAAGTGAGAAGATTAAGAAGCACAAAACCATTGAGTTACTGAATTGGTGTTAAATGCCAAACAGTGGTAAGGGAGCGTTCAATTATTATGTAACAAATTTTGGTTTGGTTCCTCTTATAAAACGTTACGATGCGGGGCGGATGAATTACGCGTTCTTGTTATTATTAATTTTGAGTTTCCAGTACTATAGACCACATAATTGTAACGTTTTACTTTTGGGTACAGAAAAACGTTACGCGTTACATGGGGGGGGGGTGTCAAGAATCTCCAAAAATTGCGTGACGTAATAGTTGAACGCTCCCTAAGGGCCAGTTTTTTGATCCGTAGTAAAAAATGGTTTTACCATTTGTTACATTAACTATAGTTAAATGAATAACCATTGGTAAAATCGTAAATGCGTTTTTCAATGCCTTTTTTAACTATAGTTAAACTTAACAATTTGTCAATTTGTTGCCAGTGCAATGAGCAATGACATCCCAAAAAATGTGGTTCTTTTTTGTGGGGAACATTTATTTTGTATGACAACACTAGACATATTGAGTGAATGAAATCCATTTTTGCCATCTTCATTCGTTATTTGCGCTTTGAAGAGTTTGAATTGTCAAATAGGGATGGCGATTCTTTACGAAAAAGATCGATTTTTAAATCGATTCGAATCGTAGTCTAATGAATCGATTCACGAAAAAAATCGAGGCCTACAAAATCGATTCTTAAAAAATCGATCTTTTTTCAAGTTTGCGTTTACAATGTAAATTTGTATCAATTTTACTAAAAACAAGATTAATATTGCAATTAACGATATCTTATCAATAAAATCAGGGAATTCAAAAATAACAATTATTTTTATTACCGTATCAAACTATAAGATCAACTATAAAAAAAAATAAGTATTTATATACTGAATGTTTTCAATTCATTAAACGACAACAACAAATGAATAATGCATTATGCAATATCAATCGTCACAGATTATAAATACATAAAGTCAAAGACTACAAACGTAACTTTTTTATTAAAGAGAGGCGAGTAAAGGATACTAAACATACAGCCATCTCGCGAGTTTATGAGTAGTTAACTCTTTAACCGGCAGCACTCTTATAATTCAGGCACATTCAACTAAATGCAAATAATTGTATGGTTTATACCAAAACAGAAAAAATCGAATGTCGATTTTCAAGGGTGATATATCGATTCAGTGAATCGACACAGTACTTCATATCGATTTAAAAAATCGATATTTTCTGCTCGAAAAATCGATTCTTCGATTAATCGATCTCAGATCGCCATCCCTAGTGTCAAATTAATCTAAATAACACGATATAAATAAAGTTGTTTTTCTGTGATTTAATACGGTTTACACTTTTTACGATACTTAAATATATAAATAACGATGTCCGCAAACAGCCAACGGTCAAATAAGTAAGTACAAACATATTTTCGTGTTATTTATTCCGGTTTATCTTGTGTTTCGTAATAGAAAGTAATACATTTATGTTTTGTTAAAGGGACCATACTGCTAACTTCGCCAAAAAGAAACTGCCAAACTGGTGATGCTTCTCAAGGATTACACAGTCGTAACCTGCAAACAACTGATCACTGCAGCAATCTACAAAAAGATGCAGCTTAGAAATCTCTGTGACGTTTTCAACTCAGATGGGTCTAGACACCGAAGTGTTAAATTTAATATACATTTAATGAAGGTGTAGGCACATTTTTATATTTATTCTTGTATAGCTGTGTCCTACAACAAAAGGAAAAAAATCTTTTAACCCTTTGGAAACAAGGAAGCGGATTATGATCCACACGGATAAAAAAAATTGAGTTTTTGAAACAAAGACAAATAAGAGAGGATGATTTGTTCAATTATGCTAAGGAAGAGCATCAAAAACATTTTCTGCACCAATGAGAGGCCCACCAAAAATCCATACTGCATAAAGAGGAGGTGCACCAAAAAGTGATGCAGCAGATGGAAGAAAGGCACAATAAATATATGTAGCAGCAAAAAGAGTTGCATCAAATTGAGGTGAAATGCAAGAAGAAACAATTAGAAAATATTTAATTGCTACTTTAGGGTTTCATGTAAATTTTGTAATGTCTTTTAAATAAAAATGGTTTGTATTTAAGTTATAATTAAACAGTTTATTAATCAAGTCAAATGTTTTATTTATAAATTCTTGTAATAAAGTAGGTAGATGCTAACTCACAAATGTAATAAAAGCCCTAAAGAATATCATAGGTCCCTAACTAATGTGTAGCTGTAGTTTTTAGTATAAGTACATACTTGTATGTACTTATAATAATTATAAGTTAATATTATTAGTAATATATAAATAATATTAACTTATAATAATTATAAGTTAATATTATAGGCAATAAAACACATAATGAATTAGTAATATACTTACTTAATTATATACTGCTGCGGTTCTGTAGCTAGTAATGAAGCAAAATAGGTTTGTATGAGCTGCTGTCTATATATACTCTTGTTCTTGTATTTTATTTAATTATAATAATTATAAGTTAATATTATAGGCAATAAAACACATAATGAATTAGTAATATACTTAATTATATACTGCTGCGGTTCTGTAGTTAGTAATGAAGCAAAATAGGTTGGTATGAGCTGCTGTCTATATATACTCTTGTTCATTGGCAGTTTAAGATCATTCCCAATTTCAGTAACAATCCAGAGCACTGTTCCCTTCGATAGGGGGTAACAGTGACAAAAATCTACATCATCCCAGGTTTCTAATGGCGGATGACATTGCCTAAATATTTTTGGTCACTCATTAACACATTCTCATATAATATTGTCGTCTTCTTCATCGTCTCATTAATTAAAGTATCTCAATATGTTTAAATTCATCATGAGATAGTAATAAACGTATTTATCATAGTTTGATTTCTGTGACAAACAGCTGTTACTATATAAATTACCAGCGGCCATCTTTTTAACCCTCCGATACTGAGTAGTTAACTTTTTTGACTAATGGTTAGATATTTTACCATTGGATGCTCTTACCACGGATCAAAAAACGCATTTTGCTGATATTTAACTAATAGTAACGATTTTTTACCAATAGTTGAGTTAACTACGGATCAAAAAACCGGCCCTAAGTGGAAAGAGTACACAAGAACAGAGTGTCTTCCTCTTAATTCATTTCTCGCTTCCTCTCAAAGTGGCGAAGACTACTTCATGCCCTTAATTATCGTGGAGAGCCTGCCCGGTAACTATGAGATAATCCCACCACCGTCTGTTACCTTAGGTCTCTTAGTGCAGACATCCCGTACTTATTTATATATTCACGATTTATGTGTTAGGGTACGTCTGTAGGGGTTAGCGATCCGTAAGGTCCACTTGGCTTGCAAACTGTTCAATAGTGTAATTGGACACTTTTCTCATCTTAAATATTCTTATTACAGTAGTATTTTCTTACTCACCGAAATCCAGATTGAGCATTCTGATAATCCAGATAGGTCTAAATATCAGAAATCAATTTATTTAAATTATTTTTTTTATTTTATGAAGCGATTTTTTCTGTCTTCATGTTTGTTATGTCTGCCAAAGTGCTTATCACATTCAATATTGTATTTCATGAATTTTAGTTTAGTCAGTCACAATTTTATTTACGCAAAGATTTTTGCATGGTATGCATCAAAAGCAGTGCAGCCGGCGCCAGATCGTGTTACAACATATAGTCTTGCATTCATCCCTCAAGTAATATGATACAACCACATGTACTTACGTTACCATAAGCTATTAATCAATATCTGTAGTACATTTTAGACAGTCTGTGCGAAACTGTCGCGGGATTTCAGGTCGCTGCAGTGTCTGTTGACATTACGTCATGAGTCATTTGGATACTGAAATTAAATATTTCATGTGAATTAATAAAATGGTAACTTTTTATTTTATGGCTCTGGCACGGCTTGTGCATTAACCAGCGTCAAGTATAAGATTTTTTATAATTCGTGCTTGCCTTAGAACTTCGACCATGTCCTCCATGTACGGTTTTAGGCACTGCCACTTAATAAGACCGCTAGGCTATGAGGCCTCTAAAATGGTAACTTTTACGGCAAAATTCACAATTCGAATTTCAAATTCAAAATGATGATGATATTAATTTATCCCTAATGGGAAAGGCAAAGGACTTTAGTCCATACAGCCAGGTCTTTTCAAATTCAAAAGCCAACATTGACATTTGACACGTCATAGACAAGATTTTTTTTATTGCGCTCAAACTTGACATTTCACAATATAGACTTAACATAATAGATTTTTCTTTCGCCCTCTCAATATATATTTTGTTATAATTAATTAATTACTTAAGATGACATGTGGAAAATGGTGTAATGGTTGCAGATCCTTACAAACATTTTGTAAAACAAAAAACTTGGTCATTAAAAAGAGTGGCGGAGAGATTATTGCAAGTTATTCTCTTCAGTTTCATACATGTTCTTCAAACTCCCTGTCAACTCTCATACATTCAATTTTTGAATATTTAGTGCTTTTCATTTTAAGTAACAAATTTAAATTTTTTAATTTATAAAATTTAAATTTGTTACTTTTTTAGAAGTGTACGTTGTAAACCCTTGGCATTATTATTTATTAGGGCTAGTTTAAAGTTAATTTCACTTAAATACAGTTAAACACGCGAGCGTAAATCTAAAGGTGTAATTAATGATATTATTTAACCGTACATGCACAAACCAAGCTCTGAAATAGTGTTTGTACAAATGGGATTTATTAATGTTTATAATTATTGAAGTGAAACTTCTTTATTGACCTTGAAAAAAAATTTAGTGTAACATTTTTTTGTTACGCGTCACATTTTTCGGTTACGCGCCATGTAGCTTTTTGAAGTCAAACTTCTTTATCGGAATGGAATGAAACTTCTTTATCGACGTATGGGAGAAATTTTATAGCAAATCGTCACGTTTTTCAATGATAGTAATAATTCTATTACAATTAATGAAATTCTAATAATAATCTTCGTAGTAATAAGGTAAAATGAAATATTTGTATTCATGTCTATGATAATAAAAGCCTTTTGTTAAACTTTATCTAATTTAACGAATTTATGTAAAGTTGCATATAATAGATCATTTTTCGAAAAATAAGATCATAAAGAAGTTTCACTTCTTACGTGTGTACACCTAGTACACGCACAATTAATTTTATTATGTATTTTCTCACTCACATTAAAAAGTTTTTTTAAATTTCTAACAAACTTTTTCCTAACAAAAAACCGATTTCATGTAGTCGCTCGGAAAGGGGGCGTCCATAAATTACGTGAGGTGTTTTTTTAAATTGTCTGTAACTCCCTCCCCCCTGAGATGTCGTGAGATTTTATTCAACCCCCTCTCCCATCCCCCAATCTAACGTGAGATTTTTCAAAATGTGGGTTTCTTAAGTAAACGCGTTGGATTGTTAGTGTAAAAAAAAAATGCTTCGTGCTTTTATTTTCGACTAAAACAAAATAAGTGAAATGTTGAGCGTTTAGGTATGGAGTTAGCGGGAAGTTGCAAAGATGGCCTTTAGGGTCAACCGTTTTCCTAATTTTTTTTTCAATCCGAAAAAAAATTGCGTGATATTTGCCGAGACCCCCCCTATCTCCAACGTAAGATTTAATGAGATTTGACTCGACCCCCTCCCCCCCTTAAACACTTCACGTAATTTATGGACGCCCCCAAATTGATATTTATTGATATTTAGACGATATATAAAAAAAATAAAAAAAACATTTATTCATAAAGGTAACACAATGAACACTTATGAACGGCAAAAAAAGAAACATTTATTAAATGCTTCTAATTTACTGCCAGTTCTCAAATCAAGGGCGTAGAACGGAAGAGAGGAACTGGCAATAAACTCTCCGGCACTCTTTTTAATCGCCAAGTTTTTGTTTTACACAACGTTTGTAAGGAGCTGCAACCATTACACCATGTTCCACGTGACATCGTAAGTAATTAATAATAATAAAATAAATTAAAAACAAAGATTTGTCCTCTATCAGCAGGAGGCATTGTGAAATAGGAGCACGCACTTACATTCTCGTGGGTTCAAGTGTACAGCTAATTAAAGATTTAAGTTGGTAGATAGTACCGGTGACTCCGAGCTGGTGCTTTCAACGTATAAGTATTCGCAATACCGCGAGGAAAAGCCAGCATTAAAAGTACTACGACTGCCACAGGGGCCAAACTTTTAAATTTGTTTAATTTTTTCCATATTTAATTATTATTATAACTACTAGCTGCCCGCGCGAACTTCGTTTCTCCTCAATGCGATTTTATTTAGCCTACCTTTTTAATACATGGAACATTTTGCTATGCTACCCCAGAGACTGTTCGGTTTTCTGGAATGAAAACTTTTTAGGTTTTTCTGTGAATTTTTCTATATAAACCTCAGAGTACAAGTCATAAGATTTGAATTAACAAATAAAAAATAAGGGTTGATCGTAGAGGGATATCAATTAAGGGTTGTATGTTTTTTTGTATACTGTATCGTATAAAAAAAAAAGTTTTGTCAAAAAATAAAAAAATTAGGGGTGGGAAAACCCATTACATTTAGGGGTTTGAAATATAGATAGTAGACGATTCTCAGACTTACTTAATACGCATAAAAATTTCATAAGAATCGGTCGAGCCGTTTCGGAGGTGTATGGTGATTGTGACATGAGAATTTTATATATTAGACTATGTAGGTTAAGTAAGGGGGCGTCCATAAATTACGTGAGGTGTTTAATGGGGGGGAGGGGGTCGAGTCAAATCTCATTTTATCTTACGTTGGAGAGAGGGGTGGGTCTCGGCAAATATCACGCAATTTTATTTCCGATTGCAAAAAAAAATTAGGAAAACGGTTGACCCTAAAGGCCATCTCTGCAACTTCCCGCTAACTCCATACCTAAACGCTCAACATTTCACTTATTTCTCCTCGAGCTCAAAAGTACGAATTTTTTGTTATGTTGAGTTCTCCGAGCTCAAAGAGTTAGCTAGTTGAAAAATCTCACGTGAGATTAAGGCATGGGGGAGGGGGTTGAATAAAATCTCACGACATCTCACCAGGGGGGGAGAGAGGTACCAAAAATTTTAAAAAACACCTCACGTAATTTATGGACGCCCCCTAAGTATGCTGTATATATATGTTTTCCTAATTAATTTCTTATATTTGTTTATTTGATTTCCAATTGTAACGATTTGGTGGTGGACAGATGTGGCGAATCTCAATGTTCAAGCCTTTACATGTCCATAACTACGTTTGAAGCTAGTGGCTTGCTGCTTCAAATCCAAAATTATTTTTTAAATAAGATAATATATAATAAAACTATTCTACACAATTTGCTTTTGTCATTGAAGCTCACATCTATAAAGGCCGACCACTTTCAGTATGTATATTTATACTATGACATGACATTTACACTATTGGCGTGCCGTTTAGTTTAGTATCTAAGTTCTTAGATCTCATATAGCAGGGATCTTTTTTTTAACAGTAAAAAAAAAAATATTTGACAACAATTCAATATAATGTGTAAGATTAGGGAACCCTTTTAAGTAAAAAAATACCTGTTGTTCCCAGCTCTTCCATAAACTTTATAGTATCTATCTTTATATATATAATTCTTCTGTGAGTGTGTATGTCACTGAACTTCTCTCAAACGACTGGACCGATTTTGATGAAATTTTTTGTGTGTGTTCAAGGGGATCTGGGAATGGTTTAGATTCACAAATCAGCCCGGCAGATGGCACTGCAGTCGGTACTTTCATACTTTGCTTAATATCCTAATCGCTTTAAATATCATGCAGGACAACGTCTGTGGGGTCCACTAGTATATATATATAAAAATGAAACCCGTTTTCCGTTGTCACGACATAACATGAAAACGGCTTGACCGATTTGTCTGATTCTTTTCTTATAATATTTCTTAATGTACGAGGATGGTTCTTACGGAGAGAAAAATTAAAAAAAATTGAGTGAAAAAGTTTCAACACTTTTCTATATTCCCATACAAAATATTCGTTATAATAGTTAAAAGTCAATTTGAACTTTAATACCATATCATAAAGTTCAAGTGTCAGTGGAGGGGTTCCGGGAAGGTAAATTTTAATTTTTTGACATAATGTATTTTTTGTCTTATCAACTTTCTTTTTTTTTATCTTACTAGCTAGACCGGTGTCCCGAATAGCAGAATAAGTATTTAAAAAAAAATAAAGAATCGACTGTTTGGCGGTACGATGTTCGCCAGGCCAGCTAGTATTCCATAGAATATATAATTTAATTACATCTTTTTTTAATTATTTTGGTTTTTCCAACTGTTTTCAACACGCCTGAGTGCATGAGTGAGTGTGTGGGTGCATGTGAGTGAGTGAAATGTATAACAACATATTAGTTCACAGAAGCATCTCCAACACTGCGTAATGTGTGTTCATAAGCCAGTCCTTTATCAGTGTGGGTTAAAACAGGAGAAGACAAGGATACGAAAGGGAATGCTTAGGTGGTTTGGCCAAGTGGTTTACAAGTAGGATATACAGTCAACTTCATGTGTTACTTATTTCCATCGATTTAACGAGAAACCCCCTAAGCGAAATCACTCGGCATATAATCGGCCATACAATGATACACTCTACATAGCATTACACCCACCCTCACGACAATTAAATAATAAAACATAGCCTGTGTGTAAGGGCTCGCGTTGCCTTTAAACAATTGGTACATTTATTCTTAAAACTCTACTTCGAATCGGTTCGGAAATACTTCAGCAGGCAGTTGGTTCCACATAGTTGCACAACTGCCTTAAATAACACTCAGTTGTTTTTTTTTTATAGAACAGGGGGTAAACGGGCAGGAGGCTCACCTGATGTTATACAGCCGCCCATGGACACTCAATGCCAGAGGCTCGCGAGTGAGTTACCGTATTCGTACCTATCATATACCTGAGCTATAAGCCCAGGTGTTATCCTGTCCATTAATATGCCGTACACAATAGCAGCCCCACCACACCCTATATAGACGTCGACACGTGCACTGAACATACAGTAGATGTAATGTAACGAGCAGTGTTGGCCTAGTGGCTTCAGCGTGCGACTCTCATCCCTGAGGTCTTCGATCCCCGGCTGTGCACCTATGTACTTTCTATGTGCGCATTTAACATTCGCTCGATGTAGGAAACATCGTGAGGAAACCTGCTTGCCTTACCCCCCAAAAACTTATGAATAATTTTCCACACCTTGGATAATATTATTGTAATTTTATTAAGGAAAGTTAAAAAAAAAGTGCGTGCGTACAAAGTACACATGTCAGAAGTGAAGCTTCTCAAAAACAATAGTACATAAACGTATTAACTTTTTGTAGGAATCCCCGAAAATGCATTTCGTTTTCAAGCATAGACAATGTGTAAAAAAGTAAATAATTACTGTTGACGTAATCACCAAATAAGAAAATCAAAGACCCCCCCCTCATACAGTGCGTACGTAATACTTTAATATTTCTATTTAGAAAAATTATCAATGATATCTGAAGCCATGATCTAGTTGTATTTATGAAATTTAGCACATGAAACCCTAGAACACCAAACTCAAATATTAATTCCAACATTTGTTTGAATTGGTTCTAAACTATGTCACATTTGTATGTTCACTTGGGACTTGTTGAAGCAACATTAATTTACTTTAGGAACTAAAAGTCAAAACATTAAACAAACATTTTACATATTACAGTGATTAGTTATGAGTTTTCTAATTTAATACAAATAAAGAGCAGACCGTATCTCCTTTCTTCTGGTTTCTTCTATGTTTTTGATATTTTAAAAGAGTACCGAGAGTTTTTTACGCCGGTTTTTTCTCTCGGCCTACAGCCTCTGTCTTCTTTGCCGATGAGTAGGGATGACTACCGATTCAAATTTAATGACGTGGATTAAGTGATACCTGTATCTTATATTCCATAATAAACATACAACTGAAATTATATATGTATATATTTTTTTAAAGAACAAGGGGCAGGAGGCTCACTGTATCTAAGGGATCATTCGAGTATTAGGTAACGTATTGCATATACAATGCGGGGCGGGGATTAAATTACACGTTATTGTTAATATTTTTGTCGACCACATAATAGTAACTAAAGAGTCACTAGGTGGTCACAAAACGTTTTAATATACTCGGGTACAGTACTGTACATGGGTACTGAAAAACGTTACGACAAGTTACATGAGGAGGGGGGGGGCTCAATAATCTCCAAAAATTGCGTTACGTAATACTTGAACGCTCCCTAAGTGATACTCGCTCATGGACACTCGCACAGAACGCTCGCATGTGCATTGCCGACCTTTTACAGGGTACGCTCTTTTCTCGAATGACCCTAAGTCGAATTGGTTCGGAAATACTTCAGTGGGCGGCTGGTTCCACATACGCTAATATAACTAGTGAAATCTCGTAACTAATATCTAATTTAGAGCTTAAGTTATATGCAAACACAAAAATAAATGTTTATTTAAAGGGTTGTTTGCAAACATGAACCTGTCTAAACTTTATAACGCTTTCCGACGAGTTGGAAAAATTCTTTAGCTGCTAAACAAGCCGGGTATTGGAGCTTGCTGATGTACCAGAGCACACAGCAAGCTGCTGCAGCCGGAACGGAACGTGCCCGGAACGCTTTCAACATTTTCATCAGGTAACTTTCGGTCATAAAATCTTTAAACTTCTATATAAGTTAGTAATGAAGTTCCAGTCGTTTTTTACAATATTGTTTGACGTAAAGATACACGAGAATATTGTGCGTTTATAAGCGAAACAATACAGGGAACTCGACTTCGTGTTATTTATTTACACTTTCGTTACCATAATATACAAAATCATACAGGCATATAAAAAAAGCAAATATATATATAAGTTACTAGCAGACCGGCCAAGCGTTGCGTGGCTAAGGTTTTAGTCATATTACATAGCATATGAAGAGTAACCTATTCAAGGGAAACGGTAGGAGAACACGAGTCATGGGGAACACCATGCTTTTTTGGTGGTAATGCCATTAAATTGTAGCTTATTTGAAACGTTGGTACTTTCAACACAGCGCCATCTGTTAGAATTGTGACTATCAAATAATAAACAAATATTCTTCAATCATTTTGAGGGTTTAAATTGAGATGTAAGCTATCCTATCTTTTAAGTTGGATCAAACTACACACGGTGTGCAAATTTGATTGAAATCGGTTCGGTAGGTAGTTTAGGAGGCCATAGCGGACAAACAACGTGACACGTAATTTATATATATTAAGATAATAGGCAACGGGCGGCCTTATCGCTAACAGCGATTTCAGCGTCTTAGTCAGAAGTCACACCAAGAACGGAAAATAATCTATAGTCTGGTCATTTGGAGATATTACAGTAGTAACATAAGTGCTGTTGTGATTTTGGATTAAAGGCAGTGTACTCTTTAATCCAAAATCCGGAGAATCGTAATAAAAAATTAACACAATGAGAGACTTATCACACGAAACAGTAAAGTAAAGAAGCTTTACCCACAGATAGAAATGCAAGATTGTGATGCCATAGACAAAAATACTGTGACAGAAATTAGTGTCAAAGACATCATTAAATTAGCAATGTCAAAAGAAACCTTTGCTAATCATTTGTCGAGCAAGACAAATGTATACCATTTGTATGCCACCCCTTTTAATTAGCGGAGTCACTGTTACTGTGACTTGTTAAGAGTCATCTCATTCATGGACCTAGATTGTAAATACAATGAACCGGTTTTCCTACCAACTCGGGAAACACATTCTCTATTCAAATTTATTTTTAGAATGATTTTAAATTAGTATATTATTAAAATCATTGAAGTAGAAGTAGACCGTTAAATGCACTTTCTACAAAAGAAATAGCTATGCATTACGAATGTGCTATAAGTAGAAGTATAGCACAGTTGGTTTTTTATTATAACTACTATTACTTATTAAAAAAATTCATAGGTAACTTTGAAAATATTACATACATATATTTTTATTTCAAAACAATAAAATTGTATGAATAAAAAGTATGAACTTCCTTTTATTAATCCAAATCATAATATAATAAGCTTATTATGACTTAGGTTATATAATACCTGGAAGATAAAAACGCTTGGCAATAGTTCTAATTATATTCTTATAATTTGATTGGTTATCTTTGAAGTGTTATGAATATGTGTGTAATGGTGAATGTGATAAATCACAGAACAGATTTTTATTTTTTTTACTTATGTAACTTTAATGACGTTGTGGTTTATGACATTTTCCTTTGAATAATTGTAATGTAAAGGGAGGGCAAACTTGCTGAGTTTCTTGCCCGTTCTTCTCAGAACAAGGCCTCCTGGTAGTTTTGCGAACGGATGGCGTAGTCTTGCTCTTTCGTGAATTTTGTAAACGTTGTTGACATTCATAAGCATGCTCTAAGAAGCATCTAAATTGAATAAACGTATTTTGATTTGATTTGATAAAGATTACTTATTTGAACAGTTTATCCTATGATTTACATATATTAAATTGCATCTTTACACCCACATCACTTCCTTTTAACTTATAAAATAGTGTTTAGTCATTTTCATAAACATATCCTATATTCTCAGTAAAGTTATTTTGTTTTTATAAGAAATTTTTTTACCACCAGTAACTCCAGAGCTCTACACATAGCTTAAAACATAGCAATACAAGTAGGATATGCTTAGTAGTAAAAGTACTCTTTTGTCCATAATAGAAATAATTAATTTTTATTATTGTTATCCTAAAGTTATTTAACATATAGATATGGGCAAGTAAAAAGTTATATTTTTTAAATATGACCTTTACTACTATCTACATAGGTATTGAATTTTATTTATAAATAAAAAGTAAATAATATGGTGCTTAGTAAGTAAACAATTTATGAAGTTATACAATATCAAAAGTGTTTAAAACACTTAACATGTACCTATGTAGTCAATCTTCAGTTGTTATCGTATTCTACAATGGATTTAAAATATAAATTTTGGCAACTTATAGAGTTAGTAATAATTTTATTTAGTAGAGTAGCAAAACAAGTCAATCTATTTCAATAAATTTTATAAATAATGCTTTACATATAAAATTTGTCTCTTAATAAATTTACTGACTGGATAATTTAAAAAGATTTATAAGGAAAAATATGTTATAATATCTGAGTTAGTGCACAATTACTGCAATTTGTCAGTAACTAACATGAAATCTTATGGATTTAAGCAAATAAATTTTTTAACTTCCAATATAACAAGAAAAAAAATGGTCAACCCATTTTAAAAAAGACAATTACTCACTATTGAAACAGTATTGCGATTTGCTCATTTAAATTATCTATCACTATTTTGAATGAACTAACCTGATCTGGGCAGAAGTATCCAAATGCCACCATCCCAAACAAGGAGAGCAATAAGCAAAATAGAATCACTTTCCGTAATTTCGATCTTGGTTCCATTTTTTTAATTTCGTACACACCACCGGGTAGAAAAAGCGCGAAATCACTATCTACTTGCACTGATACACTTTTTTGCATTTCGGTCGATTGCATGTCTCATTTTTACAAATATATCTAAAACTGGTCCACACACACTAAGTTCGTTTTATTACCGCACAAAACTAATTATATTATCGCATTTCATATATCAATGTTTGATACGAACTCGATAACATTGTTTTGATAATACCGGAGACGTTGTAACACTTCGATGACCGTAACTAAAATGCGAGTACTAGTAGAACACTGGTCGCCGAGGATGTCGAAAGGCTCTGAATGGCACACAATACGTTTTGCAGCTCTCTTACACAAAGCTTAGTCCTTTTTATGTCTTCAGCCATGTTCACTAAATCAATAGTGCTAAGGAGCAATTATAAATGTAAACATTTGCTAGTGAAAGCAAAATGTGCGAGGTAAACAACACAATTCGCACTTAACTGAGTACCGAGCCTTCCGAGACTTCAAAGTTTACTCTTGATAGCTGACAAATGACGGATGACGTACAAAACATAAACACAACCTTACCAGAACTGTGAAGTTTTGATATAAATTATAAATAAATAATTTACTTTGTATAAATTATTATTTATAATCTTTCGTATCTGAAGAATCTTTATGAACTTAAAATTGGGTACATAAATATTATCTTAATAAATAGTTACTACTAATAAGTAGTGTTTACCATAGACTAAATTATACTATAGGCATCACATTGTTTCAAAACATGTATCAACCATTTGTAACGTTAATTATTTTACCTTCCTTTGATTATGTATGACTCCTAAATCGTAGTTATATAATATATACGACGACTAACTTTAGCGACATCCAAATAGAGATCTAAAGATATAGTACTATTTATTCTTTCCAATAGATGTCGCTGATGTCAATTACTATTTTACTTTGTCATCTGCTTGATATCAATTATTATTTATAAACGGAATTCGATTAGGATCCGTTTCACATATTTACTGAAAATATGTCTAGGCTATTGAGGTATATCAGATATCTGTGTTTAACACGCTACTACTTGCGACCCATTCCTGCCCCCGTCGTTGTACGGAAGTGCATAATAAGAAAGTGTAAGTGCGGAATCCTCTTTTCGATTACTGGATGAAATTTGTTCTTGCTTGTTGAAATTATCGCATGTATGTAATAAAACAGACAATAATTTATTTAATATTACCAGCCAGGCATATTACTTCTATTAAAAGGCTCATAAGGAAGGAGTATGCAGTAGTAAAATGTCAAATAGGTGAAAAAAATAATAATTTTTAACAATGTCTATGACAGGCTTTAATTCATTATCAGTGATTTAATTTCATAATAATTGTGTCACACAGATTCTTAAATGAACACCGTATGGGGATAAAATGCTGTTTGCATAAAACAAAACCATTTCCTACAATATAAATATGAAAAATAAATTTCATAGATTTACAAAAGGTATTAAAATATTGAGAAAATGTGACAATTATCAGCTAAAACAAATCCAATTGATTTTATTCATAAATGAAAAGGCACTTTAAAAATAAGGTGGGCGCGTTAAAAATAAAACTTTAAATCTCTCGTCACACTGTTGTTTCACTTAAATTATATGTTATTAATACACATTATATGTACACATAAAACAAAATTCTGTACATGTTTTGTGTGAACCAATCAATCGATTACGAGAGAATTTACTTTAAAAACCGTATATAAAATTCCATTTATATAAAATTTATAGCCGTCGCTATAAACAGAAACATGAGACCCACAGTGCACTGATGTTTATACATACAATTTCACAAAGGATCAAACTCCTCTCACAGATTTCCCTATAAAATTACCGTTTTGTATCAGTCCACGATTTTGAAAAGTCCACAATCATCACACGATTATCAAATGTCCTGTTCACTAGTCAATGTTCAGTTGATTAACACATTAAATTTGATGAATGTTTTTAAATGAATCACTGTTCAACATATACTATTAAATTGTTCATCACATGTAGTTCAACTGTTAGGTTCCTCATGTATATGCATACATCTGCTGCGGTACCAATGATAACTTGTTTTCTATGGAGAGAAGCTAGTCCTGGACCTCAACTAGTTACGAGGTCTTCCACGCCCACGAGAACCATCGCGATCCTGCAATATTTGAATATAATTAAAGTATTTATTTATGATATTAAAAAACACTTTTTAGAGTACATTATGTGATATAAGGTAACATATTTATTCTCTCTAATTAAAATTTTAGCATGACTTGGCCAAGAATACTATAAATAATTATAGAAATATTTTAGTTTTCAGGAACTAACAACTTATTTTTACAATTACATTTTACATTTGAATATAAAGTAGTATAAAAATAGAATAAGATTAATATGCCTTATCTCTATAAAACCTACCTTATGAGGCCGGTAATTGTCCCGGTCACGATAGCCATGATCCCTATTGTCACGGCCGTCCCTATCGTCTTTATAGTCACGGTTTACATCCCTCACATCGCGGTTGTCCCTGGGGTCGCGATCACGATGATCACGATGATCACGACCGTCACGGGCGTCACGGGCATCGCGACCGTCACGAGCATCCCTATGATCGCGACCGTCACGGCCATCCCTGTCACGGTAATCACGGTAATTGCGATATCCACGGCCGTCGTGCTCCTCGCGATGGTTCTCCTGAACCGGAGCCGGATGTGGCACCTTACGCGAGTCCTCCTCCTCTTGACGACGCTCATAATGGATGAAGTCGTCGAAAATCGACGTAGAGTGGGAGTAACTATGCATTATACGCAACACTTGCAGACCCTTCGCGTGGGGCACCTCCTGGGTATCGCGAGAGTTGGTCACCGGCTTGTTCTCGTTGTTCTCCAGTTTGATATGACGCAGCTGCCCGTTCGGAACGTCCTTAACGTAAATCCACCTAACACGAAACTGTCCTTTCCACTTGTCCTGAGACCACACGCTAGAGTTTGAGTTGTAGTCTACCGCACTGACCATACGGGCCATCCCGCAAAAGTGTCCACTGCCGTTCACCGAGAAAAAGAGATACACACAGCCGCCCTCCCGTTCGCGATCGCGGAAAGCCGAGTCGAGACGCTTGTTGCCGTGTTCCGTGCTGCACCAGATCTCGTATTTGATGCTGCGGTGGATGTCATCCTCGGAGTACGATTTGATGACGAAGAATCGGGTTAGAGGGGCGGTGAGATCGAAGTCTTTAGGGTTGTAATCATTTTTAACGCGGAGTTCGTCGAGTACCGGGTGGGGCACGGTCGGAGCGGAGACTTGAGGGGGCAGGGACGGCGGAGGGGGAGTGGGAAGCGGAGGCCGGGGCTGAGCAGGAATGGGGGCGCGAGGGGCGTGGGTCCACGCCGGGGGGAGGCTGATGCTGAGGAGGGCATCGCATGGGGGCCGGCGGCGGAACCGGCTGAGGCATCGGCAGAGGGGCAGGCACAGAAGGGGGTTGGAGCACCGGGGGCGGGGGGGCAGACGCTACAGGAGCGCTCTTCCCTGCATCCCAAGTGCTAATGTCCATATTGTGCTTCCCGGGCACTATCGGCGGTGGGGGCATGCCCGGCCCTTTTTTCTTCAAACCGCCAGTCTGGGACAACGGCGCCGGCTTGGCCGGTTGGCTGGCGATGGACGCCCATGTCATCTTTTTGGGTTGCGATCCGCCCGATATATCCTTGAGCTCGGCGCGATCTTTGTCATGCTTGTGCTCCCCGAGGGACAGCGCCTGAACGCCGGTCTCCACTGCTTTGATACCGTCTGGCACGTACAGCCCGTCAGCTCTGTAGTAATCGTCATACTGTTTAGCTCGACCCAGCTGGCCCCAAGTGGAATAATCACCGTTTCCTGGGAAATAGTTGAATGTTGATGCCGGTTGACCAAATGCGGCGGTGGAAAATGGGGTTGTCGACGGTCCGAACACACCTGAAATGTTTACGTAATGCATAAATAATCTATCAATTATGATTGTAATATAATGTTGGTTTTGATGGATGGAACATTTTTTCAATTACTTTTAATGGTAGCTTTAACCTACTTTAGTAATCTATTCAAATTTGGCATAGAAGTTTATAAGCTAGGTGATATTTTAAACTCTGCCAACTGGAATAAATACTAGCTACCGTCCACTCCATATGAATCGTGAGGATTGTATCCTCCTAGAAAAGTCATTGGGTCTGTGCCATTGGTAGACCATGTTCCATCCCCAACTCCGAAGGCTTGATAAGGAAGTGCTGTTGTACCGTAATAACCTGAAACAACAATGTATGGCTTTAGATATTAATGATTAAGACTATAGCATTATACTACTATATTATTGTATCCGATATTACTTAAGATTATAGTAAAATATGTGTTTGTATTAGCAAACTCAAACAACCCAGGTCTCATAATAATTTTTATAAATTGTCTCTTCACAGAGACATCATTGGACAATGCAGCCTTAACTTAAAGACTAATAACTTAAATCTATTCTAATTTACTAATAAGGATTTTTAACATTAACATTAAGAAAGTTACAGTCTCTATTAAGGGGAACACACTCTTCTAGCTTTTCATTTTTTTCAATTACCACTGTGTCATGTCTTAACAATACCAAGTAATAAAACTTATTCATTAATTCAAATGGTTTTCTGGAGCTTTCGTTCGCAACCTCCAGCAATCTTAGTAAATGTACTGGCGACATCCTGTCACTCAAGGTCTGATGGAGGTTGTCTTTACGAACATATCAGGGACCGTTGACTATTCCCCTGAGCACTTATATAATAATATAGCTCTTACTGCTACAAACCCACAGCTGGCAACCGTTAATCTATACACAAATAATTATTTTGCACTGAGTGTGTAAAACCTTCTAAGTAGCCAATTTACTGTAATGAAGATTCAACTCTTCTCGCGTTTGAACATGGATCTCCAGCATCATAACTAGCTAACTGTACATAGCTGAATTTTGAAACAGCCGTACAACTGCAGCAAATATCAAATATGACTCAAGGATATTTGAGAAATGTCGAGGTAATTTATACACAAGTACTCGTATGTGTCAAATGCCTGGCCTACATCCAGAAAGACTGTGGACCACACTTTTTGTTGTTCTAAATCTTTTTTTAAATATTATTTGTATCTTTATGAACCTGTTCCATAGTAGAATGTTTTTTGTAATACTTTTTTTTATCACATTAAAACTAATTTTGAATCCGTAGCTGCCAATATAGGAAAAAAACTATGTTAGTGTATTTATGCTCCATTATTAGGATAAACATATTTTAAATTCATATACATATGCATACCATGTATGCTTATATGAGCCTGGGCTGATTAGAAAGACAAATTAAACTTAATATATTTTTTATTACATATGTATACACAACTAAAGGTGATTAGTGCAATAATGAATTGGATAACATGCAATTTTAATTACAAATTAATCTTAGTTTTTATTAGACTGTGGAAATTAAGATTGACTTCTGTTTGAAATTTGTTTTAACTAATTAATCATACAAGTATTTTACTTTGTGTTGGATACAATATATGAATATGAAAAATATGTACCTACCTGCTGCGCTGTACGGATCTGTTGCTGACGAGATGGGTGGTGCATATGATGCTTGCTGCTGATGACGCCATGACACCTCTGACAACTCTTCACCTCCCCGTTCTAACTGATGCTCTTTAGGTGCATTTGATACTGTGAACAGGTGACATAAAAATTTTGTGATAACAAATGCAAAATGTTAGCAGATGAAAAAACAGGTATGTGATCACAATTCTATAATAATTGAAGATTAATTTAAAGTTCCTTAACTTATTAAACCATATCATGCATGCATGCCCGTTACCAACTGAGGTGTTGACTAAGCTAGTCTTTCTTTTCCAATAAAAATTACACTCAGATATTGAATCTAAGTATTCTAAGAATTTTTATCTAGCTGTTCCTTTATATCATATTGTAGGATAACAATCTTATTACATAATAATAAATTATGAATATTATATGTAATTGAAGATCATTCATCTTCATTTAAACTACAACCCCAATTAACAGTGCTGCAGTTTTCCGTGAACAAAATTAATATTTTCATTTTCAGTATAGCTTGATTTACGAAAATGCTTCGCACCTGATGCATAGACCTTTACTAGAGCTGTATACATTTTTTTTTTAAATCATGATAAAAAGTTTACTATACAAATCAGGTGATATGAATGACAAACAGTAAATGTACATTCACAAAATATACCGGATGCAAGCCGCCCGGTGCTACAAGGCACTCTTTAAACACCTGCAACGTCATAATAGCATCTTTACCTTGATTCCCTTGCCCTTTCATCCGCTGTTCACCAAGAACATGAAACAAAGAATATTTTTATTAAAAAATACAAAGCTAGACCATTAAGACGAATTATATAGAGAAAAAAAATAAGCATTAATACGAAATACCTGATCTGACACGCCTGCTGACATTGGCCGCGATTTTAGTATTAAAACTTTTTATTACGAGTCTTTAATTACAATAAATCACTATTAATATCACATCAGGTCACTGCACAAAGTCTAAATTGTCCAAGAAACACTTAAAATAACTAAAAAAGTCAATTTTTAAGATGTTTGCTGAATGTCCGTAAAGTAATAGGAACGAATATGGACGTCGGTTTTCTCAATGGTGATTGGCGGAGAAGCAATGTTGCCATTTCAAACGAATAATTGAAATTTAGCGCGTTATTTGAAATGCCAAGTTCAATGAATCGAGTTAACCGAAAATGTTACATTAAACATCAATTTAAGTAGGAAACTGTATCAACTTATTGATATCACTCCTTTTATTAGGGATTACCGATAAGAAATCATCTTTTATTGATGACTTGTGGAAGATTTAAAAAAAAATTGAATTTACCTTTAAGTTTGACAACTGAATTACAACTTCACATATATAACTAACAAATATACAAATGTGCATTTAATGCAATAATAAAAATCGTAATAATTTACAATTCATTTAATAGTAATCACTTTTTTGTAAAAAATGAGGATATTGTCTTTGTACCACTTGCTGCTTTCTGTCTTGCCTTTTCTTTGGCTGTTAAGGGTTTCTGTTTCTTTACCACATTTGAATTAAAACTCGTATCCATAATTTCACTATCTTCATTAAGTTCACATTTAACTCTTTTATTGGCTTCTAATAACTCACTGGCATCAGATTTACGTTTTCCAACAGACTCTATAAGTTCTGATTTAAATGCAAATTTCTTTTCCAACAAGTCAACTAAGTCATCTTCTAGATATTCCGAAATAATTCCATGAGCATACTTCAGGTAAAATTCTGAAATTTTTTTTGTTATTGTAATGTCATTTCAAAGAAAGGAAATATTTCTATACGAAAACTCACTTTTTAAACAAGGCATTATAATAAAATAGATGAAAAGATATGTTTCTTAAAGGTATTCTTCAATATTATAAAAAAAGGAAACTATTTTAAAGGGTATAAAGATAATTTTGGCACAAGCATGCTGCATAAATAAAAAAAAAAAACAATATTGCATACATTTTAATTGTATCTAATCTAATCTTCTTCTTATATTATCTATTATGATTAGTGCTAAGCTAAATTATGCAACTCTCGGTCCTGAGGTAGTGCATTCAAATTATGGTCATGCAAAAAGCAAAGTACATTGATACTTTTCTTCCTATGTGTGCATATAATACTTGCTCATAAATTGGAAAATATTATGTGGAAACTGGCATGCTTAAACTTAAATATAAATTACAGCTTGTGCAATTGCAATATGTGCCTAAAACTAAGTATTGTGATGTCACTGTTTTTTATTATTGATAGAAAAACTTAAATTTACCTTCGTCAATTGAGTCATTATTCAATGTACTAGAGACAAATGTTGCAGAACTTGATCCAGAAGTAACATGTATCTGTTTGTTTTTTAATAGTGTTGCTAATTTTCTCACTTTACTTTCCAGCCACTCTATGGTTTTAACTTCACTGTACTTGTAGGCTTTCAGTTCAGCAGAACCCTTAAAAACAAATAATTTAAAATAATTGATATTTAATTCTAGAATAAAATTTCTTTAATAGAATAAAGATGTCATGTTGTTACTTAAATTATGTAATAAATTTGCTTTGATATCTATCATAAATATTTTAGTACTACTTATGTAGATTGTCATCTGAATAGCAAAATGTCTTTGTCATAACAATAATTTATTTTTGTTTTTACTTACCTTTAAGTCTGCAACACACTCCAAGTCTCCAATAAACTCTACAATTTCATGAAAGCCTTTTTCAGATAATAAATCTTCTAAAGGCACTGCCCTGCTTGTACACTGTTCACGCAGTCTAGGAAGAGCTGTGAAAGTGTGTTTATAAAATCAAGTCAGCAATTCACTCTAGAGTTATATTTAACTAGTTATGATATATTAGCACTATAAGGGATCTATTTTCTATGTTTTTTAAAGAAAATATTTTCTTTATTTTATTTTTTATTAAATTTAGTCGTTTTACCATCATACCTAAAAATACGGGGTTAACAGGAGTCACTAACATTATACTTCCATCAGATTTCACGGTTTCTCCTATGAACAAAGATCTAAATGGTTCACTGAATGTCACTACTTCATACATCTTCTTATTCGACTTATCTAAAACGTACTTTGAAGGCGAGCCGTGTGCCGGGTGCGGTAAAGTTATTATCCTAAAGCTATTATTGTTAAAGAGCGTATCTGAAATGAATGTTCACAAAATATTAATATAACTAATAAAACATAGTTTCCAATTAGTACACTAGACATTAGTACTATTTACAAATACCTTTTATTAACATAACCCAAGAATTTTCTATACGGCTTTTTGTAATTACAGTAGGTTGAATAGGCCCAACTTTCTTTTTAGATCTCGTCGTCATTGTAATGTTCCGGTAATACCGTAATTAAATTAGTTTCAACTTTCAAGATTGTGCTCAAAGTTCAAACTACACAGAATTCAGAAATGGAGCGAAAATTTTAATTTCTAATGTTTTTTTTTTTTTTGGAGTTTATGGCCTGGTATCTAGACCTTTAGGCCATTCGAATGTTTATAATTCGTTTTCCGTACAGACTAGGTTACATTTCTTGTATTTCACAGATATGGAAATATGCTTTATACAACAAAGGAAAATATAAAGATTTCCTTTCAATTAAAACGTCCCCTAAAACCCAATAAGTGTATTACGAATTTTATTATTATTTATGCAACTGCTGCTCAATAAAAAAAGTTGCTAGCAGTATGAATTATGAAATGGAAATCTTTAAGCTGACGACTGACGTTCAAAGTTGTCAGTTGTCAGTTATCAAACTTTGATAAAGTAATTTTCAATTTGCCGCGGCGCGGATCTCAAGAAAAGCCTGTTAAAAAGTTCCAACTTTTTGTACCAATCTTGTTTAAAAATAATAATTAATAACCATTTAAATTTTAACGTAAAAAGGAATCATTTTTAACACTAGCGTCATAGTACATTCTTAGTAATACTTTAAAATGCAGGCATTTTTAAAAACTGGAAAAATCTCGGCGTCAGAAAAGGCTGGATCATCGGGCGTAAAGACAAACAAGAAAAAGCCCCCAGCACCTTGGGTTGAAAAATAGTAAGAAATAAATTAAATTTGTTGAAACATTATTACATCAGTAATACACATGAAAACAATAGAGCATATACTTGGCAAATCTTATTTAACGCTTAATATATGTTAAATAAAAGTACATATTTTAAACTAGTAGATTAGTATTTTTAATAATAATCAAGTGTCTTATTTGTTGCTAGATGTTAATATCCATACTTAAGTTAAACAATATGATTGACCAATGTCATATGTTAGCTAAAGGAATTTAAAAAACCTTTTAAACTCTTGTCTGTCTAATTTATTAGTCTGGCATATGTATAACAGATATAAACTAATTTCTTTGAATTATTTCATATAGTAACATACTGTTTTAGAAGTTGGTTTTAAGTTTGTAACCTTTAGTGTGATTACTCAATAAAATATGATACTTTTTCAGTAGACCAAAAACAATTGATGACATAGTTGACCAGGGTGAAGTTGTGCAAGTTTTAAGAGAAAGCTTATCAGGTAGTGATTTGCCCCATCTTTTGTTCTATGGGCCACCTGGTACAGGAAAGACAAGTGCAATTTTGGCTGCTGCTCGTCAACTTTTTGGTGATATAACTCGTGATCGGGTGTTAGAGTTGAATGCCTCAGATGAGCGAGGAATCCAAGTTATTAGAGACAAAGTGAAATCATTCGCTCAATTAACTGTAAGCAGTACAAAGGCTGAGTAAGTTATATTTTAATTAAGTGACAGTTTTAATTATTCATTGAATTAGCTATATACAGTAGCTATCCAAAAGCACAAGTGCTTTCTGTCCACACCTCTAACAATTTTATTTTGCTAGAAATTGAACTTATCCATAATTTTCTACGATTTATTACATTATTTATAGTGGTTAGTTTTTCTGTTATTAGACTACATGGGTTTGGCTTATTAATTAAACCAGTCCAATTCCTTGCTGACACTAAGAAACCACCTGGCACAGTCAATTTATTTCAAGGTGTATTATTTTAACTAGCGACCCGCCCCGGCTCCGCACGGATGCAATGCTGATTCTAAGTTCAAAGTGCTAGTGAAGGGAGAACCGCGGCCTCCGACGCGCCTGCGTCCCGCAATTTTTAAATTTGTAATATCTTCGAAAATATTCATTTAAATCATATGCTGTTAAGGGCCATATAGATTTATAATTAATCAACAATGTATTTAAGGTATTTAATTGGATAAGGATTAATGCTGTATTGGTTGAAATCGCTTCGAAAATTAGCCATTATTTGTCGTAAAAAGTAAATGACAAAAAAATGTTATTGTGGGATTTCCATGAGAGATACCATCGCGGAGTTTTCTGTACACCTTTTCAATGTGCAATACTTAGTACATTATTTTGATAAATCTCGTAGGGTTCGCAATGTAAGCGGAAAAAATGTAATTATTTACGATTTACGACATCACATTAGAAACCTCAAAAATAACAGTATTTGTCCATCCATATTTAATGGATGTTTTTATACATATAAACCTTCCTCTTCAATCACTCTATCTATTAAAAAAAACTGCATCAAAATCCGTTACGTAGTTTTAAAGATTTAAGCATACATAGGGACAGAGAAAGCGACTTTGTTTTATACTATGTAGTGAAGACATTTTTAAGAACCCAATACCGCTACGGTACCTTTACTTAAATAATTACTTACATTCGGCAGTTGAAATCAAATAAATTATGAGTATTAAAATATTTCATTTCATTTATTCCAGTGGTAAGCCGTGTCCATCCTACAAACTTGTTATCCTGGATGAAGCTGATTCCATGACAAACGCAGCTCAAGCAGCATTACGTAGAACTATGGAAAGGGAAACCAGGACTACAAGATTTTGTCTCATCTGCAACTATGTATCAAGAATAATCCCACCGATTACCAGTAGATGTTCAAAATTCAGATTTAAACCACTGGCCAGAGAGAATGTTATTAAAAGGTGAGATTTTAAATAAGTAGTACATTAAGGCTAATGAATATTGTCTATGGTTTAGAAGTTTGAACATGCAACTATCAACCCAAGTTATATGTTCATATCCTAGCCCAATTACTTTTTTTTTTATGTAATAGGAGGCAAACGGGCAGGAAGCTCACCTGATGTTAAGTGATACCGCCGCTCATGGACACTCACACTGCCAGAAGGCTCGCAAGAGCGTTGCCGGCCTTTAAAGAATTGGCACGCTCTTCTCTTGAAGGACTCTAAGTCGAATTGGTTCGGAAAGACTTCAGTGGGCAGCTGGTTCCACATAGTGGTGGTGCGGGGCAAAAACTGCCTTAGAAAACACTCAGTTGTGGAACGACGGACGTCGAGGTGATACGGATGGTATTTTGTATTTTGCCTTGACGTCCGATGATGAAACTCAGCTGCAGGTATTAGACCGAACAACTCCTCTGAACACTCTCCATGGTAAATGTGGTAGAAGATGCAGAGCGACCCCACATCTTTACACAACGCCAAGGGATCAAGCTGCATGGAAAGTGACTTGAGCACTAAATTTCTTAATAAGCTGACGGAGATGGAGAAATTATCCAACCTGTTTTTAAAAGTGTTAGGAAGTTTATATTTTATTGGGTGGTCTTCAGTTTTAAAGAACTAACCCTTCAAATGTGTGTTCTCAATGTTAGATTTTTTAATTCATCAAGTTATTATATTTTATTCCTCTTATGTAGTTACTAGCAAACCTAGTTTCGCTTTAATATAAATTTTTTTAATTCGCTTTTCTTTCTAAAGTTTCTCCATAATATATCTTAGAGTTCAAGAAAAAAAGCAAATTATATGAACGATGAGCTTTGAGTTTTGAGCTTAGCAACACAGTTTGCCGATTTAGATTTATATAGATTACTTATTCGTTATATCTAAAGTCTTACACACTAATTAGACATGTGAAATGGGAAACTGTTTATTTATATTGCATATTAAATATTTTTAGTATAGACTAATTAAAAGACCTCAGTGCCTCTGTTTTTTCTATGGACTGTTTTATTACTTTTTTGATCTCTTTAATATTAATCTATTTTAGATTGCGAGAGGTATGTGAGTCGGAAGGCGTGGATGTGGGAGATGGAGAGGTTTTAGAGCAAGCAGTTCATACCTGTGATGGTGACCTTCGTAGAGCACTCACAGCATTACAGTGTTGCCAGCGATTACTTGGAAAGATTACTGCTGAAGGATTGATTGAGGTAAAAAAAAAAGGGCGCGCGTAAGAAGTTATACTTCTTTGGCATTATTAAAAATAGTTTTTGATTGCAAGCAAATAATTAATTACAATTAAATAATCAAAGACTGGAAAAGGAGTCATTATAGTCAATAAAGTTCAGTTTACATTTGAAAAATTAAATAAATAAATATTTATTATTATTCTCTTACATTAAGTGTAACATAAATTCTATATTCTAATGTTGCTCTATATATTCGAATGTTGTTTTTAAATTATGTCCAATGCCGTAGCATCTTCCGTGGGCAACTTCATTCTGTTAATTTTGTGTCACGGTGCGCGCGCATCGTAAAATTTCACTCTCATCAATTTTTCATAACGCGCCTAAAGAAGTATAACTTCAAAAATAATTATAATTGCATAAGTTGATAAAAATGCTATGCAATAGCTTTACCGCGGCAGTCCCCGAGTGCCACACGTATTTTTATTTTTTGTTCTTATCTTGTCCTTTAGTTTTAAATTTAGTACACTATGTTCCTCGTTGACAAGCTACAATTCCAGTAATTAAATTTCAGGTGACAGGACTTGTTCCAGACCATTTGGTAAACGAATACCTCAGTGTTATGAACTACAATGAATTGGAGCTCTTTGTTGAAAAGTAAGTATCCCAGGATCTGACAAAATCATATGTGACATTTTGATAGCGCTCAAAACAAGTTACATAAAACTTTGCTGTTCATTTTGGTGTCCTATACAAAATATTTTAAATTTAATTTATCGCTTTTTTATTCGTTTTTAAGTAAGTAATTTTATCGAATCTCAAATGTTGATGTAATTGTTTTATTTATTTTGAAGTAAATGATTATTTCATTATTCTAACAACTCCAAAAACGGATATATATGTTATGTATGAACATATATAGATAGCAATTTTATCACACACCGAGATAATATTAATTCCAAGTTAGGCAACAATACAAAGTTCATCAAAATCGGTTCAGTAGTTTTTGAGAAATCAGATGTATGATACATGGGTAAAATTTTCTAAATTACTTAAATCATACCTGGTGATTTTTGGGACTAAATTTTTTTTCAGATTTTTAATGGACGCCTATTCGGCATCGCAATTACTAGAGCAACTCAGTGCCACTGTGGTTAGTTCCGGGCACTTAACTAACAAGCAAAAGTGTGAGATTAGCGAGAAGCTCGCTGTTTGCTCGCATCGACTACTAGATGGCGGCGCTGAAGTCATGCAACTCACTGATCTTGGCTGTACCATTATTATGGCAAACAATAATCCTTAAAATTGTTCAATAAATATTTTTCACTTTGTTTAATTTCATGATCCCAATTGTATTAAGTTAATAAATGTAAAAAAGATCCAGCCAGATTATAGGTTGTCTTTGGGCATAAATTAATTATCTGTGAAACAAAACAGAAACTGAAATGTGTTTCTATCACATGGTTAATATGGGGGTGAATACTACAAAAAATATTATTTTACATGATTTTTATAGTTGGCAACGACGTTACTTATCTGTGCATTAAGTGAAAGAATAAAATAAATTGTTTTATTGCGCTGGTTTTATTAAATTTACTTAATGGAAGAATTTAATTAACTGTTAATTATATTCTGATGACTGATACTTTATCAAAGCTAATCGAACTACAAAAACTACGTATTTTGATAAAGAATAATATAAACAACTTTTCCTTTTATGTTTGTTAAATACTAAAAGAATCTACTTGGTTTCACAACAAAATATGTAGTTAATTATAATGCTTGAATGAAACAAATTGTCCATTTTATTTGGAAAATAATTTATGGCCTCCAGGCCTTTAAATCCGGCCCTGAATACTACTAAAGCGAGACGAAGAATAGATGTGTATGCTTGTAACAAAGAAAGTCATAAACTACTGAAATTATTTAAAAAAATATTAGCCCATTACAATGTGACCTTTCTGAGTAACAGTAAATCAGTATTTGATGCAAAACAGTATAGGTCTACCAGGATCTGATGGCAAAAAGGGAAAAAAGAAATTGACGCTAGCAATACTGGGGAAATTGGAGTAAAACGTTTTGATACTTTTTTTTTCCTTATAGCGGCTGATTCTGTGTGTGATATATGCAAAATATATAAAAATTTATCCAATGATAATTTTTGAAAATGTGGCGAATGTGGGGTTTGAAATTTAGATGAAAACTCCAATTACTCTGTTCATGAGTTTATTAATTAATTAAGAACTTTAAAATGGTTCCAAATACTGCACATCCATAAAAAAGTCTTCAACGCAGTATTTATAATAAACCTTTCCTCCTGCATCTCAATTAACCGATCTTGTTCTATGAACTTATTTTAAATTTTTATTACATGTTCACAAGATTTTCGCTATTCATCGATCCCTATTTGAGAGAAAGAAACAATGTAAAACTCATTTATCTTGTTTCTGATCAATTCTAAATCAAAACTATCCAAGTTTATTTGTGGTATAAGAAACCCCTGAAATAAACCAAAATTTAGTATAAGTACATAATATAATACACACGAAGAATCCCATAAACCAAAGTATCAAGACGTGTCATTCCTACTAACCAGTCAACGCTTGCACATGGCTCAATATCGATGATTGTGTATGTTCTGCATCTTGTTGATCAAGTATTCTTTGATAAACATTGAAAACAATATGTCTTGCTTGCGATCGAAGAGGTTTCTTCGACATTTTCATCACTTTTTAAAGGAAATTTGAAGCCAAACCAAAAACAATTCCTCGAAATTTCAGTTGACAGATGAAATTTTTCTTTTATTGCCATATGAAAATCGCTAATTTAAAAAAAAAAAAAATTGCCATCAGATTCTGGTAGACCTATAGTTAAACTGCTTAGTCGAGACAGGCCAGGACAAGTACGTCACAAAGCGGAACCAGCAGAAAGCTTTTATAATTGAATTGTGGAGCATGATATATTATTATAGTAAATACTTTTTGAATTTGGCCATAAATATACGGCATATAAGTTTTGTAAAAATTTCACAATCGCTAAATTGTTATTCTTGGTTCTTATTCGTTTTCTGAGAACCGAACCATTGTTTCGGTTGAACGGTATGCTGCGGCGTTTTATTTTGTATTTCATGAAAATGGTGATGTAATAAGTTCAAATAAATGTTAAAATTCTATTATCAGCATAATTTGTTTAAAGAGGTTTTAATAACATTTTGACCGAACCATAGATTGATATTTTTTAATTGTCAAATTCTTTATCATTGTGACTTGGAATTAAATTTAGAATCCAGACCTAAATTGATTTGCTTTGCGTTAAAAAGCTAGAAATGTGATGTATTATTCTGTCTAATAACAAGTCTGTATAGATTCGAGTGACCAAGTCGTTATAGTTCTAGCTATAGAAGCATTAGGTAAATTACTATCAATGAAACGATCCGCAACGACCTAAAATGATACAGTCACATTCAAAAAAAAGAACAATACAATATAGCGTCTTGCTATACATGCCGTGATAATCATTTTTTTCGTTGGAAACAGATAAGATTCTTCGGGATCCGTGACTCATTTAGTGTTCCCAGGATCAGTTGAAACAAATTCATACACAACATATATACGGCAGGTGAACCTTACGATACAAGGTCAACGGTTGAAGTTTAAGCATCACTACACGTACATTTCACTTCCGTCGGTTAACGCACGAGCGGGCGTACGAAAGAAAGAAAATAACGTTCTTTGAGAAAAGATAATATCTTTGTCCCCCTCTCTCGTCGGTTTGCGCGCGCTCGCTCCTCATTGGTCAGTCGATGCTTCGCCCTTCGCGCCTCACGCGCAGCGTCTAGATTTTCGATTTCAAATCTCGACCGTTTATTTCGCGGTGAACGTTCGGACGGTGCGGTCGCGTCGCATGACGCGCTAATAGTTTAAAAAAAACGTGCTAGTTATTGTTCTGGTGCAACGTGACATCGAGCGATTAGTGCAGTGCTCGTTCTAGCCGGTCAAAGGTCAATTTCTTTCGATGGGTGGAGGTTTAGTGCATGTTTTACATCATGACTAGATCCACACTCATCCATGGAAGTTGCGATATTCTACGTGCGGCAAAGAGGCGTCGATTACGGTCTCCGGTATCAAAATGATACGTCGTCAGGTACGCGTCTACCTGCGCAACCGAAATGTTAATTGACGTTGTATTTCTTGTGAGTTGTGATGCTTTATGATTTGTATGTTCAGAAATGTATTCTAGAAGTTGTCGATGCGATTGTGTAAGCGGGGTAAACGAACGGGCGAGAGGGGTGGAAGCATGCGCAGGCACATCTGCTCGTTCTAAGAAAGGCTATTGTGGCGGGTCCCGTAGTGGTCAGTGCGGTGACGTCACGACTCGGGGCCGACAACCTGACGCTTCCCCCTCGCCCCTCACAAATTACTATACACAAACGCTTCACGACCATGTAATAGAGAATTATTTATAGCTATCATTAAGGAAAAATATTTAAATAAAGTCATTCATAACTAATGTTTTAAATGGGATACAAAGCTAAACCGATTAATGTGAATTCCAATCAATTTTCTCGAGTAATCGGGTAGAATTAAATATTATTGTGTAATTTACCTGCAGATTACCAAGTCGGGTTTTCCCATACGTATAACTATCCGTCATACACGGAAGGTTTACATTAGCTATTTGCTTTACCTACATTGTAATTATGTGGTTGGAAATGCTGATAAAAAGCTTACATAATACTGAAACCTCAATAAATTAAAAGAATTTTTTTTTTCGTGTTTACGGTGGGTACTTATCAAATGAAAACGTTCAAATATTCACAAAGTAATGTCTGTCGGAAGCTTTGAGTCTAACCTTTAAGATACCACGCATCATCAATCATAAATGCACGCGCTTTTTACCGAAACCCGAAGCGTCTTAACCGTTACAATACCTATTCACTATTTTAAAAACCAAAATCCAAGCTCCGGTGGAACATTACAAAATATACAAAAAGTGACGAAGTATAGTCATAAAGTGGCATTACGAAACAAAGTCCGTCCAAAGGTCTCGAGCCCCAAACTAGGTTTAAATTTTTCGACAGATGCCATAGCAACTAGAATTGTAAGCCGTTTTAAGCGCTCATCCATCAAATGTCTAAAGACGAAATTACAAAGCGACTCAACGTTCCGGGTAGCGACGAGCTACCTGCCCGCAGTCGTTAAACCAGGTAGATTTTATAGAAAAAACCTTGTGAAGGTCCGATTTGCATTGGTTAATTTAACGCTATGGAGTTCGACGCCGTTGGAAATCAATGTGATTGAAAAAAACTTTTTAGAAGATCACGCTTGTAACTTTGTTCTGTCCCTCAAGAATTAATAGTATTAGTAGTTTCTCAATGCATAAATTGTGAGGAATAGTTCTACTTAAGTTTTTTTTAAATTATATCGTTAAGATTAGATACAATTTGTAAGTTCTTGAAACATAGAAACTCGTGTACCGATTTTAAAAATTCATATAAATTCATATAACAATATTTAGTGACATTTGATTTGTAATTAAAATTCGTTTTCTCGTTTACAAAGTTGCGCGGGCTAGTGATGAATAAAAATGAGGAAAGCAAGAGATTTTTAAAGTTAGTTCAAGGTTAAGTTTTGCTGATAAAGAAGCTTCCCGCTTTTAAGTAGTTTTTAGTCTAAGAATTGTATTGCCGTACCTACGAACCCATGTTTATTAACATAATTTGACTAAAGGAGACAATTTAGTTAAAAGAGACCACTTTTTGTCTGATTGTTAATTAATTAATGAAAAATAGGGAATTCTTGATTCCTTAAAAGTACATATATCGAGAACTCATTTGTCTCATTCTGTCAAATTTTGTTTATTCTGTGATTGAAAAACAGTGTATTTCGAGAGCGTAGACTGATTTAGTTTTTAAGAATATTGTTTTTTTTATTCGTCTGCCCTTTACTGACCACATTTTTTTTTCAAAATGGCCGACCTAACCGGATACTTCTTGTGTTGTAAATGTTTTTCAGTTCCAGTTAGTATTGGGTAATATTATATTATAAATGTTTAATAAGTGCAGTGTATGTATGTAATGTATTTAAATTTGCGTCTAGTTAGTAAATTATGTTTTCATAATCACATTTATATATCAGAATTGAAGGATATTTTATATCTCATAAAATATCCTTCAATTGTTGCTTATATTTCATAGGTGATTAACCGTACTTTTCGTTAATAGAGTGAACACTTAAAATTCTTGTCATATGTATGAACATATGAATATAATATAATAACTGTGGATAAAAAATGTTTCATTTATTAGACTTTTTGACGTTATTTTATGACAAATAAATCAGTAATTGAAGCGTAAACCAAATTATCGTAAATAAATTAAACTTCTCTGTATATTATTTTTAGGAATCAATTTAGGTTGGCGGCGACATTTTACCTTGTATGAGGTAAGAATATAACATTACTTGAAAATTAGTAAATTGTAAACAGCACAAACAACGCAATTTTAAATAACGAGAATTGAAATATTGCTAATTGTGGTATAGACTCGGTTAAACCATAGACAAAGGCTGTTCATAAATTACAGACTTAACTGATGACAATATGACCATGTAGAAATAAGATCTCATTTATACATGCTTATGACGATATTCAAGAAATATTTGCTAATTGGTATAATTGAGAAAAACTTAAATATTTTTAATTAAAAAATAACTCTTATTTTGTCGCTTATTGTTTCGCCAAGTACGACAGATATTCATTAAATTAAACAAGTAACTTATTTAAAAACAAGGTGGCTCGTAACTTTTGAATTGAATATAAACAAAATTATATGAGAATGAAAAGAAAAACTTTATTAAACACACTAAAATGGATATTTAGGTAAAATGAAAGTGTGTAATAGCCCACACAGTATGATTCCGTGTCGTCGACAGAATACTTACAATTTTATTAACTTCTGTTGTACAATAAAAATATTTGTCTGTTTCAGCATAGGACAGCAAAGTTGTTGTGTAAAATTGTTAGCATAGATTTAGCATTAGATGGTAGGTATATACATAGTTTTGAATCGTTAGTGAAAATGTTGTTAAATAATAAAGTGGTCAATGATCAAAGGGCGTTGCAGCGTTGGGCAAAGAATGTGATTGCCGAGAATTAGTGTAGTATAAATAAGTTAAACTAAATTTTAGAATGCTAATTAACGACAATTAAATTGAAATGAGTGTGTAATGCAGGTAAAAGAAATAGACAAATAATGTAACATAATATCTATTAAAATACAGTTGTAATCTGTGACCGTTGATGACATTTACATTTTTGACGTCTAGTTTCTGAATGTTACTCTATGTTATGTTTACATTTCTGCATTTCCCACTATCAGTGATAGGTCTTCGAACTATTGAAACAAAAACAAAATTTTCTCACACAACGTGCGAACGTAGGGCGCCGACCTAGGCTGGCTTCTCTTTTGTTTGCCTTCACTTCACCGTTATTCGAGTGCAAAACAAAGGGAATGAATCGCTGTTTACAACATTTAATTCCTTTGTACGTGTGCAAATGTTTACGGATAAATCTATACTATTTTTTAACAGCCAACTCACCTCTGAAACATTGCGAGAGTGCGTTGACGGCGTATAAATAATCTAGTTCTAGATGAAGGCTTATTGTTTGACAATTTTGTGTATTTATAGATAGATTTTTATAATAGAGAAGTTAAATTTGTCTAGATAATACAAAAAACGCAATGGTGCGAGATCTTGTCCTCTACAGATCATATATAAAATTCTCGTGGCTCGACCGATTTTTATGATTTTTTTAATGCATATTCAGTAGGTCTGAGAATCGGCTACTATCTATCTTTCAAACCCCTAATGGGTTAAGGGTGGTCCACCCCTAAATTTTTATTTTGTAGAAAATTTATTTTTATTTTTTATTGACAGCATACAAAAATACATGCGACCCTTAGTTTTCACCCCTCTACGATCAACCCCTATTTTTTATTTATGAATTAAAATCTTATGACTTGAACTCTGAGGTTTATATAGAGAAAAATTCACAGACAAAATCTTAAAAGTTTTCACTCCAGAAAACCGAACAGTCTCAGGGGTGGCATAGCAAAATGTTCCATGTTATTATGTACTAAACAGGTAGGCTAAGAAAAATCACATTCAGGAGAAACGAAGTTCGCGGGGGCAGCTAGTGATCATATAAATTAGTAATAATCGGTGGGTTGAAAAGTTCGTAAGCTAACATAGAATTTTTTTTATTTGTCTTCATTATTCAAGCCTTCGAGAGCGATACAACGATTATAACGGTCATAAAATTTTTCGATACCATTTCATAGTACGATTTGTTTTTCAAATTTCTCTTTCTCTGTGGTCTGAGAAAAGGAAAAAGTCGCTGGTGGCCAAATCTGGAGAGTGGATGCGTAAGCAATTCATGAAATTTTACAATCGTTTTCATTTATAAAGAAAAATTCAGTTCACACTTCTTCGTCTTGTCATCAAATAATAGTCCATAGCAACGCTATTTCATTAACATGGCCGGCCATAACGAAAAATATAGATTAAAGTCCATGTGGCATGGTTTTATAACCTTGTTCATGAAAAAAAAAATTGTAAAATAATAAAAGTAAAATTGACTGATCTTTTGTTTTGAAATTAGTCCAATCTGTGGTTGTAAGTTCGAACCTCGGCTATGTACCAAATGGACATTCTTTTATATGCGCATTATTAACACTCACCATTACGGTGAAGGAAACTGGGCTGAGACCCAAAAATCTACGAGTGTCAAGCACAGAAGGGTACTAATCACCTACTTAGAAAAATTATTACGAAACACATACAGAAATCTTACCCAGACCAGACTTAAAAGTTGTAGCGTCACTCACTTTTTTTATAGAACAAGAGCCAGACGGTCAGGAGGCTCACCTGATGTTAAGTGATATGCCCATGGATGCCTGAAGGCTCGCAAGTGCGTTGCCGGTTTGTTTAAGCTGTAATTCTGATTAAAGTATGAAAAAAGAACATTTCGGAATTTCTTTATTTCGTATTCCTACAGATATCTTAAATGTTATATGTACTTATAACAAAAATAATGACTAAAAATATGCCAAAGATGGAATACATGATACAAAAAGTTTCATATTAGAAATACATTTAACTAAAAACTTTATTCGGCTGTGTTATGTGATGGTGAGAAAGTGAGGGTAAGCTCATGATACAGATATGCGCTATGGATGTTCTGAATACATCTTTTAAGATTCCGCGATAGCTTAAACAAGTCAAGGTTTAGTGATCATTGTATGTCCGGGCGCGATACAAAATTGATTTTGTTTGGTATAGGAACGTGAAACAAAGTACCATTACGTCTTCTAGGCAGGAACATGGAAATTTAAAACATAAAATGGCTTCGAGGTTCTTACACATACTCATTACACAATTTCTATAAAACCTTAAGTCATTGTGTAGTCAATAGGCCAAAGCGAGACAAGAACATGGCGACGATGCGGCTTGATTGTCGCCAATTAATTGTAATAACCCTGGATGTAACATGTCGGAATAATGGTATCTTTTGTTATCTAGTGAGTATTTCTAAGTGTAATAGTTGCAGCTCCTTTCAAACGTTGTGTAAAAAAACATGACGATTAAAAAGAGTGGCGGAGAGTTTATTGTCAGTTCTATTCTTTCGTTCTACGCCCTTGATTGAGAACTGGCACTAAATGTAAAGTTACAAGCATTTCATATAATTTTTTTTTTGATGTTCATAAGTGTACGTTGTGTTACCTATATGTTTTTATTTTATTTTATATAATAGGGGGGCAAACGACCTTGCAGGACGACCAAAAAGGGCAGTCTACGCAGCCCATAGACACCCATTTTTAGTACCCGCGTTCTTGGCGTTTGAGGGAGGAGTAGACACACTTTTTAAGCATTTGGAGGTCGTATCTCTGAGGGAAGACCCCCACCGGCAGTCGATTCCACAGTTCGCTAGTTCGCCTTAAATAATAAATGCCTTGTGAAACGGACTGTGGAAGACCTCCAACCATCAAGATGATGTTGGTGAAATTTAGAGGTCGTACGGCTCGTACGGTGTTGAAAAGAGGTAGAAGGGATCAACCCAAACAATTCTTCCGAACACTCCGTAGTAAACTTTGTAAATGATTTTTAACTTCAAGAGAGAATAATATGTGTAAGAAAGTTAAATTTAACAGTTAGTTTTAATATATTTTGGATGAAAATAAATATAATGAACTAAGAAGGCAGGTTTTAGCGTGCTCTAAGTGGTACCAGCTGCCCACTGAAGTATTTCCGAACCAATTCGACTTAGGGTCCTTCAAGAAAAGAGCGGCACTTGCGAACCCTCTGGCATTTAGTGTCTATGGGCGGCGGTATCACTTAACATCATGTGAGCCTCCTGCCCGTTTGCCCCCTGTTATATAAAAAAATATATATATTTTAGTTTGCATGGGTGTAATTTATACCTACTGTTAAGACATACTAAACAAATCATGTATATCAAAAGATTTTCTGGTAATTATAAAAATCACTTTTAATTATATAATGTATAATACTTTTATTATCTTTATATATACGTATATAATTCAGTAGAATTATATGTATATCACGTATAGTAGTACGCGTTTATGTCACTGAAATCCTTTTAAACGGTTGGACCGATTTGAATGCTGCAGTCGGTACTTTCATACTTTGTTTAATATTCTAATCGCTTGAAATCTCATGCAGGACAACGTCTGTCGGGTCCGCTAGTTTATATTAAGTATAAAAATGCCTTAAAATAATAATTAAGAATCAATTATTCCTTGAAACATTCAAATACAACACACTTAAAATTCTGTATTTTTTTTTATTTCTAAGGACCTCTACAACCGGCTCCACCTCTCTCTATCTTGAATTTTTTTCCCCCATTCTTCTCCACCAGCCTCTTTAAATTCGTCAGCCTTTGCCCTAATGGCGTCTATCCCTACTATCCTTTAAGGTACCCGACATTATTTGTCTTAGGGATGGTGGGGTACAACAAATTGGAAACCAGACGGGACTTACAGTTGGCCTACTACGCCCTGAAAGTCTTGAGGGGTGTAGTGTGCAACCCAAGAGTACTCCAAGTACTGGGTTTCTTCGTACCTATGGGATATGTGCGACGGCGAAGGCCTAGGTTATTTGCGATACCAAGGGCAAGAACCAGTCTGTTGCACAGATCCCCGTAATCAAAGACGTTGCGCCTACTGAATGCTGTCTCGGACACTCGACATTTTTATATGTTCGCAGAGTGAATTCACAGTAGCGATTTTGTGTATATTATGTGTTTCATATTATACATATATGTACTTTATTATATTTTATTTAATGTTACTCGATATTATCGTAATGGCTTAGTCTGTAATAAATAAATAAATAAATAATTTGGCTTATATGTAATATAAATATACATTTTGATCAATCATAGTTACTGGGAAACTTATTTACTAGTAAACATGAAAACCGGGTTTTTTTTGACACACTTGTATTTAATAATGTCATTGCGGTTTTTTTAATTGAATTTCTTTTAAATGAATGAGATAATGGCAAACGTAAGCTGTATCTAAAGAAATAGGGATGTTGTCGTCGGTCAGATAGTACCTAAGAACTGATCAAAGCAATATTCAAGCATACTATACATACGATACATTAAATAGGCTGCTTAATATCTACCCTCTCACCGTCCATAATCTAAAAAAAGTGCGTGCGTACAAAGTACACATGTCAGAAGTGAAACTTCTTTGGCAAACTAATTTTTAACTCTTGTTCATATTTATACAAATCTAAAACTTAAGATCCGAAACTTAGAGCGAGGGAAATAGGAAGATATGTTAAGAATTTAATTAATTAAATTGTCATTAAAATATTTAAAGTGTCGAGAATTAATACAAATAGTAAATTTAATTTGTTTAATTTATTTCTTCGATAATAAAAACACGTGGGATTTTAATTTACAACTCGTCATTTGAGATTTCAATAAATTATTTTGCATAAATTCTCTTTAAGAAATTTTAATTTTGAAAATAGAATTTCTATAAGGTAATGCACCCTTCTCACTCTCTCTCAATAGGTATCAATCGCTCCCTCCCTTTTCTTTGACAAAAACGCTGCCAATCTTCGTACCGTTCCGTAAAAATTTTACCCTCATGCGCCTAAAGTTGCACTTCATAAACTGTTAAAAGATTGGCTCCTGAACACACCTGACACAGAGTTGGAGATGCTCCTTACATGTAGTTATACATTACACTGACTCATTGACTGTCATGCATCCAAAAAGTTAGGGAGAAGGTGTAAACAGCTTTAAAAAAATTCATGGAATTAACTGCATATTAAGGTTGTTATGGAAGAGCTGGGACAGACACAGGTATTTTTTACTTAAAATTGTTCCCAAATATCAAATACACATTGTAATGCAATATTATAATAATTTTGCCAAAAATTTCTGGTAATTTTATCTTGTGTATATTTTAATTGTATTTTTAATATTTTATTTTTTGTTACACTTATGTTTACTTAAATTGTCATAAATTTTAGATGAAAGATTTTGTAAAATATGCCATAGATTTAGTACTATGTATCATGTGTTAAACTTTAACAAATAAATAATTAATAAACACATTTTTATTTTCATCGCGTCACCCAATGGATTCCTAAGATTTTTTTTCATACAAAAAGGGGGCAAACGAGCCTACGGTACTCCCAATAAAGGCAGTCATCACAAGTCACCCAGTTTAGGAGCTGGCCTTTGAGGGAGGAGTACAACAATTGAAGGTCGTATCTCCCAGGGAAAACCCCGACCGGGTGTCAATTCCACAGTTCGCAAAAGAAAGTGTGAAAGCAGACCGGGGAAGACTTCCAGCTATGGCGATGATGCTCATGACATTTTATATTACGGTGATGAAAAAGCAGGAGGGATGAACCCAAGCATCTCATCAGAACACTCTCCATAGTACACTTTTGGTGTTTTTATGATGATTTTTATGTTAACTTATAAATATTGTTTAAAGTTGAAGAGAAAATATCAACATCAGCAATTATACAGTACAGCAACCCAAAATGTGTCTTGCCATTTCACTATAATTTGTTTACCGTCTTACACATAGATGACATATTAATGCTGGCAACACTGAGTTTTATGATTAATGTGCAATCAATAAACAAAATACAAGTTGTTGTGAATGGCTGTGTTATCACCAAGGCCGGCAAGCTTTTACTGATAACGCCATTGAGCCGATATTTGCAACACATGTGAAAACAATTAACAATTCTGCTAAACAGAATTTTGTGTATGTATTGAAAAGTAGATGAATATAGAAGACTAAACACCGTTCCATCTATCTATACAATAAATAGATTTACAAAAAATAGATATATATTTAATAAATAATAATTGGCATACATTTATCACCTGCATCATGAGCTCACCTATACACATACACACCTTCACGTACATACCCTCACTTTCACACCATCACACAATTATGTTTTTTCCCTTTTGTAAATGTTTGAACCTTTTTGTAAATATTATGTCTTGCATCTTTGGCTATATTTTTAGTGTAATTCGTCATAGTCGTAGAATAGTTAATCTGACAAATAGTAAACATTACGGGGCAGCCATTTCAAAATAATATAATCATGTTAGTTTTTGTCATAACTATTTTAATTCATATTCTGTTATTATTAAATATTGGCATACAAGCAAACAAAAGGGTTTTTTTGAAACAAAATAAAAATAATAACATTAAATTACACAGTTTTCTAGAAAAATCAAATTTTTTTGTGAAATCCGTCACTATACCGACTGATTAATTTGAAATTTAAAACACATAGATTTTTTTAAAATGTAGCCGTAATATTTAGTCAATGTAGTATCCAAATATGATAAAAAGTGGATTTTGGATTTTTTTCAAATCCGACATTGTTCTACGATCATGACGAATTGTTATATATAATTTTTGTGAGCTGTAGGAATACGAAATAAAGAAATCATTAAATATCGTCCAATTCCTACACTATACTCTATTGATTCCCTTTTAATAACATAAAATGACAGAACATGTGCTATAAGAATTATCTGATATCTTTCCTCATTCCTTATATAATGTATGTATTATCAATTGCAAAATATAATAGATTAAAATGACTTAAGAAAATTCTAGGCTTAAGCATTCACTCGAAGGTATTACTTGTAACAACAGTCTGTATATCACGTAAATACAGTTCTGACTAGATGGCCTCATTCAAGTGTGTTCAAAGATGAAGTCGAGTTCGGAAATTATTATAAAATCCGTGACTGATTTACCTTAGATATCGTTATAAAAATATAAAAAGAGTTGCGCTACAACCTCTTTAGATAGGTATTCTTTAATCAATCAGCCTCTTGTGCCTGACACATGTCGACTTTTTGAGTTTAAGACATGTCGGTTTTCTGACAATGTTTCATTCAGCGTTCGAGCGAATGTTAAATGCGGACATAGACAGAAAGTCCAATGGTGCACAGCCGGGGATCGAACCTACGACCTCAGGGATAAGAGTCGCACGCTGAAGCTACTAGGCCCACATTGCTCACACATTTCGTTATAATTGTTCTAATAGGCAAGTAGGTGATCAGCCTTCTGTGCCTCTTATCGATACTAAGATATTTTTCTTCACCGTATGAGCGGTTGAATGCACAAATAGAAAGTCCATTAATGAGTCAGAAATGACAGCCACACGCCGAAGCCACCACTTTTAAAATTACAAAAATTTAGAAAAAAAATTCACCGATTTCAAATACCTGCCAATATTTTTACCTCTAATAATATTACAAAAATGACAGCTTCTGACAACTATTAAAGTTCCAACTCCTCCAACATGAGACAATCTTCACCTAGATTGAGAACTGAGCGATTCTTAAGGCCATTTCTGCCGCACACCACCACTATGTGGAACCAACTGCCCACTGAAGTATTTCCGAACCAATTAGACTTAGGGTCCTTCAAGCAAAGAGCGAACCAATTCTTAAAAGGCCGGCAGCGCGCTAGTGAGCCTTCTGGCAGTGCGAGTGTCCATGGGCGACGGTATCACTTAACTAGATCTGGCTGGAAGTCTTCCACGGTCCGCTTCACGAGACATGCGAACTAGCGAACTGTGGAATCGACTCCCGGTTGGAGTCTTCCCTGGTAGATACGACCTTCAATTTTAAACGAGAGCATACTCCTTCCTCAAAGGCCGGCAACGCACCCGCTAAAATTCTGTCCAAGGGCAGTCATCGCACCTTTTGGGCGTCCCATATGCTCATTTTCCCCCCTGACAATAACTATACATAATTTGACGTGTCGTGTGGTTTCAGTTATCAGCTCCAGCGACATCATGAGCGGATTCCGTGTATGAGAAGGGCAAGAAAATAAATTTCCTATTTATCAATTTATTATTATTAATAGTAGACTCGGCCAAGCGTTGCTGTGGCTAAGATTTTTGTTATATAACATAGTAGTAAACTATTCAAGAGAAACGGCAGGAGAACACCAATCCACCATGCTTTTTTGGTGGTTATGCCATTAAATTGTAGCTTATGTGAAACGTTGGTAATTATTTTGATAAGGATGAATACCTAGGTACGAATAAAGAGCCTTTTCTAGCGGTGGTATTTTAATAAAAAAAAAATTAATAAAAGGACGCTTATTGTGACGTAACTATAAAAGATAGAGACATGCTGTCGCGACATTTTTTATAGATAGTGATGTGTGCTGAAAAATTGTGATACATCATTTTGTTCTATCATTAATAGTTTTCGCAGCGCACGCGATTGAAGGAAGTTTTTTGTTTATTTTTTTTCCACCTTGGGTTAGATTATACAAGTTTTAGCAAGCATCCCTAATTTTTTTGAAAATGAAACTATGTCACTCGGGAATAGTGTAGCTTGCCAACGGTGAAAGAATTTTTGAAATCGGTCCAGTAGTTTCGGAGCCTATTCATTTCAAACAAACAAAAAATCAAATCTTTCCTCTTTATAATATTAGTATAGATTATGTTGCAGTTGGGTACAAAAACTTCAAGATTTCAAGAGTTATTGAGAAGATTGAATGAACCCATGTAGACTGTAGGGAGGACTGCATGAGGCAAGGGGCCGATCAAGTATTACGTAAGCAGATTTACTGCAATGTAACCCCCCCCCCACATGTCAGCAAAAGTAAGCAAGTCTCACAAAAACATACATAAAAGTATTAATTTTTATAGGAATCCTCGAAAATGCATTTAGTTTTCAAGCATAGACAATGTGTGGGTAATATGTGTAAGAAAGCAAATAATTATTACTATTGACGTAATCACCAAATAATAAAACGGCCCCCAAGAAGTTTCACTCCTTTGCTGTTTTAACAAAGATCCAAATACGGCACCTGAGATGTCAACAAGGAAGAGGTGAAGCGTTGTTTAGAGGGTCTGGAAAATTATTATTAAATAAATTATAAAACCTTCATTAACTGTTTGCAATAAATAATTATTCATGTCCAATTCACATTCTACATATGACTCATGATGTTTCAGCATTTTTGTGACACAATTTTGTAATCGAATTCCCACAAGCTTCGAATTACAGTTTGTATTGCATTTTTGATTCACATATGCAATCACGTGATAATTTTGGTTGAGTATACATTGCTATTTGAGCAGTGTTAGCCTAGTGGCTTCAGCGTGCGACTCTCATACCTGAGGTCGTAGGTTCGATCGTTGGCTATGCACCAATGGACTTTCTCGAACGGTGAAGGAAAACATCGTGAGGAAACCGACATGTCGACGGCGTGAGTCAGGCACTGGATGCCGATAACCTACTTGCCTATTAGATTTTAAAAAAAATTCTAGAAATAAAGACCCCTGCACTATGACCCCTAGATGGGGCAGACGGCATCCATCGCGTTCGGTTTTGAGTTTGATTTACCTCTCTTTCCGTCCAAGTCCAGTACACCAAGTTTTTCCGGCATTCTTTGCCATTTTTATCAAAGAACAATAAAAAAAATTTACCAATATCGCGACAATCTCAAGGCCTCTTTATTTGTACCGTGATCATTTCTAATAGGCAAGTAGGGGATCAACCTTCTGTGCCACACGCCGTCGACTTTTTAGGGTCTAAGGCCGGTTACCTCACGGTTTCCTTCACCGTACAAGCGAGATATATGCGCACTTAGACGGGAAGTCCCTTGAGGCACAGCCGGTGCTCGAACTTACGACCCCAGGGATTAGAGTCGCACGTTGAAACTACAAGGGTAATACTGATTTTGCTTAATAAAAACCGTTACTAAGGTACATACGAAAGTTAGTTACAACGTATTTTTACTTTAACAGTTATAAATCGCGTAAACCAAAGACAACTCTTATAGTCTCTCTCTCTTCCCTCTTCAGTCGGTAACTCACTTATGAGCGTCGTGACAAGGTTTCCACCGGTTCCTGTCCAGCATATAGTTTTAAGGACGACGAGTCTTTCACTTTATCGGTCCATCTGGTTGGTCACGTGATTTGCCTTCTATTACCAACCACGATCAGTGTCTCCACGATCTCATCGCCTCGCATTTCAGCAGTAGCAATACTCGAATTCCCAGTAATAAAAATCTTACCCTAAAGCGAATTTGAATTACAAGAGTCTAGCTAACACCGCAATCGAAATAATGACAGATCCACGATCATTACCCCTCATTACGAGCAGTCACGTAGCTCTGTGGAATTGTCTTTGGAATGATTGTAGATTGCAGTCCGCCTTCGAGAAAATTAGATTCGTACAGGTTTTTATTTATAGCGTAGTTTTAAACTGAATTAATTAAGTTTGTATATTAGAAGTATAGAATCCGTATGCCATCTTTATCGGTAATTTCGTATAACTTTTTCGAAAAAAAAAACCAATTTAATGGGATGAACAGGGCATGTAGCAAGACTATCTGACGATAAGGGAGACCCTGTGTTTCCCAATAGGGCCGGGAGGCAAAACAGAGGAAGGCCGGTCACGAGATGGGCGGATGACATTACTAAAACGGCTGGCTCGAGCTGGATGCAACTCATTTAAAACCGGAGATCCTTGAAGGAGGCATTCACCTACGGAAGGATTCTTGCAAAATAATTAGGAAATAGATATAAAAATAGGAAAACAATTAGTGTAATTTAATTTCTTAAATATATGAGGATTAAGTTTCCTTTGTTCTTTGCAAGAAATAAAAAGGTTTTTTTATTTTTTTTGTTATTATTTTATTTACGCATTTCTGAACATGTTAGGTGTAATCAAGAAGGTTTACAGGTTTCTAGTTTATGATAACAATGTTGGCCTGGTGCCAACGTGCGACTCTAATCCCTGGTAGTTTCGTTCTTCGGCTGTGCACCAATGGACCTTCCATATGCGCATTTAACATTCGCTCGAACGGTGAAGGAAATCATCGCGAGGAAACCGGCTTGTTTTAGACCCAAAAAGTCGAGGCGTGTGTCAGGCACTGGAGGCTGACATGCCTATTAGTTTGGAAATGATCATGAAACAGATGCAGAGTTAATACCCAGACCTAAAAAGGATTGTCGCGAGTTATGTAACCTAACTTTAGTTAAGTTATGTATAAATATTTTAGGTATGAACCAAATGTAAACAATCATCGTACACTTGAAGCCCTTTAGTTTTGCCACACTTATAAATTATTGTATTTTAACATTGAAGAACAACCAGGGAGCCTAGAAAAAATGATACAAGAACTAAATACAGAGAGCAAAAAAGTGGGCTTATCTATGAATATAAACAAAACGAAGCTATTAACGAATTCAAACAAATATGAAATAAAAATTAACAACCAACCCTTTGAATATGTAGATGAATATATCTATTTAGGACAAATCATCTCACATACAGACACAACTACAAAAGAAATAAAAAGACGAATAGCTAACGGATGGAAGAGATATTGTTCACTGAAAGAGATCATGAAATCCGAGTACTGGTATCAAAAGGAAGGTCTTCAATACCTGCATTCTCCCATGTATTACATATGGTTGTGAAACTTGGGCTCTCACAAAACATCACAGAAACATGCTGGAACACTGCCAAAGAGCTATGGAACGAAGTATGATAGGTATTAAGAAACAAGATAAGATACGAAACTACGTCATAAGAAGTAAGACAAAAGTCACAGACATACTCACTAGAATAGATAGTTTGAAGTGGAGATGGACTGGGCACATGATACGTGATAAACAAGAAAAGTGGAGCAACATCATAACTGACTGGTACCCTAGAGATGGGAAAAGGAACTGAGGAAGACAAAGCAAGAGATGGGAAGACGAATTAAAATTAACAGCAGGCTCAAAATGTAGAAGGGTTGCAAGAGACAGAGTACAATGGAAATTTTTAGAGGAGGCCTTTGCCAAGAGGCACACTGAACTTAGAGATATTTTATAACTTAAAGATAAGAGTCAACTAAAAGTCAAAGAAACAGTTCAGGATAAGAGGCTTATTATTATTTTAACATTCTCGTTTCCGATTATGTCAAATAACATAAGTTCTTAAATCTAAATGACGATTTATTAACCCTTAGATAAGCCAAGTTTGTTTTTGTTAGCGTCCCAACCACTCTAACCCTAATTTTGTGTTTGTTTTAAGCTTATATTTTAAACCATTAAAGTCAGTTGTTACCCAGATTCATACAAAGAGTTTTATTTAAACATCACCGTACAAAAAGCCGCCACCGAACTTAATTTGCGTCACATGCGGTGTACAACTATTTAAGTAATCATACCTTGTATAAAATATGATCTTAGTATTGGTTATTACTTACTTTTTGATGATTTGTTGATGATGCGAAAACTATCGGAGGAGAAAGAATGGCAAGGTGTTCGTCAAAATCTTGATTTTTGAAATGATTTTGAGCCGTAGATATAGTATAGAACTAGGTGAGCTTCTAAAATAACTAAAGAGAGAAGGCATTAACGTGAAACACTTAAGTGCGAGCGAAACAGAGTAATCAGTTTTTCTGTCTCAATTTGCGTATCGGGTTTTATTTGTTTACCAACGAGCTCTTGGTGGTAAACAAGTTTTCACCGCTTACTGATAAATCGGTGAAACCCAAGTCAAACCCATATTTTAAGACTTTATCCTTATAAGAGGTGTATTTAAAGTGTCAGTCGTGGTGAATTGTTGCATAGTTGGCTGTAAAAGCTATAGTGAACGTAAAGAACCAAACATCTTTCATCGGTAAGTAGCTTATTTTGTCACGACTCAGTAACTTTGTTCAAGAATTATTAATTCGAATGTGTATTTTGCTCACTAATAAGCAATCTTCAATGAATTAAAACTGTAAATATGTCGACCATTCGGTATCTCACACGCTGTACGCTGATGCCTGGTCTATACCATAGTCCGTCTACGTTTTGAGCACTTGCTCCTACGTCAAGGCAAACATCGTGAGGTAATCGGCATGTCTTTGACATGTGTCTCACTGACGGCTGAACATCCACCTTCCTATAAAATAAAAATGATCGATAAACGGATAACCACTATTAATTTTATAACAAAACATGCGGCTTTTTGTATATTATGATGTCAGTAGATATAGCTTTTAATAGATTTTGTTTGGGATTATAAAAGTAAACGTCAAATTGCACTATACTTAGCTGTTGTTTCAACAATGTTTAGGTTGTGTATAGTCCTCTTAAACGGCCGGACCGATTTGAATGAATTATGTAGAAATAATTTTTCTGTGATATTTAAATAAACTTTATTTAACTAGATAATGCGTTAAACTAAACTTTCAATGTATAAAATACCTTTTTTCTATTGTTAGTGTCGTTTTTTCTACAAACGTAGAATAAGGCGAAAGATAAAAAATTTAAAAAGGTTTTTATCTTGTTACGCCAAAGAGGTATAACTTCTAACGCGTGTACATAAGTACACACACGTTTTATTTGTATGCGTTTGGGTGGTGTCCTGAATGGTTTAGATTCACAAATCAGCCCGGCAGATGGCGCTGCAGTGTACCCACTAGTAGATAAATAACCTAGATACCAGGTTATTTATCTATACTGCCACTAAACCGTTTGTTAGATACGAGTCTTGGATAGCTTAACTGGAGCTCTTGGTGCGTAACCCAACGATCTGGGTTCGATTCCCAGTCTCAGCCGTCCGAATTTTTTCGTTTAGTATAATTTTTCTTTCATTTTATACTTGGTTTTAAACACTCTTTAAATATTATGCAGGACAACATCTGCTAGTGGTTGTATATAAATCGTTGAATAAGTCATTTAATAAAGAAGATTATATTCAAAGATATAGAAAGAATGGCTAAGTATAAATTGTTTAAAGATTTTTCTCCTAAGTCAAAACAAAAAAAAAACACTGGCGCTACAACCTACTTAGGTCTTGGTCTCAGATTTCTGAATCTGTTTTATGATCATTTTTTAAAATCTAATAGGCAAGTAGGTGATCAGCCTCCAGTGCCTGACACACGTCGTCGACTTTTTGGGTCTGAGACATGTCGGTTTCATCACGATGTTTTCCTTCACCGTTCGAGCAAATGTTAAATGTGCACATAGAAAGAAAGTCCATTGGTGCACACGGGGTTCGAACCTACGACCTCAGGTATGAGAGTCGCACGCTGAAGCCACTAGGCCAACACTGCACTAAGTCAAGACAAACATCATGAAAAAACCCATGCCTCCGACACTGTTTAATTATTTTTATAGAAAACATGCGGCTTTTTCTATATTATGATTACAATAGGCAGTTTTAAATAGATTTTGTGTTTGTGGGTATAAAATCCAATGCCAGAGATTCACGATAGCTTCGAGGTCAAATAGCACTATAATATATCTTAGCTGTATATATTGTCAGCTATTTATTGACCATATTATGTCATATGCGGTCGATTGAGCTGATTGAAACTGTTCTGTAGTAATTAATTTAATCGTCCTTCAGGTTCAATCCCACGGCACTAGATTGTCGATTGCCGTTAATCTAGATAACCCAGTTTCAAATCTCTTTGTCACGCAAATAGTGGAGTAAATAGGAGTAATATCCAAACCATATGTACTTATGATTGTCTGCTTAAATAATTATTTCTTATTTATTTATTTATTTACAGCCCAATGGCCAAACTTAGACTAAAAACAATAAAATACAATTAAGATTTACAAAATTGACAATAAATGCTATCCCCTTATACCCTCCAGGTATACTCTGAAATCGCAGTATACTACCCCCATAAGCTTAATCTATTTCCAACACACTAATATATTTACAATATTCTTACCCTACATAGTACTAATAATTTAAAATTGATAATAGAATATTTAAAAAAAATCAAAAAGTTGGTCCCTGTGGCAGTTCTTCTTTAATGCTGCCAGCATTGTAAAAAATATTGTATACTGTGTGTTGTAAATACTGTTGTGAATTTGTTTTGTAAAACGTTACGATGCGGGGCGGGGATTACACGTTATTGTTAATATTAATATCGACTTTCCAGTACTTTACACCACATAATGGTAACTTTTAGGTATAAAGAGTCACTAGGTGGTCAAGAAACGTTTTACTACACTTAGGTACAAAAAACGCTTTACATTGGGGGGGAATAATCTCCAAAAATTGCGTGACGTAATGCTTGAATGCTCCCTAAGCTGTAAATACATACTGTATTTTGTAAAAACTGTGTGTTATGAACATTGTGTGTATAAAATTATGTAATATAAAAACATGTAGTTTTAATCTATTGTATTAACAATTAATGTTTTGATTAAATTTTAATAATACTAAAGACGTATTTGAAGCAATTATGAAATGTCGTTAAAACATTTCGAAACAAAGTTCTCCGTAAAACTTTCAATGTTTATTTGTAATACGTTTCATGGAAATGTGTCGATCATTATTTATACATCAACGTGGCCGTCAATTGCAATTTGAATTGGTAAGGCGAGTGTTTGACGTACCAATTAATATGAACTAGCTGTCTCCCCTCGTTTCGCCTTAATATGTTTTCTACTTCATAATTATAATCCAAATAAACCAGAAAGCAGTATGCATGCATTGGTACTTCGACGTGCGTGCTCCTATTTCACCATGCCTCCTGCTGATGGAGGACAAACCTTTGTTTTTAATTTATTTTATTTATTACTTAAGATGTCATGTGGAACATGGTGTAATGGTTGCTGCTCTTTACAAATGTTGTATAAAACAAAAACCTTGGCGATTAAAAAGAGTGGCGGAGAGTTTATTGCCATTTCTTCTCTTCCGTTCTACGCCCTTGATTTGAGAACTGGCAGTAAATGTAAAATTAAAAGCATATATTTTTTTGACGTTCATAAGTGTAGGTACATTGCGTTACCTATATGAATAAATGATTTTGACTTTTTTTTTAATTTCCTCCTGTGTTCTATAATAGATACATTTTTAGACTCGACGAAAAAACATTATGTGGACACGTTAGCCCCGTCTCACATCCCTCGGACAAGCATAAAAACTGGCGCAGCCGCAGAACAGAAAACAATGTACACCTATGTACGTCAATAAATAAATATACATTAAATGCTTCTAATTTTACATTTACTGCCAGTTCTCAAATCAAGGGCGTAGAACGGAAGAGAAGAACTGGCAAAAACTTAAGCGTACAGAGCTTTGAACGCACGCATAGTAGGTTAATAAACTGCAATAAATTCTTACAAATGCATAATCTTTAATCTCTGCCAGGATTTCCTCTGAGATATCCTGTTATATGAAGTTCTACGATCTATGATTGTTGGTTAAGTATAAATTTTCTCTTTCCTGCCGATATCTAATTGCTAATGACAGTAAGAATTTTTATACACCATTTCGTCGTGCGTCCCACCGAGACGTGTAAATGTGGGAGGAAGAGGAAGACGGAGACACCATTTTAATATCTGAGCAATTCTTATGGCAGTTTTTGCTACCACCACGATGTGGAACCAGCTGCCCACTGAAGTATTTCCGAACCAATTCGACTTAGGGTCCTTCAAGAGAAGAGCGTACCAATTCTTAGAAGGCACATGCAAGCCTTCGGGCAATTTGATTGTCTATGGGCGGTATCACTTATCATCAGGTGAGCCTCCGGCCCGTTTGCTCCCTGTTATATAAAAAAAATACATTGTTAAAGGCTGTTACGATTCTTTGGGGGAGAGGAGGTAGCTGCTCCTATCTGCTCTGAAATGCCGTTACATCTGAGACATCGAAATAGAGCAGAAGAAATAAGATCAGCGACCAAAGTAGAGGTCATTATAAAGAAAATAAGGCAATTGAAATGGCGCTGGACCGGGCACGAGAGATAGCAGGTTGAAATGGACAAAAATAATTACAAAATGGCAACCACGCGATGGAAAAAGGAACAGAATACAGAGTAAGAGATGGGCAGACGATATAAAGAGAATAGGTGCACAACTTGGACAAGAAGAATTAACATCAGAAAAGAATGGAAGCAGCTGGAAGAGGCCTATGTGTCACAGGACACGCTGATTACCTAAAACGGGTGAGTGATGTATTAGAATTAAGTTTTATTATGTAACTTAAATAGGTTAGTGTGAATATATTATACTAGGTGTCAGCAATAAAGGCTTAATAATAATAATAAAATGCCGTTATATGGAAGAGATATCAATCTAATTCGTGTTCAACGCGGCACGGCGGTGTTTAAACACCGTCCTAAATTAACCACTGAAAAAACGATATGGCAGTTTTATTTATTTCGTTCTCCTACAGCTAATAAATTATATATAACAAAACACCAATTATGCTTGAGATATAGCCATGATGGAATACATGATATAAACAAAAAGGTTTAATTTACGAAAGGAAAAATACTTAATTCGGCTGTGTTGTGTGGTGTAAAAGTGAGGGTATTGCGAGCAGTGATGCCTAGTGGCTTCGGCGTGCGACTCTCATCCCTGAGGTCGTAGGTTCGAGCCGGCTGTGCACCAATGGAATTTCTTTGTGCAAGACAACCGGCTTGCCTTAGACCAAAAAAGTCGACGGCGTGTGTGGCACATGAGAGACATTCATATGAGATTGACAATTAATGATCATGAAAAAAGATACGAAAAAAGCCCAAAAGTCTTTTTTTAGTTCTTTTTTGTGAAGAAGAGGGTATGTAGACGCCGATGTATATAGACTATATATATGTTTATAGACTATGAATAAATAATATATCTTTAATTATTATAATATATCCGCATTTACCATGGAGAGTGTTCAGAGGAGTTGTTCGGATTAATACCTGCAGCTGAGTTTCATCATCGGACGTCGAGGCAGAATACGAAATTCCACCCGTATCACCTCAACGTCCGCCGTTCCACAACTGAGCGTTTTTCAAGGCAGTTTTTGCCGCGCACCACCACTATGTGCTGCCCATTGAAGTATTCCCGAACCAATTCGACTTAGGGTCCTTCAAGAAAAGAGCGTACCAATTCTCAAAAGGCCGGCAACGCACTCGCGAGCCCTCTGGCATTGAGAGTGTCCATGGGCGGCGGTATCACTTAACATCAGGTGAGCCTCCTGCCCACTTGCCCCCCCGTTCTATAAAAAAAAAAAAAAACGAATGTAAACACAAATCTCAGTTTTAAAGTTTTTGGTTTTCATAACTACGTCCCATCAGCGGTTAACTGTGGCTACACTGCCTTAATGATGTGTGTTCTAGACATTAAAATCGTATCAGGAACTTCAAGTAGTACCTATATCTTAGGAACAGATTTCGTTTTAAACGTTTCTATACTTAAAAAACAAATTGTTTTTTATAGAAAAGAGGGCAAACGGGCAGGATGCTCACCTAATCTTAAGTGATACCGCCGCCCTTAGACTCTTTCAATGCCAGAGGCCTCGCGAGTGCGTTGCCGGTCTTTACAGACCTACCTACGTACCTGCAGTACAATGATGCATATCGCATTACTCACACCCCTGAGGTCGTAGGTTCAAGCCGGCTGTGCATCAATGGACTTTCTGTCTTTGTGCGCATTTAACATTCACTCGAACGGTGAAGGAAAACCTCGTGACCAAACCGCTTGCCATAGACCCAAATAGTCTGCGTTGTGAGGCTCAGGAAGCTGATCACCTACTTGCCTATTAGGTTGACAAATGATCATGAAACAGATACAGATCTGAGGCGTAGACCTAAAAAGGTTGTAGCGCCACTTATTTATTTATTTGTTTGATGACTTTTTTGGTATATTTAGGATTGCACCATTTTGAGCGCCGTTGAATAACTTACAAAACTCTGTCTATGCTTGAACAGCTTCATTGATTGGACATCGCTTAATTAATAATTAAGGTAACTTTACAATAGATCATTATGTCTGAAGTTATTGCGTTAACAACATCTGATCAATATTAAAAAGTAAATTAACTATCGCAATGCAGCGAGGACATGCTAGTGTTAAAGGTACACTGCCGCAGGGACCAAACTATCTATATTTTATTAATTTTTAATAGTTATTATTATTACAATGTTCTTAACCTTCATAAGGTTAAGAACATTATATCTAATATATAAAATTCTCGTGTCACAATGTTCGTTCCCATACTCGGACTCCGAAACGGCTCGACCGATTCTTATGAAATTTTTTATGCATATTCAGTAAGTCTGAGAATCGTCTACTCTATCTTTCAAACCCCTAAGTGATCCACCACAAATAATTTTTTTTATTTTTTAGAATTTTTTTTTGTTTTTTTTTATGATACAGCATACAAAATAATATACAACCCCCAATTTTTATTAATGTAGATTTTGATTTAACTAAAAAATGTTTCCTAGAAATAATATACAAGGCAACAAACAAAACAAACGTTTGCTAGTCTAATATATAAAATTCTCGTGTCGCGGTGTTTGTAGTTAAACTCCTCCGAAACGGCTTGACCGATTCTCATGAAATTTTGTGTGCATATTGGGTATGTCTGACAATCGGACAACATCTATTTTTCATCAGGTAGTCCACCCCTAAATGTTTTTTTTTAATTTCTAGATAAATTTTTATTTATGTATATTTTTTTTATGATACAGCATTAAAAAATACATGCAGCCGCTAATTTCCCCCCTCTACGATCAACCCCTTTTTTATTATAAATGATATACATGGCAAAACGACGTTTGCCAGGTCAGCTAGTGTTAAATAATATTTATTACTTGTCAGATGGTCTGTTCATGCAAAATATTGTAATTTTACTTTTCCTTGATTTATACACTAAACACTAATTGTATTCTAAAGAAGCTGCTATCTGCTAGAAGTGCCTTAGAGTTTTGATGATCGGTCAGTCAGTGAGTGACAAAATTAAGAAATAGTTTTAATTCTTAAGCAACTATTTCAGATTGAAAAGAAATTTGAAATATACCGTTCTTGTAATAATAATAATAATAATAATAAAAGCCCTTTATTCACTGACCATTTTAACTTACATGCTATTCTTATTTAACAGTAGCAATCTTAAATCTAATTTACATAGCGAAATAATAATTATTTATTAGCAACCACTTTGGTCAGGTTGTCTGTCGACATAGGCCTCTCCCAATCGTTTCCACATCTCTCTATCCTTGGCAAACCTTCTCCATCCTTTTGGCAGATCGTCCTCCCATCTTTTAACTTGACCTCCTCGTTTTCTTTTCCCGTTTCCGTTCTTGTACAAACTGATAAATGTCATACAGAACAGAACTCTTACAGGACATTAACAGTGTCATTGCTTATTTATTCCCAAGGTTTAAAACCATCATTTCAATCAGAATTTTCAAAAATTCCGTCAGCAGAAACCAACCGCATTAAACAGTTCTTATCCGGAGCTGGATATTTGGTAGTGGGCTGATCAATTTTAAAGAAACCATTGTTTAGTGCCTATCTTGAACCTAATTTGCTGTTTTGCTAGTGATTTTTTGTTATATTATTTGTATTGTTTATATTATTCCATAAATGATTATTTGCGTGAAACAGTATAACTAATATTAATTTGATAACGTATGATATGATATCTATAAAATTTCTATTAAGACAAAATATGTGCATTATGTGGCAGAAAATGCGAACTTACGATTGTACCACTATAACATTTCTGTAGCATATTCTTGAAATAAATTATTATTATTATTGTTTATCATAATTGTCATATATTTTAGAAAAGGTTTTGTGTTTGAGATTGTAACATATAGTGTATATATAGCATATAAGATGTGGTAAAATTTTATAAATGAATAAATACATGCCGGCTTGGTTACTGCCTTCAGGCTTCTAGTTTTATTCCCACCAAGTTACTCTTTCGAGAAAAGGATGGACTCCTTGCTCGATTGCTCCAAGATATGTTAATATTAGCCTTGATAAACTAGTTCTTATCTTTAACAAATATGAGTCAAAAATAATCATTTATATAAACGTGAAGAAACCAGACAATATCTTCTTCGCGGTTCGGTATAAATTATTACAAATCTAGCAACATTCCGCAATAGTAATTTTGATAGCTGGCAGCCATGAAATACATAGATGGGGTAATGCCGGAGTAATGACACGACAATTTAATAGTTGCGTAACAGTGCCAGGGGAACAAATTGCGAGGCACGGTGCGTGTCGCCGCTCAAAGTGCTGTTTCATTCATTTCCCCGCGGGCTTATTACCGATTTATCGTGACAGTCTTAATATTGTGCTAACATTGCTGTTTTTTTGTTTTGGAGAGGGTTTACCTATGTGACACTGTAGTCAGACAATTAACACTATATAATTTACTCGGAAAATAATAAGTGTATTTAGCTTTCAAGTAACTTAAACTAGATACTTATCAGTAATAAATACTACAAACACCTCTTACACAAAACATTTACTAATATACATACCTATTTCGCTTGTACATTGGAAAACAATTCCTGTATACAATATAATCTGGATATCCATAGTTGCTCCCCTCACACATTAAGAGCGATTTTCATTTAATGTTTAATTAAATGATATTATTGTTTTGCTTAATTTATTTTTATTATTTCTTATATGCTATGTTTGCCTGTAAGTTCTTAACACATTAAAAAATGTATTTTATTTTTCTTTTATCAATGTATCAGTGTGCCGAGCGTTGGCAAGCTTTTATAAATAAATAACAAATAAATAAATAATAATAAAGCGAGATATTGGTAAACTGTTAAGGGCAGTTAAGGGCAGTGAACTAAACTTTGTTGATAAAACTATATTCCTAGGCATAACAATAGGTAGTCAACTCCAGTGGGGCTCACACATAGAGACTCTTACGAAAAGGCTGAGCTCTGCAGCATATGCAGTAATGAAAATCCAATGGTTAACTGATCGGGACACGGCTAAAATTGTGTATCATACTATCAGCTACTTTCACAGCGTTATGTTTTACTGTATTCTACTATGGGGTGCTGCTGCAGGGGGTCCAATCCATATTTGTGCTACAAAAGTTGGCTGTTCAGGTATCAATAGGCATTACATTTTGTCCACCACTTTTGCCTGACAAATTGTTAGTCCCCCAGAAATCCCATTATATCATCATTCAATAAAACAATATTAAATAGGGCAAGAATATTCCCAAATTTCTGCAAGGGAATAACCCAATAAAAGCTGTGTTCACTTGGCTTTGGCCCATGAGCAACAGTGTACCATTATCATGAATCAACCCTGAGCTAAACAGTTACAAAACATAATAACAACAGCCTTTTATTTCAATACTTTTACACTTAAATAAAAATAAAATAAATCCACTGATAGTAATATATATATAAGCACCACTGGGCTTCAGATTTCTGTATCTGTTTCATAATCATTTGTCAATCTAATAGGCAAGTAGGTGATCAGCCTCCTGTGCCTGACACTCAACTTTTTGGGTCTAAGGTTTCCTCACGATGTTTTCCTTTAAAGTTCGAGCGAATGTTAAATGCGTACATAGGAAGAAAGTCCATAGGTGTACGGCCGTGGATCGAACCTACTGCCTCAAGGCTGCGAGGCGCACGCTGAAGCCACTATGCCAACACTGCTGCATATGCATTATATACTGCAGTTTAATTATAGGATGCTTTCTTATATAGGTATATGGGTAGGTCTGTAAAAAAAATACACTTAAAAACATTTATATTTCTATCGTCTGATTCTTTTAAATCTGTGTGTCCTATTTGGCAAAGGTCTTCTTCAAATCCCGCCATTCCTGTCCGCACTGTGGCACTCTCTGTACCATCTTCTGTTTCCTTCTAAATTGTGTTCTCTTTTGTCTTTAAACGCAAAATTCAGATTCTAAAATATAAGAAACTTTAAACGAGAGACCAAAACATTTCTATACGTAAGGAATCCAAAATCTCAATTTGTTGTACGATTTCCATAAAAGCGACAAACAATTGCCTAAGAATTGTGCGATTTGTTGATTTATATCGTAATAACACTGTCTCTTCTGTAGGAATTTTTATAGCACAATTCATCGACGCGTTTAAGTTTTCTTTGTGAGAAAATAGTTAAAAATTTTAGCTTGTAATTTCTAGAATTTCATTTGTAGTAAAATTATTTACATTTTTGGTGATGGAGAACAACCTCCTAATTGCGTTCAGAGCAGTGTTGGCCGGTTTCAGCCTGCGACACTCATACCTTAGGTTCGAACCCCGACTGTGAACTATATGTGAATTTTACACTTGCTTGTACGGTGAAGAAAGACGTCGTGAGGATACTGGCCTTATACCGAAAATGTCGATATATCAGGCACAGAAGGCTGATCAGTCTTGATTATTGGAAAAACAAAAGACCACGAAACATTTACAAATAAATCTGATGACCAGACCTAAATGGTTGTAGCACCAAAGGTTTTTCAAAGAGGTTTCATATGTCTTAGAGTTGCTTTTGGAAATCTCTAGCCTTTTTTAAGGAAATCTTTCACCAAAAATTAAATATTTTTATTATTCATGTTAGAAATAATCATATCTATAAAATTCTCGTTCCCATACTCCTCCGAAACGGTTCCACCGATTTTTATAAATTTTTTATGCATATTCAGTATGTCTGAGAATTTGCTACTATCTATCTTTCAAACCCCTTAGTGATAAGATAAAAAAATATTTTTTATTTTATTTTTTTATGATACAGCATACAAAAATACATACAACCCTTAATTTTCACCCCTCTACGTTATAGCTAGTTATTTTTATGGAACTAAACAATGTTTCTAAGAAATAATATACATGGCAAAACAACGTTTTTCTGGGTCAGCTAGTATTTCTATAATATAATGTATACAACGACGTAGGAAAGCATATTTGCTGTAAGTAGACAAAATACCTAAAGTGACTTTTTCCTGCCATTAGAATCAGAAAAAAAAGCCGCATCGAATGACCTGGGTCCTGTGTCTCTACGATGAAAAAAAATTACATACGCCGTTGAAAACGCCCGTACTTATATTATTTTTAGCAAGATTAAATGCTGTATGTAGACCAAAATCTAGTCATTTCAGACATTTTGCACTTACAGCAAAAGAAAATCTGCATTTTTTTCTTTACAAATACTTACTTCTTCCCATTTAAAAACTTAACGCTACTTACAGCATTTCAGCGGCGTGTGATTTTTACATTCGTTTACTTACAGCAAGTTTAGGGAACCTACAGTTTTGGTTTTTTTTTACCATTTACGACATTTTATTTCAACCAAACATTACATTACCAAATGACCCACTGCATTTCTAGATGTAATCATAATTATAAACTAATCTTACATCTTGAATTGCAATTGAAAGTACCCAAATACATAAATTTACTGCATACAGCATATTTACCGCCTGTAAATTGATAATATTTCCGCGCGTACATTTTTCTTCCTTAGTTACAGCGTTTTAAAGGTTTGTGATTTAAAAAACTGTTTGCTGTAACTAGCCAAACACGTACTTATAGTAACTTTGGATAAAAAGTTTACATTGCAAATGGTGACTGGCAGTTAAATAAATATATGTTTCAAAAATGGTAGCAATATCATGGATAGGTCAGACACTATTAATTTTTTTCCGAAATTAATAAAGTTTTTTGGCTCTGGTGAACAATTGCAATATGTCTACTTACAGCAAATGTGCTTTCCTACGTCGACAATATTATTTTATGTTAGAAAATTTCAAATGATTTAAAAGGCTAAACATTATTAATGCAAATTAGCTCTGAACTTTGTCCATCGACCCTCGAAGCCGTCGTCCGTGAGGTATGACATGTCATGGAGTGTGATTGCAACGCATAAACACTTGCTAATTGCTGCGGAAATAGTACAGGTTCCTGTCAGTCATGCTACAGCTCCAACGTCGAACTTGTCAATATAATTTTATATTCTTTATTTCGTGTTGTTCCCACGACAATGTAAGTGAGTGCTCCTATTTCACATGCCTCCTGCTTATAGAGGACAAGTCTTTGTTTTTTTTTAAATTCATGTTATTATTATTAATTTCTTAATATGTCATGTGGAACATGGTGTAATGGATGTAAAAAAATGGCGATTAAAAAGAGTGGCGGAGAGTTTATTGCCAGTTCTTCTTTTCCGTTCTACGCCCTCGATTTGAGAACTGGCAGTAAATGTTAAATTAGAAGCATTAATACGTATTTCTTTACTGATAAGTGTACATTATGTTACCTATATAATTAAATGTTTTTTCCTTTTTTTTATTTTCCAAGTTTTAAAGTCAGCAGAAATTTTCAAATTAAATAAAAAACCAACCTAAGAGTTCAGGCACCTCTTATTCGAATTCTTAGAGAATATAACAGAATAAACACTACTTGTCCAGATATTGACATACTCGGTAATCTTCTTCTTCTTATAGTGCCATCTCCTTGCGAAGGTTGGCGATCATCGTGGCAAGTTTGTTTTGGATGCCGTGCTTCTAAACAATGACTTGGTGCTTTGACCAATCCATTGTCTTAAGTTTTTCAACCAGGACGTGCGTCTGCGGCCAGGTCTCCTTCTACCTGCCTCTGCCTTGTATGATTAGTTGAAGGTGCTCGTATTTTTTGGAGTTACGTAAAGCGTGTCCGAAATACTCAAGTTTCCTTTTCTTAACCGTCATAAGCACTTCTTTGTTCTTCTGCATTCTGTCCAGCACGGTTGTATTTCGTATGCGGTCTGTCCAAGATATTTTAAGCATACGTCGATCAGATCTCAAAAGCTTCCAGTTTTTTGGACATAGTCTCTGTCAGCGTCCAAGATTCTACGCCGTACAGCAGCACAGAAAAGACGGAACATCGCGCAATGCGAGTTCTAAGCTGTAAATTTAGGCGCTTGTCACAAAGTTTTCTTAAGTTTTGAAAAGGCGTTCCGCGCTTGTTCAATTCTCAGCGGATTTCGATGCTATGGTCACCCTTTTCATCAATCACAGTGCCTAGATATCGTATTTTCGAGACACGTTCCATGGTATTCGGTAGTAGGCTGATAAATTAAAAAACAATCACCGTTAAGCACGTATCTGTACCTAGTCCGCTGTTTTCGCTTGTGATTTTTTTGCTTAACAATAAGCAAAAAACTACTTCAATTTGTTGTAACATTTACTGATATAGCATTACGTAAGAGCAGTGTTGGCCTAGTGGCTTCAGCGTGCGACTCTCATACCTGAGGTCGTAGGTTCGATCCCCGGCTGTGCACCAAGTCCTCTTTCTATGTGCGCATTTAACATTTGCTTGAACGGTGAAGGAAAACATAGTGAGGAAACCGACATGTCTTAGACCCAAAAAGTCGGTATGTGTCAGGCACTGGAGGCCGATCACCTACTTGCCTATAAGATTTAAAAATGATCATGAAACAGATACAGAAATCAGAGGCCAAGACCTAAACCGCCACTGATTTTATAGCATTATGAATGATGCGGTGAACTTTAATAAATAAATATTTAATACAAAATGAATAAGGGCCAGTCCCGCCTGTTCAACAGATCTCCATTAACAAAGACGTATGCTACTGAATGTTATCTCCGACTGTCGACATCTTTATATGTTCGCAGAGTTCACAGTAGTGATATTGTGTATCTATTTTTTATAACAGTAAGTCGAATTGGTTCGGAAACACTTCAGTTGGCAACTGGTTCCACATAGTGGTGGTGCTCATTTAATATTATAATGTTTTTTATTTTCGAAATTATCGTATTGGGTTAGTAAATAATAAAACTATCTTCTTAGACCAAAAGCTAAGTCTAATTATTATTAACTCTATTTATTAACAATAAATAATATTACATTTCCTCGATTATGGCGCAATTATTATGTAACTACTTAAGGAATACATCAACCAATAGCGCGTTTCTTCATGCTACACGCTTCACTCAATCGCTCTCTCCCTTTTCTTCGACAAAAACGCTGCACATATTCGTGACGTTCCGTAAAAATTTTACCCTCAGGTGCCTAAAGAAGTTTCACTAATTAGAATTATCCTTTCGTTAATGTTTAAACCTAAGTTTATTTAGTATAATTGATATTTGTTATATATAATTTATGTTAGCTAAACGAAATAAATACATTTAAGTGTTCAGCGATAGAACTGGGAAGTATCGATGAAAATACCATCGTTGCGAGACGTTAAAAGAGCCGGCAACGCACTTACTAACATAGGTGCCCTTACCGTAGCTGCCATTTACAGCTGTCCCGTACTAATCCTGTCACTAGATTCTGCCTTGCGATTCTTTAACTCACTTTTCGAACTCACACAGCGGTTTTCGCATCGGCGGTCACTCTCAAATCAGTCGTGAAGCAGTCATTTTATGATTTGGCATTCTGAAAAGGTGGGAGCTTGTAGTTTATTGTTTATCAGAATGCCAAATCATAAAATGACTGCTTCACGACTGATTTGAGAGCGACCGTCGATGCGAAAACCGCTGTGTGAGTTCGAAAAGTGAGTTACAGAATCGCAGGGATGTAAGGTTTTTGGTTTAATTAGTGAGATATTTAAAAGTTTTATATACTGTAGTAATGGCGTAAAAGCATAAACGTTTTACGCCATATGATGAAACGGTAGCTATTATATTGTACCGGAAACATATGAAGTTACAATGACAAAGACGGAGATAAATATCTAATTGCATAACAACACGCAACGCGCTGAGACATTTTATCACAAATTTAAACCGGAAAAAAATTGGTTATAACTAAAACTAATAACAAATATTTGCTGAACTAGAATTTGATTTAAAATTTATTAAGTTTCTCCTTAATGTGATTTAACTTAGCCTACCTTTTTATTACCTTTTTAGTGAAAAGGTGGGAAATTATAGTTTATTGTTTTCAGAATGCCAAATCATAAAATGACTGCTTCACGACTAATTTGAGAGCGACCGCTGATGCGAAAACCGCTGTGTGAGTTCGAAAAGTGAGTTACAGAATCGCAGGGCAGGTTTGTCAAAGATTGATGAAATCATGTATGATAAGGAAGAAAACAATAGACAAAGTAAAGAATACATAACAACTAAGGTAGCAGATGATACAATAAAAATAAATAAACTGAAGTGGAAATGGCCCGCATATGGCAAGAGGAACAGAAAAGAGGTGCAATAAAGTACTAAACTGGTACCCACGGTACTGTAAACGAAAAAGAAGAAGACAACTTAGAAGGTGGAGAGCCAAAATTAAAGAAACAGCAGGTGGTTCATGGCAAAGAGTGGCACACTATCAAGAACGAAATAGAAATATAAATGTGTTTAAGTGTAAAAGGAGCATTAGCCTAGTGGCTTCAGCGTGCGACTCTCATCCAAGGTCGTAGGTTCGATCCCCGGCTGTGCACCAATGGACTTTCTTTCTATGTGCGCATTTAACATTCGCTCGAATGGTGAAGGAAAATATCGTGAGAAAGCCGACATCTCTTAGACCCAAAAAGTCGACGGCGTGTGTCACTAGAGGCTGATCACCTACTTGCCTATTAGATTTAAAAATGATCATGAAACAGATTCAGAAATCTTAGGCCAAGACCTAAAGAGGTTGTAGCGCCACTGATTTTTTTTTTTAAGTGTAATAGGCTACTACTATATATTTTTTTCTAGACTTATTGAATTTATGGTCACTTTTGATATACTAGTGGAACAAAAAGGTTTTATATCAGACCCATATTACCGTCACAATAATTTTAAACAATGTCTCAGCAAATAAAAATATTGTTAATAATACTACAGTTGCTAGGCGGAGATTGTCCTTCTGAGAAATGTGAAATGGGAGGAGGGTTGTGGCGCCCGACCAGTCCAGACTCGACAGCATTCTTTAAAACCGCAACCCTGTCTTGAGATTACATTATCTCGTTACAAATTATAGAATAGAGATGTGGGGTTATTGGGATTAAATACATTTTGAACGCGCTAATTGATTCAAATGTATTTATAAGTTCTAAAACAAATTTATTCATAGACTAGAACAATCATAGACCCTGGACAAAATCTTTTGCTTTTACATATTTTTGTTATTTTTATTTTATAATACTATAAAATGTAATTATTTTATTTTTATCTCACACACTGTTTTATGGTGTTTTTTTAATAGCTTTTTAATGTATAATATTCTATGGTTTCGATATTTGTAAATATGTGAGGAACATGTATAATAACTTTTATATTGCCTTCACATATAATTATTTAACTAACGTATACAAAATATTGTAAACCTATTTTAAAAGAGTAAGTGTGGAGTTTCTTGCCCATTCTTCTCCACACGAAACTACCTTTTGGAAGGGGCAACTAGAATCATCTTTATATTTCATTTGACGTTCAAAAGTGCCTTTTTAGGTGGTCTAATTGAAATAAGTTATTTGACTTACTTGACTTGACATATAATAACTAAAACGAAATAGAAACTAATTATGAGCATGATAAACAAAGTTACGGTAAATTGGAAGATTGTTGTAAAATATATCAATATTTTCATTAATGTTACAAGTAGCGGCACGAAACTCTAGCGCTGACCGTTATTGCGCAGAAGTAAAAAATAAGGTACCTGAGGGGGGCTAGCGGAATGAAGAGCGTCGATTGGCTCTCCAGTCGCATTCCGTCCCCCGCACCGATACGACACATGCGCAGCAATCCCCTCCACGTATCGGCCAGCGCTAGACTTACGTGCCGCTGTTTATAGTAATCAAGTTGTGAAAGCGAGATAGCCTATTCACTGGACCATTCTAAGTAGCAGATAAGCGAGCCGTAGGTAAGAAAGCCTTTTAGTTCTAGTAACTCTAGGATTACAAAGAAAGGAATAGTATTGCAAGAAGGTAAATGAGTATTAAAGTTAAATATTTTATACAAATAAATAAGATCAATGAAGTCACGTCGGAGTTTTAGAGTATCTAACTTGAAATAGTCAAAACTTGTACGTTTGCAATAGACCACGCAAGTGTAGACGATTGCAAAGCTTTCTAAGGAAACGTTTTTGAACTGTTTCAATGGTATTTATGTGGATTTTGAAATGTGGTGACCAGAAAAGAGATAAAAAAATATTATTATTATTATTTTATTTATTCGCACTTCGAATAAGCCAGAAGAGAATACCGATTCCTTAAAGGTCGGCAACGCACTAGAGCCTCTGTGAGTGCCTTCTTAACATCAGATCAGCCTTCAGCGTTTGACCCCTGCCTTGCGATTCTGTAACCCACTTTTCGAAAATGACTGCTTTACGACTGTTTTAAGCGCGACCGCCGCTTCGAAAACCGCTGTGTGAGTTCGAAAAGTGAGTTACAGAATCGCAAGGCTGATATAGAAATATGCCCAGTAATATTTGGGCCTTCTACCATGCAAGATGGAAAAAAAAAATATTCTTTACTCTAAAGAATAGAATTTTGTATATAATTAGCCTAAACGCTGTATCGTTTCTGTAATTGCCATATTATTCTGCCTCGCCTGCGAGAAATATTTCATTTTAGAAATTGTTTCCGAGAAATTCAAACGCTAATTTGCAGACTTGCCAGTCAAACCATGAAATAAAAATGGCTGAATTGGTCGTGCGTTCAAAAGCCTATTGTTCCCCAATAGGCTTTATATATGTGCGCATGTTGAAGGTCTAAGAGCCAAAAATCTATGTGAATCAGGCCCAAAGCGGTGTCTTTGAATTCTTCAATTTTACCGTTTCGACAAAGCTCCTAGCCAAATATTTGTTAATGTTCTAATAACATGTTCTAGCTGCTGAAAAGATAATAACGGAAGTTATGTGACCTAACTGACTAACATTTGTTAAGTTATTTATATATTTTAGTTACTAATTAGAAGCGCAAATCAAATGTTAGCAATCATCGCACACTTGAAGCCAAAATGAGCCATTTAGTTTTTCCCATACTCATAAATTAAAATAATATTTATTCAGTAGACAACGTTAGACTTAAATACAAAGCTCCACTTGACAATTCATAAAACAGTTAGCTGGCTAAGAGATCATAACTTGGAAATAAACTATGAAAAAACAAAACTAATAACGTTCCCGTATCACCTCGACGTCCGCCGTTCCACAACTGAGCGTTTTTCAAGGCAGTTTTTGCCACGCACCACCACTTTGTGGAACTAGCTGCCCACAGAAGTATTTCCGAACCAATTCGACTCAGGGTCCTTCAAGAAAAGAGCGTACAAATTCTTAAAAGGCCGGCAACGCACCCGCGAGCTCTCTGGCATTGAGAGTGTCCATGGGCGGCGGTATCACTTACCACCAGATGAGCCTCCTGCCGTTTGCTCCCTGTTTTATAAAAAAAAGACATTCAAAAAACACCGATTGACATAAAATGTACATATAATAATATAGAAAAAGTACAAAAGTTCACTGTACTAGATTTAGACATAGACTCGCATATAAACTGGAAATACCAAGTAAAAAGGTTAGATTAAAATTGTCTCGATTCGCATATGCACTCCGCGAAATTAAGAAATCCTAGTCGGTGACTAGAGCTGTTTTCATATATGCATACTCATGGTTGAATTACTAAGAATTAATTAAGAAGAATATCACATTCTCCTTTCCGAATATGTCCACACTTATATTCTTTATAATTAAGGCTATAAGAGCCTATAAATAAGTCACAGTTTTTGAAGTTATACTTCTTTAGGCGCGTTATGAAAAATTGATGAGAGTGAAATTTTACGATGCGCGCGCACCGTGACACAAAATTAACAGAATGAAGTTGCCCACGAAAGATGCTACGGCATTGGACATAATTTAAAATCAACATTTGAATAATAATAGAATTTATGTTACACTTAATGTAAGAGAATAATAATAAATATTTATTTATTTAATTTTTCAAATGTAAACTGAACTTTATTGACTATAATGACTCCTTTTCCAGTCTTTGATTATTTAATTGTAATTAATTATTTGCATGCAATCAAAAACTATTTTTAATAATGCCAAAGAAGTATAATTTCTTACGCGCGTACATAAGTACACGCACCCTTTTTTTGTTAGTCCAGCGACGAAACCCCACTACCACTAATATTATGTTAGTTATAAGCTCACGTTTTAAACGATTAAAGCTGACACTCAGCGTCAAAGTTTCATATATTTGAACATCCCTTTACCAACCGCCACCGAACATAGCTCGGTTTACGGTATTTCCTACGGTTTAAAACACGGACTCAAATACAAACAGAAAAATAACAACGAGGAATGGAACGTAGTGTACTAAAAGACAAGATCAGTACAGAAAGTTTTTTTTTTTTTTTTTTTTTGGTGTGCGAACTGTCAATACACGACTTCTCACAAAATACTAATTTTAATTATTTTTAAGTGTTTTTATTGATATTACTTGTTATTTATCTCTTATTTATACATAACTTAGTGTATTAAGTATATTGTTGCAAAATATTACAGTGATATAGTGATTATAAAGTGTAATAAACGGTGTCAGTAACAGCTGTGTACTAGGTAACGTACTTAATTCGAATCGTTGTCATCCAAATTCGGTAATTTGTATTCTTTTTCAATACGAATAAATAGTGTAAATAAGTAAATTGAAACAAATAAGTATTTATTACAATACTAATAATCTCATGAGCTCACATTCACACTGCCCCTGTGTAGGTACCTATTCTATCTTTAACAATCTTTGTTAAGTCAATGGAAATAAAATTTACAAAAACCATATAAACCTATCAAAAAAATATAAAAATTGTTTAAATCAATGTAAAATATTTTCAAGTGAGGTTGAATCAGCAAAGAATAAATATGAAACTGACATTCTCACATTAAATTCTAGGATTACAAGTCTTCATAATTCTCTTGAAGATATGACAGATAAATATAGTTGTGCCCAGCAACAAATAGGGGAGCACATATTGGCCATGGATGAGGTTCTGCTACTGTCTCAATACAATGAACAACGCTTCTTGTCATTGACCAACAATTGCCAGTGTGGTTTTAATGGGACAAATGCGGAGCCTCCATTGTTATCATGTGAGCCCAGTGTGCAGAGTGACAGTTTCATAGAAAAGTTAGTGTAAATAAAAGTGAAATTCTGTTATTTAGTGATGATATAGGGAAAAATATTGGTACTAAATTATATCAGTCCTCCGGCAAAATTGTAACAAATCATTGTATGCCCGGAGCCACCCCTGTAACCATTTTCAACAAAGTCTTGTGTGGAAATTACACAAATCACACAACTTTAATATTGCTTTTTGGGAGAAGGGGAAATGTAGGACAAAATGAATTGTTGTCATTCATTGATAAATTAAAATCACTTAATGTAGAGAATATTGTCTTGCATACATTTCCTTACATCAAAGGTGCACCAAAGGAAAATAAAATTAGATATAAGTTAAACATGTTGTTGCACAATACGTTAACTACTAACAATATACAATTAAATTGTGGCTTAGGTACACTACCTAATTTAATGGACATAAATTGTATATTTAAAAATAAGTATGTATTGACAAAGGATAGGTTCCGCCTACCTAATTATTATTTACAACAGATAGCTACTATGCTATCTTACTTTTTATTTACAACTAAAGCTAAACATTTAGCTTTTCAGACAACTGCTTCTATTGAGCAGCTAGCTTTTCAGACAACTGCTTCTATTGAGCAGCTTAGCTTAAGTGAATGTAGTGATACTTGCAGTAGCACTTCATTAAGTATAAATAATTTAAATTAGATAGTGTGACAATAGAGGCAAACTCTAGCAATAATTTAGTACAACTCAGCTCAACACAAACATGTTATATTACTAACAACAACTGTTTAAACTTGATGCATCAAAACATGCAAGGTATGTTGGGCAAAGAATTAGAATTGGAGTTGTTTTTAAAATCAAGTAAAATTGATGTCCTATGCATTACCGAACATTGGCTTAGAGAATGCCAAATCATCTTTAACTTTGATCAGCACCAAGTTGCAAGTTCGTTTTGCAGATTGTCGGCGATTCATGGGGGCTCTTTGATTATTGTTAATAAAAATTTAAAGTATAAAGAGCGTAATGACATCGTGTGTCTGTCTGTAGAACACTCTTTGGAAGTAGCCTGTATAGAGATTGAGAATTGCATTATTTTAAGTGTTTACAGACCACCAAGTGCATCTTACGATTTTTTTTGAAGAAAAGTTGGAGGAAATTTTGTGTAAAGTTAGTTTTAAGAACAATAAGTATATTATTGTATGTGGTGACTTCAATATAAATTTATTAGAAAATACCTCCATTAGTAAAAAATTCAATCTGTTATTAAAATCTTACAATCTTGTTAACTTGTTTCTTGAGCCCACTAGAATTACAAGCTCCACTGCTACATGTATAGATAATGTATTTACAGATGCAGAGGCAATGCAAACCTCAATTACAACTGATCTTAGCTCAGATCATTGTGGACAGTTAGTGGCGCTAAAATGTAAAGTGGTGAAACAAGTAAATAAGAGCAGTGTGTTTGTTCCAGTGAATAAAAAGCGAATGGTGAGATTTAGACATAATATAGGTAAACGCCTACCTTTATTACCGGTAGGTACTACCGTTGATACACAATACAACAATCTAAGTGATTGTATTAATAAAGAGTTCAACACCATCTTTACCCCAAAGAAAGTCTCTCATTCGCAGTGTAAATCGTTTAGTGATTGGGCGACAGCGGGAATTTATAAAAGTAGACAACGGTTGTATGACCTTTACGCTGAAAAGTCATACAATCATAATGAAGAATTTATTCTTTATGTTCGAAATTATTCGAAATTATTTAAGAAAGTTTGTTACGCGGCCAAGTCCTTAAATATCAAAAACAAGATTAAAAATAGTACCAATAAAACTAAAATGACTTGGAAGATAATTGATAGTGAAACTGGAAGAGTCAGGGATCGCAATCAAGACATCGAACTATGTGTCGATAACACTATAATCAAATCTAACGAAGAGATAGCGATTGTTTTTGATAAGTACTTTTCTGACATTCCAATTTCGACTACTAAGTCTCTTCAATCATCTCCCGCCCTCGCCGAATCGCTGCTCAAAGATAATGTAAACGAGTGCAAGGTCAGTTTTTCATTCCGACCCATTGGTGCCGACGATATAGTGAGGATATTTAGAACCATAGATATTAAGAACACTACCGATCTTTGGGGTATTTCTGTAAAAATAATTAGTAGCATAATTGATGTAATTGCTCCCCATCTAGCTATAATTTTCAACAATTGTATTAAAAGTGGCGAGTTTCCCGATCTAATGAAACATAGTAAAGTTATTCCTTTATTTAAAGCAGGTAGTATGTCCGACCCCAGTAACTTTAGACCAATTTCCGTACTACCTACTTGTAGTAAAATATTTGAAAAAATTATATTAAATCAACTGGTAAGTCATTTTAACGTAAACAAATTATTACATAATAATCAGTTCGGTTTTACCAAGGGTCGCTCGACAGCCGATGCCGGTGTTGAGTTATATAGATATATAGTTAAGGCTTGGGAGGAGTCGCATGACGCTTTAGGTGTTTTCTGCGACTTATCCAAAGCATTTGATTGTGTCCAACACGAGACCTTAATCGGGAAACTCCGCCACTATGGCATCAAGAATACCGCACTGAATCTTCTGACTTCCTATTTACACGGAAGAACTCAGAAGGTTGAAGTGAATGGTAAGAGGTCCTCTGGGTCGGCAGTAGATATGGGGTACCACAGGGCTCAATTCTTGGCCCTTTCCTCTTTCTTGTTTATATAAATGATCTACCTTTCATGGTAGAGAGAAAACATCAGATAGTTTTGTTTGCTGATGACACGTCCTTGATTTTTAAAATCAAACGACAAATAACAAATTTTGACGATGTGAACAATGCTCTGTCTTCGATTGTCCATTGGTTTAGTATGAATAACCTTCTACTTAATGCAAAAAGACAAAATGCATTAAATTTTGTGCAAAAAATGCAAGGGTTATGGATACTAGACCAATTATAAACGGTGAGGAATTAAATCTGGATGATACAACTGTATTTCTCGGAATCACCATGGATTCAAAACTTCAGTGGTCCCCTCATATTAACGGATTGGCGAAGAGACTTAGTTCTGCAGCCTACGCGGTTAAAAAAATTCGCTCACTAACTGATGTCGATACAGCTAGACTTGTTTATTTTAGTTACTTTCATAGCTTAATGACTTATGGCTTATTATTATGGGGTCATGCTGCTGATGTCGAAACTATTTTCATCCTGCAGAAGAGGGCTATTCGTGCAATCTATAATTTAAAATGTAGGGAATCTCTTAGAGATAAATTCAAGGAAATTAATATACTTACCTTTCCCTCGCAATATATTTATGAAAATATTATGTATGTATACAAAAATAGTGATAAGTTTACTAGAATAGAACATACGCACAATGTTAATACACGGAACAAACGCAGGCTGCAATTTCCCCGTACTAGACTATCTAAAGTTAGTAATTCTTTTTTGGGGAAAGGGATACTCTTCTTTAATAAAATCCCAGAGGCTCTTTTATCACTGCCTTTCAATAAATTTAAGAAATGTATTAAAGAAAAGCTGTGTAAAAAGGCTTACTATAAAGTCAACGATTATCTAGTTGATAAAAGGGCCTGGGACTAGTGCTAGACAGGCTACTTCTAATCAATTTGCGATATTTGTTTTAAATAAGTGTTGTTTGATGATTTGCTGTTTTAAAAGAGTACCGAGAGTTTTTTACGCCGGCTTTTTCTCTCGGCCTACACCCTCTGTCTTCTTTGCCGATGAGTAGGGATGCCTTCAAATTTAATGACGTGGAATAAGTGATACATGTATCTTATGTTCCATAATAAACATATTTTATTTTATTTTTTTATTTTGAAAGAAGAAACAGAACAAAAGCTATTGATGCACTTTCCCAATGCAAGAAACTTAAGTGGTAATGGGCGGGCCATACCGCTCGCATGAACAATGACAGATGGGCAAAGAGGGTAACAAAGTGAAAAGGGCCACCAGGAACAAGAAAGAGAGGTCGAGGTCGCACAGTGGGCGGACAAGCAGGGAGTTGGTTGGGAGAAGAATGCTTAAGACAGAGAGAGATGGAACCAATTGGATGAGGCCTATACTCTATAAGAGGTCCTTGAAGAAAAATATATGATTTATTTATTTTAAGTGTAATATTTTGTAAATGTTTCAAGGAATATATGAGGCTTAATTACTATTAAGTATATTTTAGACAATTTTCCCAGGCTAGAAACACATTAATCATTATTATGGTCGCGTACACATTCCACACACTTTGGAACTTTAATAACTGGACAGTTAAGATATATATCTGAATTATTCTTTGAATTGATGATTCAAGTGTACTCAGAGTGGTTAATTACATTTTAAAGAACGAAATTTAACAACTGCCAAATAAAAAACTCCGTGGCGCTATAACCTTTTTGGTCTTGGTCTTAGATTTCTGTATCTGTTTCATGATATATCAATCTAATAGGCAAGTAGATGATCAGCCTCCTGCGCCTGACATACTTACATACTTTTTGTGTATAAGGCAAGCCGATTTCCTCACGATGTTTTCTTTCACCGTACGAGCGAATGTTAAATGCACACAGAAAGAAATACCATTGGTGCATAGCTGGGGATCGAACCTACAACCTCAGGGATGAAAGTCGCATGCTGAAGCCGCTAGGCTACCACTGCTGCGACTTTCTATATCATCGTCATATATTCCATCCGAAGTAATTATACAGCCACAGACTACCAATTATTATGTAACATTATTCGGCTCCGGATGAACGGAAAACCTCATCTGCAAGAAGGTACCAAAGTTACATAAGGTAATAAATCTTTAAAACGCCACTCAGTGAAGAATGATTCTGAAGGGCAAGGTCACGCGGTCATTGAACCCGCCATTAGGGAACAATCCGTTCAACTTTTTTATTGTTTGTAATATTATTATATTATTTAAAAGGTATGAATTATGTTACCTAACATCACTTGTACATATATATTTCAGTAAATAAGTAGAAGCGAAAACAATCATCGCACATTTGAAGGTGTTCGCAGAATATGTGTGTTCGTACAGTGGAAGTGAATTGCTATAGAAACACTTGTATTTGGTCTAAAGAACGTTTATCTTTTTAAAAACTATTACAACTTTTAAAGCAGTGTATTTGACTCTACACACACAGGAGAGACTAAGTACGAGCCCACAGACTGTTATCTTAGTTATAAACTCATGAATTACGCCCGAACCCAATAACCTATCTCAATCCATAATCTACCATCTGAGATATTAATATTAATGTTGTACAAAGTGCGCCAATAACCAATCAACGGATTGTAATAGCCATCTGTCGATACAAGCTATCCATGGGAGGTCGTATCTGTCGATAGACTTTTGTATGAAAATGACAGTTGACGAAAGCTCGATTTCAACAGTTAATTATTTTAACAGATTTTAAATTACACAAGTTTTTTAAATAATTAAAAAAACTGATTGTTATGTTTTAAACATAACATGTATATTTTAATGTTATTTGTAAGTTTTTATTTACTTTATTTGGTTTACATTGATTATCAAATATGAGTGAAAACTCGGTAAAATGGAACGACAAAGAGCATTTTTTCCGTCGCCAAAAATGGATTGTCTTCGTAGGGTTTGGTTTTAAGGATGCAGATAAGAGATCGATCGACTGTCACGGTCTGATCTCATATTGTTTTCAATCTGAGATTGTGGATTGATGTATGTGTATTAAACAATTAAAGGCAGTTGTTACACAGCTTCAAACAAAGTGTGTCATTTAACATATATCCAAACATATCCATAAAATAGCCGCCACCGAACTTAATTGTATTAAATGTTTTTTTTACACTTTATGATGACACAATGGAAATAATTAACCGCATAGAATTTACGTTTTAAATTGTCCTTTGAGTGAACAAAAGGTCTACTTCATGTCAGTTCCAATACTATAAGAAATAAGTCTTTTTGTATATATTTTAATCTACTACTTATGTGTTGGTGTGTAAATGTAAAATTAGAAGCATTTAATATGTATTTCTTTCTGACGTTCATAAGTGTGTGATTTGTGTGTGTGTTGTTTTGTATGTGTATATATTTACCGCATTGGAATAATTTGCAATGGTAGTATTTTGTACATACCTTTCGCCTTGTTTCGACACCGTACGTGCCGTATTAAACATTTCATCACCATCACCTTGATGGCTGGAAGTCTTCCACAGTCCCGTTCACAAGACACTTTCTTTTGCGAACTAGCGAACTGTGGAATCGACTCCCGGTGGTCTTCCCTGAGATATTCGACCTCCAATTGTTTTATGTAATAGGAGGCAAACGGCCAGGTCATCTCATGTTAAGTGATACCACCACCCATGCACACTCACATTGAAGGCTCGCAAGTTCGTTGCCGGCCTTTTAAGAACTGGTACGCTCTTTTCTTGAAGGACCAATTGCTTAAAGTAAGAGTATTCTTTTCAAAGGTCGGCAGGTTCGTTGACCCTATTCTATAAAAAAATAAAATGAATGATTTGACATAAAATAATAAATATATAATTCACCCTACAACACGTTTTACGTAACACCAAGAAATACGAGCTCCTTCAACTCATACAAGGCAAAGTAGCAAATAGAAGGAGACCTGGCCGCAGACGCACGTCCTGGTTGAAAAACTTAAGACTATGGATTGGTCAAAGCATCAAGTCATTGTTTAGAAGCGCGGCATCCAAAATTAAACTAGCCATGATGATCGCCAAACTTCTGCTGATGCTATATAAGAAGAATATATATATATAGATTAACCTATATCTTCTATATCTAATCTAAGTATGTTTGTAACGAATGGGCTCAAAAAGTACTGGACCGATTATAAAAATTCTTTCACCATTTAGATGCTACATTATCACCAATTAATATAGGCTATTTTTATTCCAGGAAAAAAATAAGGATCCCTACTAAAACTACAATAATGTTACCCAAGGTGTAAAAAATGCCTATAAAATATATTTCATCGGATGCGCTGCGAAAACTATTGATGATAGAACAAAATTTTTTCCACAATATTAAATAACATATCATTATGTAAAAATGTTTAAAAAATAAATGTTCATCCGTGCCGGGTCTGGCCGCTAGTAGCTATATAAATGGTAAAACGGTTGCCATAGTAACATGACTGTATATGTTCAGGTGATAATTGGACATGCTATAAATAACAGCTCGCCACTGGTGTTATGAATAATTTGTGATTTGCATTTCGTGTTTCAACACTAACCTATCAATTTTATTTTCTCTCTATATATTTAAATTAGTGTCTCAATCCATAATAGTATTGCAAAATAAAACCTTTTTAGGTCTGGGCCTCAGAATTCTGTATCTATTTCATGATCATTTGTCAGTCAGTTTTTGGTTCTAAGGTAGTGTTTCCCAACTAATTTTAGGAAGAAATCACTTGTTACGGAACACAGTAAGTAGAAAAAAGTGTTTAAAACATATAATGAAAAACTCAAATTACAAATAATTATTAAAAAATAACAAATTTTCGAATTAAGGGAGTCATAACAATCGAATTGCCCTCTGTGGGGCGTGAGTTCAACGTTGGGAAACACTGGCATGCCGGATTCCCCTGACGTTTTACACGCATTAATTGCGCATAAGCAGAAATTCCATTAGTGCACATCCGGGGTTCAACCAACGACCTCAAGGGTGAGAGACGCACACTGAAACCACTAAATCAACACTGATTAACCATTAAAACATTTAAAATACGTGACAATTATATATCGTGTCAAAGTTTTAACGCAAAAATAGAAGATAATAATTTCTAGAAAGAATTCAAAAGCGTTGCTAAATCGTGGTCAGGTAAAAACTTGATTGTTAAATGTTTATTTGATAAATAAATGCACTGTTTAAAGCTAAATGTCGAGCTCACAAAGCGAAGTTATAAAAGCGTTAACACGCGGAAGCAATGCTGTTCTCACAACATCATTAGCAGTTCCTGGGACGCCATGGGAACGACGCTTTATATGGTTTGAATACTATACTTTTGTACTATTCGACTTATTTCAATATTATCTTCTTACCTCTCTTTCTGTCTAATTGTGTCAACGCTGTGGTTGCAAGTGACATGGGATTCCCTGGGTGCACACCTTACCATGGTCCTTTAAAGTACAATTAATAAGTCAAAGTGCACTCATTTTGTGTTGTATATTGCCATACTTTAGTATCCTTCTCCCATTTCAATGTCATACTAATAATATATTTAATGTATATAATAATATCACGAATTCAAAATTATTTGAATCGCCTTTAAGACATATTAAACGAAAAATGGCGCCAAAGTCGAACTATGCCACAGAATATAGACATTCAAATATAGAATTTGTGCGTCTCCAAAATAATAGAAACTCCTTGGTATAAAACGAGGAATAGACTTTTGAACAATGGTGTTATTTATATAATACTCTGTGCAAAAGTACGACATTTGGTGCACGCAATTCGAATATAAAATTATATACAATAATTACATCTACATAACTTGTTATATAATATGTACATAGCTAATTTTTCTGCTAAATAGCAAGTGACGCAATAAAGCCTAGAATTGTATCACAACGCGAGGCCATGCTACAATGATTTTATTGTTTATGACGCCATGAAATAATAACCACAACTATGGGAATTGTTAAGGAAATGTCATAAATAGTTTTGTGTAAGAATGCTTTGCGTGGTATGAAGAGTATTATGAAAAAAGGTTTGATGATTAAAAAAATTGTGTTTTGGAAGTTATCAATTGTAAGATATGTTGTATGTTATGTATATTGTATGGGATAAATATGGAATTTGGGAGCTGGTAGTAAACCTTTTTTAATATTGACGTCCATAATATGAATTAAAAAATTTAGTTTTTTTATGACCGACTTTCAGTTTGACACTGACAATTTACGAAATCGCCATTATTTGTTATGAAAAGTTTTTTCTATCGAAATAGCTGTTAAAAAAATGCTAATGCAAGGCAGATAATGTTCACCACAAGAACAGTGTGTCTTCCCCTTAATAGAGACTGTAAGTAGTGTTATTTAACACTTTCTTATGTAAAAATCCTTATTAGTTAATTAGGTTAGACTTAAATTACTTATTAGTCTTAAGTTAGGCTAGATTGTAATGTTCCATGATGTCTTAGTAAAGACACATGTGTATAAAAAAAAAGCAGATAATGTTCACGATTCAATAAATTATTTAAATCAGAACACTTTTATACGCGCGTTACATAAAATTTTAGGTAAATAAGAGTCTACTTTAAATAATTTCACTTTATCATTTTTCATTATTCTGGATAATAAATAATATAATGTTGAATTAATTTTCTACTAAGGTAATGTTCATTACCAGTTAGTGTTCTATAATTTTGACACTATGTTCGTGTGTCCGAGATACCGCACTTGCACTTCGATTTATTAACTCAAAAGGGTTATTTCTCTTTCGACGTCTTGTTACTGTTGTACCAAGAAGTTTGATCCCATACAAATAAAACCAATTTCATATCTTTCAAAAAGACTCATTTAGAGGCCTAAGTATTAAATTACCTTTAAAATACGAGACAATTATATAAAAATGTCTAACATTTAACGCATCAATAGCATTCCAAAGTTTGAAGAGAATAATTTCTAGAAAGATTACAAAAGGGTTGCTTAATCGTGGTCAGGGAAAAACTTGATTGAGGGCCTCGGCAAGATGGGGTCAACGCCCCTTCACTCGCAACCTTGCTAACACGAATTCAACGTCATTATAAACGATTTTATTTTTTGTTTGATGGTCGAAATCACACGCCAAAACTGTCCTAAATTGAAAAAGCATTAATAAGTAGTTACTTTTCTTCTGAAAAAAAATGTTGTCAAAAATTTCTCAGTCTAATATAAACTATTTACGTGACTCAATCATGTATCATATACCTTCAGATTATAACACAAATATGGTAGCAAATATATATATTTAATGTTACTAAAAAATGTTTAAAATATAATTTAAAAAACTCTGTTTTCATTTATTAATAATGGCTTTGTTATTCTTCCTTTATATTAAATATATATTATAATAATCAATGAATCTTAGAATTTAGAATTTATTATAAATACATATTATATACTTTGTTATATTTTTTGTATATATAGGTAAAACTTTTTTTTTTTTATAGAACGGGGGGCAAACGGGCAGGAGGCTCACCTGATGTTAAGTGACACCGCCGCCCATGGACACTCTCAATGCCAGAGGGCTCGCGAGTGCGTTGCCGGCCTTTTAAGAATTGGTACGCTCTTTTCTTGAAGGACCCTAAGTCGAATTGGTTCGGAAATACTTCAGTGGGCAGCTGATTCCACATAGTGGTGGTGCGCGGCAAAAAATGCCTTGAAAAACGCTCAGTTGTGGAACGGCGGACGTCGAGGTGATACGGGTGGAATTTCGTATTCTGTCTCGACGTCCGATGATGAAACTCAGCTGCAGGTATTAATCCGAACAACTCCTCTGAACACTCTCCATGGTAAATGCGGTAGAAGATGCAGAGTGACCCCACATCTCTACGCAACGCCAAAGGATCAAGCCGCTCGGAGAGGGATTGGTCGTCGACGATTCGAACCGCTCTGCGTTGTATACGGTCAAGTGGAAGGAGCTGGTACTGGGGAGCCCCCGCCCAGAGGTGAGAGCAGTACTCCATGTGGGGCCGAATTTGCGCTTTATATAGTTGCATGCGGTGGCCCGGAGTGAAGTACCGCCTCGCCTTGCTGAGCACACCAAGCTTTTTGGAGGCTAATTTAGCCTTTCCCTCCAAGTGACCGCGAAACTGAACGTCGTTCGATATGTCAACGCCAAGTATTCCAATGCTGGCTGTGGCTTTAAGAAGAGTGTTTTCGAAAAGAGGAGTAGCGACAAAGGGTGATTTTTTAGCGGAAAACGCGCAAACTTGTGTCTTCTTGGGGTTAAATTGGACTAGGTTTTGTCTGCCCCAGTCTGAGACTCCACGTAGTAGAGTTTCGACTTCAGACACAAGTTTGTTCCGGTACTCATCAACAACTGCCCGAGAAATACCTGCCCGGCCAGTGTAAAAGTATCCCCAGTGCTGTCATCCGCATAGCAATGAATGTTGCTAAGTTGCAACATATCATTGATATGCAAAATAAATAGGGTCGGGGATAGAACACAGCCTTGTGGGACCCCAGCGTTCACAGGTTTAAGGTCGGAACATGCTCCGTCGATGACGACCATGATGCTCCGATCGGCCAGAAAGCTGGAGATCCAATCGCATAATTTCTCGGGAAGCCCATAGGCTGGAAGCTTCGAGAGCAGTGCTCTGTGCCACACCCGATCGAAGGCTTTCGCTATGTCCAAACTTACCGCCAGCGCCTCCCCCTTGGACTCAATTGCCTCTGCCCACCTATGGGTAAGGTATACAAGGAGGTCACCAGCTGAGCGACCACGACGAAAGCCGTACTGAGAATCGCTAATCAACTGGTGGCCCTCTAGATACCACAAGAGCTGGCAATTAATAATGGTTTCCATTATTTTGGAGAACAAGGAGGTTATAGCTATTGGGCGATAGTTGGACGGATCAGAGCGATCGCCTTTTTTAGGGATCGGATGTATCGAAGCGGTCTTCCAGCACTTCGGGACAGTGCCGAGCGAGTACAGGTTCCGGCGAAAAGCACATAGGCCCCCAAGGGTAGGACGCAAAGAAAGACCGCATCCCGTCCCAATCTGCTGACTTATAGTGCCAAATACGGCGACAACCCATAAAGCGGGGCCGTGAAGGGCGCGTAGATGGCACAGTACTCCGGACCACACAATGATCCGATGAACCCAATGGCGGGTCAACAGAGACTTGATAGTTCTCCGGATGTGAAGTCAGCAGAAGGTCCAACAAAGAGGGTTTATGACCATCCACATCTGGTATTCGCGTAATCGCAGGGACCATTTGTGTCAGGTCGTAGGCTAAAGCAAAGTCGTGAAAGGATCTTCCCGCGTGATCGGTGGTTTCAGAGCCGAGCCAATCGGCATGGTGGGCGTTAAAATCGCCAAGTATCACGATTTCAGCGGTAGGAACCCTTTCGAGCAGGGAATCTATAGCCATTTGGATGTGCTCAATGAGTCGGTCAGTTTCGGTATTTCCGCTATGGGACCTATACAGGCATGCGTAGAATCGCGGATGGTCATCGCAGTCAACGCGCAGCCAGAGGTTAGATAGGTCCCTTCCTTCAAGCGTCCCGAGGCGACGAGAACAGATATCCTCTCTGACGTACACGCAAACTCCCGCCCGCGGCACAAATGAATGTTCCAATTTGTACCCCGGGTAGGAGAGGTTTGCTTTCTTTATGTTTGAATGTGTATTCCGTTTTTGGCTTTTGTGTACAATGTAATTGTTGGGATATTGTTTGTCTTTGTCTATGTTGAGTAATAAATTCAGCGTTTATTAATTACAGTTATTATTATTTAATAAGATTAGCAATTCTGTGTGAATTTTTAAAGAAAATTTAACTGCCGAAACAATAGCGTAGTATTCGAGCCAAGTAGGAATTTTGATGATAAATTTAAAAAGGGACAATGTCAATATAAACTTTTTTCCTGGGCCACAAATTTCTCTATACGTTTCGTTATGATTTGTTTTTGTTATATGCAATACCAAGGGCCAGAATCAGTCTGTTGCACAAATCCCCGTTATCCAAGAGGTTTCGCCAACTGAATGCTGTCTCCGACACTATCGGCATATATTATATAATATGTTCGCAGAGTAAATTCACAGCAGCGATATTGTTTAATATTATATATTTTATTTGATTCTTATCGACATAATCAAATTGACATAGTTTGTAAGGATAATGTATCTATTAAATTAATAAATAAATAAAAATTGTACCGTGGTGAAGCCCTTAAGGTTTTCTGTTCTTTTAGTTTATATATTAAGAAATAATAAAAAATTTGTCAATACATACAAACAGCAATTACAATTCGTATGATATAGGCCGCACTCGTGTTCAGGATTCGTCCGATTTACTACGATTCCCATCTTACACGTAGCTCGTACAGCCTACCCCTCCCCCCCTCTCTAGTTTGAAGCAAACAGCTTGACGAATTACTATCACGGCTCGGTGCTCATGTCTCTTGAGTGGAATTCATTTGTTATTTAAGAAGGTTATACTAAAATAAACTTAAAAAATACCAGTGGCGCTACAAACTTTTTAAGTCTGGTCCTCAGATTTCTGTATCTGTTTAATGACCATTTGTCAATCTAATTGGCAAGTGATTTGCATCCTGTGCCTAACACACGCTGTCGACTTTTCGGTCCAAGGCAAGCTGGTTGTTTTCTTTCACCGTTCGAGCGAATGTTAAATACGCACATAGAAAGGAAGTCCATCGGTGCGCAGCCGTGGATCTCCCTCTCAGGGATGAGAGTCGAAGCCTCTAGGCTAACACTGTTGAAAATAAACTTTATTGACCCGCAAAACGCATTCAAAATATTGTAGGAATGACAAATCGATGTAAATATTACCGTTATATTTGGGACCCAAGCGGGATTTCCTTTGGAAAGAAAAGAAGCAGGGGTTTGTGTGTAGTATGAGAATTGTATCAGTTTCAGGAATAAAACAATATCTTAAGCAAAATAAAATCATTTATACCAAATAATATTTCGAACAAAAACCATAAAGACAATTCAATATAAAACTAAAACATGTACAAAATAGGTTACAACGTTTATACATTAATCTGTAGGCCCTCAAATATAAGTTTGTAGTCTACGGTAGCTTGTAGGAACTACTCAAATGACACTCAACCGCATGAGGCTATAATGACATTTATTACGTCTAGTTTATAATGGCTTATAAATTTACTAATATATCTTTTTTTATAGGCAGGAGGCCTTCGCCCATGGTCATTCTCAATGTCACAGGGCTTGCGAGTGCGTTGTCGGCCTTTTGAATTGGTACGCTCTTTTCTTGAAGGACCCTCAGTTGAACTGGTTCGGAAATACTTCAGTCGGCAGATGATTCCAAAAACTGCCTTAAAACGCTCAGTTGTGGAACGGCGGATCTCGAGATGATACGGGTGGAATTTTGTATTCTGCCTCGACGTCTGATGATGAAGCCGAAACCAATTCGGATCCGTTTAATCTGCTTTATTTACCTAATAGGCAAGAAGCGAATCAATGTTTAGTCTAGCGGATATCTTGCTGGGTCAACTGCGCTCATCGATAAGTCAGGTACACCAGGGGCTTTTGACAAAAGTACTTTTTGACACGCGTGACCCACTAACGGCAAACGAATTTGTATGTGACAAAGCGTGAGCAAATGCCATTCCCATAGAAATTACTTTATTGTTAGTGGGCCGACGTAAAGTGATTTTGTCTCAAAGCCAAAGAAATATTTGGAGTTATGTAATGACGAAGCTGAGTTGCAGGCTTTCACTGCGAGTTTTATTATTATTTGGGTATGTCAAAGTCATAAGTCAAATTTGATTATGTTTATCTGTGAAACTTGTTACCTTTCCACTTACTAAATGCTAGGTTTTATTATCCTTTGGCATTTCCATATTGGTAGACATGATCTAAATATTGTTTGGTAATAATGGAGCAATTGTAGGCATAGATTACAGATTTAGTCACAGATAATAAAAAGGGTATTGCAAAACAAAAGTGTCTACAATCTGTACAGATTTCATAATTGGAACCTCGATGTTTACGTATTCTATTTATAATCTATATTTTGGCTATGTTTATAACTCATATTGTTCCCGCGCTTTTTTATTTTGTTTATAGAGTATTGTGATTGAAATCACAAACTTACTAAGGCTATTAATTTTTATGAAGATTTCTATGATAACTCTGATTAGGAAAGAGTTGCAATAGTAATATTGTACAAAACTAATTGTTAAATATTGCAGAATGATTTAGATTAAGTAAAAATTTTGGCGCGTTTCGTTTTATTGTAATTGTCAATATTGAAATCATAGACACGCGTAATCTGTGACTATGTTTGAAATAGTGTTAAAGTATATTAGTGAGTAGTGACCATTATAATCGGTAATCACATACTGTTTCTGTGTTATTTAATTACCTATTACTTTCCTTAACGCCAAGAGACTTAATTTTTTTGTGTTTTTTAATTTGCCCAATCATTTCTTATTGGTGATGGAGCAAAAGCTAGATGCATCTGCCTCTCAACAAAACTGTAAGGGACACTTACAGTTTTTTATACTTTTATTTATTTTTCTATACTTTTGTTTTGTATGTTATATATTTACCGTCTTTTTGGCTTGTCTATGTGTGATATCACAAACATTCGGTTTACAACAAATAAATGAGTTTTATTTATGACGCCATTGTAAATACGGCCCAAGGCTGCTTGCGGTAATAATTTTGATGATGAGAAATTATTATGTTGCTCGCGAAGCGAAAACCGGCTTGTTTTCTTACGGCCATAGATCGTAGATCTGCATCCGGTGAATAGATATTCAACCTTCTTTATTGTTTATAAAAGGAATAATTTTTAATCTGTAATAGTTATAGTTTATTCAAATATCATTTTGCCGCGAGTTATATCGGTGGTTGTTGTTGGAGGGATGTTAAAATAAATGAAACTTCTTTCTTCTTCTTAACTCTTTGTTTGAAGCTAAGTGTCAACTGTAACTTTAATCGTAAACGAGAGCTCATAAAATTAGGGGTAGTAGGGTTGCGACGCTGGCCTAACAAAAAACTGTGACTTATTTATGGGTTCTTATATATAATTGGACATTATCGGAAACAAGAATGTTATATTACAACTTATAAATGAAAAACTAAAGGGCTACTACTTTACTACTATTATTACTACCAAAACTGACGTTTTACAATATTGGCTACAAGTGTAAGATGATTGTTAGCTTTTCGGTGCGCATATGTATATGTTATTATAATAATCATGAAACATACAGAAATTTGAAGCCGAGACATAAAAAGTTGTAGCGCCATTTATTTATTTAATTAGTAACTGACGTTAAGTTACATAACTCGCGTTGCGAAGTGAAACTATTATTTTAAAATAATGTTGGTTTGTACAGAACATTAAAAATTGCACTAAACGTAAATGTATATAATTAATTATGCAAAGTGTGAGAGTTTTTTTAGCAAAAATATACGAACCTATTTTTTGTACGAAATATACCTAAATAATGTTAACAAGTCGGTCTATAATTAATTTGTGTGTTAATATTTTGTTAATTATTTTGAAGAATGTGGAATGTTAAATGTTTTCGAATTAAATGTGTTCAAATTTCATATAAACATTGGATATGGCGAATCCAGGAATCGCCTAATATTTATTATAAACGCATATATGCGTTATATATAACTTAAACATATATTTCATTCATATCATGTGTCATCATGTATCAATACAAATTCCACATTTACTTGACTTTCTGTCTGTTTAAACACTTGCTGGTACGAAGGAAAACATCGTAAGGACACAGAAGGCTGATCACCTATTTGCAAAAAAAACAAATCATTTGCACACGTGGATGATTTTTCGTCAATCATCCGCAAACGGACAGCCTCACTGATGCGTGGGGTTCGTGCGAGTTCTAACAATATCCTGATGGTTATAGGTAAACCCGAATGTGCTGTTTTGAGACATTGGGTTCATATACATGCCTGTGTACCTGGTGCCTCGAATCAACGTAGATATATGAATTAAATGTTTTCTTCTTTGTGTCTTTAATAATTTTGCTAAATTTAATTTTAATTTTACTAACATAGTTATAAGGATTACTTTACTAACAATATATGGATTTTTTAATGGTCTGAATTAAATGATTAAAAAAAAATAGCGTAACATACATATAGAGAAATTTGTGGCCTAGGACAAAAGTTTCGAATCGTGTATCGAATCGTTGGAAGAGAGGCGACACCTGCTTGTCATCATTGTGACTGTATAGAGGATACGGTGAGGCATACAGTTGAGGATTGTCCGGCTTGGGACGGCTTTCGGCTTGCTGAAAGCATTGATGGCAATCTGTCGCTTCCACTAATTATCCAAAGAATGGTGGAAGCTGACAATGACGGTCCTTGGAATGCCTTAAAGGCTTTTTGTGAGGCCGTCATAACTCAGAAAGAGAATGCGGAGCGTCAGCGTGAAAATAATTCTGATGCTCCGCCGATAAGAAAACGACGACCGGGGCCGCGACGCCGTGCTTTAGCACGTCTGCCCTAAGTTAAGATGCTGAAGATTTGTTCGTGGGAGGAGTCATGGTGGTATTGTGGCATTCGCGTTTGGCGGGGTAAGGATAGGGCTCAGCTGTTACCTGCCTCCGCCCTTTGGCGAGCTGAAGGAATCCGTCAGGTTTTAGTGGGTAGGGTTGTAGATATTAAGTCTGAGTCCCACATAATCCCTGCTGGAGTAAAATTCAGCAGGGATATGCGTAAAAGCATTTCCTGACGTAAAAAAAAAGACGGACAAAAGTTTGTATTGTCAGGGACACTGACAATACAAATTTTGTCCTTTTTTTCAGAATTGCTAATCTTATTAAATAATAATAACTGTAATTAATAAACGCTGAATTTATTACTCAACATAAACAAAGACAACTTCTATATATATATATATATTATATAGTGGCTAAAGTTTCTGTTATATTACATAGTAGTAAACTATTCAAGGGAGACGGTAGGAGAACACCAGTCATGGGGACCACCATGCTTTTTTGGTGGTTAATCCATTAAATTGTAGCTTATGTGAAAGGTTGGTACATTCAAAGCAGCGCCATTTGTTAGAATTGTGTCAAATAATAAACAAATAATTTGCAATAACACAATATTGCGGGTATAAATTAAGATGTAAGCTATCCTATCTTTTAAGTTAGGTTAAACTGCACACGGTGTGTAAATTTGATTGAATTCGGTTAAGTAGTTTAGGACTCCATAGCAGTCAAACGACGTGCCGCGTAATTTCTATATATTAAGATAATAATAATATATAGATATACTTACATACTGCAACTACAAACAAATATATTAAATTTGTTTTTTTTATCAATTCTTAATTACTATGTCGGTAGATTAATATTGTATATTTGTGTATATTTGTGTGTTGGAATTAAATATTACTGCTAACAACTATGAATAGAAAAGTACAAAATAGTGTTTACATATTAATAAAAAATGACTCACGCTGGGAAAGTGATGGCCGTTACGGTTATAATTAGTGGGGTAGAATTGTGGGGACATAAGTGCGGGCCCGGTCGATAGCTTTTACAAATTTAGAAATTCACATTATCGTTATTCAAATTTTATACAGTTTAACTCGGTTTTTTCACTTATTCGTTCCTTGTTAGCCAAGTAGAGTCTGCATCTTGCGCGTGTTGTGTGCCTTTTGGGACCTCTGGACCTCCACTTGACTGTACCTAGTGTTATCGTAGATGAACGCACAGCCGCGATTCGAACGAGTGGTTAAAGCCACTAGATTTTTTTTTTAAATGTAATAGGAGGCAAACGGGCAGGAAGCTCATGTTATTGAGATGTTAAGTGATACCGCCGGCCTTTCAAGAATTGGTACGCTCTTTTCTTGAAGGACCCTAAGTCGTATTGGTTCGGAAATACTTCAGTGGGCAGCTGGTTCCACATAGTGGTGGTGCGCGGCAAAAACCGCCTTAGAAAACGCTCAGTTGTGGAACGACGGACGTCGCGGTGATACGAATGGTATTTGGTATTTTGCCTTGACGTCCGATGATGAAAGATTAATAATAAACTTCTACTGCAAAATAATTAAGTTATATTTACTATTAAGTCTTTACACAAGTCACAAATACAGATCTTATATAATTATAATTTATAAGATAAGTACGTATTTTATTATAATTTTGGCTACAAAGTTATTGAAATTTGTCTCATTCCTCTACTGAACATTTTTCAAACCTTGTATGTAGGTAGTTGATTCTAAGAGTATATTGTCTTCACATATAATTATTTAACATATGTAAACAAAATACTGTAAACCTATTTTAAAAGAGTAAGTGTGGAGTTTCTTGCCCATTCTTCTCCACACGAAACTACCTTTTGGAAGGGGCAACTAGAATCTTCTTTGTATTTTGTATGACGTTTAAAAGTGCCATTTTAGGTGGTCTAATTGAAATAAATAATTTGACTTGACTTGACTAGGACGTACTTAGAGGCTCATTTTGTCCGTTGTGCGAAAATTCCTAGCTAATTAAGTCAGTCTAGCTCCTTCCAGAAGCTCAGAAGTTTCACGTCGCTTCACTGAGCGACCTCACTACTCCGTGGATTTCTTCGTTGGAAAGCCACAATCGTTTTTAACCCTTTAAATAACTTCTTCTTCTCTCCTCTGTCTTTGGCAAGTCTGGATGATGATATGACCTTACACCTTTTTGGTTGGGGGTTTTTAGTTGGGTTCGGCCTCGACATCTGCTGCCCTCACCCTGCCAGTCACGATGAAGTTTTCTAGACTTTGTGGATCCTACCTACTTACATAACAAGCAAGTGTTAAAAATAGAAAAGTCCGGGCTTAGTTCAACCCCTGGGAAGTAACACCACTGTTAAAAACACTTGTAAATGATATTATAATTGCTGAATTGTAATAAACACTGCATAAATAACTCGACATGCTACATGAATATAGAAATTACGTGGGAAAGTTCCGCGTAACGGTAGCGATATTTAGTATGCAAATTTATTTATTTAATAAAAATTTTATCAGTAACTGCGCTCTTTATAACTACGGGCTGAAGGCTCACCTTATGTTAAGTGATACTGCCCATGGACACTCTCAATGCCTGAGGGCTCGCGAGTGCCGGGCTTTTAAGAATTGGTACGCTCTTTTCTATAAGAACCCTAAGTCGAATTGGTACAGAAATACTGCAGTGGGCAGCCCATATATACCTAGAATTGTAATCATAAATATATGCCGTACTTTTTATTTAAATAGCCAGCGTATTTAAATGAGAGTTTATTGCCAGTTCTTCTCTTCCGTTCGCCCTTGATTTGAGAACTGGCAGTAAATTTAAATTTAGAAGCATTTAATGTATATTTATTTTTTGACGTTCATAAGTGTACATTGTGTTACCTATATGAATAAATGATTTTGACTTTTGAATACATGAAAGCACTTTAGACAACTTGTACTGTGTACAGCTTGCCAGGCAGTGGACTGTGAAATGTGTGTTTAAATTTATGTGTAATAAATGTCAGGAGTATCTGTATAATAAACGTAGTTTAACCTTACGGATCCTTATCCCTACAGATGTACCCTAACACGTAAATAGTGAATATATAAATATATACCGAATGTCTGCACAAATATTTAACTAGAATACTCATTTACCTTCTTGCAAAATGTTCCTTTCCCTGTAATACTAGAGTTACTCGAACTAAAAGTCTTCTATACGTACCTACGGCTCGCTCATCTACCACTTTTAATGGTCCAGTGAATAAGCTATCTCGCTCTTATAATATATAACTTAATTACAAAAATTTATGAAAATATTGATATATTTTACAACAATCTTCCAACTTACTGTAACTTTGTTTATCATGCTCTTAATAATAATAATTTATTGGAAGAATATAGTACAAACATTTTACGGTGGTACAATATTCTGCCACATAATGGCGTGCAAATTTGTCTTTAAAGGAATTTTACATTTTACATTATTAGTTATATCAATTAGTCAATTCTTATATTATTTGTATCATACATATTATATCATACGTTATCATATCGTTTCCAATAAGAGTATATTTAGTCGATTTTAAAAAACTCTAGTCGGAAGATCTTTGAATGTTTTTGATAAATGATTGAACCTTGATTGATTGATACAAAAGGTGTTTTTCCTTGGAATTAAATAATTCCAGATACATTTTTGATACAGCCAATTTCTCCTCAAGTCTACTTCGACAGATGTTTATTCCCGTTGACTTAAAACTATGTATGTGTGTTTTTGTGAACGAATAAGGACATTTCTAAAATATACACATAGGAAAGAGATAAAATTTTTAGCTGAATGAGGTTAAAGATATAGGATCTTTAACCTCATTCAGCTAAAAATTTCGGTTTCGGTTTAGTTATTATGCGTGCACCAACCAGTGGATAACGCACACCTTGCAAACGTTTTGTCATCCCTTCCAACGTAAAGATTTTATAAAAATCGGTCAAGATTATTGCTTTTGTTAAAAAAAAACGTAGATTAGTTAAAAATGATCAGTTCCGGTGTTTTTGATTGCTTTTCGTTGGATGAGCAAGCATGACATGGCGTTTTACTGTTTCGTTTGAGGAAATTACATTAGGGTCAGTGACTAGAGGAAAGCGACTCCGCCACGGCAGCTCTATTAACTGGTCGTGTCCAATAGTGTGTAAGCAGAAACATGTGTGCTGATTAACCCTTTATCTTCTGGTCTCCATTACTGGAGGTTGGCCATCATAAACAATAAACTACAAGATCCCTCCTTATCAGAATGCCAAATCGTAAAATGACTGCTTCACGACTGATTTGAGTGCGACCGCAGCTGCGAAAACCGCTGTGTGAGTTCGAAAAGTGAGTTACAGAATCGCAAGGCAGTATGGTAAAACGTGTGTTGTCCTGTGCCAGATACAGCACCTGTAACACACTGCTACCAAATTGGAGGAGCTTCAGATTCATTTGGAATGAAGACATCCACCGTACTCCCTGGAACTTGCTCCAACAGTTTACGTTTTTTTTTTAAATTTGGTTAACTTTTTCAATGTAAAAAATTCAACTCTGATGGGGCAGTTGAATACGCCTTCAAAGGTTCAATGGATCAAGGGATCAATGTCCTACCTATAAGTTGGCAAAAGTGCATAGATAGCAAAATTTTAATTATTTTAATTATTAGGTAAATAAGTAGTTAGGTAGGTTAAGTAAGCAGTGTTATTGTGTTTGCCGCATTGTCGCGAAGGTTGCGTCCACGTTGCGGATATGAATGTTCTTAGCGCCAAGTTTATTAACATAAAACAAATTGAATTTATTTGAATAAAACACAAGAAATATACAGTATATACAATTTACTTAACGTACCTCTAATAATAATGAAAATAGTTAAAAATTAATAAAAAATAAAAATAAAACAAATTTAAAAAGTTTGGTCCCTCTGACAGTGTACCTTTAACGCTGGCAGCATAGCAGCCAGGTGCCAACATAAATATTTTATTAATGCCTGTGCACTTGAACCCAAGAGTCTCTACTCACAACAGAACAACATTTTGAATGGTACTAGCCCCGCACGTTGATATTGCGATGGAACCTTGTCACAATAACAGCTGCGTGACGTCATCCACCGCAGAAAAGTACAGACAACAAAAAAGTTAATAATAATAATATTAATATATTTGCTTGCTCTTATTTTATATTTTATTTCTTGGTTTATATTTTGAATAAATAACTTAGAGTCCGCTTTCTCCTTAACGAAATTTGTCCACTTTAATAATCATTTCACGAGCACGGCTGTTAATTACTTTTTTGCTCATTTTGATAGGACAAGTATGATATCAAAACTAAACAACAAAAATAAAACACGACTACGAAAATAAAAAGCAATAAAAAACACGTCGTAGATCTACTCAATACGTGTAAGTGCTGGGTGACCTTGCGCACGGTACTGACTACTGACACGGACAGATCGACTACGTCACTAAGATGGCCGCCAGTCGCAATATCAACGTACGGGACTAGTAATCTGTAGGAGCAAGGTCCGGGGAGTACGGTGGATATCCTAGACATTCCTATCTCCATCCCAATAACCATACCCTACGGAGACAATCCAGTTTTGGCGACGAATAAAATTCTCTTTGTCGTTGCATTTTACCGAGTTTTTTAAATTCAAATTATTTAAAAAACTGGTGTAAGTTAAAATCTGTTAAAATTATTAACTGTTGAAATCGAGCTTTCGTCAACTGTCATGGATACCTTGTATCGACAGATGGCCATTGCAATCCATCGATTGGTTATTGGCACAAATGTAACAACATTTGGATTAAGATTACTCTCTCGGATGGTGGATTATGGATTGAGATAGGGTATTGGGTTCGGGCGTAAAACATGAGCTTATAACTAATATAAAATTATGTTGAGTTGCGACGCAAAAACTAACTTATTTAAGGGTGCACTCGAGCGTGTGACTATTGTTACCTATAAAGGATATAAGTGTCGAACTATTGGACATTATCGGAAACGAGAATAATACAATTTATGAGTGTGGGAATATCTAAAGGGTTCATTTTGGCTTCAAGTGTGCGATGATTGCTAACTAATTTGCGCTTCTAATTATTAACTTAAATATTTATATGTAACTTAACTCAACTTAACTCAACGCGCCAAGTCTACTTGAGCCGACTGGAATTGCAAGAGACCGGACGGTATGAGTTTGATTTCATGGATGGGCCGGGTGCTGGTATGGGATACAACCTGTTCAGACACGCTGAACCCTTCCCATCTGCATGAAACCAACAACAGAGCTGGTGCGGCTTAAAAAGCTAAAGTCTGCAAATACAGGGCTAGGCTCCGAATATGATTTTGTCTCATTCGGTGTCAAGACCCTTGGTCCGTGTGGTCCTAGCGCTATGAGGCTAAATAGCAAAAAGGTTAGTCAACATCACAGGAGACCGAAGAGCTGGCAGCTACCTCGGACAAAGAATTAGTCTAGCTATTCAATGGGGGAACGCTGCCAGTATCTTCGGAACCTTGCCTAAAGGCAACTGCCTTGCGGCTTTTAATAATATATTTTAGTTATTATATTTTAAGGTTCGTTATTGTTTTTATTGTTCTTTTTATATATTTGTAACTTAACTAATGTTAGGTTACATAACTTTGACGGCTCATTTGTCTAGTGGTTATTACCCCTGACTGCGAATCCATGGGTCCCGGGTTCGATCCCCGGCTGAGACAAACATAGATGTGATGAGCATTTGGTGTTGTGCTTAGGTCTTGGGTGTTTAAATATGTATTTATATGTCTATATATCTATAATATGTATGTATATCCGTTGCCTAGTACCCATAAAACAAGCTTCACCAGCTTAACCAGGTCCTTGACTAGGTCAATTGGTGTGAATTGTCCAATAATAAAAAATAAAAAATAACTTGCGGTTGGGCGATCATATTTTAATATGATATATTGAAAACTCCAATTCGTATTGACCCTGTATATTTATATCTTGAAAAATGTTTCTTCTAACGATAATTGTAAGTGAAGGGAACTGACATTGTGGACCTGGCCTTCATATTTTTTTATAGAACACATAATAACGACAGTTGACAGTGCATTGCCGGCATTTCAACAAATGTATCTTATATACTAAATACACAACTATTTTTACTATATACCTGTATACACACTTTTCTGTCTATATACTCACGCTTTTCTTGTGTACTTTTGACCAGTCACTTAGTATGTCCTGGATTTGGTCCTGGTACGAGGTTTTTATTTTATTTTATTTAAAAAAAAAATGCGTCGGTCATTTGACAACAATTCATTATAATGTGTTTTGGCAACCCTTTTAGGTTTAAAAATTCTTGTGTCAGGGTTCCCAGCTCTTCCACAACAAAATCAATAATAAATTTCTTAATATATAATCGAATTACTCCTTTTCAAAATTATTATAACAGAACTAATTTAAGCGCACGACCGACCAGGCTCCAGGTGATAAACCACTCCTTATATGGAAATTGTATTAGTTTTTAAAACAAACTCCCAAGCGAAATTAAAGAATTATCACGAAATAAATTCAAAGCTCTCGTTAAACGTAAATTAATCAATGGGATTGATTTGCTCCAGTTCAAACAATTTGTATGACACAAAACTTGGCGATTAAAAAGAGTGGCGGAGAGTTTCTTGCCAGTTTTTCTTGCCCTCTATACCCCCTTGACTTGCGAACTGGTAGTAAATGTAAATTTAGAATCAATTTAACATATTTTCTGTTAACTTTTATAAGTGTACTTGTGTACTTGGTTACCTATAGGAATAAAATTATTTTGAGTTTGTGAAACTAAGAGCAACATAGGTTCTTTCAAGACAAGGTAGAACCCTCCTGGAGAGGCCTGCCCTCCAATAGCCGCCTTGTAACAATCCCTGTTCTAAATAAAAATCTTTTTCTGAATTATATTTTTTGTGATAGAAGATAAGACAATATAACATTGAACTAACGCAGTCTAAACCTCTTACAATTCACAAAAACTTTTCGAAATCCCATTTCGTTATCAAACTCATAAATTCTGTGTGTTGAATTGTATCGCGTGTCACTCGGCATTAGTCAATGAACTTAACACAATTTTCGATAAAAAATCTTCTTAAGTTCCCTACGATACTACAGAACCGGTCTCAGGGCCGGGAGAACTGGTAAAATGTAACACAGCTTATCACAACAGCCTAAGATCTAAAATCCTTTACACGATATAATTGACTATTGCCATCGAAACTTGACCCCTGTCCGAACGGCTTCATTGAGGCAAAATAGTAAGAATGTTCTCTGTCACGGATCACGCGCGAATGGTTTCTTTATGGGTTCAAAAGTTGTTATACAACCTTCTTAACTGATTGAACAGTAACTCACGGCCAAGGTCATTTAAATGGTTCAACAGTGTTTTATGCCTTTGATACTGTATCCTCTTTGGAAAACACTTTAATGTGTGTTTAATTTAGGCTGCAAGAGACTGCAAGATGTAGGATACAACAGTCCATGTCAGCAAGAGAAGAGAGTGTACAACAAAAGAAGAATTGACGACGCATTTCGCTTGTTTGCAATGAGTTGGCGCCATCTGTAGTCCAGTTACAAAAGCCGTTAAGAAATTAAACGAAATGCGCTATATTTTGGTTTTAAAATCTGACCGTTTTTGGCATTGGAACACAGGATTAATAAAATCATTGGTATTAATTAATATAAAACATAGCTACGCCAGTCCTCTTGCGAAAACTGTTAAAATAAAACCCACATTCAAAACTTAGTATGTCGTTATATAATTATTCAAGTATTGTGTGACCACAAAAGTGGGTTTCTTGCGCAGCCCCCAGCTTGCTACAGCCCCATGGCCTCGACAAAAGAGGGGCTTCCACAAGACATCGGAAAAATTAAATTTAATCAGGTATATTCCACGTTTACGAACAGCCTAGGTTTCATCAAAATAGGTTTATCAGTTTTTGAGATAAATCCATACATTGTTGGATATGTTTGTATGCAAGCTCCATCATTTTGTCAAAAAACTGGTGATTTAAATGAGTGATAGAATACTGCCAGTTCTCGTCTATTCTACGCCCTTGATGAACGGACAGTAAATGTAAAATTAGAAGCATGTATTGCTTTATTGACATTCAAAATTGTACATTGTGTTACCTAATGCATAAATGATTTTGAATTCATTAGACATTATTTTTAGCGTGTGTCTTACTTGTATAAAAAGTTTTCCTTTTTTTTAAATTTTATTATGAGATTGTAATCAAAATAATTAATATTTTTGCTGCCATTTGCTTCAGTGTTAACCGTAAAACACATGACGTGCAGCGCCAGTCAATTGTCAAGTTATTCTATAATACACAAAATGTATGAGGGCAGAAGCTAGATACTTCTGAGCATCTAAGATTATCAATCTCATCTTGAGCACTGTCTCGAAACTAGATTTAAGATCTAGATTACGGGCCTAATGACGCAGTCCGTTAATCAAACTATAAATTAATAAAATCCATTAATATTGTACAATAAAATTGTTATTTATGATTAGTTTCCGCAGGCCTAGAATACTTACGCCGTAATAAGGCAAGAAATTCCACAAACAAGGCACGTGTTGTAAACCTATTTATTCATAAACAAGAGAACGTACTGATTCGTAAAAGGCCGGCAACACGCTCGCGAGCTCGCCAGAGTGTCCATGGGCGGCGGGATCCATTAACATCAGGCCTCCTGCCCAGTTACATAAAAAAACATACATTTATCATTTTAAACTACAATAATATGTATTTTTGACATCAATTTATTTCCAACACAAAAATACACAGTATTCACCAAAAATTGTAAAATAGAAAATTAAAACAAATTACAAAGTATGGTCTCCGGGCATCTGGCATTTCCTCGCTGAATGGCGATACTTATTCGTTGAGCAAAGCACCAGCTCTTGGGTGGGCGGTACTAACAGTTGCCAGCTTAAATCTTTAATTAGCGCCTGTGAACCCCACAGCCCAAGAGTCTCTTCAAGGGAACAAACTATGGAAGAAAGATTAAAATTTTAGCTGTTAATTCCGCCTGCTCTGCGGCGCCAGCTTTTGGGCTAGTCCAAGGGAGAGACGGGGCTAACGTACCCACACAAGTTGCAACCCATACCAAAGTCAGACCCATCCTTTATTGTCTCCAAAATGTCTGGAAAAATGACGGCGGCATGAGATCGGCGTATGATGGGAAAATGGTTTCCAAGGCTAAATAAATATAAATACATTATTGTACTAAGCCAATACGATAATATCGAAAACAAATATACAACATAGATATAGTTTTAATCCACCCAAAAAAAAAAAAAAATCTACTTCTTAACAATTATTCGTATTTTTAACTTTTAATTTAATTTTATTTACTATACACCTTTACACAAGATTTCATGACTTACACTGCTAACTTTTACTAATATTTTTGAAGTGAAACTTCTTTATCGAGGTTGGAAAAAAATGTAGTGTAACATTTTTGAAGTTATCCTTAAAGAAGTATAACTTTATGAAAAATTTATGAGAGTGAAATTTTACGATGCGCGCGCACCTGTGACACAAAATTGGGAGTGTGATTATAGCGTGCGCGAGCGAGATAGGAATAAGACAATCTACAAGTAAAAAGAAATAGAATATGCGTGAAGTTCGTATGCCAAGAATTTTGAATGACCATAATGACATTTGTCATTTACCTTTTAAACAAATAAAGGAGTTTTGATTAAATTTAATCAGGTATATTCCACGTTTACGAACAGCCTAGGTTTCATCAAAATAGGTTTATCAGTTTTTGAGATAAATCCATACATTGTTGGATATGTTTGTATGCAAGCTCCATCATTTTGTCAAAAAACTGGTGATTTAAATGAGTGATAGAATACTGCCAGTTCTCGTCTATTCTACGCCCTTGATGAACGGACAGTAAATGTAAAATTAGAAGCATGTATTGCTTTATTGACATTCAAAATTGTACATTGTGTTACCTAATGCATAAATGATTTTGAATTCATTAGACATTATTTTTAGCGTGTGTCTTACTTGTATAAAAAGTTTTCCTTTTTTTTAAATTTTATTATGAGATTGTAATCAAAATAATTAATATTTTTGCTGCCATTTGCTTCAGTGTTAACCGTAAAACACATGACGTGCAGCGCCAGTCAATTGTCAAGTTATTCTATAATACACAAATGTATGAGGGCAGAAGCTAGATACTTCTGAGCATCTAAGATTATCAATCTCATCTTGAGCACTGTCTCGAAACTAGATTTAAGATCTAGATTACGGGCCTAATGACGCAGTCCGTTAATCAAACTATAAATTAATAAAATCCATTAATATTGTACAATAAAATTGTTATTTATGATTAGTTTCCGCAGGCCTAGAATACTTACGCCGTAATAAGGCAAGAAATTCCACAAACAAGGCACGTGTTGTAAACCTATTTATTCATAAACAAGAGAACGTACTGATTCGTAAAAGGCCGGCAACACGCTCGCGAGCTCGCCAGAGTGTCCATGGGCGGCGGGATCCATTAACATCAGGCCTCCTGCCCAGTTACATAAAAAAAACATACATTTATCATTTTAAACTACAATAATATGTATTTTTGACATCAATTTATTTCCAACACAAAAATACACAGTATTCACCAAAAATTGTAAAATAGAAAATTAAAACAAATTACAAAGTATGGTCTCCGGGCATCTGGCATTTCCTCGCTGAATGGCGATACTTATTCGTTGAGCAAAGCACCAGCTCTTGGGTGGGCGGTACTAACAGTTGCCAGCTTAAATCTTTAATTAGCGCCTGTGAACCCCACAGCCCAAGAGTCTCTTCAAGGGAACAAACTATGGAAGAAAGATTAAAATTTTAGCTGTTAATTCCGCCTGCTCTGCGGCGCCAGCTTTTGGGCTAGTCCAAGGGAGAGACGGGGCTAACGTACCCACACAAGTTGCAACCCATACCAAAGTCAGACCCATCCTTTATTGTCTCCAAAATGTCTGGAAAAATGACGGCGGCATGAGATCGGCGTATGATGGGAAAATGGTTTCCAAGGCTAAATAAATATAAATACATTATTGTACTAAGCCAATACGATAATATCGAAAACAAATATACAACATAGATATAGTTTTAATCCACCCAAAAAAAAAATCTACTTCTTAACAATTATTCGTATTTTTAACTTTTAATTTAATTTTATTTACTATACACCTTTACACAAGATTTCATGACTTACACTGCTAACTTTTACTAATATTTTTGAAGTGAAACTTCTTTATCGAGGTTGGAAAAAAATGTAGTGTAACATTTTTGAAGTTATCCTTAAAGAAGTATAACTTTATGAAAAATTTATGAGAGTGAAATTTTACGATGCGCGCGCACCTGTGACACAAAATTGGGAGTGTGATTATAGCGTGCGCGAGCGAGATAGGAATAAGACAATCTACAAGTAAAAAGAAATAGAATATGCGTGAAGTTCGTATGCCAAGAATTTTGAATGACCATAATGACATTTGTCATTTACCTTTTAAACAAATAAAGGAGTTTTGATTATTTTTTCAAAGAAATTTATTAATTTTATATTGTGCAATACTGCCAAAGCTACAACATACTTCTTAGTGTTTGGTAGAGATGTTCTAAATATATAATAATATATACTTTTAACTAAATAGAATTTATGTTACACTTAATGTAAGAGAATAATAATAAATAATTATTTATTTAATTTTTCAAATGTAAGCTGAACTTAATTGACTATAATGACTCCTTTTCCAGTCTTTGATTATTTAATTGTAATTAATTATTTGCATGCAATCAAAAACTATTTTTAATAATGCCAAAGAAGTATAACTTCTTACGCGCGTACATAAGTACACGCACCCTTTTTTTTTCGTTACGCGTCACGTTTTTCGGTTACGCGCCATGTTCCTTTTTGAAGTCAAACTTCTTTATCGGCGTTGGAAAAAATTTACCGTCACATTATTTATTATTTATTATTTATTATTTATTATTTATTATTTATTATTTATTATTTATTATTTATTATTTATTATTTATTATTTATTATTTATTATTTATTATTTATTATTTATTATTTATTATTTATTATTTATTATTTATTATTTATTATTTATTATTTATTATATATTATTTATTATTTATTATATATTATTTATTATTTATTATTTATTATTTATTATTTATTATTTATTATTTATTATTTATTATTTATTATTTATTATTTATTATTTATTATTTATTATTTATTATTTATTATTTATTATTTATTATTTATTATTTATTATTTATTATTTATTATTTATTATTTATTATTTATTATTTATTATTTATTATTTATTATTTATTATTTATTATTTATTATTTATTATTTATTATTTATTATTTATTATTTATTATTTATTATTTATTATTTATTATTTATTATTTATTATTTATTATTTATTATTTATTATTTATTATTTATTATTTATTATTTATTATTTATTATTTATTATTGAACATTCTGCTCCTCAGCATAATGCAGAGCCAGGGCCAATTACAGCCACAGCACACACGCATTACACACTTAAAACGAATGGTATTTTTTTTATATCTCTCATTATATTTTTTACTTTATTTTTTTCTTTGATTGTGAGTGTTTTTGTTAGTAATAAATGTTATTTCTAGGTCTAAATACATAATATGCACAATATCGTTACTGTGAACTCTGCGATATAAAGATATCGATTGTGTCGGTGATCTATCCCTTGGCATATTGTTGTCCCATGCGATTGTTACTAATAGAAAAAAATACAAGACAAATAATAACCGATTGATGTGACGTGATTTAAGCCTATTTATCGTGCGCGTGCGCCCGCATCTCAGCACGTGTTGAGCTTCTGTTAACTGTATTCTTATCAACCCTTAAACTATGCAATTAGACCAAGTACCCTCATCGCTCTAGTCTCACGCGAATCCCACAAATTTTATCCAACACTATATATAAAGTTGGCTATGATTTAGATCCGTAATTATACGGGTACGAAGGGGAAAATCTATATATTTTTTAATATCATTTATCTAACACGACTCAATTATAATTTTAGCAGGAAACAAACCTACGGGGTTATAGATTTAGTGCCTGTACACTTGAACCCCACGGCACAAGAGTCTCTACTCCAACGGGAACAAAATCAAAGTTGGGGGAAAGACTCATATTTGAGCCGTTGATTTGCCGCCAGCTAAAAATATACATTATGTACTCACTTTTATTTATCTGTATTTTTGTAACAAATAAACTCATAACTACTGGATCTTATCAAAGTCTTTCTTTATTAGTAAACATAACAAATATACAGTATTTACAGTTCTCTTAACCTACATAGTAATAATAACAATTATTAAAAATTAAACAATTTAAAAAGTTTGGTTCGTGTGGCAGTTGTACCTTTAACGCTGGCAGCATTTCCGCCTGTATTGCGATACTTATTCGTTGAGCGAGGAAAGCACTAGCTCTGGGTCACCGGTACTATCCACTAGGCGCCATCTTAAATCTTTAATTAGCTGTGCACTTGATCCACGGCCCAAGAGTCTCTACTCCAAAGGGAACAAATTCGAAGTTGAAGGAAATACTTATATTTGAGACGTTTAGTATTAATAAACTAATGGATTGATTTCACTTATCAAATTTTATCCGACAAAATAGAAAGCACGCTTTTATTTAGACCCGTTATTATAGGGGTATTCCGGAGGTTTTTGAGCGTAACATGCCGTTGAGGTCCCGGTAGAATGCGAGAGCGATCCCGGAGACTCTGTAACGTGAAACTACTCGAGGTGGAGTTGAAGTAGGGTAAGCCAACCAGTCTCTGAATTCTGGTGTGTGTCGAGTCCCAATTACCCCTGCAAGTTTTGGGGACAGGTGTATGTAGGTTTCCGAGGTGGATGTGCATTTGCACATGCGTAAAAAAAAGGGTTAACCGGACCATCACCGCGATAGGTACGACAAGGCCTAACTAACCCGAGTTCACCATCCACAGTTGTCTTATTCATGATATATTTATTTAAATACTAAATCTTTTAACAACGGACCATATCAAAAATCAATTTGAGGTCATTGAACTTTCAAGTTGCGCGAATCAATTTGTTCCTAATCATTTGTTTTGAATCTTGAACACAAGAGAAATATAGATCGGAAAATTCATTTTAATAGCAGTTATTATATTACAGTTTTCCAATATGGGGAGTGTTCTGAAGAGTTGTTTTGGTTATCCTTCCTGCCGTTTCATCACCGTAGGAGCCGTATTGACTCAAAATTTCATCCGCATCACCTTGATGGCTGGAAGTCCTCCACGGTCCGCTTTCAGACACTTTCTTTTGCGAATTAGGGAATTGTGGAAACGACTACTGGTGGTGGTCTTCTCTGGGAGATACGACCTCCAATTGTTTTGAATAGGTTACTCCTTCCTCAAAGGCCCACTAAAGTGTCCATTGACTGCGAAGACTGTCCTTTTTGGGCGCCCCGTAGGCTCACTTGCCCCAAGATTTTTTTGAACTAAACTACGATTATTGTGGAATTAATGATTGGTTCTCTTATTACTGAATATTATGTACATCTTAATATCACTTTAAAAGCTAATTAAAGAAGGCCCAGTGGTTTTGGACTGTGATTGCTTCGATGTCTGACTGTACACAATTGGATTTTCTTGGCCACATTACACTAAGGCGACCGACCACGCAAAAAATCATGTCGCACGTCGACATTTGCCACACATGCCTGATCACATACACACCAAAAAAAATATACTATAACAAAATATTTCCCAAATATACAGTATTCACAATATTCTTCACCTACATACTAATAATAATAACAAATTAAAAAAGTTTGGTCCCTATATTAGTGTATATAACTTATGTAACCTACTTACTTTTTGTTATTTTTTTCTATGTGTATTATGGCCATGAAGTGTAAATAAATAAAATAAATGAATAAATATATTTAATACATTTCCTCGCTGTATTGAGATACTAATAAGTTGAAGAAAGCAGCTCTGGAGTCACCGATACCACCAGACACCGACAAGTCTCTACTCCATAGGGAACAAGATCAAAGTTTTTTATTTTCCGCCCGCTAAACATAATAATTAATAAATAGGAATTATCTGTATTTTTGTAACTTCTTGAGTTATATCACAAAGTTCGTTCACCACAACGCTACATTATCTCTAAGTAATGTCTGTATTTATTTCCATATTTTTTGTAAAGAAATATGAATTCCTACACAAAACTTTTTCCCGCGCTCCGTGCGTCAAATGTCAGGCGGGAAATGTCAAATTAACCGTGCGTTCACTGGCGACGTCAGCCGAGCATAACATGACCACAGAACATGACGAATTATATAGACGCGGTCTTATGAACTGCTCGCACTGTTGGCTATTAAACGCCGTATATGAATCGACGCAGCAATTTTGGCCTGGTGGCTTCAGCATATCTGAGGTCGTGGGTTCGATCACCGGCTGTGCTCCAATGTACTTTCTGTCTACGTATATGTGCGCATTTAACATTCGCTCAGTGTAAAACATCGTGAGGAAACCATCTTGCCTTAGACACAAAAAGTCGACGGCGTGTGTCAGGAACTTGTCCGTTAGATTTAAAATGATCATGAAACAGATTCAGAAATCTGAGGCCCAGACCAAAAGAGGTAGTAGCGCCACTATTAATAATAATATAATACTGTTTAGGTATTGCGGTTATTCAGGAGGTATTAAAGTATACTTCTAAATTCGTATGGAACGACAGTACCTACGACACGATCTATGATTCCGAACTTGCTAGCATAATATATATCACATTTAATATATTCACAAAAAATCATACACTATCCTTATAGTAACTAAACCAATACGATAATGTCGAGAAATTAAATGTAATAAAATATATCACCCATTATATAGGAGTGCCTTGTACACCATGGCTTCCATTGCCAAAAGGAGTGCAGGTCGTTTTACTCGCTACTCCACTGTAAACTGATCAGCCCACTACCGAATATATCAAGCTCTGGATAATCCTGGCTACCAATACGACTAGGAAAGTGTGTAACCGGTATCCGTAATAACTATTGTAATTATTGTGGAATCACTTTTTGCCTGACAAATAGAAGGAGCGCTTAATGACATGAAGCACTAATAACTTCTTTTGACGGCGTGCCATGTTCGGACAACGACCTCGTACGTGAGGGCGCGTTATAAAGCCATACAGCGCCATCTAGTGACAGAAAACCAATGTTTTAAATACGGTGTTTATTTATTTTATTTTTGCAGAGGACAATCAGAACGAAAGTATGTTATAGAAAGGATAAACGTGTGAAAATGATACGAGAACTTCGGAAGGCGTCAGACCAGATCCATCCATTCCTTACAATCGTGTAGCCCGCAATATGTAATGTATACAAAAATAGTGATAAGTTTGCTAGTATAGAACATACGCACAATGTTATTACTCGGAACAAACGCAGGCTGCAATTTCCCCGTACTAGACTATCTTAAGTAAGTAATTCTTTTTTTTAAATCCCAGAGGCTCTTTTATCTCTGCCATTTAATAAATTTCAGAAATGTATTAAAGAAAAGCTGTGTGACAAGGATTACTATAAAGATGGGACTAAAGCTAGACAGGCTACTTCTAATTAATTTGCGATATTTGTTTTAAAAAAGTGTTGATTGATGATTTGCTATTTTAAAAGAGTACCGAGAGTTTTTCACGCCGGCTGTTTCTCTCGTCCTACACCCTCTGTCTTCTTGACCGATGTGTAGGGATGTCTATTATACTACGTATTCAAATTTAATGACGTGGAATAAGTGATACCTGTTACTTATATTCCATAATAAACGTATACTTTTTTATCGCAACTCCCGAGGGAGTAGGTATCAAAGAAGTCGCAAGTCCGCCAATGACTCGCCGAAAAGTTTCCATGGAGTTGCTGAAAATTTAACACATAATATACACAATGTCGGTACTGTGAATTCACTCTGCGAACATATAAATATGTCGATAGTATCGGAAGCAGCATTCAGTCGGCGCAACGTCTTTGTTAACGGGGCTCTGTACCATAGACTCGTTCTGATACACCACCTTACGCAAGACTTTCAGTATATAGTAAGCCAAGTGTAACTCCCAATCCCGGAAGTTACACTTGGCGGTGAAAGAAAAGAAGCAAAAATGGAACAGAATGAACGGAGTGGTATCCACGAAATGGGAAACGAAACAGAGGCAGGTAGATAAGATGTTAGGATGATATAAAAAAGGAAGCGGTCTAATGTGTCGAACCGATAGAGAACGCCACAATGTAAACATTAAGAGACGGCCCTTGTCGTAGTACAAGCTGTAAATAAATAATATAGCCGATATTAGAAGTACCTAATAGGAGGCAAACGGGCAGGAGGCTCATCTGATGTTAAGTGATACCGCCCATGGACACTCACATTGCCAGAAGGCTCGCAAGTTGGTCTTAAAGGATCCTAAGTCGAAACCCGGTTCGGAAATACTTCAGTGACCAGCTGGTTCCACATAGTGCCGTAAGAACCGCCGTAAGAAACGCTCAGTTGTATACTCAGTATTAGTTATAGTTGCATGTTATTTTTAGTATAAAAAAAAACAATAAAAAAAAAAAAAAAAGTCAACAAAACAATCAAAAAAAGTTAACAAAAAGTATCTTTTTGTTAATTAATTATGCATCTCTTGTACTTTACCCTCTGTAGGTGTTACATTTTTTTTCTATTGATCCATTTTAGGGTAGCCTAGAAGAAATCGCTTGTTAGCGATAAGGCTGCCCGTTGCCTAATAACTTGTGTAACCTCCTTACTTTTAGTTTTTTTTTCTATATGTATAATTATGTGTATTATGGCAATGAAGTGTAAATAAATATATTACTTTAGGCACATTAACTTATATTTAGCTTGTAAGTTAAAGGGCATTAAAGGAGATTTTATTAATATAGTATTTTGGAGTCTAGAACTTTTATTATATATGTCACCGTAAAATTGTAAACACCGTTAGATTGTAATCTATCTCGCGAGATTGTGAACTGTCGAAAGATTGTGAACACGACGTACTGCTTACAATTTAACGTATTTTTATTCGGTACATTGTAATCTATCGATGTGAAACCGTCAAATTGTGAAACGGATCGCACCTCGCGCGCTGATTGGTTGAACGGAATATGCCCCGCGCCACCATATTTTTTTTTTTAATTCGTTTGTTGTCAAATGTAAATTGATGAATGTAAATTGATGTCGTGTTGAAAGTAACTCACAGTTTTAGAATTAGTTATATGAAATTGTTGGGAAGTAAAATTAATCTGTGATTGACCAAAGAAGTTTGAATGATAACTAAGTTAGTGTTGGAAATGAAATGAAAGAAAATTTCATTACTTTTTTTCGTTTCTGATTTTTTATTTTGATACAATTTTTTTTACCATGTGATATCAGAATTATTGATTACCTATTAAGGAATGAATACTTGATGTCACAATTCTTGAAGTGAATTCAGTTAATTTGACTGATACCCGTGTTTCATTCCTAACTCTATGGACATAGAACGGTCTACTATTTATAAAGCCGACCAATCAGGGACAGCCTTCGGACAGTTAACAATTTTACGGTGACATTTATATAACTTGACGGTGTAATCGGTGTTAAATATATAGCAGTCTTAATTATCTATAATGAAAGATTATTGAATTGTTTAGAGTCTTTTGTTTTACGAAATTGCACCCCGCGACCACCCGGATAGGATATCGTGTTTCGGTTCGATTCCCGGAATTATAAATATAAAACGTGTCGAAAAGTTTTATATAAGCTTCGTTAAGCAGTTGAAAAAAGGATTAATCTTACGGTGTTAACTTAACCTAAAGTTTTGTTTTATAGAGCAGAGGGCAAACGGGCAGGAGGCTCACCTGATGTTAAGTGATTCTGTCGCCCGTGGACACTCTCAATGCCAGAGGGCTCGTGGTTGCGTTGCCGGCGTTTTAAGGTTAAGTTAACTAATAAACGAAACGATAACCATATTCTGTACCATAGAGGTTTAATATGAATGTTCATAAATAAATAGATTTAATTTAAGTTTTTGTAAAAGTCTTGACTTTTTGCAAATTTACAAGGATTAGGATGCTAGCTGTTGTTTATTATTATAAGCTATAATAATTATAAATTATATATAACAAAAAACAATTATACTAAAGATATAGCCAAAGATGGAATACATAGTATATACAAAAATGTTATAACATTTAGGAAAGGATTTTTTTTAATACATACAATAAAGTTCACAAAAAAAGAGTGCGGCTTTACATGAATTACAATCTAGCCTATAAAATAATTATGGCTAATAAGTAATATTATTTTGACCTAATTCTACAGTACTAATGAATAGCTTAAACTAAGGTAATGTTCATTAACAGTCTTAGTGTTCTATAATACATATTTTGACACTATGTTCGTGTTCGTGTACGACGAAAGGACAATAATAATAAAAATTATTAAATACATGTAACTAAGTAATACCATTCGGGTGTGTTGTGATGGTGTGATACCCTCAGTGTGTGTGGGGTGAGCTCATGATGCTGGTGATTTAAATATGGATATTATTAATACTCGCCAAACGCATTTTGTCTTTGTTTTTTACAAATTCGGATTTTAAATTATACTTAAAACATTTGCAACTGATTTTTTTATTGCTTCTTATTAAAGAATTCAGAGACAGTCAAATACTCATTATCAAATAGTCATTTTGGATCCTTCAGTACGTTTATGAATATTATCTCATAGTGTATTTAAAATAAACCTTATTCTACATATATTGCATTTAGTTATAATAGAATATGTCCATCTCGAGACTATTTTTAATAGCTCGTTCTATCCATAAATGCTTTCGCTTTAAATAGCGGTTCCCTTGGAAAACAATCTACGATTTAATAAAGTCATCAACAGGTTTTAAATCAGTTTAACATCAGTTTAATTAATACAGAACACAAAAGCCGGAAGGTATGGGCGGTACAGTAACGGTTCCTGACACAGATAAATAGAAAACATTGTTACAACCATTTTCTAGTTTATGGTATTATATGACGAATAAATAGAGACAAGAAGAAATTGTTGGGGAATTGGGGACTTTTCTACTTCACATTACAAGTTCAAAATAGATGTATTTTTGTAGCGGAATATCCAATTCACTAAATTATTGACAAATATCCTCAAACGGTCACAGATTGACGGACGATGACAAAGCATGTTTTAGATATACATATTTACATTATCATTGCATTACGTTACTAATATAACCTCAAAATTCAAATTTTTTAATAATAACATTCTAATGATATGATATGAACGTCAATAAAGAATTACATATTAAATGCTAAATTCTTCTAATTTTACATTTACTGCCAGTTCTCAAATCAAGGGCGTAGAACGGACGAGAAGAACTGGCAATAAACTCTCCGCCACTCTTTTTAATAGCCAAGTTTTTTTGTTTTACAAAAATGTTTGTAAGGAGCTGCAACACCATGTTCCACATAACATCTTAAGTAATTAATAGTTAAATTATAATTAAAAAAACAAAGATTTGTTCTCTTTCAGTAGTAGGAATGGTGAAATAGGAGCACGCACATACGTTCTCGTTGGAACAACCTCAAGGAATGTTTGACAGAGCTACATAAAAATAAATCTTCGGCTGTCTAATCCTAACCCGGTCTTGGAGTTTGATTTCCTCGGCTTGTGTTTTTGAACGAAATATATATTTTGTGAAATTTAAAAATGATAATTGACATGACAAAGGGATAAATGCGACGCCATCATGTCTAAGCGTTTTGGCGGGTTCTTAAAAATGTTTTATTTTTAAAACCAATACTTAAAAGAATTAAAAAGGTCTATAGTCACTAATAAATAATATGAAATGGTTTTTAAAGCCTATTAATTAACATAGGGGTTCCAACACAACACTACAGCATCAAGAGCCGAAATGTAGTTACTTAGTAGTTAATACATTGGTCATTTCTTTGTAGCTACGAACATTGAGGTTTTATTAGTAACGTAATGCAATGATAACGCATATAATAATAGTAAGTAACATTCTTGCGTGTGTTTGTAAACTCCTGCGAAATGGTGATAGCGAATTTTATGTTTTTTTCTATATTCAGTTCGTAAAGTATTTTTATCAACCTTTAATTTTATGATTTGGCATTAACCATACATAGAATCTTTAAATTTACCAAAACACCCATTTTTTTATATTTTAATCAACTTTATATGGTAAAATGTCAGCTCAGTTTAATATAAAAAACCCTCGGCTTAAACTAAGTACCTGGTGAAGAAAACCCGGTAGAGCGAGGCTGCGTTGGCGGGATAGAGTTAAGGACCTCGAAACAATAGATGGTCCAAGTTGGACTCAAGAACCACGAGATAGAATCCGATGGCGAAATATAATGAAGGAGTCTAAAGCTAATAGCCATTGATGATAATTAATATTCAAAACTTTCGTGCAATTTACGTACGTCGTTAATTTTTTTCCTATTTTTACAGTAACTAAATACAATAGACAACTTATAAATATAAAAATTTAACTAAAAACAGGCGTTAATTAAAAATTGAAGATGGCGCCTGGTGCCGCGGTGACCCCAGTGCTGGTGCTTTCCTGGCTCAACGATTAAGTATCGCAATACAGCGAGGAAATGCTGCCAGCGTTGGCCGTTGAAGGTTCACTGCCAGAGGGACCAAACTTTTTAAATTTGTTTTTATTTTAAAATTAATATTTAATAGGTTAAGAAAATTGTAAATACTGAATACTAGATTACTAATAAAAACAATTATAATTAAATAATTTAAAAAAAAAACAAACAAAACCTAAATCAGAAATCTTTGTATAACTATTAACTAGGGATGTGAAAAAATAATCGATTATTAAAAAAATCGATTTTAATCGATTTTTTAAAAAGTAAAAATTGATTTTTTACGCGATTTTTGTATTTAAAATAATCGATTAATAATCGATTATTTTTATAATTGAAAATCAATCATAGTCGATTTTTTATCAGCCATCTCCCGACATTATGTCTGGTCTTTTATAACCCGGACCTCGAACTATTAGGGATAATCGATATACAACGATGTTTACAATGCGATACAGTGAATCCGATTCCTTGAAGATGTATATACTCGATGCATTGATGTTTTTTTTGTAAAACATCGAAAGGATGATTAAACCAGTTAATTTTACAAAAACTCAAAGTTTGAATGGAGCACTATAATTTAAAAGTAAAATAAATTTATTCAGCAGCACAAGATTACATACAATTAAAAAGACATCAAAAATACTGCAATGTGCTACTGAAAAGGCATACACTCAGCATTTATCAAATTTCACCTAAAATCTATCAAAACGACATTAAGTTAATTTCGATTTTGATTATTCTTAAACGTTAATTTGTGTTTATAATTTCTATTGTTTATATGAAAAATAAAATATTTAGGGTGATTATTTTGAAATTAATTCAAAAATTTGGAAAAAATCGATTAACAAAAAAATCGATTATTTGTTAATCGATTTTTCATGCTAAAAAAATAATCGATTAATAAAAAATAGATTTTTTATGCAGAATGTCACATCCAGGGATGTGAAAAAATAATCGATTATTAAAAAAATCGATTTTAATCGATTTTTTGAAAAGTAAAAATCGATTTTTTTACGCGATTTTTATATTTGAAATAATCGATTAATAATCGATTATTTTTATAATTAAAAATCAATCATAGTCGATTATTTTTATAATTGAAAATCAATCATAGTCGGTTTTTCATCTGCCACCTCCCGACATTATGTCTGGTCTTTTATAACCCGGACCTCGAACTCTTAGGGATATTCGATATACAACGATGTTTACAATGCGATACATTGAATCCGATTCTTTGAAGATGTATTGATATACTCGATGCATTGATGTTTTTTTGTAAAACATCGAAAGGATGATAAAACCAGTTAATTTTACAAAAACTCAAGTTTGAATGGAACATTATAATTTAAAAGTAAAATAAATTTATTTAGCAGCACAAGACTACATACAATTAAAAAGACAACAAAAATACTGCAATGTGCTACTGAAAAGGTATACACTCAGCATTTATCAAATTTCACCTAAAATCTATCAAAACGACATCTATTGGTTAAACATCAAACATTAATTATTATTAAAACATTCAGGGTAAAAAAATACTTACTGTATCCGATGAAAATATACAGTCTTGTAAATTAATAAATCCCAGACGAGAACACTTTAATTATATGCTTAGTTCTTATCTAAAATCATTGCCTCTAGCCGTTGGCGTAGTTTTCCTATCTAGGCATTATCAGTATTTTGTATAATTTAGGATTAAATGCCGTGGTAATAATAATAAATCGACTTTAAAACCATACTGTTAAAATTATATATCAAATGATTAGTTAAAGGAAAGGCTAAATTCAAATCGTCCATGCGATAATACGTTTTAAAAAATTAATATTTTGGCCTTGGCTTCAGCGTGCGACTCTCATACCAGAGGTCGTAGGTTCGATCCCCGGCTGTGCACCAATGGACTTTCTTTCTATGTGAGCATTTAACATTTGCTCGAACGGTGAAGGAAAACATCGTGAGGAAACCGACATGTCTTAGACCCAAAAATTCGACGGCGTGTGACGGTGTGTCAGGCACAGGAGGCTGATCACATACTTGCCTATTAGATTTAAAAATGATCATGAAACAGATTCAGAAATCTGAGGCCAAGACCTAAAGAGGTTGTAGCGCCACTGATTTATATATTTTATTGGTTATCTATATAAATAAAAAATATCGCAAATTATATTGCTAAGCGTAAACGAAGACGGCTGGACTAATTCGAGTGTTTTGTTATTTCTTCCTTGAACTCTGATGAATGGCTTTATGGAGAGAAAAATTGCACAGAAAAAAATAAAAAAAAGTCTTCTTTTTCTATAATTGTGAATGCTAACTCTATGGGGTAGCATAGCGAACTGTTCCATATATATATATGTACTAAAAAGGTAGGCTAAGGAATATCACATTAAGGTGAAACGAAGTTCGCGGGGGCAGCAAGAAAACAGAAACAAATAGCACTAGGTAAATGATTCTCCTCTTCTGGAGAAATTCTGTATTTTTTCTTGTATTATCAAGGTCAATAGGTGATCCAAGGTCAGGAGTGCCTGAGAGTACAGGCCTCCTACATTAATTTCATCAAAAATTTATTAAAAAATTGCCAGAGTTAACTTGACTTGAAGCCCTATATCCCCCAAGGGGGCAGAGGGCATCCAGCGTGAAAAACCAGCCTGTTCGGTCCTGGGCAGCTCTCTTAATTTCACTCCACGTCATTGCAGCTTCTTTCGCCTCGACAATGATGCTTCGTTGCCAGGTCAGTTTGGTGTGATGTTTCCTTTTGCCTTAAGGATTCCAGTCGAGAGCTCGCGCGGCAATGTGAGTTGGATCCCTCCAGAGCGTATGCCCCACTCATTTCCACTTACGGCGTTTTATAGACCTGTCAATTGGCACCTCTTTGCATAGCTACCATAGCTGCTGATAAGAGATTATCTCGGGCCAGCAGGATTCGAAGGATTTGACGAAGGCAGCATTCACGAAGACATGGAGTTGTTGTGTTGCTCTTGCAATTTTCGACGTTTCGCAACCATACAGCAACACGGTATTTATGTTGGGTCGGTAAGTGTAAACCGGTAAGTGGTTTAATTTACTGTGTGTATTAGAAAAAGTGATATGTCCGGAATAAAGGAGCCTTAAGCCTCATGGGAGAGAATAGAAAAATATTAGTGAATCAATTCAAGTCCGCTTCATGCTCTATTACGGAACTTGACTGTTAAACGTGTATTGTTAATTCCATACATGTTGATAAGTGAGATAAGTTCCATGCAATCTTTATATCTGGAGGCTTATTGCGGCACAAAGCAACGCGCAAGCAATCGTACGATTCGAATCCAATATATTCGCGGATGTTTGACGGAACGTTGCGACTTCTTCGATAGAATAAAGACTCCCCTCGTGATATATTGCGGGCTACTCGTTTGCGATACATGGATCTGGTTAGCACTGCGCCTTCATAAGTTATCATGTAATTTCACACGTGATTATCATATTTATAACAATGTTCACACGTATCGGATTGTCCTCCTTGTAACATGTATGATGTTTGAAAGCAAAAACTTACTAGTAAAATAGCGGATTAGGTATAAAATAGGCACTTAACAATGCTTTCTATAAAATTGATCAGCTCACTACCGAATATGTCAAGCTCATAAGTAGTGTATATTCTTTATTTAGGTTGGTTTTTGCAGACGGAATTTGAAAAATTCTGCTGGTTTTGAACCTAAGGAATTAATAATAATTTATTAATTAATCATCGGACGTCGAGGCAGAATACGAAATTCAACCCGTATCACCTCGATTTCACACCACACACCACCGTTCCACGACTGGCGGCAATTTTTGCTGCGCACCACCGCTATGTGGAACCAACTGCCCACTGAAGTATTTCCGAACCAATTCGACTTAGGATCCTTCAAGAAAATAACGTATCAATTCTGAAATGGTTGGCAACGCACTCGCGAGCCCCCTGTCATTGTGACTATCCATTGGCGGCGGTATCACTTAACATCAGGTGAGCCTCCTGCCCGTTTGCCACTGTTCTATAATGTCATGTCCTTTTACTGTTCTGCTAGAGGCTACAGCTCTCTGTTCGCACCGTGATATCATTTTAACAAAAGAAAATAGTTTAGTTACGATTCAAATTCAGTAATAAGACTGTAACGTGCGGTCGGCGCGCGTTCAGAGAAAGCGAACAATGGCTTAGATCGACTAGATACCTTTGACCTTTGATCTTGTACCGTAAGGTACTTGAATACATTTATTTATCTTTCAAAAGGATTTCAAACTGGATATATTCAAAAACCGTCACATAGTTAGAATACTTTGTTATTTAAACCTCTTTGGAAGGTTATTTGCGAATATCCCGGTGCACAGAGTAGATAAGTTTCTATATTATCTATGTCAATTTTTTTTCTTAATTTTCGGCAAATAGAAAAGAGAACTTATATGGTATTACTGAGCAGGCTTCAGCGCCCTTCTAAAAAAGGATTTCGGAGTTTCAACTTGTGTTTGCCACTATTATAAATATACATGCGGACCCCACAGACTTTGCCCTGCATGATATTTCAATCAATTAGGTTATTAAACAAAGTATGAAATGAGAGACAAAAAATATATATATATACACTGGAATTGCAATATACGATGGCAAGACCGGACGGTATGAGTTTGATTCCATGGAAGATGGGCCGGATGCTGTGTGTGCAACCTGTTCAGACACACTGACCCGTTCCCATTTACATGGAACAAACAACTGCTACGGCTTGTGATGCGGCTGATAAAGCTAAAGCATGCAAATACAGGGGCCTAGGCTCCGAATATTATTTAGTCCTATTTGGTGTCGAGACCCTTGGTCTGTGGGGACTTAGCGCTATAAGGCTTTTTAAGGACCTAGCAAAAAGGTTAGTCGACATCACAGGAGACAAAGATTTAGTCTAGCTATTGAAAGGTGGAACGCTGCCAGTATCTTCGGAACCTTGCTTAAAGGGACTCCTTTTAATAATATATTTTAGTTATTATATTTTAAGGTTATTGCTTTTTGTTGTCATAATTTATTTTAGCAGTATTATGTTATTTTCATTTTATTTAGAATAATAATAATGTTATAATAATTTCATTATTATTTATTTAGAAATCACATAAATTTTTCTAAAAAAAAATTCGTTATAATCAATAAAGTTTGTTTATTACGAGTTGATGAACAATATTTTTAGTAAATTTTTGTCTTTTGCGCCACCCGAACGCATACAAAAAATGTATTGAAATCTGTCCAGCCGTTTAAGAGGACTTCAGTGACATCACACGTATAGTAGAATTTACAATTTTCTTAACCTATAAAGTAATAATAAAAATAATTAAAGAAGAAAGAAGAAAATCAAAACAAATTTAAAAAATAAAAATTAAAATAAATTAAATTTAATTTAATTTAATTTTTTGGTCCTTAGTAGAATTATATACATAAAGATAAAGATTGTTAGGTCGTTTGTTCGATTGAGACTGTTTCGAAATAAGTGTACTTGTTTACCTTTATGAATATAGATATTTTGAGTTTGAGTTTGTACCACAGACTCGAAAGTCCAACACGATCAGACAAAATAGACTACAAGAAGGATTTATCTGCATCTAAGATCTGTGAATATTTTTAACTTTAAACATGAGCGCACAATCTGATAAACAATTATTACTTTCTGGAATAAAGAAATGAATGCCTCGTGTACATAAAACATAGTTCTTATACTATTCTTAAATATCACACAAATATAGAGTATCTATAATATTCTAAAGCTATATAATAATAAGGGGGCGTCCATAAATTACGTGAGGTGTTTTTTTAAATTTTCTGTACCTCCCTCCCCCCCTGGTGAGATGTCGTGAGATTTTATTCAACCCCCTCCCCCAAACTCACGTGAGATTTTTCTTACGTAAAAGCGTAAGAAGGTATCTTTTTGAGCTCGGAGAACTCAAAATAACACAGAATTCGTACTATTGAGCTCGAAGAGCTCAAAATCAAAATAAATGAATTAATGTTGAGCGTTTAGGTATGGAGTTAGCGGGAAGTTGCAGAGATGGCATTTAGGGTCAACCGTTTTCTTAATTTTTTTTTTCAATCAGAAAAAAAATTGCGTGGTATTTGCCGAGACCCCCCTCTCTCCAACGTAAGATTAAATGAGATTTGACTCGACCCCCTCCCCCCCTTAAACACCTCACGTAATTTATGGACGCCCCCTAAGGAAATGATAAATAGATTTAAAAGCTTTAGTCCCTGTGTACCTTTAAAACTGGCGTAACCTCGCTGCATTGCAATACTTATTCGTTAAAGAAAGCACCAGCTCTGGGGTCACCGGTATCTACCAGCCAACTTCAATCTTTATTTATTTATTTATTAATACTTCGTTGCGTATACATTAATATAGTACAATTGACATAATTAAATAAAAAGGAGAGCAACTGGCGGCCTTATCGCTTTCGAGCGATCTCTTCCAGGCAAAACTGTGAGAAAAAAAAAGTATTAAATTACATAAGGTAGGCAAGAAGTGCAAAAATACATGTATTACATATGGTTGTTGAGAAAAAGAAACTAAACAGGAACAAAAAACAAACTAAACTAATAAAGGATTCATGAAAAAAAAAGTGCACATGAATCATTATAATTTAATTTCAGAATTTAATTTAAGATCAGTCTCACGTCAGTTGGTAGGTACCTATTATTAAAGTTAGGGATACGATGTGGACAGGTAATGTTTGTACAGAAGAAATTTAAAGGAAGATAGAGAAGGAGCTAAGCGAAGTGAATTCCATAGCTTAACTGCAGAGACCTTAAAGGACTCGCCAAGAAAGGAGGAATTTTTAATTCTTTAATTACCTGTGCACTTGAATCCCACGGCCCATCTCTACTCCAAAGGGAACAAAATCAAAGAAGGAAAGACTTTTATATTTTCCATCTTCTCATATATTAGTTTAACTACAAATATTGCAACAATATTGTTTTAAAGTTTCATAACCGCGTAATATACAGGAAACGTACAACAAGGAACGTATAACGTGAACTATTACTTCTCAAATCCGGGCGTTAAAGGGATGAAAAACACTAGAAATCTCTGCCGTTCTTAATATAATAGCCTTTGTTTCCAAAACTTTGAAGTTTATATGGTAAAAACTGTAGGTAAAATACAATGTATCATATAGGAACTATCATATGCTTGCATTTAGGGATGTGACATTCTGCATAAAAAATCGATTTTTTTTAGCATGAAAAATCGATTAATAAATAATCGATTTTATCCTAATTTTTGAATTAATTTCAAAATAAACACCCTAAATATTTTATTTTTCACGGTTTTTTAAATTAAAAATAAACAATAGAATTTAACTTAATCTCGTTTTGATAGATTTTAGGTGAAACTTGATAAATGCTGAGTGTATGCCTTTTCAGTAGCACTTTGCAGTATTTTTGTTGTCTTTTTAATTGTAAGTAGGTAATCTTGTGTTGCTGAATAAATTTATTTTACTTTTAAATTATAGTGTTAATTATAGATTTTGTAAAATTAACTGGTTTTATCATCCTTTCGATGTTTTACAAAAAAACATCAATGCATCGAGTATATCAATACATCTTCAAAAAATCGGATTCAATGTATCGCATTGTAAACATCGATGTATATCGTATATCCCCAATAGTTTGATGTCCGGGTTATAAAAGACCAGACATAATGTCGGGAGGTGGCAGATGAAAAATCGACTATGATTGATTTTCAATTATAAAAATAATCGATTATTTTTTCACATCCCTACTTGCATTGCAGTTTCTGGTTTGTCCACCGTTAGACGCCTCCTCCACTCGTATCTGTCGTGTGCCAGGTGCCTCCAGGTGACTTTTCGACACTGGTTTTAATTCGCTTTATTATTGTTCTTGGATTTTTCAGTGTGTCTAACTGATAATTGATAAATCTTCTTTAGTGATTCTTAATCTAGCGATATGGCTTGATTTCGCTGTGGGGCATAGACTTGAATGATAACCTCGTAAGTCCAGAGAACGAAACATTACAGGAAACGAAAAAAAATGTTTCAATTCGTCAATGTTCGTTAAAATATTGTTATATGTTTTGTCCATAGTTTTAGGATGGTTAAAAGGACTTATTTATTAATAGCATAAATTTGTCCTTACTTCATGATTACACCAGTTAAATGACATGAGTCAAGAATAAAAATAAATGTTTTTTTAGATATACAGCTGTTTCGTATAACATGGAATATTTAAAAATAGCATACATAGCATATGTGGCATGGGACTAACTAATTGCTTGTCTATTAGACAATTTAGGTTCACAGAGTAGGATGCCGGGTCTGTCTCCTGTAGCTGATAAAAATATAAATCTCAGCCATTCAAACCACTACGTGCTTCTTGTACATACGATATCTTTAAAAAAAATGTTTTCATAATGCCGGCGACGTACTTGCGAGTTTTATAAAGTATATTATAATACGATGTTTCAATAATTTTACATTATTTTAAAAAGGTAAATGTCTGTAGTTAAAATAAAAAATTTGTTTATTATGGAACATAAGATACATGTATCACTTATTCCACGTCATTAAATTTGAATTTGTAGGCATCCCTACTCATCGGCAAAGAAGACAGAGGGTGTAGGCCGATAGAAAAAGCCGGCGTAAAAAACTCTCGGTACTCTTTTAAAATAGCAAATCATCAAACAACACTTATTTTAAAACAAATATCGCAAATTAATTAGAAGTAGCCTGCTAGCACTAGTCCCAGGCCCTTTAATCAACTAGATAATCGTTAACTTTATAGTAAGCCTTTTTACACAGCTTTTCTTTAATACATTACTTAAATTTATTAAAAGGCAGAGATAAAAGAGCCTCTGGGATTTATTAAACAAGAGTATCCCTTTTCCCAAAAAAGAATTACTTTAGATTGTCTAGTACGGGGAAATTGCAGCCTGCGTTTGTTCCGAGTATTAACATTGTGCGTATGTTCTATTCTAGTAAATTTATCACTATTTTTGATACATACTTAATATTTTCATAAATATATTGCGAGGAAAATGTAAGTATGTTAATTTCCTTGAATTTATCTCTAAGAGATTCCCTACATTTTAAATTATAGATTTCACGAATAGCCCTCTTCGTTGAGCTACGGGTTTTAGAATTCTATTTTATTTCCAAACAATCTCGATTCTTATTTACACAGTATAGCGAGGACATAAGTTTTTTTCAATAAGATATTTTTCCCCTCGACACAAAAACACAATAGAAGAGGTGAATGACTGAGCTGCGTCGACCACATCATTACAATTTCTTGGCTTGGATACCTTTTTTACTTAAAATCAATTATTTGAAGTAGATATTGCGACACCTATTTTATGACACTATGGAATTATAAATTTTCATCTGTAAGCTTTTTAATAACATTTATTTATTTACAACTTATGGCCAAATTTTAACTAAATATTACAAAACTATTGTAAGCAGTGTTGACCTAGTGGCTTCAGCGTGCGACTCTCATCCCTGAGGTCGTAGGTTCGACCCCGGCTGTGCACCAATGGACTTTATTTCTATGTGCGCATTTAACATTCGCTCGAACGGTGAAGTAAAATATCGTGAGGAAACCGACACGTCTTAGACCTAAAAAGTCGACGGCCTGTGTCAGGCACAGAAGGCTGATCACCTCCTTGACTATTAGATTGAAAAATGATCATGAAACAGATTCACAAATCTGAGGCTTAAAAGAGGTTTAAGATCCACTGAAAAAAAAAAAATTTGTTTATTCATTTTAAGTACACATGTATTACAATGTGTAAGATTTGGGAACCTTTTTAAGTCAAAAATACCTATGTCAGGGTTTTACTTTATCTGATTTATTATTATAAAACTATTGTACAATATCTCTTATAAATCAAAATAACTTTATTATAAAAAATATGATTAAAATATCCTCATTTAACCCGCCCACCTCAAATAAACGTCCTCGCGTGGAGGATCGTGGTGATGACCCCAAGGCGGACTCTGGCGTTGGCGGTGGTGGTGAGCGTAATGACTCTTATTTACCATTTTACAAACCAAATGATATCAAATCAAATTACGTTTATTCAATTTAGATGCTTCTTAGAGCATGCTTATGAATGTCAACAACGTTTACCAAATTCGCGAAAGAGCAAGACTGCACCATCCGTTCGTAAAACTACCAGGAGGCTTTGTTCTGAGAAGAACGGGCAAGAAACTCAGCAAGCTTTTGCCCTCCCTTTACATTACAACTATTCAAAGGAAAATGTCATAAACCACAACGTCATTAAAGTTACATAAGTAAAAAAAAATATAAAAATCTGTTCTGTGATTTACCACATTCATCATTACACACAAATCAAATTATAAGAATATAATTACAACTATTGCCAAGCGTTTTTATCTTCCAGGTAGTCATTGAGTGTGTAGTAACCTTTACACATTAAGGTTTTTTTGATGTGTGTTTTGAATCTGTTTAAAGGCAGTTCCAATATTTCACTGGGAATCATGTTATAGCAGCGTATACTTAGGCCCATAAATGAAGTATTTATTTTCTGCAACCTGTAAGACGGCTGGAAAAGTTTTCCCTTATTTCTTGTATTCCTATTGTGAATGTCGCTGTTCTTTAAAAGAGAACTAATATTACTACGCACAAAAACGATACAGTTGTAAATATATTGGGAAGGTACCGTCAAAATATCGATTTTCTTGAACAAATTTCTTAGTGAAGTGCCTGGTTTCAAGCAATACTTAATATATAAAAGACTGTATCCGGAGAACTCTGTTAATACCGACTTTAAAGTACATATTTGTCGAAGCTACCAATAAGGACAGACTGGGCAACAAGAGCCCCATTTACTTAAACCACATTTTTGCAACAGAAATTAAAGGTGTGACGGCAATTCAAAGAGTCAATGCCAGTAAAATTGCAGTTATTTTTAAACAGTATAATAAACTTTATCAACAATGCATCATTTTTAAAAAAATATGACATGAAAGCTTCCATTTCTGCTGCGCAGATTGAAAAGACAGGAATCATAAGATTCGTTCTGACTAACATTTCAAATAAAGAGTTGTACAGTAGGCTATCGTCAATATATGAAATTATTGCAATCAGAAGATTCACAAAGAAAGTAGGTCATGAATATGTTCCTTTACAAACTGCAATACTTAAACCAGACAAAGCACCTGAACTTGCTAGCTCATATAGACCAATATCCTTATCTTCATGTCTTGGCAAAATTTTTGAAACAATGTTAAAAGTGGTATGTTGAAGCTAATCACATCATTCCCAATGTCCAGTATGGCTTTAGACGAGGGCGAAGCTGTGCTGATAGTTTCATCTCTATAATATCTGATCTGAAACATGGGAAGGAAAATAAGTTACATACTGTTTGTATATTCCTTGATGTTCAAGGTGCCTTTGACAGTATAGATCCTGGTATACTTGTGAAAGTTATGTCAGGGCTAGATATACCGGGACAACTCTGTAAATGGATATATAACTTCTTAAATGAAAGGACAGTGTATGTAAAACACAATAATATGTTATATGGTCCAAAGTCTGCCTCGAGAGGCACAATGCAAGGTGCTACCTTATCCCCTTTACTGTATATTTATACTAGTGAAATTTGTAACTTCTTAGGCAATGTAAATAATTATGTAATTTTATTATTATAATGACATTTTACATTGAAAAATTAACCCATCCAAGAGCAATGTTCTGATATTCAGCAAAGATACACCAATCTATGTTATTTATAATGATGAAATTATAAACAAGGTAACCAGTAAGACATTTTTAGGAATAGTAATAGATCAGAAATTAAATTTTGAATCACATATTAAACATATTTCCAAAAATGCTTTAAGAGGTCTTAATATTATGAAATGTCTTGCTGCAGTATCATGGGGTGCAGATCCCGAAATACTTTCTTTAATATACAAATCAATTGTCAGAAGTAATTTTGATTATAGTTCCTTAGCTTATTTAAATAGCCCACATGTAAATAAAATTGATTTATTACAGAACAAGGCTTTGAGAATAATATCTGGTGCAATGTGCTCAACTCCCATAAGTGCCATGGAAGTTGAGACAAAAGTTATGCCATTAATATTGAGACGACTCTTACTTGCACACAGGTACTGTATCAAATTTCTATCTTCTAATAATATGCAAATAGTTAAAAAGATTGCACCATACCTAGACATTACTCCTTCTTCATTATTAACTGGAATAACCCTTCTCAATAAATATACACCACCTTTGTCCATAATATATCTGGAAATAAATAATAAGTATAAAAAGGCAAGAAAACAGTCCCTTTGGCCATGTTACTTTAACAGCTATCACACCATTTCACATCCAGTAAATATTCTCCCAAATACTTGGGAGAATATTTACCCAATTAATAATAATTCTGATATGATGCAATTCTTGTCACAAAATATTAGATATTACACTATATATACCGATGGCAGCAAGGAAATAACCATGTTCATGCAGCCTTTTATGATTCAAAGGCCAAGTTTTCTCAAAGCTCTGTTTTGAATAGATCTTGTTCCATTTTTACTGCAGAGGCTTATGCCGTTTATCAGGCCTTACTGCAAATTAGTGTAATTAATAACCCTAAACAGTATCCATTCCTTTTACTGATTATTTTCTAAATATTAAGGAAAACATTTACACTCTGTGGACAGAAATGTGGAAGAAAACAAGGGAAAGTGGTATGGAAGTAGTAGTGTAGTGTATCCAAGATAACCTACCTGTTAAACCATGGTATGACAAATTGAAATCTAGTGAAAGTCGAGATTTCATTACAACAATAAACAGATTGAGATTTGGTCATAATATTGCGCCGTCACACCTAGCAAGACTTGGGATTGTTTCAAACAATCAATGTAATCACTGTCAAGCAGAAGAAGGAACGATCCACCACATTATTTTTGATTGCCACAGTTTCCTCATTCAAAGACTTGTGCTGGCTAGTGAACTTAGTGTTACCAATGCATAAGTGTGTTTCTTTCTCCCGCCCGCCGCCAATCAACGTTTTACTAAATAATTACATAATAAAATACAATTCAAACAATTTAACTGATGAAATTTAGTGAAGTGAAGTTAGTCATAATACATATTCCAATTCCAAATAAGTCATGACTTAATAAAACTATGTTACCAGGTCATAAAATTACAAAAAAAAAACATACAATCTACAGATGACAGCCGACAGGAGACGCCAATGTCATATAGTTACTTTAACTGATATTTTTTTCCAGTATATATATATATATATTTTCAAATAAAAATAAAATTTTAACAGTTTATTTTAAATTTTACTAAATCCTATTTTACACAATATTCCTTTATATGTTAAGATTTTAGATATATGGCAACACACCGAGTGTACATAAAATAATAATTTTCCCCGCCGTGTCCAAAATTTACTGAAATGTCCAGTTCTATTCAAAGCTATTTACTATTATATAAAAAACACGGTTGGGATAATTTAAAGCTCACCATTGTATTTTATAAATTGATTGTATTTTATGTTAAGTTAGTATAGTTATTTGTGTAAGATATTTTGTTATACCTTTTTTTTAAAGTGCCAATGGACTTTGTATCCGGCTAATAAATAAATTTAAAAAAAAAAAACATAAAATAATATTGACGCTTAACAGTGTTGCCGTTGTGAGATTTGTGACCGATTTCAGGGAACTAACTATTACAGAAATCTCTATTTTTTCCATACTATTCAGTAAAATCCCACTTCATATTATTATATTTTAATTCCTTGTTTTTGACATGATAAAATAACATACAGTAGTGATGTTTGTCAGAATTATGAACGATTTATTTCAAACATAGCTTTGTACTTATAATCAAATACAATTTGGGTAACATTGAATTAAACAAATGGCAGCACTTGTAGCTAGTTTGGGAAGAGTGACTTGTCAGTTGTCTCTTTAGTGTTTATGTAAATATCATAGTTATCGGAAATTTTGAGTGTCATAGGATGTATCGGGAACCTTAAGTTGGCGGGGGGAAATTAATTTTTTGCACTTTTTTTTGGCTCTATCAACTGTTCGTTAACTGTTCTTCATTGTTCTATCAAAATTTTTTTTTGTTCGTTCTTATTTTTATTTTTTTTAATTATAAAAAAATTTACCCTCAATTTGGCACGAACTATAGATATTTTGATATTTTTTTGTTTTTTCTAATAGTTTAGAACTATTCAATAACTGTTCGTTCAAAATAAACAACTGTTCGGCTTTCATTATCCTGTAATTTAATAATAATTAACTTTTTTTATAAATCTTAATTAAGTGTTATTGCGCATGCGCAGTATCAATGCGCATAGTTCTCATAAATTATGCGCGGCCTATTTGAATTCGATTCAAAGAGACAACACAACAATAACAGCAACAACAACAAAATCATCATCATCATCATCATCATCTATTAGTACCAGGAGGATAAGTTACTAATTAGAAACCTTGAACAAAATTCTTAGAAATCGTTTGATAGCTAGATAATAATTAAAACGCAAAATATCAATAAAGGTTTATTTTCTCAAATTTAAATACTTAATGTAAAAAAGCCAGCCACATTATCTGCCTCCAACAGCTTGACAGACCTAGCGAGCCTGTTCGCTAGGTCTGTCAAATTGACTTGCTGTCATAATAATAATTAATAATTAAAAATATTGACTGAGAATGAAAAAGAAATTGGTTCTAGAATATATTGTATCAATATATAAATATATATAGGTCTACCAGGATCTGATGGCAAAAAGGGAAAAAAGAAATTGACGCTAGCAATACCGGGGAAATTGGAGTAAAACGTTTTGATACTTTATTTCCATTATATCGGCTGATTGTGTGTGATACATGCAAATATAAAAATTTATCCAATGATCAAGGATAATATTTGAAAATTTTACTGTGGCGAATGTGGGGTTTGAAATTTAGATGAAAACTCCAATTACTCCGTTCATGAGTTTATTCATTAATTATAGGCTATTAGAACTGAACTAGAAATGGTTCCAAATTCTGCACATCCATAAAAAAAGTCTTTATATGAAGGAGAAGACGCAGTATTTAATATAAACCTATCCTCTTGCATCTCAATTAACTGATCTTATTCTATGAACTGATTTTCAATTTTTATTACATGTTCACAAGATTTTCGCCATTCATCGATCCCTACTTGAGAGTAAGCTTCTTAAATCATTTCTCTGTTAATAGTTTTATATCACTTGCAGGTCTATTGACGTTTTTACCCGCAAGTTTTTGTTTCATTAGTCCCCAGATTAATTCTATGGGGTTTTACGTACAATGTTATGGTGGGAGCCTCAAAACTTCGTGGCCGTGTGATTTAAAAATCTCATCTATCTGATATTTAGTTTTTTTTTCAATTCGAAATCAAATCTATCCAAGTTTATTTTTTTTGCCACCTTTCCTGTTTTTACCGGGCGTACTAAATACGCCCTTATTAGATCAGCCTTCGGCAACAATTCATCTTAAGGTAGTATTAGAAACCCCTGAAATAAACCAAAGTTTATATAAGTACATAATATAATACACACGAAAATCCAATAAACCAAAGTATCAAGACGTGTCATTCCTACTAACCACTCAATGTGCAAGTGACATGGGCTCAATATCGATGATTGTGTATGTTCTGCACCTTGTTGATCAAGTATTCTTTGATAATCATTGAAAACAATATTTCTTGCTTGCGATCGAAGAGGTTTTTTCGACATTTTCACCGCTTTTTAAAGTAAATTTGAAGCCAAACCAAAAACAATTCCTCGAAATTTCAGATAGATGAAATTTTTTTTTGTTGCCACATGCAAATCGCTAAGTTTTAAACTTTTTTTTGCCATCAGATTCTGGTAGACCTATAGTTTGCATGGGACTAATCCTTTTCTATTTTTCTCAATCAATATATTTAATCAGGAATGTTAAAAGAATGGATAAGTACAAGAAATACGACTTTAGATGTTAAGAAAGAGTTCATTTTGTTTGTATAAAATAACAAAATATAAATGAAAGTAAAAACCGGGTGATGATGATGATTTTGTTGTTGTTGCTGTTATTGTTGTGTTGTCTCTTTGAATCGAATTCAAATAGGCCGCGCATAATTTATGAGAACTATGCGCATTAATACTGCGCATGCGCAATAACATTTAATTAAGATTTATAAAAAAAAGTTAATTATTATTAAATTACAGGATAATGAAAGCCGAACAGTTGTTTATTTTGAACGAACAGTTATTGAATAGTTCTAAACTATTAGAAAAAACAAAAAAATATCAAAATATCTGTAGTTCGTGCCAAATTGAGGGTCAATTTTTTTATAATTAAAAAAAAAACATAAGAACGAACAAAAAATTTTTTTGATAGAACAATGAAGAACAGTTAACGAACAGTTGATAGAGCCAAAAAAAAGTGCAAAAAATTAATTTCCCCCCGCCAACTTAAGGTTCCCGGATGTATCCTGTATACTGTGTCCCAAAAGTCCACGTCAAGTCGAAATTTTCTCATAGGTAATGCCACACCAGTTATCAGAAAAAAATAAAAAATTAAGTCATGTATTTTTGAAGTTATGGAAATTTTCCTTTTATTCCAGAAAATGTACACCATGTGACAGTTTTTTCATTCCTGTACAAATATTTACTTTTTGCCAATTTTTTTTCTCTTACGTCATCCCGAATAGTGCTTTATGTAACCTATGATCCTAAACCCTGTGCCGATCACTCCAACTTGTAGGAAAATGTCATTTTATACCGTACCAAGTTTTCAAAATTAATTTTTCGCACTAGTTCAACTGATCGTCCTGAAAAAAATGTACTACTCCAGTTTGGCAAGCAGGTTTAAAAGTTCGCGCATTTAATATCGTGGATTCTAACGTGGTGTAACACTTACTTCATTATTTCTTCGATCGGCCATAAAAATTTTTTTTGTTAAACAAAGTCTGTTTTTTAAAAATTTCTCTGGAATTACAAAAAACGATTCTAGTGTACCCAAAGCGTTCCTAATAACCACAGCGTGGTTTAAATAAGATGGCGTAAAGTGTGAGCGAGACAGATAGTGACGCTACTTATTGCTATTGACAGTTGACACACACACTACAGGTCAGTAGTCAGTACGCAACGCTCCTTCGTTTACTACGCATCTCTTCGTATTCGCTGGTGTTATTTTGTGTTCTAACTACTTTAGCTTCGTTTACGGACTTGTTTGCTTGTGATTTGGATTTTACATTTGTGATCTACGACGACCTTTACTTTTTCCTGGACTTACGTGTTATTGTGTATTTGTACCATACCATGGCTACTACATGGTTTTTACCTATGTGCACGGTCTACTGTTCTCTGAGGGCCGGCTGTCAAACCAAGTGCACGGTGAAGGTAGAATTTCACTACCCTACGAGGCAGTTGTCCTTTAAGCAGTTGATGAGGACCCAAGTTGTTCGGTGCGTGGAATTGAGGCCAGCACAGGTGTGCCCAAAAGTACAGCTCACCGAATACTACAAAAAAATGAGTTCCATCCATTTCATGTACAGCGAGTACAATCCTTATTACCTCGAGATTATGAACCTCGGGTTGCTTTTTGCCAAACAATAATTCAAAAACACCGAGAAGACCCACAATTCTTAGAAAATTTTTTATGGTCGGATGAATCAACTTTTAAAAAAGACGGCTACATGAACCTACACAATCTGCACGAGTGGCACGTCGAAAATCCACGATTGATGAGACCAGACAGATCACAGTACCGTTTCAAAGTTAACATGTGGACTGGAATTTTGAACGGAAAAGTCATAGGGCCTTTTGAGTTACCAGAAGTTTTAAATGCTGAAATTTATTTAGATTTCTTACAAAATCATTTGCGCAATTTGCTGGAGGACGTGCCGCTTACTATTTTACGAGATATGTGGTTATGTGTATAATGATTGCATTCTAGATATGCATAATGCAGGTTATGTGATGAATAAAAACAGTGACTTTTAACTGCTATATCTTAGCTTTCATAATTTGTGTATGTAGTAATTGTGACAAATAAACTATTAATTGAACAACGTTCCTAAACAAAATTGTTACTTTTCGAGAGTAATCGAACAATGACATTGAGCCTTTGTTGTTTTATTTACGCATTAATCCATATGATTTCCGTTTTTGCGTTTAATTTTTTTACATAAAATGGTCCGTATTTGAACTTGCAGACCATTACTTATGTTGAAGATGTCGACGAAGCATTATTTCACTTAGAAGAAAGCAATTGGGATTAACTGGTATGTGTTTTTTTTTTTTTTTTTTTTAACTTTTTGGCAACAGCTTCAACTTTATGCCAGTTTCAAGTAAAAGGTTGGGAAACTACACGCGAAATAAAATAAACAAAGACATCAAAAGGAAATAAAGGGATAAGCTGGTTAAAAACAAAATATGTACAAAAACATATTACATCTTAATATTATTATAGATTATGAAAGAAGATAATACATTATAATACAATAAAGGATAAAGCAAAAGGCAGGAGATTTTAGTCGGAAACGGAACATGAAGTGATTGTAAAGAATTCAGAAAGGAGGTACGGTCATATTGGGAACAAGAAAAGAAAATATGGTCGAGGTCACCAATATCTTCTCCATACTCACAAATATTACTATCAACAATACGAAGCCTTGCTAAATGATGAGGTGTACAAACATGTCCTAAACGCATTCTGGAAATGATAGAAGTGACAGTTTTAGAACTTTTAACCTCAAAGAACCATGGTCTACTGGGGATCCTAGGTTGAATTTCAGCATAATGTTTGCCTTTGAACTTGCTGCTTCTCAACCAAACATCATTCCATGACTCCCAAAGATGGGTTTTCGGAAGAGCAGCTAAATCATGACAATAATTGATGTATGGGACTATGTCTCCATCCTTTATAGCTTCTTTAGCAAGCTCATCGGCTTTCTCGTTTCCTTTAATCCCACTGTGACTTGGAATCCATGCAAAGATAACGGTGTAATTTCTTTGAGAACATATTAAAAGCTTATCACGTATTTCGCAAATAATAGGATAACAAAATTTCATTTGGAAAGGAGATTTTTCAAGAGATTGTAGTGCACTTTTTGAGTCTGAAAATATGATTGTTCTTTTAGATTTTAATAAAATAACTAGTTCTAAAGCTTTTAAAAGAGCAAAACACTCTCCAGTAAAAACTGAGGATTCAGGAGGAAGTTTAATCTTTTGAATTATTTTATGTTGCCAATGAATTAGACCAACTCCAACACAATCATCCACAGAGATTTTAGAGGCATCTGTAAAAATATAATCCCAACCTTCCCAATTTTGTTCCTCAACGCTACTCATGAAACGAATATTTGTTTCCAGAATATCTTGCTTACAGACGCCTATATTATATCTTATATCCGGATCAAGAATTAAAGAATTGAATTGTGTCATAAATATGGGTAATGATGGAGATCGATGAATGCGGCTGTGTAATGTTAAAAATTTACGAAAGCTTATTATTAGACATGGTAATGATTTGTGACGCCAGTAACGGGATGTATGAATAATATTGTTCAATTCATGCAGTTTTCTATGTAGAGGGTGGTTAGAAAACTGCATAGATTTGAACAAGAATCGATCACTTAAAAATTGCCTTCTTAATTTTAAAGGAGGATCGCAGCATTCTACTTGTAAAGCATTGGATGGGCTTGATTTCATTACTCCTGTCACAATTCTCAAAGCTTTTGACTGAATGACATCAAGTTTTTGACTTCCCAAGACACTTCCTCCATCTAAGAGAAATGTGCCATAATCTAAAACAGATCTTATAAGAGCGTTATACACAAGTTTCATAGAAAACGGATGAGCACCCCACCATACACCTGAAAGGCATTTCATGATGTTAAGCAGCTGTGCACATTTCATAACAACATGTTCATAATGGGCAAGTCCAGACAATTTTGAATCCAATATAACTCCTAAAAATTTAATTTTTGTTTGGAGTGGCAAAGATTGACCATTGAAGGTCACATTTATTATAGGAGTTGTGCGTTTTTTGGAAAATACGACTATAGAACTTTTGGAAACTGATAGATCTAGGTCATTTTTAACTAACCAGATATTAAGACAATTAAGTGAACTAGACATGGAATTGCAAGCCTTAACCACAGATTTATCAACGGAATAAAAAGAAGATCATCTGCATATTGTAGCACATTTATATGGGAATTTATAGATAATTCTAAATCATACGTGTAAATATTATATAAAAGTGGGCTTAGTACCGAACCTTGGGGAAGGCCTTTAAAAACTGTACGCTTTAACTCGGTAATATTACCATCTTTCTGAACGATTAATGATATGTATCTGCAGGATAGTAAATTGATGATAAAATGTATTAATAACGTAGGAACCTGTAGCTCTAATAATTTGTGTTGTAGAATAGAAATGTTCACATTATCATAGGCGGCAGAGATGTCCAAAAAGGCAGCTACAATATCTTCATCACGCGAAAAAGCTATGCGAATATCTGTGGTTAATATAGCTAAATTGTCTATTGTAGATTTTGACTTCCGAAAACCGTATTGACTATTGGCTATTAAATTATTGTTTTCTATAAACCATTCCAAACGATTCTTCACAAGATGTTCAGCAATTTTAGTTAAAACGGAGGACAACGCAATAGGCCTATATGAGGCAACATCATTGGTAGGTTTGTTAGGTTTTTTAATCGCTATAACTTCTTGAGACTTCCATGTTTCAGGAATATTACCTGTGACCATGACGGAGTTTATTAAATTTAAAAAATACATTAAGGCAGTATCACCAAGATGAGATAAAAATGAGTACATAATACCATCCTGACCAGGAGATGAATCCTTAACATGTGAAAGCACACCTTTCAATTCATGTAATGAAAAAGGAGAGTTTAAAGAGGAAGAGTCATCTGTCAAAGACGATTCCAAAGGAAAGTAGATCGATTCAGCAGCTGATGGAGGAGCTAATCTGTCTAAAAAGGCATTGGTTAAAAAGGGGAAGTGAAGACGATGATAAAGATTCTTTGAAAGCAGATCGAAAACGTTTAATACTTGTCCAAACTTCTGAAGGGCACGTAGAAGGAGATAAAGAAGTACAAAATTTTTTCCAGCCTGCCTGCTTTTTATCTCTGAGGAATTTACGTGTGGTACTAATAACTTCATTGAGAATATCTAAATTTTCATTGGACATGTCCTCAGCATAGACTCTCTCAGCTTCCTTTCTTCTGCTTACAGCAACCATACATTCTCTATCCCACCATGGAGGAAAAGGAATCTTATTAGACGGATTTCGTTTGACAGAAAAAATCTGATCGGCAGATTCTATTAAGCATGTAGCCAAAGCTTTAGAGGAATTGGTCTCACCACCGCTAACTAATTCAGGCAAATCATTTATTTTAGATTCGACAAGGCTTTTAAATGCAAGCCAATCAGCATTATTTAATTTATATTTCACACGAGGTTGTCGTTTTTGATAAGGAGAGCGTCTAATTGGTGAGGATATGATAATCGGGAAATGATCACTGCCAAAAGTAGATGATGAAGTGTACCAAGAACGAGAAGAAGCAAGATCTGAAGTACAAATTGATAAGTCAACCGCGCTAAGCTTTTCATTAGGCTTTGTACGTCTGGTTGGTGAGCCAGTATTAAGTAAACACAAATTATGTAAATCTAATATTTCAACTAAACGTACACCATTGGAGTCAGTAGTGCTACAACCAAACATTTGGTGATGAGAGTTAAAGTCACCCAATAGAAGGAATGGACGACTGAGTGAAGAAAGTAAATTATTAACGCTATTGAGAATAACAAAAGAGGAACGAGCTAAGTAAATGGAAACTATAGAAATATTATCAATTTTTATGCCGACAATATTAATGGCATCATTAGAGATTAATGAAGAAAACGCTATTTCAGAAAAATTAATTGAGTTCCTGACAATTAACGCTACGCCACCATGGCCATCAAATCTATCATCACGCAAGCAGGTATATCCTGGGATCCTTAATAGGTACCCTGGCTTCAACCACGTTTCAGATAACGCAACAACAACGGGAGAATGTTTATTTATCAAATATATCAAATCATGTTTCTTTGGAACAACACTCCTGCAATTCCATTGAATTATCTTGGAATCCATTGTTTTTAATAACATTAACTGATTTAATTTTTTCATTAATAGAGGCAACGTGGGACGGTTTCAATAAGTTTGAGTTTATTAAACTAGTTAATAATGCTAGTATCATTTCTAATACATCAGATTTTTCTTCTTCTTTATTTTTGTGTCCAACCAGAGCACTGCCATTTTTAGGCTCTGGAACTTGGAAGTCTTTTAAAACATTATTATGCGCAACACGATCATAACCATGTTGTGGTTTACGAGGAGAGCGAGGTTTTAAGAATACTGTCTTTTTATTTGAGGCATTAGTAGAATTATTACGAGATACAGACTTCGCTGCGGAAGAATATACGGGTTTTGGTACTTCCGGAATTGTTGAACTTAATGCATCTGCGTATGAAGGCTTAACAGAAGAAAAATATTTACTGGCTTCGGCATAAGACATGCAGCTCTGAGCCATTTTAACTTTGATTTCTGTCTGTCTCACAAATTCTGGACATGACTTATCTATCGCTGAATGGGACCCTTCGACTTCACACATTACACAGTACAGAGGATCTTTATCTGACCTGTCACATGATACACCTGCATGTTGACCTCCACAGTTATAACATATTGGAGTCTTAGAACGACATTGAACTTTGGTATGACCATAACGGCAGCATTTATAGCATTGTATGGTAGGATAAATATATATTTCTACTGGAAGAGCATTACAGCACATGAAAATCCTTTTTGGTAAAACTTGCCCATCAAATGTTATTACAACTGATTCAGAGGGTTTCCAAGAAACCGAGTCATTAATTTTTACCTTGCGATTTAAACGTCTTATTTTAAGTATTTTGCCACAGCCTATAGGTACTGATACATTTTGTTGAACTTCCTCTACACTCCAATCTACAGGGACCCCGCGAACTAGACCCATTCTTGTTACGCTGAAAGTGGGAATGAAGGCTTTTAACTTTTTCGTTTCCAAAAGACTGCAGTTAAGAAAATTATTGGCGTCTTTATAATCGGAAAAGCCAACTACGCATCTGTTTCTTCCTATACGCTTTACACTTCCGGGAATAATATTATTAAATTTGTTCTGCTTTAAAAAATTGCCAAATGTTATTGGATGGAGAATGGTCCCGTCGTCAGGTGAACTTTGAATACGTTGAACATGTATTAAATAAGGGGAAACATCGGTAGAAACATATTCAGTACGGCCAATCGAACGGGGGTCCGTATTGGTTACTGAAGCTGTGGTGTTGTTTGAATTTCCCGCGTTAGAGTCTTGAGAGATATTTGAATTTTCCGTGTAAGATGTTGATGGTCGAGAGGATGTGCTATGTGAATTATTATTATTTTGCAAGTGTGGAGATGACGTGGATTGAGATATAGGTTTTGAAGTAACCTTTTTAATTAAAATTGACTCATCTTCTACATTGCATAGGCTTTCGCACTGACAGTAATCACCGCTAGAACCACTACCTTTCTTTTTCTTAATTTTCGTACATTGCCGACAAAGGCGCAAATAACGTGTTCGTTTACGAGTTCCTTCACCTGTTTGAGATGATACCGAACAATCGGTATCCATTTTGTCAAATTCATCTTGTGAACCAACAGATACATTTGATCCCACAGGGAGATTCAAGCCAACAAGGCCATCATCCCCCGACCTTGATCGGGGGGCTTGTTCATACAATATTTACAGAAATTACAAAAACTTACCGACTACACGATGACACTATACACAAATATGATATAAAGATTACATATAATACAAAAATTAAAACTACCAGCTTATCCTCTGCGTTTTAACTAGTAAAATTAAATTAAATATTCACCACCGTGAAAAAAAACGTCTACCATGAACGAAGTTTCCCGCGCTTTTTAACTGGTATGTGTTTAAATGTTAGATGTCCTTTGTCTATTGTAAAAAATAAATTTTAAACTATATACATTGTGAAATGTTTTTTTAGTCTGCAATAAACAAAGTGTTGCCTCATGATGGTAATTCCACAACTCAGACGAATAATGCACGAGATGAAGAGATGATTGATGATGACATATCTGTGATAACTCCAAAAAACCACCCACCTGGTAATTATTATTATTTTAGTACTGCTTTATAAAGAGCAATTTATTTGCATTTGTCAAGCTTTGATAATGTTTAAAGGTAGGTATGAAGTTTTTTGCCAGGTAATCCACTCTTATGCTTAGTTCACACGCGCGCGTTCAACTCTACATTCAACTTGCACATTTACATTCACGAGCGTGTAAACGGTACGCCCGAGCCCGTGAACGCGCCTGTGAACGTGAATGCCGCGAATCGGGCAAGTGTCGTTTTTTTGGCAAAGTTCAAAGGATGAATGTGCGGGCGCCGGGCGCCCGGTGACTGTTTACACGCGCGCAGGCAGTCAGTCTCTCCCGCGCTTTCGCGACGAGTGGATCTTCATTCAACGTTGCTAAGAAAGTCGCTACGATCGGAGATTACAACATTGCGGAATATAATAATTTTGTTTCTTTTTCCAATAAAAATAAGTTAAGCCAAAGGATATGGCAGCAACAACACCGAGATCCTCGCTGCTCGCCATTCTGGCACTGACTGTCACGACGGCTTTTTTTTTTTTAATGGAATCTCGCTGTTGGCCTTTAGGGCCTTTACAGCTCAGCACGGGCTGGTTGGCGAGCGTAGCTCGGCCAGAATGGGCAGTCACGACGGCGTGCGTGTGTAACAGCTTAAATGTCCGCCAGCCCGGGACGGGCTGCATGCTGCGCAGCCCGCCAGGCAGCTCGCCTGGCGGTAACGATTCGATAACGATGCGCCCAAATTTGGGGTTGCTGGGGTGGTGAGGAAGGGGGGGAGGGGTGTAGTAATCACCCCCTTCAAATTTTGCGCGCCGGAAACAAAAATTTTTTTTATAAAATCTCACCTATTTATCTACTCCAACTCGGCATCTTGGTCGCCTTCGGCGACCAAATATTCATATACTAACCTAACCTAACCGATCTAAATAATATTAGTTTTTTTGGATAGCTCCGGCGCTACGGGAAATGCAGCCCCTCCACCCTTGCGTACCAAAGCACAGGCAGTTTATTCAAGCCTCCGCAACCTCGGCTTTTTGGTCGCCTTCGGCGACCAGCCTCAGCCGCTACAGCTTTCATAATGCCTGTGCTTTGTTACAGCGGGTGGGGGATGCTCTTCCTCCGCGCCTCCGATTATTTATATACACTCTAGGGCTAAGGCAGACAAGACCACGTGGGGTGCTCTGATTCGGTTTTGGGTACTTTTTGAATAATTTAAAAATTTTCGGAACCATACACTAATTGAAACATGAAGTTAATGTAATGTATGTTCATTTGACAAGTAATGATTAAATTAGGTTCAACTATAAAATTAACAAATGAGAAAATAATCGATCCGATTAATTTACCGAGAATGTCACATCACTTATAACCAACAGAAAACGAGAATGACACATCTCTTATAACCAATAGAAAAGTAGATAATGGTGGATTGTTTACGAATTTCAATACATTTCACAAAACTTTAAATTTTTTTAAAAATACTTTGACGCATTTCCGGCAGCTAAAATTACTTGGAGGTGTTCCAATCAAGGTCCCCGAGGACTCCTGCATAATCAGTATCATCAGATTCCAACGCACTATTATCGCACCCAACCCCTGAACTTTATTAATGACCATATCAATAGAAATGTGAATTAATTATATTATTTAAATTGATGTTTTAATGATAGGTAAGTATTGGTCCTTATTTTTAAATACTTAAAAAAAAATTATCTATAATATTTGTGTGAAAAATGTGGTTAGATATTTCCTAACAGACTCTTCCAAGCTATATAATATATGTATATTTTGTGTAAATATTTATTTATTTACAACGGTATTCCTACAGCTACTTATTAAACAATATTCAAAACATTACACTGTACACAAAGGCCAAAAACGGAATACACATTTAAACATACACAAAGCATAGTTTCACCTATACAAATACAAAAAATATACAAAGAATATATGTATTTATAATAAATTCTAAGTTCTAAGATTTATTGTTGATTAATATATATTTAATACAAAGGAAGAATTTTTAAATTATTTAAGTTTTTTTTAAACATTTTTTAGTTACATTAAATATATCTATTTGCTGGTAATTTATAATCTGAAGGTATACGATACATGACTGAGTTACGTAAATAGTTTGTATTAGCCCGAGGATATAATAGAGTAGAATATAAGAAATATCTAGAGCTAATCTTTAATCTGTTATTCAGTGCTATAAATTTGCTATTTGTAATCCATCAGGTGATTTAAAAAATCGTTTAGAAATGGTATTTGGTATACCAGTGTGTCAGCAACAGATATCAGGCTAGAAATGCCGTGCTTCGGTTAAAAGCTGCAGATAGATTGATGGCTGATGATGTGAGTATTCATACAATTCAAAGATGTTACAAGCATATTTACTGTGAACATGAAAGGAAAAACTTACTGCTATATAACCAATACTCAAAGTAATGATCAAGATTGACAGTTGGCTTCTTAACCATTAACAGGCTAAAATTTAAACAAATTGATTACAATACACAAAATTCTATTCTAAAATAAATACTTGCCTTTAAATAAATATGGTTTAATAATAAACCTATATATATTTTAAAAGCGAATGCAATTGTTATACAAAATGGTTTAAAACCGGTATAATATTTATTTTAAATGTGTACTAGGGTAGCAGAAAGACAACAACATATGTTCTACATGAGAAACATGGAGATAGAGATTACACGCTCAAATACCCAGGAACCAAAACTGTGCAAGAGGTTAAAATGATCTCTTCTCGCTGACAGACATGCCTGTTAGGCATCAGGTTTGTACTTAACATTTATTATCTAGACTTTAGACAGTAAAAGTCACTATTACATGGTTATTATAGGTAACTAGATTCCGTGGCTAGATTATTTCATGACAAAATTTATGAGTCAATTTATATGACACATACTTGGTATGTTGATATAGATAATGGTAGTTGTGTATCATAGCTACTTTCACAGCGTTATGTCGTACGGTATTCTACTGTGGGGTGCTGCTGCAGAGGTTCAATCCATATTTGTGCTGCAGAAGTGGGCTGTTCGGGGTATTTGTTGTGTTTCTCCGAGGGAGTCGGTACGCAATAAGTTTAAGGAATTAAATATTATGACACCATCTGGTCAATACATTCTTGAAGCCTTGTTGTACGTACAAAAAACGATTTTAAAACAAATGGTGACTTTCACCAGTATAATACGCGAAATAGAACTAATTTGAGTGTACGACCAACCAGGGTCCAAAAGATAAACCACTCCTTATATGGAAATTGTATTCGTTTTTACAACAAACTCCCAAGGAAATTAGAGAATAATCACTAAATAAATTCAAAGCCCTCGTTAAACGAAAATTAATCAATAAAGCTTTTTATAAATTTGAGGAATACTTAAATGATCCTAATCCTTGGGATTGATTTGCTCCAGTTCAAACAATTTGTATGACAATACTTGGCGATTAAAAAGAGTGGCGAAAAGTTTCTTGCCAGTTCTGCGCATCCAATCTACGCCCTTGACTTGCGAACTGGTAGTAAATGTAAATTTACAATTAATTTTACTTCTTTCTGACAATTCATAAGTGTACTTGTTTATATACCTACATGAATAAAGATATTTTGAGTTTGAGTTCAAGTATCCCATAAATCAACGGAAAGCTGAAATCGAATGATTGGGTGGGTAATACCCCAGAAAGTTAAATTATGTCACGTATTTTATAATTAATTTTGTGTACCCTGTAATATTCTCTCTATCATTACACCTAACTAACCTATTGAACCCGATATTTAAAAAAAAACATCAATATTGGTGCATTTAGTTAGAAATTGCTACATTGCATTTTTTAAGACATCCAAAAAACAGTTTTCTTTTAATTACCAACACACATATACAATATTTAAAATTTTCTTAACTTACATAGTAGTAATAATCAATAATTAAAACAGTTCCGTTGAAGAGGTCGGGGATGCCGATTCATTCCCTGCCGAAGCAGCCTTTTAGTAAGATTTGTGTTTTATTAGCTGTAGTTCCTGAGATATATCCCACTCAACAAGCTATCAAAAGAATTCGGGTTACTAGCTGATAAGCTTTAGATTGAAATAATGTTTTTATCTATTACAATAAACCAAGTCTCGCACTGTACACGACCTTCAACAGAGTGAATCTCTCCAAATTCTTCCACTTGTCTCTCATTCTCGCCACCATTTTCCCGCTATCCCTTTTATTCCATAGACAGGTATTGTACAAGTTAATTCGTTATAAAAAATATAAATATATTTTCAAAATTAATAAGATCAGATTGGTTAAACTTTCAAATCTTCTACTCCTAATAATAATAAAATCTTCTTTTCTAAAAAAAAAATTTCAAACAGCGGCCGAATTCCTTTTTTCAACGTCAAATCTTATAGTGCAATGACATTTAAGCGAGCATGACGATCCTTGACATGTGAACTTGGCTACATAAAAAAATAATAATAATACTACTTAATCTGAAATAATTTGATACCACATGGATCACGGTTTGTACCCACTTTACATTAAAACAGTCGTGGATGTTGACGATCGCCCCAGAGTCTGGAAATGCAGCCGAGAGTTTCAGTCGCGTTACCTATTAATACTGGAGCAACTCATATCCAAGCACTAGGATCGTTTAAATATTCATTTATATTATAATAGGCCTTAGCAAGCAGTTTTACTTTAATGTACGATTTAAATTTATTTATTGACAACAATTGTATATCACTAGGGATTTTGTTGAAAAAACGTATGTATACCTTGGAAAGAATCACTCGTTTTATGCAGCCTTCTGGTTGGTGCGCTAATTTTGTCTTTATTACGGGTACTATAATTATGGAAGCTACTATTATTTTTAAAGATATCTATATTTTCCCGCACATACAAAATATTCTCATAAATGTATTGACTTGCCAGAGTCAAAATATGTAATTCCTTAAACTTCCTTCGAACCGACTCCCGTGGGGACAACCCACAGATCGCTCTTATAGCCCGCTTTTGCACTACAAATATCGATTTAATGTTAGAAACATCACACTTCAAGGAAATGGAAATTTTCTGACGAAAGACAGCAATTTAAGTTTTTATATATCCATAAAACATGTTATTGTGGCATATCATATAAAGAACAGTAAACCCTTTTATAACACGGTACTCTTATAGCGCATTTTCATATTACGTATAGCACGGTTATTGCACAGGTTATATTTCTGTAATCGTTCATAACATTTTTTTTAATATTCGATTTTTATTACCTTTATCGAGAAGATAATTCTATAACGCGGAACCAATCAACCGTGTTATAGTCTCACGCGTGTGCGCATTGAGGTGTGTTGTGTGATTTCGTTACGGAGCTATCGCAGCGACGTATTAATTTCGTTCTTACAAATATGACGGACGTTGTGAAATGTAATGTTTGCAACATTGTTTTAGATGAGCTATTATCGTATATCCAAAATAAAATATCGATAATGGATGAAGTGTCGTTAGTTAAAATTTGTGTGTCGGCATTTACGAGTGAAGAAATTAGTAACTCGAAATCATTATTGTTTAGTGCACTTCCGGCAGATCGCCGACAAATACAGCGAAAAAAAAAGGGAAAAGAATCTCGAGATATGGATGACATCATTTCCTTGTTTAAATCTACAGAACCTGAGATCTTACCAGTATTTGCTGCAAGACAACTGGAAAAACTACCTCCTATTACATTTGATCATCTTGACTGCACGAAATTATTGAAGGATTTAACAAGAATGTCAGCGGAGATCGAGACTATTAAAAATAACTATGCTACTCTAAACCACTTAGAAGATTTAAAGCAAGACGTTAATAGATTGAAACACACGTCGATAGCTACCACGCCGTGTCACAATATAAACAATCGACGTGGTGCATGGGCTAGAAATGGTGGCCCTAGAGATCCATCGCAGAGCATTAACTCGTCATTAAATGACTCGCACAATTCAATTAACTCCAATTGTGAGTCAAACAATAAAGACCCACTTTATCGAAGCATCAGTGAGGGTAGTGTGGTTCGCGAAAACATGCATTCGTCGATTATGTCGGCCGAGACCGGTATTATGACTCATACCATGACGACAGGGGCGACGGTGAATGCGGAGGCTTCAGCGGAGACAAGCGTAACTCAACAAATGAGCTCTGGACAACTGATCGAGACGGTTTTTCCAGTTGATAATATCGAGCCCACGGATGGTGCGTGGCAAACCGTTACGAGACGTAAAACAAAATGTAAACAACGTTTTGCAGGAATGACGGGTCAAGCCAGTGACGGTGTTAATTTCAAGGCGGCGGAAAGGTTTATACCTATTTTTATAAGCAATGTACATAAAGATACGGTTGAATCGGATATCATAGATTATGTTCTCAAGAAAACTCAAGTGAATATATCGCTAAAAAAAATATCAATTAAAAGACATAACAACCATTTAGCGTACAAGTTCATGATACCTGAGGACAATTTGTCATTATTTTTAGATGATAAACTCTGGCCTAAAGGAATTATTTTTAGGCGCTTTGTACATTATAAAAATCGCCATATTATAAATGAAACAAATATGAATTCCGGCCTTGTAAATGTAAACAATGGATAACGGCGTATACGCAATGACAACATTTAATTGTAAAAATATTAAACGATCCTTAGAGTGTATCAGGGATTTATGTCGTCACTCAGACATCATAGCTCTTCAGGAAACATGGTTGCTACCGAGTGAAATCTCATATCTTGGCAGTATTGAGGCGGACTTCGGGTACACGGGAACATCAGCGATGGACACATCAGAGGGAATGCTGCGGGGGAGGCCCTATGGAGGGGTGGCCCTGCTGTGGAGGAGGAGTGTGTTCAATAATGTGATAGTGTTACCGTGTAATAATTCTCGAGTTTGTGCAATAAAAATAATAACGAGTGATCGACCCATAATCGTAGTGTGTGTGTACATGCCTACGGACTCGCAGGACAACTTGCCAGTGTTTACGGACTGTCTAAGTGTGGTGAGTGCTATTGTTGATGAGTATGGCATAGAATCTGTTTACATACTGGGGGGATTTTAATGCGCATCCGTACTCGATATTTTACTATGAACTTTTAAATTATTGTTATGATCAAAGGTGGTCATGTATAGATGTTGAGTTGCTCGGACCGCACTCTGACACTTATACTTTTGTTAGTGAGGCTCACGGATCACGGAGGTGGCTCGATCATTGTTTAGTGACAGACGCGGCTCGCCATTCAATATCAAAAGTGTATATTATGTATGATGTGTTGTGGTCAGATCATTACCCGCTTATACTTCATTTTAATATTAAGATTATTAGTAAAAAGTTGTCCTCTATACAAAGTAACTCTGTAAACAATAACGTACGTTGGGGTCAAAGATCCGAGGAAGAAATATTGTTATATCAAAGTGAATGTAACAAGAGGTTAAAATCAATAGATTTTCCAGAGATATTTACGGATTGCGCAGGTTGTTATTGTGATAGACCTAATCATCAAGGTGCAATTGATATATTATATAACAATATTGTTATTTCTCTTAGTGAGGCAGCCGTGACTAGTCGGAAATACCCTAATAAAAATAAAATTAATGATAGAAATCAAAATATTATAGGTTGGAACAAACATGTGAAGCCGGCGCACTCGGAAGCGAGGCTGAGGTTTAGGATTTGGTTACTTCATGGGAAACCAGAATCAGGGAGGGTTTATAATGACATGTGTGAAAGCAGAAAAATATTTAAATCACGACTAAAATGGTGTCAAAACCATCAAGATTTAATAAAAATGGAAAAACTAGCCACTTGTCATGATAAAAAGATTTCGTTTCGTTTTGGAAAGAAACAAAGAGGCTGACGCCGAGGCCGGGACTCCCAGTCAGCGTCGGAGGGTTAAGTGACTCGAAAGAAATTGCTGATTTTTTTCCGAGACAACTTCTATATATCATCCTCGCTGAGACCGTCGCGAAACCAACTCAGTGCTGTACCCATTGGTGATAGGGTTAATACTCAATTTAGCGCCAAACATGTAAGAAGCGTTATAAGTTCTATGTCAAGAGGAAAGTCCCCTGGTCATGATGGGTTAAGCATCGAGCATATACGGTACGCTGGTTCTCATATATATAGGTTATTGGCTATGCTATACTCGTTGTGTATAAGTCATGCATATCTACCCTATGATCTTATGCGAACATTAGTTATACCGGTTGTAAAAAACAAGACAGGAGATTTGGCGGATGGTTCAAACTACAGGCCTATATCGCTGGCGACTATTATGGCTAGGGTGTTGGACGGTTTGCTTAATACTCAGTTAAATAAATATCTACATTTGCACGATAACCAGTTTGGGTTTCGACCCAAGCTGTCTACAGATGGTGCTATACTGAGTCTTAAGCACACCGTTTCATACTATCTGCGTCGGAGGACGGCGGTATATGCCTGTTTCCTTGATCTTTCCAAGGCATTTGATTTGGTTTGCTACGATCTACTTTGGATGAAGCTAGAGGATATAAGTGTTCCTCAAGAACTTCTGAACGTATTTAAGTTTTGGTATGGTAACCAAATCAATAATGTTAAATGGATGGGTGCCTTGTCTAAGCCCTATACGATGCAGTGTGGAGTAAGACAAGGTGGACTGAGCTCTCCATCTCTCTTTAATTTATATATAAACGCTTTGATTGAGACGCTTAGCAGCGAGCGTGTCGGCTGTCACGTGGACGGTGTGTGCGTTAACAATATCAGCTACGCAGACGATATGGTGCTGCTGAGTGCGTCGGTCTGCGGGGTTAGACGTCTCCTTAAGCTCTGTGAGGTATATGCGGCTAGTCATGGTTTGAAATATAATGTAAATAAAAGTGAAGTCATGGTCTTTGGGGCCGGTTGGAAGGGTGTGTCCAGTATACCCCCATGTCGCTATATGGGGTCCCTTTAAAAATTGTAAAAACATTTAAATATCTTGGACACATTTTGACACCCGACCTCAGGGACGATGCTGATATAGATAGGGAACGGAGAGCGTTGTGTGTCAGGGCGAACATGATCGCCCGCAGGTTTGCACGATGCTCAATTGATGTGAAAGTAACCTTGTTTAGAGCATTCTGCACATCATTCTATGCGAGCGCCTTATGGTCGAAATATACTCGATTGTCATACAACGCTTTCCGTATCCAATATAATAATGCGTTCAGGGTGCTGTTGCGGCTGCCTCGATTCTGCAGCGCATCGGGGATGTTTGCTGAGGCGCGGGTGGATTGTTTTTACGCCACCATACGCAAGAGATGTGCATCCTTGGTGCGCAGGGTGAGAGCTAGCGGTAACGGTATCCTCCGCATTATCGCGGACCGAGTCGATTGCCCATACCTGAATCACTGTTCCTCTATTTCATGCGGAATGATTCCGGTATGAATTAATGTAAACATACTAACACTTAGATTTAAGGTATTAAGCTGTAATTTACTAACATTGTTATGGAACCTTGTTTTCTGAATTAAACAATTAAATTAAATAAAAGATATAGGAGCGCCATATTGTAAACAGCTAGTCAATAAAGAAATAAATATTAAATGCTTCTAATTTTACATTTACTGCCAGTTCTCAAATCAAGGGCTAAAACGGGAGAGAAGAACTGGCAATAAACTCTGCCACTGCTTTTTTCGATAGTTATAAACATTATGGGCAGAAAGTTTTTATAATTCATCTTTCTAGTGTCTGAGCGTGTCCAAGATGAACTCCAAGGCTGTATAGAGTTCGCGCAACGGTTCCGAGCACGGTACGGACCGAATTCGCCTAACTTCTTCGAAGGCACACTGGAGGATGCTTTCGAGGAATCATGTCTCACCCCAGCCAAAGAAGTAATTACATACTTTTTAATTCAAGCAAGAATAAGGCTGCTGCCTCGAATTTTACGGGCAGCGGGGCGGCAGCGGCGGCGGCGCGGGAGCGGCAGGATCTTTTGCGTAAAATCAAATGGACCGGTTCTCGAAAACAGCGGCGTGGCAGCGGCGCGCGGGCGGGTAACGTGAGGTGCAATCGCCCGCTCCCGCGCCGCAGCCGCCGCCGCCCCGCTGCCCGCAAAATTCGAGGCAGCAGGCTTACCGGCACATCTGGTTTTTCAAGATTGCGCAAGTCGCAAAGTTGGGATGGCCTGGTTAAATTTTTTTGCTACGAATGAAAGAAAGGAAAATCTTTATTATACACAATATACAGGATATTTAGGTAAAGTACAGTGCTTCCCTGGATTGTGGGCAGCCAGTCTCTTCTTTTTGGACACTCACATTGCCAGAGGGCTCGCAAGTGTCTTGCCGGCCTTTTAAAACCTGTTTAAAGGCAAATAAATAAAGCAAGACCCATGAATTAGCTAGATTTTATTTCCAGAGGAAGCTCCTCGCAGTGTATCTCCATCACGAGCATTCGGTCCTATCGAATGTATTTTGTGCCCAACTTCTCGGCTGTGAAACAGCGTTGCAGACACTTGCGGCAAACTTCATAGTGTACGGCTGGGATGTCACTCACCCGGATAACATGGATTTGTGAGTACCTATTTTGAACCTTTTTGATATTTTTTCAGCAGAAACGTGCTCTTGTCTTTTTTTATAGAATGGGAATAGGAACGTACATAACACCCATTTTTAGTGGGTGACCTAGTTTTCCAATTACAGAGCATAATGCGACTCAGTGGCGCACAATGCCGCATTGAGTTTTCAAATGCATCAGCAGAGTGCGCTAAGTCAGTGTTGAAAAAAAAAATGTTCTGAATAGAGTTAGCAACCTCATTAATGTATAAATAATGTGGTAAACAATAATAATTGGTGGAAAACTATTTACGCTAATTTAAAGTAATTTGCATTTTGATTATTTCATTAACTTTTTTACTGAAATAAGAGAAAACCTTTAAAGAATATGAGGTTTTAATAAGCTAACTTAACAGTAAAATAATTAGTTTCACGTAAGAAGTTTACATCATTTACGTTTTGAGTATTTTTTTTAAATGATTTAAAAAAATTATATACTTTTTTAAAACCATTGCAATGTTTACAAAAGTATATATCCTATCGAATTTTAAAATGAAATTGTATTCATATTTTAAATGTGGAATATAAAAAAAAGTAATTATTTATACCTTCATCCATACTTATATTTATTTTTTTAGCAGTTTGAAATAACTTTGATTATTTCCAAAATCTACGACGCAACGAAAGCCTTACAAATATTTCAACAATAAATAATATCGACGGCTCCGGAGAACAAAATGATAACCGCTATTATCATAGTTTTAGTATTATTGCAAATTCAGGATCCTGAGGTGCTAATACATCTGCCCATTTTTTTTCAGATTTTTCTTTTGTTTATTTAAAAAGTTAGAAAAAGATATTATTTTATTCAACGATTTTTTTGGATCTAACAATATACGATAACATTGCTTTGCCAAAATATTTTTGATGACTACGCACAATGTCAGCTTTTATCTTAATATTCTAGTAAATAATACCTACCGCGTCTATGACAAACGCACTTATCATTTTATTCTAGTTCAAAATTAGCTGAGCTCGTTTGCTAATGCGATTTTAGCCAAACACATGGAATCGTACTAAACAACAAAGTATGTTATTGTTTCTTTCCGCCGTGTTGATTGAGCTAATGTAAGAAAGGGATAGCACACACCGGCGCGTTCGCCGACAAGGGTTATTGTTTGTTTACTTTTTAAATCAGAATGATCTTATACGTCACTAAGCGAAGCGAGTTTTTGTTTTTGTGTTGGAATGATCGGAAATTAATGGAATGTGTTAATTCTATAGTGATATTAAATAGACTAGCAGTGTTTTTAAGATGAAGAGACTGAGGGCGGCCCGGTTAAATGCCATTATGGATAATATAGGAGAAATAATTCATCCAGAACCGGAAAAATGTCCCCAAGGTAAGTACCTACTTATTGTTTTGTGGCCAGCTGCTTCCCTACTAAGCTAACATAATATTGGAGTAATTATACAAGTTTTCTTTGCACGTATGGTTAATACATACCTAAGCAGTCTAAAAAATATTTGACTCCTACTGACAGCTGTTCATATGAACGTATTTTTGGAAGATATTATACTTATTGATTGCTATTTATATATATTTTTGCACGCATCTTTATAGTAACGAAATTGAAGTATTGCTTCTTTAGTATCCGTTTCTTTATTTTGATTACGTCTAGCAGGCGATATCACGATACATAAACCCTTCCCGGGCAGAACTTTATTACAATGCAATAAGTGTGAATTTTCAATAAAAATTTAAGGTTGTTCTGTCGCCTACCTAGTTGATTTTTGGTTTCAAACCGTATTCGTTATCGTTAAGTAAAACGAAAATAATTTAGTCCTTAGTAATTTAGTCCTCAGTGGGCATCAGCAAGTATTTACATTTTAGTTAATTAATTTCAGGATTGCCGAACAAACATTACTCCGACGATGACGAATTTGAAATTGCTGTTGACTTCTCGCCGGACGTGTCAGAGTATATACCAAGTCCAGATCAACACAGACTTAGCAGGAGTCCATCAAGTTTTGGCGGAGACTCTGATTATTTAACAGCAGCTATTGAGAATATTACAAGAACGCCTTCGACTGTTTCTAATGTCTCCTCCATATTCAAACAAATCGACTTCGTCGCATCACCTTCAATCATATATGAAGCTGCTAAGTTGACGGGCACACCTACATCTTTAACAAACACAAATACTACTGCGTCACCGGTTTCTGCCAAACCACGCGATATTAATAGCAGAAAAAAAACAAAACGTTGTTTGAATCCTATTTTCAACAAAAGATCTTCTTCTTCACATATTCTGGAGAATGATATACAGTCTTCCATCGAAAATGAAGATTTCACAGACCTCGTTGGTTTGGACACAACTCTACAGCCTGAAAACAATTCAGATTCTATATTGACAGTCACTACAACTACTTTAGATGATGGTGATAATACCATAACAGCTATCTGCCAAAGTCCCGATGTAAACTCAAGGCCTGAAACTTCTGCCGCAAGTGTAGTCGAAGTTTCATCATCATTTTCTACTAATAAGCAGAAATTGTTGACAAGAAAACGGATTCGGAGTGAACAAGAACATCAAGATGTAAAGAGTAAGAAATTGAAGAACTCGGGAGAAAGCTATATGGGATGCAGATCTAAAAAAATATACGAAAAAAAAAGATTACAAGAGGATGTAAATGCGCAAAAAAATGTGAAGAAAAATTTACATTGAGCCAGAGAGAAGACATTATGCAGCAGTATTATAGATTAGGAGATCATGAGCGGCAATGGCAATGTATTGTTAGTTACACGACAGTTGAGAAGGTCAAAAGAATCAAGTTAGATCAAAAGAATAATCGCACCCAAACCGTCAAATACTATTTTGATTTACAGAAAGAGAAAGTTCAAGTATGTAGGACCTTTTTTGCAAGCACTTTGTGTATTTCAAATCAGATAATTCATACCGCATTGGAAAAAAATAACAATAGCGAAGGATTACAAGATCTACGAGGACTACATCAGAACAGACCGCGCAAAATGCGCAATGATACAGAAGAAAGCATAGTCGATCACATTAACTTATTCCCAGCAGTGGAAGCTCATTATGTGCGCAAAGAAACGAACAAAAAATATCTTTCAGAACTACTTAACATATCTAAAATGTATCGCCTATACAAGACCTGGTTCATACAAGAAAGTTTTGATTTTCCGATGGCTACAAAACGGCAGTATCAGACAATTTTTAATACCAGATTTAATTATTCTTTCTATAAGCCAAAAAAGGATCAGTGCTCTAAATGCGCTCTTTACCGCCAAGCTGATAACGCTACTCAAGAAACCTTGCAAGAAAAGTACGATCAACATCAGCGAAATAAAGAAAGAGTTCGACAGATAAAGAAAGAAGAAAAAGAATCTTGCAATCGATTACAAACTACAATAGCTATATTTGATTTGCAAAAAGTGTTGAATATACCTCAATCTGCTGTTGGAGTATTCCACTACAAGAGAAAGTATCCTCTTTACAATTTCACAATATTTGACGCCACTCAACGCAAAGGTTATTGCTACGTTTGGCATGCGCAGATTGCAAAAAGAGGAGCAATAGAAATAGGTAGTTGTTTATGGCAATTTCTTAATACAGAAAAACAGAGAGGCATTAAAAACTTGTCATTTTATTCTGATGGTTGCGCAGGGCAGAATAAAAACAGATTCATATTCGCTCTGTACATGTTTGCTGCCATAAAGCTTCAAATTAATATCACTCACAGATTTTTTGAGACTGGTCATGGCCAGAGTGAGGGCGATTCGATGCATTCTACTATAGAACGTGAGCTGAAAAACCAAGTTGTGTATAGTCCAGATCAAATGTACGCAATAATTACCAATGCCAAGGTAAATGGCGAGAAATATATTATTAAAGAAATGTTACAAAGTGACTTCTACGACATTAAAGAATTACTCGAGGACAAACACTGGGGTAAAGATGATAAAGGGAAGAAGATAAAGTGGTCTAAAATAATGGAAATCAATGTAACCAGTTCAGAACCATCCATCTTGCGGTTTAAATATGATTTTGACGCTGAGTATTCTAAGCTCAACATTGAACGCCAACAGAGATCCAAACGGAGTGCTAGACATGCTTTCAATACACCTAATATTAATAACAGTCCTGAATTAAAAATTGTATACACCGAGACTCTGCCAATACGTAAAGCCCTACATTCTGATCTCATAAGTCTTTGTAAATCAAATGACATACCAAGCTACTATCATGGTTTCTATGAATCTCTTAAATTTAATGATGAGGCAGAAGCACCAACCGATAACTGTGCTGATGAAGACAATTTTTTTAAAATATTAAGTAACTAATAAGAAGACTTTTTTAAATTATAATATACTATTGGATAGAAATTACTTAGATTTCGCTTATATTTTATTTGGAATATTAGGTTTCGTGATTTTGAATGTTTACTCGAAGATGCCACTTAATTATGAAGATTTGAGTATGGAGATAGATTAATTATAGACTGATTTATTTGAGAGTGACTATATGTTATGTTTGTTTGCTTATGTTTTGTTTTCTTGAAAAGTATTATTTTTGTCATCCTCTTTGTTGGCTTTAAATGTTGGTCCCAAAATAAATAACAGTTGATTATAATTAAGTAGTTTAATTTAAATACCCAGAAAAAACGTCTAATTTACTCATATCGTAAATTCATTATGTGAATAATAACAAGAATAAGATGATAATATTACATTACCAACATTGCTGGAGAGTTCGTATATCGTAGAATAACATGACAGGACTATATTACAATATTCGTATGAATGAAGTTTAAATGAGAAAAAAATGATAAGTGCATGTTAGCAACACATGTTATTGTTAAATTTAGTCTATTCTTTTATTTCCTAAATATCTCAAGTTCAGTGGAATCTTTCAAAATTTCAACTTAGTATAGAGATAACACTAAAAATTAGCTATCATTTAAGCTAACTCCCAAGTTCCTACCTAGGACCCAAAAGAAGTAATCTTATTAAAACGGTTTTTTAATTTTCCTGTAAAGTTGTGATTTTGCATTTATCATTTTATTCTCCGGAGCCGGCGATATTTACTAATGATAATTTCGATCAATGCCAACTTAAAGAAAAAAACACTAGTCAATTTTTTGTCACTGTGTTGGTATTGATTGCGAGAAGCACGCGAGAGCATTACTTTTGAGAGTGCTGAATTATGCGAAGCGTTGCTGTAGTTGGAACATTCAACGTTGAGCATTATGGCGCATAATGCGCTCTAGTGCTGTAATTGGAAAACGCCCTGATGAGTTGCCGGCCTTTGAAGGCCTTTGCCCGCCGACAACCCACTGAAATGGATGTCCATAGGCTGCGATGACTGCCCTTTTTAGCTCAGTTTGTTTTATAAATAAAAATCTGTGTTTGTTGCTCTAAGTTCGTGCCATTGGCTTATTAAAGCGTTTTTGAAAGCGTTATACTTCTTGAGGCGCGTTATGAAAAATTGATGGGAGTGAAATTTTACGATGCGCGCGCACCGTGACACAAAATTAACAGAATGAAGTTGCCCACGGAAGATGCTACGGCATTGGACATAATTTAAAAACAACATTCGAATAATAATAGAATTTATGTTACACTTAATGTAAGAGAATAATAATAAATATTTATTTATTTAATTCTTCAAATGTAAACTGAACTTTATTGACTATAATGACTCCTTTTCCAGTCTTTGATTATTTAATTGTAATTAATTATTTGCTTGCAATCAAAAACTATTTTTAATAATGCCAAAGAAGTATAATTACGCGCGTACATAAGTACACGCACCCTTTTTTTAATGACGGGAATGCTGTAACCCCTCCCACCAATCACGTCACTGCATTCTACCAAATATATGGTTTATATAATAACCTTTTCATAATAATATTTTTCAGATTACTCACGTCAGTGACAGATGCGTTAGACCAGGTGGTGAGTACGACGATTCAAAGGATTCCAAATGATCAGTTGCCCGCGCTGATTATTATCATGCGCATGCGCTCCAATACAGAGATCTACTCCGTTATCAATGGTATGATTTTTTAATAACGCAATATGAATTAATGCAACTTTTTTTGCCAAAATCAAACCTATGACCTTGGGGGTGTCTGTGCCTTTGTTAACCATTAATAAACCTTTTAATATATTATTTATTTATTTGTATTTCTACAGCAAATTATAATAATAACTATACATCATCATCATCTTCTTTATTTGGTCCATTTTCGATGTAGGCCTCCTTCATTTTCTCCACAGAAGATTTAATAACTGTTACTCTGTAACACACCCACTCCCTCACACACACACACGCACACACACACCCACACACACACACCCAGAGAGAGAGAGAGACACACATACGCGCGCACACACACACACACACACACACACACACACACCAAATTTATTTTTACGACTCCGTTTGCAATGTTTTCTTTCGTCCGGTCCGGTGGTGGAGAGGCTGGCTATCTGTCACTCAGGTCTCCTGTTACAGAGACCAGTGTCACATACACTTCCTAATGTTATCATCTTAGTTTAATCATAAAAACCTTGTATGTATATGTGAGAGAAGAAAATAAAGATTATTATTATTTTCCTCCAGTACGCCTTGAACTGGCCTCTCTGTGTCCACTGGGAGCCAACCCAGCCCAAGCCTTGACGATGTCGTCTGTCGGTGGGCGGTTACGACGGTCCTTATTACCTAACAACTATACATACACAATACATATAATACATATTTAAACTCAAACACGAAACATAGTTAGGTTATTGTAAAAAATATATCTTTTACCATAAATGACAAACGGGTCTTAATAAAGTATGTATTTAAGAGTTCAAACACTCTTATTTTCGTTTGTAGGTGATGTGGGGGTGTCGGAGTTGGTGGGGGGTTTACTGGAGGCGGTAGAAAGATTCACGGTTCAAAGAGAAGAAGACGCGAAGTTCGAGGAGGAGAGACTCGCGAGGGAACGTGTCATGTCGGAGCAGGACGAAGCGTACCAGATGAGTCTTGATGCTGATAGGTATTTATTTAAAAAAACAATTACATCAGCGACCATTACAAATGGATCTCTTAAACTTTAAAATCTTAATATATATAAATTACGTGTCACGTCGTTTGTCCGCTATGGACTCCTAAACTACTGAACCGATATCAATCAAATTTGCACACCGTGTGCAGTTTGATCTAACTTAAAAGATAGGATAGCTTTCATCTCAATTTATACCCGCAATATTATTTTATTGCAAATTATTTGTTTATTATTTGACAGTCACAATTCTAACAGATGGCGCTATGTTGAAAGTACCAACGTTTCACATAAGCTACAATTTAACGGCATCACCACCAAAAAGCATGGTGGTCTCCATGACTGGTGTTCTCCTACCGTTTCCCTTGAATAGGTTACTACTATGTAATTGGTATAACTAAAACCTTAGCCACAGCAATGCTTGGCCGGTCTGCTAGTTAATTATATAATACAAAATTAATTAAATCTTATCCAAAGAGAATAGAAAACCATTGTAAATAAAATATGATTATTTAAATAGAGATGTCAGAGGAGAGCAGGAGGACATGGTCAGGAATTTAAGAGACTTTTGAAAGACAATGGTAGAAGCCGAAAATATTATGTAAATGGACCAGTTGTATAGTGTGATTTATTAAATGGTTCACGTAAAGAAACATCTAGTTTTTTACGTGTTTATACGTATACGTATATACGTAACGAATACGTAACATTTTTTTACGATATTTATGATTCAAGTTATGGGCCGTTAAGATATAATGCTAATTGAAATGCCCATTTTTTTGGAGTAAATTTTTTAGTCAGTTTTTTTTAATATCACGCTTTTCCCTTTTTGATTAGAAAAAAATAAAATTGCTTCAAGTATATTTTAAGTATACTATATGCGATCATACCCACTATAGAGGTATGATTAATGCCCCATTTCGTTTGAGACGGTTCTTGATTAATATATAATGTATATTATGTTTTAATCAAGAACCGTCTTTAACGAAATTGAAATTCTAAATAATACTAATATTATTTAGAATTTCAAATCCTAAGATTTGACAGACGAAAACATCGTCGATTCGACTACTCTGACCGTTTTGTGTGACGTGACTTATAGAAATTAATGATTATGGATTTTTTACAAGTAATTTTACTTCGCTTTTAAAGGCATGTGCATACTAAATACTTTCCTAAGCAAAAGTAAGCAAAGCTCTCAAAAATAATACGTTTCGTTTTTTTTTGTAGGAACCCTTGAAAATGCATTTAATTTTCAAGAATAGTTTGTGTCGGTAATATGTGTAAAAGAGTAAATAATTTAAAGAAAAAACTGTTTGACCGGATTGAAGTTATGTATTATTATAAATTCAATTCCTAAGACCAATCAAAAGTAACACCAGATTGCAAGATGCAGGTATATACAAACTGGATTGCGACTGTGGCCTGTCTTACATAGGGCAAACTAAACGCAATATGTCCAGCAGACTCAAAGAACACATTGCAGACATAAGACATAGACGACACACAAAATCAGCAGCAACACCTGGGATCCAATAACATCCAAATTAAAATCTCAAGAAAAACAATCCGCGAAAATAGAGGACACCGTGAGCCATTTTTGCCAAAACCCTCCATCTTTTAGTCGATACCAACTCCGGGGTAATAAATACAGATAAGGCAACTTTCTCTACAGCTGTGATACTTTTTGACATCCAACATCTTTTGTCTTCAGTCACCGTGACCACGCACGCTGTAAAGCACGCGAAACGTCGGATAAATTTAAAATTATGTTAAATAGTTGTAAATTTATAATAATACATAACTTCAATCCGGTCAAACAGTTTTTTCTTTAAATGTGTAAAGGTTATGTAAATCAAAGACAAGAGTAAATAATGACTGTTGACGCTATAGTGCTAACGTAATACTTGAACGACATCTAACACTTTCATACTTTAAAAATTGAACAGAGCAAAAGAGGAAAGAAAGAAGCAGCTAGAGCTTGAACGGAATCAAGAGATAGAGCGCGCGGAGTACGAGCGCCAAATGCAAGAAGCGCACGAGGAGTCGCAAAGGCTCGGCGCAGTGGAGCGGGTGCCGCCCGAGCCAGGCGCAGACGCCGATGACGTCATGCGCATACGGGTGCGCCTGCCCCCGCCCCACCACAAGTGCTTTGAGAGGCGGTTTAGGGCGCAGGACACGCTGGCCGTGAGTCACTCTTGAGTTTCATTCTTTTCTTTATCTTTGTTGACTTTTATATACAGTGTAAACCCTTTATAACATTACTAGCCGTAGCCAATTAAAATAGGAAATCAATAAAATTTTATGTTTCATTATTATTATCGTATTTTTATTATTCTTCTTTTTAACTTCCCGCTAAGAAAATTGAAAATTTTCGAAAATCGAGTTTTTAACAGATGTTGACGTTTTGAGGTTCTAGGAAGCCTCCCCGAATGTTTCCGCGGTGAAGTCCATATGTATAAATTTTCATAAAAGTAAAACAGCAATAAAAAAATGAAGGAACGTTGGAATTTAAAAAATAAATAGCCAACCATCTAGGATTTTTTATAAATTTTGCATCGAATGGCAGTAGTATCATGTCGATACGATCAGTGGTTTAGGCGTGAAGGAGCCTCAAACGAACACCATTTTTCTTCTATATATATAAATCTCTATTACGAAGAAATATTTTCATATTTAGACATCAACAACATAGTTGTAATTATTGTTTTTATAATCAGCTTACAAAAATAACCTTTTGAAGTGCCGAAATTTCTAAGAAATACATCTGAGGTCATAAACAGCCGTCTCGCCTTTGTTATTGTTAATTGCATTAACACGTGCCATTATTCTTAGATTACATTGCCTGTAGGAAATTTTGGTCTCTGTTACTAAACGCACCACCGTCACCTATCGTGTATTACGTCAGGCAAAGTTAACAGAACATATTATGTGCTTAGAATAATTTACCTATTAATAGTAATAAAATTAGAAAATATTGTAAATGGTTAAAAAATTCTCGTCCTTATAATGAAAAGAAATGTGCGGTCCCTTGCAATTCGTTATACACTGTAGTTGAACATAATATTGTTTGGCTCTTTATAAAAATATGTTTCTATTTTCAGGCGCTGCTAGACTTCTTAGCGTCGAAAGGTTACCCACAAGAGAACTACAAAGTTATTTCTAGGTGGCCTAGAAGAGACGTAAGTTTATTCAATATTTTTTGTCTGGCACCTGGCCGAGTTTAGTTTTTATGGGACAGGAGGCAAACGAGCAGGTGGGTCACTTATAGTTAAGTGTTTATCGCCGCCCATGGACACCAGGTCTGCAACTGCGTCGTCGGTCTTTTAGATTCGTTGAATTCTTGATTTGATTGGCAGGTAACATTTTTAATATAAAATACTTTACCAGACTAAAGCGTGATTCTTCATTTCGATCCCTCAAACGGTGACCACGCTTGAAATATTAAAAAATTATAATAATAACTTTGTTCATGACAGAAATAAGTTGTGACAAAATTCATCTATCGCTAGTCCCCCACACTAGGGAGTGTGTTGTGGCCGTGGGTAACTAGATAACAATTATTCCGTGGTACATTGTGCTTGTTTAAAACAATTTTTGAAGTGAAACTTCTTTAGGCGCATGAGGGTAAATTTTTTACGGATACGTCACGAAGATGTGCAGCGTTTTTGTCGAAGAAAAGGGAGAGAGCGATTGAGACCGATTGAGAGAGAGTGAGAAGGGTGAATTAGCTTATATAAATTTCGTAAAGAGAATTTATGAAATTTTTTATTTTATGCAAAATAATTTATTGAAATCTCAAATGACGAATTGTAAATTAATGTGTTTTTATTATGGAAGAAATAAATTTAATTAATTAATTGTATTAATTTTCGACACTTAATATTGTAATGACAATTAAATTCATTAAATTCCTAACGTATCCTATTTTTCCCTCCGTCTAAGTCTCGGAAATTTAAAATTTTAGATTTGTATAAATATGAACAATAGTTAAAAATTAGTTTGCCAAAGAAGTTTCACTTCTGACATGTGTACTTTGTACGCACGCACTTTTTTTAAAAGTCAAAGTAGTTTAACACTAATCAAACAGAAGTTAACATTTAGTATGCGTAAATGTGTGTGTGTGATTCGAGAGTAGCGGAGAGTTTTATGCGCCATGTCTGTCTCAGGTTATGGAACCTAATTAGATGCCACACATATTTATGCAGCTTCGCGATTTAATCGCTATTCAAAACGGAGCGTATTATAAAGTAAAGTTAATTAATGTTCAATTTATCATTCAGCTGACAGCGGAATCTCAGAGCAGCACACTGATCGCACTCGAGCTATATCCACAAGAAACCATCATTCTAGAGGAGCGGTGAAGCGCGCTAGTTTTTTGCAACTACCCACCATTTGTCATACGTTTTTTTACCTAAACGGGGATTTCCTCTTAACTTTGCCGTTTTTAATAAAAAATTTAATTGTGGGTACATTTCGTTGTATTTATTTTTATATCGGTCCAGCCACGTTTCGAAAGTGTGAACAGATTCTTCTGACAATTCTAAGCGAAAATTATCCACAAATTGGAATTTTTGCCCATAATTTAAGTCATATCAGCATGTGATTGGCGGGCTTGCTATATTTTTTATTCGTATAAGTAATCGGCCCCATAACAGTGTCAATGTATGACGTATTTGAACTAAAAGATAAACCTTGATGCAAAGTTTGCGGTGTACCTCAAAAAAATATTAGCATTGTCTAATTGCAACACGTTACAATAATAATTCTTAATTTGTATAAAATGCATTATGTTAATTAAATATTTTAAGATAAATCGTTGTATTTCTTTATACCCCTTTCAACTATTAATCTCCAATTAAATGGTTACGGCACTTGTTTAAATTAATTAAGTGAGACTAGTTTATCAGAGCTATTTTCTTTCTACTGTATTCTTTACCAGCTTTTCTGAGTAGAACTCACTTGCCGCACCGATGTTTAATAAAAAATTAAAGGCTTTAAAATATGTATAATTTCCCTTAATTCTATTTTATTACAAAATATTTACCAAAAAATGAAATATACTGCTCAAAACAATTAGCGGAAGAAGATTTTTCTCCTTTCTATTGCTTAAACTAAAATTAGATTTAAATTAACTTGTACGCTATTTTTCCCCTTGTTAATTTGTTAATTACTACAATTAATAAAAAAAATCAATTTGTATTTTTTTTATTAAAAGAAAATTAAAATGTGCATTGTAGACGAAAAACTAATTGGTGATAAAAAAGGTCCATCAAAGAAATATTCTTATATCGTTTGAATATTCGTCTTTAGTGACTTTCAGTAACGTGTGTGGCCTCCATGAGCCCTAATCACGGCTTGACAACGACGCGGCATGCATCGTATGATCCTCCGAATATCTTCTTGTGGAATTCGCTCCCATTCTTCAATCAACGCTTCAGTGAGCTGCTGCAGTGTTTGAGGTGCAATCGGACGCTTCCGGATGCGCTTGTCAAGCAAGTCCCAAATGTGTTCAATTGGATTTAGGTCAGGGCTCATGGAAGGCCACTCCATTACACGGATTTCCTGCTGTCGTAAGTAATCTGTCGTGATAGCTGCAGTATGCGGCCTGGCATTATCTTGCATTAAAAGAAAATCTGGGCCCATACCATATGCTGCGGGCCAAACATGATCTTCGAGCACATTTTCAATGTAAGTTTGAGCACACAAGCGCCCGGGAACAACGACGAGATCTGTGCGCTCGTCCAAACTAACTCCGCCCCAAACCATCACAGAGCCACATGCAAATTTGTCATATTCCTGGACTGCTGCTGCACTGTATCGCTCGCCTGGGCGTCTGTAAACACGGAGACGACCATCGCAACGTGTTAGACGGAATCGTGATTCGTCAGTAAAAAGCACTGGCCTCCAATGTCGAAGTTGCCAATTAGCGTGATTTATTTATTTTAATTGTTAGACGCACAGCCCGAACTGGTCGGCGTGATCTCAAATTGGCTTCCAACAACCTATTTCTTACCGTCTGGTCGGAAATTTCTACACCAGTAGCCGTCCTTAGTGTATTTTGTAGATCTCTTGCAGTTGTGGTGCGGTTACGTAAAGCACAGTTGACGATGTAGCGATCTTGCAAACGTGTAGTTTTTCTCTTTCGACCTTGACCACGCCTTCGTGAGTATTCTCCCGTCTCACGGTATCGCTTCCAAAGTCTGTAGATAACAGAAGGGGCTACTCCTAGATCATTTCCTACATAACGCATAGTTCGACCCACTTCAAGCAAAGCGATAGCTCGGGAGACATGCAATTCAGTCAGATCTGGCATTATGACCTAAACTCACTCGCTTCAATGAATAACAATACTCAAAAGGCTCACTTCAATTTCTATTAATACTCAAAAGATTGAAAAAAACTACTTAAAATGTGTTTTCTGTGATTAGAAACTAATGAAAATTCAAAGACGTCACTTTGTTTTTAGGTGTTTCTAGAGACACTGCCACTTTATTATAGGACTACTAACCAAAACGCCGAATCTCTTTTGTTTTTTATTTTCTTCGACAATGCCTTTACATTATCTAGTGGCCAGTAATAATTTAAACCTTAAGTAAAAAGGTTAGTTCTACTTTAAAGTTTTGTTCCCGTAATTGTTTTGAGCAGTATATATGCATATTAACTTGAGTTTATACATACAGTTGAAAATATTTGACTAACATTACTTAACGATTCACGGAGATATGTCACGGACATATGGTATGGGCCCAGATTTTCTTTTAATGCAAGATAATGCCAGGCCGCATACTGCAGCCATCACGTCAGAGTACTTACGACAGCAGGAAATCCGTGTAATGGAGTGGCCTTCCATGAGCCCTGACCTAAATCCAATTGAACACATTTGGGACTTGCTTGACAGGCGCATCCGGAAGCGTCCGATTGCACCTCAAACACTGCAGCAGCTCACTGAAGCGTTGATTGAAGAATGGGAGCGAATTCCACAAGAAGATATTCGGAGCATCATACGAAGAATGCCGCGTCGTTGTCAAGCCGTGATTGGGGCTCATGGAGGCCACACACGTTACTGAAAGTCACTAAAGACGAATATTCAAACGATATAAGAATATTTCTTTGATGGACCTTTTTTATCACCAATTAGTTTTTCGTCTACAATGCACATTTTATTTTTCTTTTAATAAATAAAATACAAATTGATGTTTTTTTATTAATTGTAGTAATTAACAAATTAACAAGGGGAAAAATAGCGTACAAGTTAATTTAAATCTAATTTTAGTTTAAGCAATAGAAAGGAGAAAAATCTTCTTCCGCTAATTGTTTTGAGCAGTATATTTCATTTTTTGGTAAATATTTTGTAATAAAATAGAATTAAGGGAAATTATACATATTTTAAAGCCTTTAATTTTTTATTAAACATCGGTGCGGCAAGTGAGTTCTACTCAGAAAAGCTGGTAAAGAATACAGTAGAAAGAAAATAGCTCTGATAAACTAGTCTCACTTAATTAATTTAAACAAGTGCCGTAACCATTTAATTGGAGATTAATAGTTGAAAGGGGTATAAAGAAATACAACGATTTATCTTAAAATATTTAATTAACATAATGCATTTTATACAAATTAAGAATTATTATTGTAACGTGTTGCAATTAGACAATGCTAATATTTTTTTGAGGTACACCGCAAACTTTGCATCAAGGTTTATCTTTTAGTTCAAATACGTCATACATTGACACTGTTATGGGGCCGATTACTTATACGAATAAAAAATATAGCAAGCCCGCCAATCACATGCTGATATGACTTAAATTATGGGCAAAAATTCCAATTTGTGGATAATTTTCGCTTAGAATTGTCAGAAGAATCTGTTCACACTTTCGAAACGTGGCTGGACCGATATAAAAATAAATACAACGAAATGTACCCACAATTAAATTTTTTATTAAAAACGGCAAAGTTAAGAGGAAATCCCCGTTTAGGTAAAAAAACGTATGACAAATGGTGGGTAGTTGCAAAAAACTAGCGCGCTTCACCGCTCCTCTAGAATGATGGTTTCTTGTGGATATAGCTCGAGTGCGATCAGTGTGCTGCTCTGAGATTCCGCTGTCAGCTGAATGATAAATTGAACATTAATTAACTTTACTTTATAATACGCTCCGTTTTGAATAGCGATTAAATCGCGAAGCTGCATAAATATGTGTGGCATCTAATTAGGTTCCATAACCTGAGACAGACATGGCGCATAAAACTCTCCGCTACTCTCGAATCACACACACATTTACGCATACTAAATGTTAACTTCTGTTTGATTAGTGTTAAACTACTTTGACTTTTAAAAAAAGTGCGTGCGTACAAAGTACACATGTCAGAAGTGAAACTTCTTTGGCAAACTAATTTTTAACTATTGTTCATATTTATACAAATCTAAAATTTTAAATTTCCGAGACTTAGACGGAGGGAAAAATAGGATACGTTAGGAATTTAATGAATTTAATTGTCATTACAATATTAAGTGTCGAAAATTAATACAATTAATTAATTAAATTTATTTCTTCCATAATAAAAACACATTAATTTACAATTCGTCATTTGAGATTTCAATAAATTATTTTGCATAAAATATAAAATTTCATAAATTCTCTTTACGAAATTTATATAAGCTAATTCACCCTTCTTACTCTCTCTTAATCGGTCTCAATCGCTCTCTCCCTTTTCTTCGACAAAAACGCTGCACATCTTCGTGACATATCCGTAAAAAATTTACCCTCATGCGCCTAAAGAAGTTTCACTTCAAAAATTGTTTTAAACAAGCACAATGTACCACGGAATAATTGTTATCTAGTTACCCACGGCCACAAAACACTCCCTAGTGTGGGGGACTAGCGATAGATGAATTTTGTCACAACTTATTTCTGTCATGAACAAAGTTATTATTATAATTTTTTAATATTTCAAGCGTGGTCACCGTTTGAGGGATCGAAATGAAGAATCACGCTTTAGTCTGGTAAAGTATTTTATATTAAAAATGTTACCTGCCAATCAAATCAAATCAATGATTCGCCGGAACGAATGGTATAAGTACGAATCTAAAAGATCGACGACGCACTTGCAGACCTGGTGTCCATGGGTGGCGATAAATACTTAACTATAAGTGACCCGCCTGCTCCATAAGCCTCCTGTCCCATAAAAACTAAACTCGGCCAGGTGCCAGACAAAAAATATTTAATAAACTTACGTCTCTTCTAGGCCACCTAGAAATAACTTTGTACTTCTCTTGTGGGTAACCTTTCGACGTTAAGAAGTCTAACAGCGCCTGAAAATAGAAACATTTTTTTAAATAACCAAAAGTTTATTTTGTACAACTACAGTGTATAATCTTTATATTTGGCAGTATTGCACAATATAGCCATTGATTTAAAAGAGGAACCTATCTCTGATGATGATGAAGAGACCCTGCCCTCACTACCAACAGTGCCCTCACTACCAACAGTGCCCTCATCTCAAAATACACTGCGTGGAGCAGCAGTGAGAGCCATTTTTATTGATGAAAACTTTTGTTTGATAGTTCTTAATTTAGGTTGTTTTAACAATTAAGTTATTTAAATAAATAAATCACTATTTATCTTTAAAACATTTTTATTTAATTATACTATTTATTTTTAAGTGACTCTAATGTCTTCATCAGAATTTCGGTTTGTAATTTTAAATTAATCATTACTTGGTTGTGCATCTCTGACATATTCTTAACTCTATGTTTGTGTTCTATTTGATGCCGCTCATTTTCCAGAGCTCGAAAGCTATGCATAGCTTGATACGAGGCTTCTCCAAAACTAAAACTACTACTTGCTTTTTGCAATAAATAAGAGAATATTAATTTAAGCTCTGTCCATGCAAAACTTAAAAAAATATAATTCATGTTATACAAATCCTTCCTGGAAGAACAGTCTATATAATATTAGTCAGATCAAAATCAGTTGTGTAGTTTAGAAAAACTAATTGCACATGCTACAGACCTGGATAGCAACTTTCTTTTATTCTATTTAGAGATAGAGATAATTTAAATATAATACCGGTGTGTTGTGTGGTGTGTGTTGTTGTTCAGTTTGACGTGATTTTCTTTAACCTTTCTTTAACCTTTGGGTTATAATCCTACAAAATAATGAAATTGTTATGTTGTCACTGTTGTGCACACCTTGTCTGGCTTTTCCAGTATTCAAGTTATGTCAAAACTAATTTATTACCTTGTTGGCTTTATTTGATTTTGGGATATCAATTGTTTCCAAAATGATTTTATTTGTAATATCCTGAACTATATAAATAACATCTATTAATTTAAGTATCATGTTGAGTGGTTCGCACTCAGGTGTTAAGGTGTATTAAACCCACTGTCCATTATAAGTGGGAATGGGCTCACTTCTGGCTGGACTGAGTTTCGGTACTACAAGTGCAACATGAATGTTCTGAGGTATTAGAATATCTCTGACTACCCTGTAGGGGAATAAAGTACGGTTGTGAGCATTATGCTTATGCTTGAGAGGTTGAACCTTGAACATCACCATAAATCATATTTATAATTAACATTCCTGCCCCGACACCATCACAATCAAATTCATTGAAATCTACTTCAAACTGTTGCGGTATCATCTCTGCCACGTCCATTGTGTCTGGAGAAGGTGATGGTGGCTTTGTTCCACCTCCAGTTTTTGATGTTTCACAGCGATAAGATGACAACTCTTTTTTTGTATTCAATTTAGTGCACTTCCACTGATTCATCAATTGTTTTTTGTCTCTTGTCCTTATATTTGCTAGATTAAATCTGAAAAATTACATGTTTTGATTAAACAATGTGGTCATTTTTTGAGATGCAAGTACTTATTAAAATGTTTACTTCTCTGTTATATAGCTCCAAGCCTTTATTTTCTCCTTATTAGTATTCGTGCTTAAATCATTGTTCTCAATTATTGATATATAGGGTCGTAGAATATTTGACGTTGTTAATTTGTTATTTGTATAATATTATATATATTTGTATAATTTTCCCTGTTAATTCCTCCAGTACCTGCTACTGCTCAGTAGAAGTAAAAGTAAAGTAAAAAATCATTTAATCATATAGGTAACATTATTTACACTTATGACTCGTCAGTAAAGCAATACATATTAATGCTTCTAATTTTACATTTACTGCCAGTTCTCAAATCAAGGGTGTAGAACGGGAAAGATAGAGGCGGTAGAAAGATTCGAGGTTCAAAGAGAAGACGCGAAGTTCGAGGGGAAGAGACTCGCGAGGGAAAGTGTCATGTGGGAGCAGGACGAAGCGTACTAGATTAGTATTGATGCTGATAGGTATTTATTTAAACTGCACACGGTGTGCAAATTTGATTGATATCGGTTCGGTAGTTTAGGATTCCATAGCGGACAAACAACGTGACACGTAATTTATATATATTAAAATTTTAAAGTTAATGAGATCCATTTGTAATGGTCGCTGATGTAATTGTTTTTTTAAATAAATACCTATCAGCATCAAGACTAATCTGGTACGCTTCGTCCTGCTCCCACATGACACGTTCCCTCGCGAGTCTCTCCCCCTCGAACCTCGCGTCGTCTCTTTGAACCTCGAATCTTTCTACCGCCTCTATCTATCCCGTTCTACACCCTTGATTTGAGAACTGGCAGTAAATGTAAAATTAGAAGCATTAATATGTATTGCTTTACTGACGAGTCATAAGTGTAAATAATGTTACCTATATGATTAAATGATTTTTTACTTTACTTTTACTTCTACTGAGCAGTAGCAGGTACTGGAGGAATTAACAGGGAAAATTATACAAATATATATAATATTGTACAAATAACAAATTAACAACGTCAAATCTTATACATGACACTATAAGATTTGACGTTGAAAAAAGGAATTCGGCCGCTGTTTGAAATTTTGTTTTTCATAAAAGAAGATTCTATTATCTTTACACCCTAGGAGTAGAAGATTTGAAAGTTTTACGAATCTGATCTTATTAATTTTGAAAATATATTTATATTTATTATAACGAATTAACTTGTACAATACCTGTCTATGGAATAAAAGGGATAGCGGGAAAATGGTGGCGAGAATGAGGGACAAGTAGAAGAATTTGGAGGGATTCACTCTGTTGAAGGTCGTGTACAGTGCGAGACTTGGTTTATTGTAATAGATAAAAACATTATTTCAATCTAAAGCTTATCAGGTAGTAACCCGAATTCTTTTGATAGCTTGTTGTATTGATATATCTCAGGAACTACAGGTAATAAAACACAAAATTCGCTGGCTCACTATTACAAGGTTCTATTAATTTTTTTTATGATTTCCGTAATCGCACTTTGACAAATTTGACTTTTATAAATATTGACTTAGTAGGGCTAATGCTTAAGTCACCCCATAAGTAACCCCATAATGCGGTGGTCGTTTACGGAATCCGAGATTTGTGAGGTCCAAGAAGTTTATATGATACCTCCGCAAAAGATGGGGGGGGGGCTATACTGCAAAAGCGATCACCTTAAAAGGAACACGTTAGACTTGGATAATTAACCATGTTTGTTATATGTTCAAGTCATTAAAAAATCTAAAAATGGACTAAAAGCATGCGGGAACTGCGGCAGTTACCTTTATGGCTAGTTTTGTATTATATTAACTGTAATATTTTTTTAAATATACCAGCAGCGCTACAACCTTTTTGGGTCTAGCTTTCAGATTTTTGTATCTGTTCATTTGTCTATCTAATGGGTGTGGGTGGTATCATGAACGAGTGCTACTTGTGGTGACTGGTACCGTACTTGAATTCGTGTACGATAGTTGTTTCGACTATGTATTTGCGTGTTGCTCCCATGAGAATGTAAGTGCGTGCTCCTATTTCACCATGCCTCCTGCTGATAGAGGACAAATCTTTGTTTTTAATTTATTTTATTTATTACTTTAGATGTCATGTGGAACATGGTGTAATGGTTGCTTCTCCTTACAAATGTTGTGTAAAACAAAAAACTTGGCGATTAAAAAGAGTGGCGGAGAGTTTATTGCCAGTTCTTCTCTTTCGTTCTACGCCCTTGATTTGGGAACTGGCAGTAAATGTAAAATTAGAAGCATTTAATGTATATTTCTTTTTTGACGTTCATAAGTGTACATTGTTTTACCTATATGAATAAATTATTTTTGACTTTGACATGCTCAGCCAGCATATCTCTCGATTTGCGCATTTAACATTAGCTTGTACGGTGAAAGAAAAACATCGTAAGGAAACTGGCATGCTTTAGACCCAAATAGACCAGGCAAATAGATCTGGCAAAGAAGGCTGAATCGCGATATACATAAATGAGGTCATGGTTTGTAAGGCTATTGTTTTTTTTAAAAGTCATACAAAACAAAAATCTTACCCGGTTCAGAATAAGGAAAATGTTGGAAACTGAAGTGATGAGCAGATAAGAGCATACAAGAGTTATCTACTTTACTACGAAAAATGACTACTTTTGACATTCTAGTTCTTGAATAATTTATTATCAAGACTTATTTCTAGACTCAAATTGTCTACAGTTTCACGCCTATTTAAGTAAGGTCGAATCCACAATCTCTTCTTTTTATGTTTCTTTTTTAAAACAATATAAGCTGCTGCGACAAGTGTGATTTCGTCAGCCATTGTTGCCGGTTTTTGTAGCCCGTTTAGGAGTCTGCATCATGGGCCATACTATTGCAGACATATTGCAACACATTGCCCAGCCATAGATTCATACAAAACAAAAATCATTGTTCGGCCATCAGCTGCATTAAAATATTTTTGTAATGGCCGGGCAATTAGTGGCCAACAGTGCAGCCATCAATTGCAGCAAAACATGGCCCGTTTAGACGCGCCATTACTGTATAAGTTTTTGAGAATATGGTTTTTAGAGTTAGCAAAAATAGTAAATATATTTAACTAATAAATTTATTACAATTGAATTTTTGAAAATTGAAAGCTGTCTTAAAAGTAAAATTAATAAGTTATCATTAATTATATCTCGGTTTTAAGATCACATTTTGTATAGGGTCAGGTGGGGTAAATGCGAGTAGGTACCTACTATAACTAAATTGACACATTCATCTATAATATGTTATTTTGTGGTCTTTTACAATTTATTATTTTTTACTGTGAATAATATTAAACATGTACTAGGCTTTTGTTTGATGTGCCTTATATTTAATTATGGATGATTACAGAATAACTCTCTATTGCATTTTCCCGGTGTAAAGGGGTAAATGTAAAAATTAAATTTAAAATTCTAATAGTGTAGTGTAGTTACTAATCTGGGGTACCTAGAAAAAATAATAATAAATAGCAATAAAATAAGCAAATTGAAATATACTTTGGTTTTTATTGCAACGAAATCGGTAAAAGTCTATCAATCCATCAGATTCAATAAGTTGTCAGAGTGTAGTGCAAGAAGTACTTTACGTGTATAAGAGATGCCAGCACTAACATCGGCCATATGTGGCTATACAAAACATGTTTGGCTATATGGCCGGGACATTACTGCAATATTGCATATTGTGGCTGCTATTGTTTGCAATGTTGCCGGGCCACAGTGTTGCAGCCATCAATTGCAGTAAAACATGGCCCGTTTAGAAGCGCCACAACACATTGCCCAGCCATAGATTGTACGGCCATCAGCTGCATCAAAATATTTTTGTAATGGCCGGGCAATTAGTTGCCAACAGTGCAGCCATCAATTGCAGCAAAACATGGCCCGTTTAGAAGCGCCATTACACCCAAATAGACCGCGTTTGTCAGGCAAAGAAGGCTGAATCACGATATACATAAATGAGGTCATGGTTTGTAATGCTACTGTTTTTTTTAAAGGCATATAATACAAAAATCTTACCCGTTTTAGAATAAGGAAAATGTTGGATACTGGAGTGATGAGCAGATTGAAGGCTATATGCGACGAAGCGAAGCCTCCCTGTATTCGTACATCTGGCACACGCGCTTTTTCAGTTAACATACAAGAGTTCTCTACTGTGCGCTTATTCTGCTTGGTATTGGAAATATTCTTGATCTTAAGCGGGCCATAGACGGACCGCATGTTGCAGTCAAGACCGACTGCAACATGCGGTCCGTCTATGGCCCGCTTTACTGTATAAGTTATTGAGAATATGGTTTTTAGAGTTAGCAAAAATAGTAATAATATTGAACTAATAAATTTATTACATTTTTTTTTATTTTTCATTTTTACATTTAAGGAACAGAAACAGAAAACAGATTGGTGAAATACATATAGTTATTACACACTAAGCAACATTTGTAAACCTGAATTTCCAATTATATCTGTACACAGCATTTTAGTGGAATCTTCAGTGCTGGTTTACCAAATATTAACAATTAAATACAGTATAAAATATGTACATATATTAAACTTAATGACAAAAAAAAATAGAAAAATTTAATGACAAAAAAGAAAATTAAGTTATTCTGGTTGCAAGTCTGCACCACGAATAATCTTTCTAAATTCATAACTACTATTGTGAAAAATATCAACATGAGAACACACAGAATTATAATACTTGCACATTGTTGTAACTTGTGGGTATCATAAATAGTTGCGGCTTACGCACAGAACGCGTCGGTACCTTGATGTCAAGTTCATCCAAAAGATAGCTGTCAAGTGAGCCATTTGCTATTTTATGCAAAGTGCACAGGTCGCTCATCCATCTTCTCTTTTCAAGACTTACAATCTGAAAGTGGGCAAGACGCTGGTCATATTGCTTTAATTTGCGCCTAAGACCATACTTTGAGCATAAAGCTCTAACAAACCGCCTTTGTATAGATTCTAATCTATCTGTATGAACTTTGTATATCGGGGCCCATACAGCTAAACAGTACTCAACCATGGTTCTCACGAGAGAGCTGTATAAGGCAATCAAGGAGTCGGCTCGCCTGAACGGTTTAGCGGTTCTAAGAATAAAGGACAACATCCGGTTAGCTCTACTACAGATATGATCATAATGAGGTCTAAATGACATAACAGAGTCAAATATTACTTCCAAGTCTCGAACCACCTCAACTCTATCCACAAGAATACCCTTAACATTATAGTTATACTGGATAGGGTTCCTACTTTTTGTAAATGTTATAACCTGGCACTTCTTAATATTCAGAGCCATAGAGTTTTCATCGCACCAAGCAGATATAGTATTAATATCCGATTGAAGGGTCACACAATCTCTTTCATCAGATATACGTCTGAAGACTTTTATGTCGTCTGCATATGCCAAACATTCACTACTAATTTTGCTTAGCAAGTCATTCACAAATAACAAAAACAATAAAGGACCCAACTTTGACCCCTGGGGCACGCCTGATGTTACTAAAAATGGCACAGATTCATATCCACAAAGAGCAACGAGTTGTGTGCGGTTCAACAGGTAAGAAGTTAACCATCTATATAAGTTCCCATGGATTCCCACATGTTGAGCCTTCACAAGCAATACAAAATGGTCCACTCTATCAAAAGCTTTTGAAAAATCGGTATATATAGCGTCCACCTGCTTTTTATTATTGAACGATGAACATAAATAAGTAGTATAGCATAATAGATTAGAGTTGGTTGACCTTCCAGTAACAAATCCATGTTGTCGTGGGCTTAATATATGTTTGAGATGGTTATACATATGGGTATATATAAAACCCTCGAATATCTTAGCAAATAAGTTTAGAATACAGATAGGTCTATAATTCAAAACATCACCCTTGTCTCCAGATTTATACACTGGTGTAACTTTAGCTATCTTCCATAGGCTAGGAAATACTCCCTCATGCAAAGATTTTTCAAATATAATCAATAACGGTGTAACAAGAGCAGGAGCGCAAAAACGAACAAAGATAGGTGGGATACCGTCAAAGCCAGCACCCTTAGAGAGATCGACATTTTGTAACTTTTTTAACAGTTCCTCTCTAGTTATTTGTAAATTACCAATAGAGTAGTTTGATGATGGAAAGTTAGGAGAGTAATTATTTGTGGTATTGGAAGAGTAATTTGTATTTTAGAAAATTGAAATTTGTCTTAAAAGAAAAATTAATAAGTTATCATTAATTATATCTCGGTTTTAAGATCACATTTTTATAGTTGGTAAAATTTTATTAGTTAGCACTTAGCAATAGTAATTAAGTTTGTAAGAGGAATAGAAAAGTGGAACAACAAAGTACTAAACTGGTGTCCAACAATTTAAGGAAACAGCAGGTGGTACATGGCAGAGAGTGGCACAGTGCATACAGAAATGGCGGTAGTTGGAGGGCTTTGCCAATAAAGGGCCCATAGATACCTAAAAAAGGAGATAGAAATATAAATGTGTTTAAGTTTAAAAGCATGTAGAATCCATTTTTATTGTTATTTTTGTGTTCCTAGATGTAATGCTCGTTGGTAAACCTTTTTTAAATAAATAAAGTTGTTGCTTACATATCTCCGTGAATCGTTTCCAACATTTTCCTTATTCTGAACCGGGTAAGATTTTTGTATTGTATGACTTTTAAAAAAAACAGTAGCCTTACAAACCATGACCTCATTTATGTATATCGCGATTCAGCCTTCTTTGCCAGATCTATTTGCCTGGTCTATTTGGGTCTAAAGCATGCCAGTTTCCTTACGATGTTTTTCTTTCACCGTACAAGCTAGTGTTAAATGCGCAAATCGAAAGAAATGCTGGCTGAGCATGTCAAAGTCAAAAATCATTTATTCATATAGGTAAAACAATGTACACTTATGAACGTCAAAAAAGAAATATACATTAAATGCTTCTAATTTTACATTTACTGCCAGTTCTCAAATCAAGAACGAAAGAGAAAAACTGGCAATAAACTCTCCGCCACTCTTTTTAATCGCCAAGTTTTTTGTTTAACACAACATTTGTAAGGAGCAGCAACCATTACACCATGTTCCACATGACATCTAAAGTAATAAATAAAATCAATTAAAAACAAAGATTTGTCCTCTATCAGCAGGAGGCATGGTGAAATAGGAGCAAGCACTTACATTCTCATGGGAACAACACGCAAATACATAGTCGAAACAACTATCATACACGAATTCAAGTACGGTACCAGTCACCACAAGTAGCACCCGTTCATGATACCACCCACTTACCGATTAGATAGACAAATGAACAGATACAAAAATCTGAAAGCTACACCTAAAAAGGTTGTAGCGCTGCTGGTATATTTAAAAAATATTACAGTTAATATAATACAAAACTAGCCATAAAGGTAACTGCCGCAGTTCCCGCATGCTTTTAGTCAATTTTTAGATTTTTTAATAACTTGAACATATAACAAACATGGTTAATTACCCAAGTCTAACGTGTTCCTTATAAGGTGATCGCTTTTGCAGTATAGCCCCCCCCCATCTTTTGCGGAGGTATCATATAAACTTCTTGGACCTCACAAATCTCGGATTCCGTAAACGACCACCGCATTATGGGGTAACTTATGGGGTGACTTAAGCATTAGCCCTACTAAGTCAATATTTATAAAAGTCAAATTTTTCAAAGTGCGATTACTGAAATCATAAAAAAAAATTCATAGAATCTTGTTTTAGTGAGCCAGCGAATTTTGTGTTTTATTAGCTGTAGTTCTTGAGATATATCCCACTCAACAAGCTATCGAAAGAATTCGGGTTACTAGCTGATAAGCTTTAGATTGAAATAATGTTTTTATCTATTACAATAAACCAAGTCTCGCACTGTACACGACCTCCAACAGAGTGAATCCCTCCAAATTCCTCACTTGTCTCTCATTCTCGCCACCATTTTCCATTTTCCCGCTATCCCTTTTATTCCATAGACAGGTATTGTACAAGTTAATTCGTTATAAGAAATCTTTATATATATAATTCTTCTGTGAGTGTGTATGTCACTGAACTTCTCTCAAACGACTGGACCGATTTTGATGAAATTTTTTGTGTGTGTTCAAGGGGATCTGGGAATGGTTTAGATTCAAAAATCACCCGGCAGATGGCACTGCAGTCGGTACTTTCATACTTTGCTTAATATCCTAATCGCTTTAAATATCATGCAGGACAACGTCTGTGGGGTCCACTAGTATAAATATATTTTCAAAATTAATAAGATCAGATTCGTAAAACTTTCAAATCTTCTACTCCTAATAATAATAGAATCTTCTTTTCTAAAAAAATAATTTTCAAACAGCGGCCGAATTCCTTTTTTCAACGTCAAATCTTATAGTGTCATGTATAAGATTTGACTTCACGTTGTTAATTTGTTTTACTACGCAATTTATTGATATTTTTTTGTTTTCAACGTATAAAAAGTGTTGTCGTTTTGATTTTCACCTAGATTGAGATCGTGGCAGCTTATTTGTGATGTTTTCGATGTCATGCATGTTTTCGATTTCGATGGGCTACAGTAACCGAACCGAACGTAACCGAACAAGAGAATAAAGGCGACGATGAAAAACAGACCGAACAAGGGCCCAGTACACCCAAGCTCAAATTAAAACGAAAACGCATCAACTATATGAAAACTCGAACAAACATTCCACGAAAGTCAAAGACCAGACCGTTAAAATTAATAAAAACATATTTTTAAAGGCTAAAGGTAAGATGCAGACCAAAAATAATTTGGCCCCCTTGCGAATACATTCCCCTTTACCAACGCAAGCTGCAATGAATTGAAGATGTTTATTATATAATTTTGTTTATTGTGATCTACAAAAAGCCCATAGAAAAAGCCCGTTCGCGTCTAATGTTCACTGGCGATATCGCTGATATAGACGTGTTAGGTTCAAAGATACTTTATTTTGATAGGGTGGACTAGTGGCTAAAGCAATTAATTAAAATGCAAAATAAATTGTAAAACATTGTATTTACTTGTAAGAGAAAATATATGAACTAAATTAAATGACACCGCACATCTAAAAATAAAATAGATATTCCAAATTTAAATGCAGTGCATCATAGACAATTGTATGTGGACAGCACCATGACCTTCCAACACCTTCTCCTGATGTTCACTCATGTTGCCAAGACACGTTTCTATATATGCATTAATCTTTTCAAATTTTATTTTTGATAAGTCAGCTAACTGAATTGACCGCTTGTGCGATATCCGGCCTGGTTCTGGTAGACAGGTACAGTAAACTTCCCACTGCTTCCCAATAGGGATATTCCTTCTCCTGGGCAGTTTCCTGTGTAGACTTTGAATCGCTACTTGCGGGCGTGTCACAAGGTTCAACAGTATTTTGTGTCCTTTGGCTTCTGACTTGTCAACAAATACCCAGGTGTTATTTTTCTGTAATGATTCCATTTCAGATTGTATCGCCTTCTCTCAATTTCGTCGGTCGGTGCCTGTCACAGCTTCTTTGTATGTGAGTAAAGAGCAGTCATAGTCGTCATTATTTTCTGATGTTAACATGGTCACGCAGCGACTTAACTCATAATCTTTGGTCCATGCTGGTGGTCTCACGTCTCTTTGTGGTCTTCCACTTGAGAAAAATGGTTCATCAACAGGATCTTGACTAGAGCTGGAATAAAGGGGGTTTGATTCCTGAAAAGGTAAGTTCTCATTAATTTTGTTTCTTGTTTCTTGAATTTCTATTTGTTCTGTTTCAGGTTCTAGAGTAAGATCTTCGCGTTTTTCAGCAGGAGTACCGCCATAATGCATCTTTTCCATTACTTTTACGTCTCTGCTGATAATAACATCATTCCTTTCGGGTATATAGATTCTAAAACCTTTTGTATATTCAGCATATCCCAAGAATACTCCTTCTGTGGCTTTAGCCGTGAATTTTCCTCTTCGTTTTTTGTTCATCACAAACGCTCTATTTCCGAATACGTGTAGGTGATTTCCTGATGGTGTTCGTTGTACCCATTTCTCATATGGGGAATTGCCTTTGAGAGCTCTTGCTGGGCTTCTATTTATTAAATAGTTTGCAGTGTTTACTGCTTCTGCCCAAAACTTTGCAGGGATATTGGCATCTAGCATCAGACATCTGGCTTTATCCATCAGCGACCGATTTTTCCTTTCACTCATGCCATTTTGCTGTGGGGTATAAGGTGCAGATAGTCTTCGGCTTATACCATTATCTTTAAGGAATTTGTCAAACGCTTTAGACCTAAATTCGCCTCCATTATCAGATTGTAGATTTTGAATTTTCTTCTTATGAAACAGTTCAACATAGTTTTTATATTCCTTGAATTTATCGATTACTTGGCTCTTTTCTTTTAAGAAATATACACAGCAGTATCTTGTATAATCGTCAATAAATGTTACGAAATACTTTGATCCGGCCATTGATTCATTCTCAAATGGGCCACACACGTCACTGTGAATTATCTGGAGCACTTCGGTTGAGATTATTTGTCCATGGCTTTTGAATGGTAGAGTGGAAAATTTTCGTTTGATACAAGTCTCACAAATACCCAAAGTTTTTTCTTTAAAGTCGAGTCCTCGCATCATTTTATTTTTAACCATTTCTTTTAGGTCTCTTTCATTGACGTGACCTAATTTCTTGTGCCATTTCATAATTTCGCTTTCATCACTAGGCGTGAAATTTGCTGTTTCTTCCGGTTTATCAAATTCAAGATAATATAATCCATTTCTTCTGTGAGCTTTTAATACAGTTTTCCCGCCTTTCGTGACACTGGCTTGTTCCTTTTCAAATAGAACCTTATAGCCATGATCCGTAATTTTGCTCGCAGAAATTAGATTATTCGACAAATGAGGTACATATAATGTGTCTGAAAGACTAATTTTATAACGTCTATCCTTTGTATAAAGTTCGGCTTTTCCATTCCCTTTAACTTCGGTCGTATGCTTCTCTGAGGCTAGCTTTAGAGTGTCAGTCGCGGGGATTAAGTTATGCAGTATACTTTTATCACCCGTCATATGTGACGTACACCCACTGTCAAGACACCATAAACTAACTGCCTTTACATTTCGACGTTCCTGCTGTTAAACAGATGTTATATGTCTTTTCTTGATCTTTAGTTTTATTGGGATTATTGGGTCTCTTCTTTGACCAACAAGCTTCTGAGGAATGCCCTTTTTTATTGCAATTCTTGCAAAATTGTACCTTTTTCTTCGTCTTTGTGTAGAATGCTTCTGAAGTCTGAGGTTCACTCGCTTCGGTTTGCCTTCTTGCTTCGTATTCTTCTACGATTTTTATTTTTAAATTGTCAGGACTTGGCAGAATATCTCTCGACTCAATTGCCGTTCGGAAGCTATCGAAATTTATAGGTAAACTGTATAACATCATTATGCTTAATAACTCTGGATGAATTTTGACATCCATGTCTTCTAATTTACCTACTACATCCATAAAATTACTGAGATGGTCTCTTACATCTTCTTGTGGAGTCATTTTCTTCAGTACTAATTGTTTGATTAGCGTAGCCTTTCTTGCCGGCCCTGAACTTTGATATACAGACTTTAATTTGTTTTAGTTCTGGTGGAGATATAAGTAAAAATAGCTCTGACCTTGCCTTTAAGTCTTCCTTTAGGAACGCACTCTTTTCTTCGGCAGTCGTAGTTGCCGTTAGCGTTTTTTCACCATTAGCGTATTCCCACAAATCGTACCTTATGAGAATCGCCTGTGCTTGTAAGCACCAGGTATCATAATTCGATTTTTTTAACGGTTCTATGCTTCTGATACTCGAGCTCATTTTTAAAAATTTGTATTTTCTCATTTACTTATTATTTTAAAATATGCTTCTTCCATTTTCCACTAGATATATTATATCCCGATATATTTATCCAACCACGCTCTGCTACCACTGATAGGGTGGACTAGTGGCTAAAGCAATTAATTAAAATGCAAAATAAATTGTAAAACATTGTGTTTACTTGTAAGAGAAAATATATGAACTAAATTAAATGACACCGCACGTCTAAAAATAAAATAAAGATATTCCAAATTTAAATGCAGTGCATCATAGACAATTGTATGTGGACAGCACCATGACCTTCCAACATATTTCTCAAAGAATTACATTCACTTAGCGAGAAAATTTAGAGTAAGTTAGTTATGTACATCGTGTTATAAAATTATTTGAAAATATAAAATAAAAATATTAGTTTCTAACAATATGTACCATATTTGTTACAAAAGTGCAGGTAGGTCGAATCGATGTTACAACAGGCATTATGTGACAATGAATAGTAATAATTTCTAAGACGCTCGTTCGCAGACATAAGTAAATGCTAGAATAGCCTTTTTGATGTTTTGTAAATATATTAATTAATATGCCATTAATTCATATTAAACTTTTACGATTGTTACAGACGTGTTTATTTATATAAAATGTGTCAACAAAGCCAGTGGGTTTGTCAGAAATGGCGACTACGGCTCTCGGATAAGTCAATGAATGCGTTGCCATTTGAATATTCAAAGTTATTATTGGAAAGAACTCCATTGGAAGTTGGGTTTATGGTTTTGATTTTTGGTGTTAGTCTTTTGAAAACTCGTGTAGAAATCTCAAGTAAGACATTGTTTGCGTGGCCAAATTATTTTTGGTCTGCATCTTACCTTTAGCCTTCATAAAATATGCTTTTATTAATTTTAACGCTCTGGTCTTTGACTTTCGTGTAATGTTTGTTCGAGTTTTCATATAATTGATGCGTTTTCGTTGTAATTTGAGCTTGTGTGTACTGGGCCCTTGTTCGGTCTGTTTTTCTTCGTCGCCTTTATTCTCTTGTTCGGTTACGTTCGGTTCGGTTACTGTAGCCCATCGAAATCGAAAACATGCATGACATCGAAAACATCACAAATAAGCTGCCACGATCTCAATCTAGATGAAAATCAAAACGACAATTTCTCTTTTCTGTTTGCTGATTTAAAAAAAAAATCGGCTAGAAGAAAAGAGAAAACATCACAAATGAGCTGCCACGATCTCAATCCAGATGACAATCAAGCAAACCGAGCAAGTGCCCAGTACGATCATACTCAAATTAAAACGAAAATGTATCAATTATGAAAACTCGAGCAAACATTCCACGAAAGTCAAAGACCTGAGCGTTAAAATTAATAAAAGCATTTTTATGAAGGCTAAAGGTAAGTTGCAGACCAAAAATAATTTGGCCCCCTTGCGAAAACATTCCCCATTACCAACGCAAGCTGCAATGAATTGAAGATGTTTATTATATAATTTTGTTTATTGTGATCTTCAAAAAGCCCATAGAAAAAGCCCGTTCGCGTCTAATGTTCACTGAAAAAACGTGACATAGATAATATAGAAACTTATCTACTCTGTGGGGATCTTAGCAAATAACCCTCCAAAGAGGTAAATGACAAAAATTTCTATCTGACCGTTTTTGAATAAATCCAGTATTTCATATCATATCATTAGAATATTATTATTAATGAATTTGAATTTTGAGGTTATATTAGTAACGTAATGCAATGATAATGTTAATATGTATATCTAAAACATGCTTTGTCATCGTCCGTCAATCTGTGACCGTTTGAGGATATTTGTCAATAATTTAGTGAATGGGATATTCCGCTACTAAAATACATCTATTTTGTACTTGTAATGTGAAGAAGAAAAGCCCCCAATTCTTTAACAATTTCTTCTTGTCTCCATTTATTCGTCATATAATACCATAAACTAGAAAATGGTTGTAACAATGTTTTCTATCTATCTGTGTCAGGAACCGTTACTGTACCGCCCATACCCGGCTTTTGTGTTCTGTATTAATTAAACTGATTTAAAACCTGTTGATGAATTTATTAAATCGTAGATTGTTTTCCAAGGGAACCGCTATTTAAAGCGAAAGCTTTTATGGATAGAACGAGCTATTAAAAATAGTCTCGAGATAAACACATTTTCTTTGTGAATATAACTAAATGCAAATATGTATATATAGAATAACGTCTATTTATACTCTACAATATAATATTCATAAACGTACTATCGGATCGTAAATGTATAGTATTTGACTGTCTCTGAATTCTTTAATAAGAAGCAATAAAAAAATCGTGAGCGTCAGAATGGACGGTCACTAGTCGTGTAGAACGTTAAATTGTGGTTTAAAAATTACTTCCCAATTGCTTCTACTTAATACCTACTATAAGACAATTGCTTCCTTAGTATCTTGGGAGAACCATAACAAAGTGACCGTCCATTCTGACGTTAGAATGGCTGGTCACCTATCCTATTGTACTCACTACAATGAATTATCGATTAATTCATAGTTCATATTTTGCTTCCTATTTGCTTCTTGCTAGGTATTCAAACCTCGATGCTGTACCTATTATGGAATTAAGATATCGAACAATGTTATTACAATTGCCCCTAGCGCCTGGTAAAAATATACAGGCAAAATTATTTTGTTAAAAATTAAACAAAATTCACCTTGTCTTTTAATGTACTTACATTTTCTGTTTTTTGTCAAATATCAATGTAATCTGTTTGGCCTTTGTATATTGTCTAAGTGTTTTGTTTACAATATGTATGTTAGTAGTAAGATAACTAATTAATAGCTTTTTTCACAACCAACATAAGTACTTACGAAAGTCTGAATATCTATATACAAATGTATATATATATATAATATCAATGTAATCTGTTTGGCCTTTGTATATTGTCTAAGTGTTTTGTTTACAATATGTATGTTAGTAGTAAGATAACTAATTAATAGCTTTTTTCACAACCCACATAGGTACTTACGAAAGTCTAAATATCTATATACAAATGTATATATATATATAAAAAATGGGGTTCGTTTGAGGCTCCTTCACGCCTAAACCACTGATCGACATGAAACTACTGCCATTCAATGCGAAATTTTTCCTAGATGGTTTATGGCTATTTATTAAATTCCAACGTTCCTTCATTTTTTAATTGCTGTTTTACTATTATGAAAATTTATACATACGGACTTCCCCTCGGAAACATTCGGGGAGGCTTCCTAGAACCTCAAAACGTCAATCTGTTAAAAACTCGATTTTCGAAAAATTTCAATTTTCTTAGCGGGAAGTTAAAAAGAAGAATAATAAAAATAAGAAAAAAAAAATAATGAAACATAAAATTTTATTTATTTCCTATTTTAATTCGCCCAGCAAAGCGGGAAACGGCTAGTATTATATATACAAATTAAGTACTATATATACATTTAATTCCTTAACGCCGATTTAAAACAGCTCTCTGTATTATGACTGCTCTGTACCCGCCTTTCATTATATAAAAAGGGATTAATAATTAAAACATATTAAATGCAAATATATAATTGACAATAATTCTACTTAAATTACACACTTAAACAAACTTAGGCCCCAATTAAAGCCGCTGTATTATTTCTTAAACTAATACAATAATCTTTTATTTGCTAAGTATTTAAGTCGAAGTATATAAATATAAATTAGACAACTTTTTTTACATAAATTGACGCTGATAGGGCAGACATTTTTGCGTCCATTAATAAAATACAAAAAGGTTATATGTTTACAAAACTATCGATAATGGAATGAGTAAAGCTGGCCATAGACGGACTGCATGTTGCAGTCGAGACCGACTGCTCTAGAGCGGTCGCGTTGAAGTCGTACACGACTGCAACACGACCGCATAGTGCAGTCGAGCAGTGCTGCTTGGAGCAGTTGTGTTCGACCGCAAAATAATACTGATGCGAGTTCATTTACAAGATGGATTTCGATGAAGAAACACTGCTACTTATACTATTATTACGCGAGCGTAGGCGTAGAAGACACCGTAGTATGTGGGTGCGTCCAATACTACAATCAACAGAACAGCATGGAATATTTCAGGCTATGTTCAGATGGCAAAAACTTGACGCGCGTTTTCAAATCGCGCGACTAGACATTGTGGTATTTTCATACAACTGTTCACATGAGCGCGCGTCAACGCGCGTTAACGCGCGTCAACGCGGCGCTCAGAGAAAAAGTCTCTAGACGCAGGTGATCGCGCGTTGACGCGCGCTTTGATATTAATGTAATGTCCGTTTGCTGTTCAGATGAGCGCGCGCTTTCATCGCGATCGCATGTAATTTTGTTAATTTTCGTAATTATATTTTGTTCTCGCATTTAAAATGAGTGAAATTGAAGATATTGACATCGACTTACTAATCGATGAAGTAGAAAAAAGGCCAGCAAGTTGGAATATAGCAAATTTGTATAAAAAATATAATATAATTTGTATTTTTTTTTTCAAAATTGGATGAACCCAATGTGTACGTTTTCTTTTTCTATATTTTTCTTTATAAAATAACCACAAAATAATAGCCTCTTCCACGTCCATTTTCTACGTTCTACCGAACTAGACTGACGAGTACTCTCGCAACGCGCGTTAGCGCTCATCATCTGAACGCTCTTAAAATTTGATCGCGCGTTGACGCGCGTTAACGCGCGTTACATGTGAACATAGCCTTATACTTTGTATCCCCAGCTGAGAGAAAAAGTTTTTCAACTTCTTTAGAATGTCCGTGGTTTCATTTGATGAATAATAGTATTTTATTTGAGGGAGAGGCGCGCGGTCGGCAGAAACCGCTTGTAGCTGTCCGTGTATGGTGGGTCCGGCAGCTCTAAGCAGTCGACCGCACGGCGAAACTCGACCGCAGAGCGACTGCTCCGACCGCTCAGAAACTGGTCGTGCGGTCCGTGTATTGCGGATATGAATATAGTATGGAAACTGCAGATCGCCGTGCGGCCACCGCTTAGAGCAGTCGGTATCGACTGCAACATGCGGTCCGTCAATGGCCAGCGTAAGGCATAATAAAACAAATATCCGCCGGTAATTGAACTTTTCTAGCTTTACCCATAGACAATAATATATTTTTATTAAAGGCTTCACAATTATATTTGTACCTTATATATTTTATTCTAATTAAGTCATGATGAACAAGAGAGTTTCACAGTCATTAAATTTTTTGTCACAAATCATTATTTGGAGCAGTGTTGGCCTAGTGGCTTCAGCGTGCGACTCTCATCCCTGAGGTCGTGGGTTTGATCCCCTGTGCACCAATGGACTTTCTATGTGTGCATTTAACATTCGCTCGAACGGTGAAGGAAAACATCGTGAGGAAACCGGCTTGCCTTAGACCCAAAAAGTCAACATGAGTCAGGCACTGGAGACTACCTACTCTCCTATTAGATTGAGAAATTATCATGAAACTTAGAGTTGTAGCACCACTAAATTTTGAAGTGAAACTTCTTTAGGCGCATGAGGGTAAAATTTTTACGGAACGTCACGAAGATGTGCAGCGTTTTTGTCGAAGAAAAGGGAGAGAGCGATTGAGACCTATTGAGAGAGAGTGAGAAGGGTGAATTACCTTATAGAAACCTATTTTTAAAATTAAAATTTCGTAAATAGAATTTATGAAATATTAGTATTTTATATTTTATGCAAAATAATTTATTGAAATCTCAAATGACGAATTGTAAATTAAAATGCCAAGTGTTTTATTATCGAAGAAATAAATTTAAAAAATTAAATTTATTATTTGCCCTTTTCGCCCTTCTCACTCTCTCTCAATCGGTCTCAATCGCTCTCTCCCTTTGTTCGACAAAAACGCTGCACATCTTCGTGACGTTTTTAAGTAGGATCGGCTCTTGGTCTAATGCCGGCATCACGATGAATGCCTTCAAATTAATCTATAAAGCTTTTTATAATTTGACTAATATTTAAATGATCCTAATCCTTGGGATTTGCTCCAGTTCAAACAATTTGTATGACTCAAAACTTGGCGATTAAAAAGAGTGGCGGAAAGTTTCTTGCCAGTTCTTCTTACCTGCTCTACGCCCTTGACTTGCGAACTGGTTATATTTTTTTTTTTTAGACAATTCACACCAATTGACCTAGTCCCATGCTAAGCTGGTGAAACTTGTGTTATGGGTACTAGGCAACGGATATACATACATATTATAGATAGATAGACATATAAATACATATTTACACCCAAGACCTAAGCACAACACCAAATGCTCATCACATCGATGTTTGTCTCAGCCGGGAATCGAACCCGGGACCCATGGATTCGCAGTCAGGGCTACTAACCACTAGACCAATGAGTCGTCATAATGTAAATTTAGAATCAATTTAATATCTTTTCTGTTGACGTTCATAAGTGTACTTGATTACTTATGAATAAAGTTATTTTGAGTTTGAATGTTATCGTATATAGAAAGAAAATTCCATTGCAAAGCCAGAACTGGACTTGTGACTGGTCGTACTTGAATTCGTGTATGCGGTGATGTTAATTATTTCGACTATGTGTTTGCGTGTTGTTCCCACGAGAATGTAAGTGCGTGCTCCTATTTCACCATGACAACTGCTGATAGAGGACAAATCTTTTGTTTTTTATTTTATTATTATTAATTACTTAAGATGTCATGTGGAACATGGTGTAATGGTTGCAGCTCCTTACATTGTGTAAAACAAAAAACATGGCGATTAAAAAGAGTGGCGGAGAGTTTATTGGCAGTTCTTCTTTTCCGTTCTACGCCCTTGATTTGAGAACTGGCAGTAAATGTAAAATTAAAAATTTAATACGTATTTCTTTTTGGCGTTCATATTATGTTACCTAAATGAATAAATTATTTTGGTTTAATTTGACTGGAACCATCATGAGGGTCGCAAGGCCACCAGGCCAACACTGCTCTTCAATCAAATAAGTGTATTTTTACAAAGTATTATTACCATTAAAAAATATTAATTAAAGATATGATAACAAATTAATTATCTAAATTATAATACCTACGGCCCAAGTCCATCAACTCCCTCCGAAGTTGTTGGGCCTGTGACCGCAAATGCTGTTCCCTGGTCCGAATCACCTTGTACTGTTCTTCGCGTTCTTCCGTCCTTTGGGGGACCAGCCAACGGAGGTACAGCTCTGAAGAAAACAATTTTTCAAATTATACTTCCCACAAAAGAACTTTATTAAAATGGCAACACCACGCAACTCCATAGACATCCTACAGGTAACTGTCAATGTCAATGTGTCAGTTATGCGTTCTATGGATTATTTGATTGTTTGTTTAAACAGGGTGCAAACGGGTAAGTGATACAGAAGGCTCGCAAGAGCGTCGCCTGCCTTTCAAGAATTACGTACGTGTACCGAGTACGCTCTCTTCTTGAAGGAACCTAAGTCGATTTTTTTTATATAACAGATGGCAGAAAGCTCATCTGATGTTAAGTGATACCGCCGCCCATGGACACTCACATTGCCAGCAGGCTCGCAATTGCGTTTCCGGGCTTTTAAGAATTGGTACGCTCTCTTCTTGAAGGACCCTAAGTGTAATTTCTTTTTATGTAACAGAAGGCAGGAAGCTCATCTGATGTTAAGTGATACCGCCGCCCATGGACACTCACATTGCCAGCAGGCTCGCAATTGCGTTTCCGGGCTTTTAAGAATTGGTACGCTCTCTTCTTGAAGGACCCTAAGTGTAATTTCTTTTTATGTAACAGAAGGCAGGAAGCTCATCTGATGTTAAGTGATACCGCCGCCCATGGACACTCACATTGCCAGCAGGCTCGCAATTGCGTTTCCGGGCTTTTAAGAATTGGTACGCTCTCTTCTTGAAGGACCCTAAGTGTAATTTCTTTTTATGTAACAGAAGGCAGGAAGCTCATCTGATGTTAAGTGATACCGCCGCCCATGGACACTCACATTGCCAGCAGGCTCGCAATTGCGTTTCCGGGTTTTAAGAATTGGTACGCTCTCTTCTTGAAGGACCCTAAGTGTAATTTCTTTTTTATGTAACAGAAGGCAGGAAGCTCATCTGATGTTAAGTGATACCGCCGCCCATGGACACTCACATTGCCAGCAGGCTCGCAATTGCGTTTCCGGGCTTTTAAGAATTGGTACGCTCTCTTCTTGAAGGACCCTAAGTGTAATTTCTTTTTATGTAACAGAAGGCAGGAAGCTCATCTGATGTTAAGTGATACCGCCGCCCATGGACACTCACATTGCCAGCAGGCTCGCAATTGCGTTTCCGGGTTTTAAGAATTGGTACGCTCTCTTCTTGAAGGACCCTAAGTGTAATTTCTTTTTATGTAACAGAAGGCAGGAAGCTCATCTGATGTTAAGTGATACCGCCGCCCATGGACACTCACATTGCCAGCAGGCTCGCAATTGCGTTTCCGGGCTTTTAAGAATTGGTACGCCCTCTTCTTGAAGGACCCTAAGTGTAATTTCTTTTTATGTAACAGAAGGCAGAAAGCTCATCTGATGTTAAGTGATACCGCCGCCCATGGACACTCACATTGCCAGCAGGCTCGCAATTGCGTTTCCGGGCTTTTAAGAATTGGTACGCTCTCTTCTTGAAGGACCCTAAGTGTAATTTCTTTTTATATAACAGATGGCAGAAAGCTCATCTGATGTTAAGTGATACCGCCGCCCATGGACACTCACATTGCCAGCAGGCTCGCAATTGCGTTTCCGGGCTTTTAAGAATTGGTACGCTCTCTTCTTGAAGGACCCTAAGTGTAATTTCTTTTTATGTAACAGAAGGCAGGAAGCTCATCTGATTTTAAGTGATACCGCCGCCCATGGACACTCACATTGCCAGCAGGCTCGCAATTGCGTTTCCGGGCTTTTAAGAATTGGTACGCTCTCTTCTTGAAGGACCCTAAGTGTAATTTCTTTTTATGTAACAGAAGGCAGGAAGCTCATCTGATTTTAAGTGATACCGCCGCCCATGGACACTCACATTGCCAGAAGGCTCGCAATTGCGTTTCCGGGCTTTTAAGAATTGGTACGCTCTCTTTTTGAAGGACCCTAAGTGTAATTTCTTTTTATATAACAGATGGCAGAAAGCTCATCTGATGTTAAGTGATACCGCCGCCCATGGACACTCACATTGCCAGCAGGCTCGCAATTGCGTTTCCGGGCTTTTAAGAATTGGTACGCTCTCTTCTTGAAGGACCCTAAGTGTAATTTCTTTTTATATAACAGATGGCAGAAAGCTCATCTGATGTTAAGTGATACCGCCGCCCATGGACACTCACATTGCCAGCAGGCTCGCAATTGCGTTTCCGGGCTTTTAAGAATTGGTACGCTCTCTTCTTGAAGGACCCTAAGTGTAATTTCTTTTTATGTAACAGAAGGCAGGAAGCTCATCTGATTTTAAGTGATACCGCCGCCCATGGACACTCACATTGCCAGCAGGCTCGCAATTGCGTTTCCGGGCTTTTAAGAATTGGTACGCTCTCTTCTTGAAGGACCCTAAGTGTAATTTCTTTTTATGTAACAGAAGGCAGGAAGCTCATCTGATTTTAAGTGATACCGCCGCCCATGGACACTCACATTGCCAGAAGGCTCGCAATTGCGTTTCCGGGCTTTTAAGAATTGGTACGCTCTCTTCTTGAAGGACCCTAAGTGTAATTTCTTTTTATGTAACAGAAGGCAGGAAGCTCATCTGATTTTAAGTGATACCGCCGCCCATGGACACTCACATTGCCAGAAGGCTCGCAATTGCGTTTCCGGGCTTTTAAGAATTGGTACGCTCTCTTCTTGAAGGACCCTAAGTGTTATTTCTTTTTATGTAACAGAAGGCAGGAAGCTCATCTGATTTTAAGTGATACCGCCGCCCATGGACACTCACATTGCCAGAAGGCTCGCAATTGCGTTTCCGGTCTTTTAAGAATTGATACGCTCTCTTCTTGAAGGACCCTAAGTCGAATTGGATTGGCAATACTTCAGTACTTCAGGTTCCAAAAACTGCCTTTAGAAACGCTAAATCGTGGATATTTTTTCATTACCTTCCCAAATAACGTAGCTCATGGGCGCAACGGATGGCCATATAACACTCGGAGTAGGGTCGTACAAAGGGTTGATATAGGCACAGATCTCATCAGGCTGGTTCACAAAAGACCATAGGCTGGTTGTCTGTCTATAGACACCGCGTGTTGATCGCTCTTGGTCGCTATCACAGAGGAATGTACCTGAAATCGAAAAATGCCTCAAAAATTAAAAAAACATATTTTTGAAGTTATATTTCTTTATGCGTTATGAAAAATTGATGAGAGTGAAATTTTACGATGCGCGCGCACCGTGACACAAAATTAACAGAATGAAGTTGCCCACGGAAGATGCTACGGCATTGGACATAATTTAAAAACAACATTCGAATAATAATAGAATTTATGTTACACTTAATGTAAGAGAATAATAATAAATATTTATTTATTTAATTTTTCAAATGTAAACTGAACTTTATTGACCTATAATGACGTCCAGTCTTTGATTATTTAATTGTAATTAATTATTTGCATGCAATCAAAAACTATTTTTAATAATGCCAAAGAAGTATAACTTCTTACGCGCGTACATAAGTACACGCACTCTTTTCTTTTGTTTTTGAAGTTATACCTCTTTTGGCGTGTTACAGAAAAATTATGAATCCTAAAATTAAACGAAAAGAATCTTTTTAAAATTTTTATCTTTCGTATTTCGTACATTTTCGTTTGCAGAAAAAACGACACTAACAATAGAAAAAAGGCATTTAATACATTGAAAGTTTTATTATAACGCATTATCTAGTTAATTAAAGTTTATTTAAATATCATAGACAAAATATTTCTACATAATTAAAGAAATGGACATTTTTTATTTAATGCAAGATATACATATCGATATTTACTATTTAATTCACGTCCATTGGTTGGAGTTTATTTGATGTGAGTTACAAGAGGCTTATGACAGCTAAAGTATGATACAAATATTCTTGTAGAAACATTGTCTAAATATCGTACAAATACAGCATCAATAGTTAATAGCTAATTTCAGGGTGTTGGTTTTTTGTGACAGTGTGCTCGCGCATCATAAAAATTTATTCTCATCATTTTTCCCTAACGCGCCAAAAGAAGTATAACTTCAATAAATTAAGATATTTAATATTTACATATTTTACTAACATTTAAAAATATCTGTCGTTCTTAGTAGATATTTTAAATTAAATAAAAATACCGCATTGTTTATAGTTTCTTCTTGTTGACCAGTGTATAAAGAACATGTCAAAAATACTCACCAAATTGACTTGCGTAAGAATGCTCAAACAATGCGATGAGAAAAGATTGCCGATATTCGAAACTGCACGGAAACTGCTCCAGGAACTGCCTGACACAGTCCAGGAATAGTGAAAACGTTGGCGCAGCCCTGGATTGGCTAGAGTAGGGGCCACAACGTAAACGAGACCCGAATGGGTGACCAGCTTGGAGCCATTCACGTTCTATTAGCGCTTGCAAACTGAAAATTATTCGAATCTATTGAATTAACAAAATATATACATCTCTTTCTGTCAAATTATGTTCACGCTGTGATAAAAAGAGACGAACAGACTTTAGTCCTTAAACCAAATCTGTTGTCCCATTTTATCAAATCGTATTCACGCTGTGATAGAAACCACAGGCCTTAAACCAAATCTGTTCGTCTCGTTTTATCAAATTGTGTTCACGATGTGATAAAAAGAGACGAACAGACTTTAGTCCTTAAACCAAATCTGTTGTCCCATTTTATCAAATCGTATTCACGCTGTGATAGAAACCACAGACCTTAAACCAAATCTGTTCGTCTCGTTCTATCAAATTGTGTTCACGATGTGATAAAAAGAGACAGACTTAGTCAATTGCACAAGAAGTTAAAAACGTCAAGCAATGTCATAAATTCGCGGTCCTTTTTTAAACGTTTTTTCTTTTTTGTCCGAAAATTGTAAAACTAATCAATGATGATGATATTAATTTATCCCTAATGGGAAAGTGTTGTTTGATGATTTGCTATTTTAAAAGAGTACCGAGAGTTTTTTAAGCCGGCTTTTTCTCTCGGCCTATACCCTCTGTCTTCTAGGGATGCCTACAGATTCAAATTTATGACGTGGAATAAGTGATATCTGTATCTTATATTCCATGATAACATATTTTTTTTGTTTTAAAGGCAAAGGACTAAAACTAATCAAATAAAAATTGAAGTTTCTTTGACAGTTAGCATTAAGACTGGCATCGACAATTTAACTGCGTTAATAGTATCTGCAACTCGGAATAGTGTTATTTCTGGAATTTCACGTTTGTTTAGACACCTTAGGATTTATTTAATTGGGAAGTATCAAAGTTATTATAAATACATTTATCATGTCACGAAAACCACGAGTTCATATTTCAACTATGGCCAACAATAACGCAGTTGAAGCTTAAATGGACATTTGCTAAGACTTTTTGAAGTTATACTTTAGGCGCGTTATGAAACATTGATGAGAGTGAAATTTTACGATGCGCGCGCACCGTGACACAAAATTAACAGAATGAAGTTGCCCACGGAAGATGCTACGGCATTGGACATAATTTAAAAACAACATTCGAATAATAATAAAATTTATGTTACACTTAATGTAAGAGAATAATAATTAATAATTATTTATTTAATTTTTCAAATGTAAACTGAACTTTATTGACTATAATGACTCCTTTTCCAGTCTTTGATTATTTAATTGTAATTAATTATTTACATGCAATCAAAAACTATTTTTAATAATGCCAAAGAAGTATAACTTCTTACGCTCGTACGTAAGTACACGCACCCTTTTTTTATGAAATGTAATATGTTTTTCGTCATATATTTCGCATTCTGTTAGAATTAATTTATTAACTTAAAAATTAATTGCCTCAAAAGTGAATGTGACAATGTCAATTATTTTTTATTCTTTGATTTTATGGCCTGACAATAATTATTATTTTTATACATAGACAATATAGAATCATAGCTAAAAGGTCGAAGTCGGGCCAGTTGTTATCTACCAACACATTCATTAATAATTCATTACTGTGTTTAAATGAATTGCTAAACTCGAGACTGTCTGGACCGATTTTGATAAATTTTCATTAGATTCGCCTTCGCTTAGAACTATTACAAATACCAGAAAGATTCACGTAAACAAAAATATATAGAAAAGACAACTTTACATGTTTCTAAAACGTCAATTAAAGAGCCGTCAAGAAAAGAGCGTACCTATTCTTAAAAGGCCGGCAACGCACTCACGAGCCTTCTGGCTCACTCATTGAGTGTCCATGGGCGGCGTTATCACTTACCACCAGGTGAGCCTCCTGCCCGTTTGCCCGATCTTCTAGAAAAAAAAAACGTCAAGAGTAACTTTTTTAAAAAGATTTACGGCCTGGGTAAGATTGACTTAATACTCATAGACTATTGTTAGCTCATGGTATTCATAGACAATTGTTATCTTATAGTATTCATAGACAATTTTTAGCTTATGGTAGTCATAGACAAATTTTAGACAATTTCATAGACAAAGTGTAAAAATAAACATCCTTACCCTCTTATGGTCCTACAATCTGGGTTCAAAATTATTTGAACCAACGAACACACAAGTAATGTAGCATCTTCGCCTCGCGTTCCGTGTATTAACACTGGTTCACCTTTCTGTAAAAAAAATCCATCAAAAGGGCGTTTTAATAGGTCGGCAACGCACTCGCAAACCTTCTAGCCTAGTGTCCATGGTATCACTTAACAACAGATGAGCCCTGCTCTATAAAAAATATAAGGGCAGGTATTCAACATCAAACTTAATACATACATGGTGTATATGTTGTGCGATTATGCAGGCCGTGTGCAAAGAATTCCGCACCGATTCCGCCCAACCGGACGATTCCAAACGCGACATCCATTTGTCACAGGATATCTCCTTATCCATACAGGCTGGAACATACACAATTTTAACTGTACCAGTGGTCTGTCATCTATCAGCTATAATTACTTGATAAGGCCGCTGATTGCCCTGGCTATTTGTAAGTATGAAAAATAAAGTGTAATTAAGAGTAATCTGTATATAATAATAAAAAAGTGTTTTAGATTGAAATAATTTTAAAAATCCATAATTAAAAATATAGACAAGTCAGTCACGTGACAGTGACACAAAATGGTCACAGATTAGACGAATCGATGATGACCATAGCCTGCTAGTAAATGTATGTACTTTTATTATTTAATATTAATTTAATTTTTAGTAATTCCTTCTTTCTTTTATAATAGTCAGTAATTATTTTTCTTCTTCAATATAAATTAGTAATTTTAAGTAGAATCAAGTCATTTAGAGTAATTACTGTTTTTCTTCAACATTGATTAATAATTGAAAATAATGATTTGTATCCTTTAATATTATTTAGTAATTTTCTAACTCACCCTCAATCAGTTTAGAAAAACTTTCCAATAATTGTTGTTGGTTATCCACGTCGTCCATTGACCGATTGTAAATTCTCCATTGGGAGTAATTTGCTGCACTCTCCGTTCCGCCACCTGAAATTAACATATATCAATTTAAAAATAAAACCACTAGCGTTACAACTCCGCCTCAGTTTCCTGTATCTGTTTCTTAATAGGCAAGTAGGTGATGAGCCTTCTATGATACATGTAGACTTTTTGGGCCTGCCCTGTGCTACCTTCTGCCAATTGCTGGCTTTCAGCTCCTGCACATCCTCCTCCACTCCAATCCCGTATGTCCTACTTATGCTTACTTCACTACATGCGGAGTTTGTATTAAAATGAACACTAGGAATATATAATTTCATTATTAGGCATTAAACTCATAAAATCAATGGTTAAAACTTATAATACCTTTATTTTGTTGTTGGGATATTAAGTTAGAGCTCCTTAAGTCATAGATAATCCCCTTCATACCGACATTGACAACAGAATTCAAAAGCTGTTCATCCGGTTTGCATCTCCTGTGCTTTGGTCCATAGAGAGGCTGGCCAGCTCTTAATAATACTGCCTGTGATTTTATAATTGCATTTGTTATACCGGTAAACAAGAAAATAGAGAAAGGGTCCAAGGAATGAGTACCAAATATTTAAAAGGCCGGCAACATACTTGCGAGCCCTCTGGCAATGTGAGTGTCCATGGGCGGCAGTCTCACTTAACATCAGATGAGCCTCCTGCCTGTTTAACCCCTGTTACAGAATAGAGTATGAAAATTATAAAATATTACCAATTGCCTACATCATTTTCCAAATTCCTTTTGCTTTTATTTAGCCTTATCATCTTTCTAACTTAATACAAAAGTAATTAGTATTTTAAGGGTGTAATAAAGCAACAAACCCCATTATTATGTCTGTAGGAGAGAACTGGAAACCGTCCACCTTGTCTGAAGCTTGCTGCAGCCAACAATGTTTCATCATCAATAACCTTTGGTACAACCACAGATTGTGCATAACTAGGTGAAACTGTATAATGTTGATTTACACGAGAAATACGCCATTCTTCTGTTGCTAATACTTTTGTGAACTCTCCTTCAATGCTGAAAATAATATTTTTAAAATATAGCATTTTCAGGTCCTTGAAGCCTAACAAATAATCACAGGGTTCTCTTGTTACCATGGTAACTGTTTATGTATTTTTAAAATTATATCAATCCATTATTATTATCAATTTACACTGACATAAAAGTCATTAAAAATAAATAAATAAATCAATGGTGTTACAGCCTTTTTAGATCTGGGCCTCAGATTTCTGTATCTGTTTCATGATCATAAAAATATTATATAAACTTAACAACTTTTATGTATTTCTTTTAAGCACTACATTTTATTTTCAATTATGGTATAACTTTGATGTTATCATGAATTCTATTTTATAATAAGACTACCGTTTAATGGGATTTAAATGCTATCATACTTTATTGAAACTCAGACTTTGAACACATATACGAACTCCCATAAAACCCTTAAATTTGATACAATATAGGGGAAGATCGTTACCCTTCGTACGCGGGGCACATTCATAAAGTCAAAATAAAACTTTAACGAAACAAAGTACAGTCTTGTTTTTGTATGTGTGCATGAGTCCAGGTACCAACTATACATCAACGAAGTTTCGCGAAATTCGCACCGATGAGAGTGAAGTTACAGGCATGGACATGTTTTCGCGCTCGGTAAGTAATTTTTTGATCAATGTTTTTGTCTCTTGTTACCGTAGATAAAATAAGTTTTCGTGTAGAGTATTCTATCAGTAACTAGCAAAATATACTTAAGATACGTCTCCAATACTTAGTTTATGACGGTTTCCTATTAATATTAAAACAAGTTATATTTTGTTGTTATTCATTTAGTGGGGTACTTTCGGACAGCACTAGATGGGGCACATTTGAACGAATTGTACAACTAAATTTCTATGAAAATATTTTGTCGACACGAACTGTCATTTTCATACAAATTAAGTTTTCGACTTGCTACATACAAATAATAATAAGGCATCTTGACTAAACCCTCTGGTAGGTAGGAAAGATTGTGTTAGTGTGCTAATTGCTAATATTTGCATTAACTTTGTCCTGTGTTGCTATCATTTCTATCGTCTATGTAAATATATATTAATACCTATTTTTATTATCTTTATTAAGGTTGATTTTGATGCCTGTGAACCAGATGCTTTAAATAATTTACCAATCCATCAAATAGTAGTCAGTTTTGACACCAGAAGCGTTTCGACCCTATCCGCATGTTGTAAGAAGTAATAAAACAAACAAAATGACGACGACGGCCAAAACCACGAATTTATACTGCCACACCCGAAAATAAGAAGTGCTAATCCGCACCTAAGATTAAAAAATGTGATTCTAAATATTAAGATACCTAACTAATTAAAATTTGTTTTTCTTAAGAAAAGCTATGTAATTTTTGTTCACTATAAGAAAAGTATTTTATTTTTGTTTAATAGAAGTTAAATCTTTATTTTTGTGTTTAATTTCATTGCTAATAAATGAATTTTGATTTATATTTGTCGCTTTAATCGCACGTACGGAACTACCCCACAGCGTACGAATGTACCCCCAACACTGTACGAAGGTGCCCCGTTGATGGGGCAGATTCGTACGTTTTCCAGATTTAGTTTAAATCATAATTATGGTTAAACCATCAGATGAAATCAATTGTCATTTTCTTATAAGAATCTCAGATAGTTAGACTGTAAATTTAAGCTTGCAGATGATTGATTCATGGAAAAAGAAAAAAATAAAAAAATAAAATGTGAAAACCGTACGAAGGGTCCCGACCTTCCCCTATATTATGTAAAATTAGTGACATATTACCTATATAAAGTGTATCCATTTTCCATAACAGGATGCATGTGACGATAAAAAAATGGATAAAAAAGACTAGGGTCCTGTATACTAGATAAATTCTCCAAGGTTTGTGCAACCAGATTAAGTTCCATCGAGTTGCTAATATCTAACTGAAATATCCTAAGATCTTTACATTTTAAAAATAGTGATCCTCCTTGTACAACACCTCCACTTACTTTATATTCTTTTTTCTCTATGCTATCTATGTTTTTGTGAAGTAGCTGAAAAATACAAATATATTGATGGAAAATACTGTTTTATAAGATTTTCGGGAATAATTCACTACAATAATGAAGTTTACGCTTTAAGAGTTCCTTAAAAAATAGTTAGTTTTGTATAAATGTAGGTAAGCGTGTATCATTTGTAAATATTGTAGAAAAGGAAAAAAATTAAGCTTAATAAATAAATATAATTACCAAATAAATATAATTACCCATAGCTCTCGAACGCCTTCTTTTCTTGAACTTAAAATCAGGTGGTGTCCTGTTATACATACTGTTCCATCTACGTTATCATGATGTGGATATTTTAATGTAACTCCATCAAGCTTATTGATAAGGATAAGCTCGATAAATTCCATCGAAAAGCTTTAAACTAACTTGTTTTTCTATACATCAACGCATTTATTATTTTTAAGTTTTAACAACGTTTGGAGCCTTGTGGTTTCAGCTTAGAGCTTTAGAGTTTAGAAGCAAGAGTTATTACTTATTACACTTTAAAGAAATGACACACAAGGATTACGTTGGCGTGTTTTTTGATTGTTGATTCGTCAATCGTCTCAGCCACCCTCCGCCCACCCCAATTTATTGTCAAATCGCAAGTGTCAGCTGTGAACTGTCAGTTCTTACATTGATTTGCTGATTCAAACATTGTGAATTTTTTTATTTAAATAAAATTAAAGATAACTCGTTTGAACCAATACATCATTGCTCTGGTTCGATTTTGTTTTGTCAGTACTCAGTATGTTGTGATCAGAAGGAGATGTCCTATATTAAAATGAGATAAACTTATCCGTGAAATTTACATTTAACAGTATGTGCATTTATAGAGACAACCTTATACTTTTGTAAAGGATCTGAAAGAGATAGTTATATTTCGTTTCGTATGCTGTTTGGCTGCCCTTTAGCTCCATCTACAGGTACCTTAGCAGAAACATCAAACAACTTTAGAAAAGTACAACATACGACAGTTTGAGAAGGCATAACGCAATGTGTAAATTCTTTCAATTGTTTTATTGAATTGAATGTGGGAAACTGTTCATAACTAAATAATAAATGGATCGAAGGAACCTATAAATACCGTAATTAAAAATCTTAAAGTAGTGGCGGGGTTGTTTTGCAAGGATAATAAAACGTGAGATTCTTACGTTACCTATATCTATTTGTGATTGTGTTGAAAGTAGGCAGGCTACCTGAATGATTATAGTTGGCAATGACCGGCTGTTTTAGTAGTTATTTAACTAATGAATAATACTGTCTTGACATTTACTTTCCAGGAAACGGTGAAAAGCTGTTTTTTTTCATAACCAAAATTGCACCAATATCAACTTTAAACTACTCGGTTTAGCGCCGTTGCTGTAATTCACTCATTTACTTCTATATAGAAAATTAACGCATCATCTGTTTCTTTATTCTTCCAATGTGTTCATAAATATTGTATCTATTTGTATTTTCTTTATTCAGATCATGGAGGATATCACAGATGCCAATAGAGACACAGATGTGTCTTCAACTACTGCTGATGTGCCTGAGATACAGGAAATTTCAGGCTCAAATGGTAATGTGGAGATGGTTATTACTATTGAAAAGATTGAGACACCAGAAGAAGATGAAAACACAACTCCACCTCAATCATCTGCAGAAGGTAAGGAGACTGATGCCACTATGGTGTCAGTAGAACCTTCTGTGGTAGAGAAATCCCCTATTAGTAAGGAATCACCTCACAAAATAAATTCCACTCGAAAAGAGGCAGTGACACCAAGAAAAGAAAGTTCATCTCCTATTATTACCGTTAATTCACCCATAACTATATCTCCCACAAAAGAAACTGATAGAATTGAAGTTGCAACTCCAACTAAAACTACACCAAGGAAGGAAACTATAAAAATTGTTATTACTTCACCAAAAGATGAGAAGAACCAAAGTCTTAAGACTACTCCAACAAAGGTTTCAGACCAAATTGTTGATTCCTCTTCTAAAGCATTGTCTCCGTGCAAGGAGCTGGAAAAAGTTATAGACCTGAATGAAACATCAGTCAAGGAAACTGGGAATGAAGCACAGACTGTACAAGAACCACCTATTGCTACCTCTTCTGAGGATATAGCTATATCCACAGATACTACAAACACAGAAGAATTAACTGATTCTTCTGGGACAATTGCCCCAAATGAAAATCAAAAAGAGACTGTGTCTTTTAAACCTCCCATAGATAACTGTGATAAATCTAATGACTCCCAGCTAGATGCCAACTCTGATGTAAGTGAAAAAGAGCATAATAAAAGTATAAGTCGAGAACTTAAGTCTCTCATTAAGTCTGCAAAGGAATCAAAGATAATAAGTGAATGTACTCAACTCACAAGCAAGACACGGAAGTCTAGAACACCGTTGGAGTTGAACACCTCTGTGGAAACAGAGAAAATAACCCCCCGACGTAATAGTAATGCATCAATGAAGAGTAACCATAGTGAAAAGTCAGAAAAAGCTGTCAAAAGATCTATGCGGTCACAGAACCCAGAATTTGTGAATAAGGTTAAGCAATTTCTAAACTCTGTAGTTGGCAAAAACAATGATTATGATGATGACCTGAAAGATGAGGCAAAGAAAGAGTTAAATGAAAAATCACCTTCTCAGAAAAAGAGGAGATTTCCAGAAGGTCCACTTATTGTAAGTTATACTTATTTATATTAAAATTAAAACACTACTAAATTGATGTGAAAGATTGATGGCAACAATCCTTCACACCTAGTATTTATTTTTTTGTAATACTCTATTTTTAATTTCTATATTTTACACTGTTGTTTTATCTAATACTCAATATAATAACTACTCGAAACATTTGAAAATACATATATGTATAAAATATTGACTGATGAAGTTTTAACAGCCAAGTAGATGTCTCAGTACAATTCTGTCTGATTGTTGGTAATTTTTTTGTGGAATCTACACCATAAACTTTTTATTAGAAATGAAATCCAAAACACCTGCTAAGTCAATAATAGCAAATGCCAATAAACTTTATAAACATATTTAATTATGGGTGCCTGGAAGAGATGTCTTTAAAAAAAGTTTTAATTAAATAAATAAATCTTCTATAGAAAAGTGATAAGAAGCTACGAACAGACCCATACTGCTGGCGTTGTCATTGGGCCATAGAACTGGGCACAAATGAGAAGACAAGGCCTCCAATGCAATGTACGGTTTGCCCACGGGTTTATCACTACAAGTGTCTATCAAGTAATGAACGGAAAAATATTGATATGGAAAGGAGTTGGGTGTGTCCTGAATGTTTGGCAATATTGTACGCTGAGAGCTCTGATACTAGGTGAGATTTGAATTTCAAAAGCAAAAATATTGTTTTTCTAGATATTTCTGTGTAACCAAACATTCATAAGAGAAAATCATCAATTAATTTTTAAAACTCATTGCAAATACCATTTGTATGTGATATGTTTGATTAACTTTCATACAAAAATTGAAATAAATTATGTTTAAATATATTTGATTTCAGATCAATATCATTGAAGCATGTCTCCGTGAGCCATTTGGGAGAACTCTTGCAACATGCCCTCACACGTATGATTGAGCTAAATGGGGTAAATTTTTGTTTTTATTTACTTGCCTTTTTCAAAAATTTATTATGAGAATTTCTTTGAATTCTAATTTTATCCAAGTAAGGGTAGGGTTGCGTTGCGCGTTATCAACTAAACTGTGTTTATAATTTTATTAATATTTATTAACTTCTTAACAGGCTCATGTCAAATTGATAATTTAGTAAAATTGCTGCATTATGTATTTTTGTAATAATAAATAATAATATTAATTAATTTATTGGAAAGAAAAAGTGGTATATTCGGATAAAAATAGGCATGCAAATGTCAAATTAATTATCATAATGTCAAAATTGTATGGTTTAATGCTCCCACACTATAAAGGCACTTTGCCTTTAAAAAAATAATCACCTTCCCCTTGAAACACTACGACAGTGATCTATAACTTCTAGGAAGGTGATTAAATAGTTTGATAGTCATGGCGTAACACTAAACACACAGCCGTGTATAGATTAAATGTACATGCTATACTTAAAAAATATAAATAATTCAAATATATTATATAACAAGCCTTGCGAAATATTTTTTAATGTATACATATCAAGTATATTGTGACTGTTTTATAATGAAATAAACTGACAATTCAAAGAAAACAAGGTAAACCTAGACTAAAAATAAAATCGATCACATTTTATCAAAAATTTTGTTCTAAATTATCATTCTCAATAATTTGCTGCGCACCAAATTACGTAATAAAATGGCCGCCGCGTGACTGCGTTGTCGGTTTGGCGATGACCTTGTGCGTCTGTCCCTTTCGCGCGTGTTAATCGATATGGACGCGTCTATTGCTATCTCGCTTGGACTAATAACGGGTCATGTGGAATGTATTAATACAATTTCGCCCATATGCATTTTTTTTCTTTTCCATTTTAAAATAATTCAGCATAATATGTTAGTACGAATGAGATTCCGACATACATATTATATTTACTTTCTATGGTAATATTATTGATTTTTTAATACGTTATACATATTAGTTAAAACTTAAAAGTAGCTTATAATTTACAATTATTTTATTCAAAAAATAGTAAATTACACTAAGCAAAATTTTTCTGATGTGTTTTACCATTTTTAAGTTACATATACCTATATATACTTTCATCACTGTAGATATAAGTTACTTAATATGTGTTTAATTCGAATATTATTTTATATAAATTAAACAAAAATAAATTTCAACGTAAAATTAAAACTAATTTCTATATCGCTTTATTTTCAAAAATGGTTAGTATTTTGGTAAAAATAAATATATAAAGTCCAAAGACTAGGGTTCGATTTATGGACAATAATATAACATTACAAAATATCCAGGATATGTTTATGTCAAGTTAGGGTAACCTTTTAGGTCTGGGACTCAAATTTCTGTATCTTTTTGTGATCATTTATAATAGGCGAGTGTGTGCCATCTTACCGCTGGGGTTCGAACTTACGACTATAGGGAAATCGCACGCTCAAACAAGGGGCCGATCAAGTTATACGTAAGCACAATCTGGGTCTTTGATTTTCTTATTTGGTGATTACGTCAACAGTAATTATTTACTTTTCTACACATTGTCTATTCTTGAAAACGAAATGCATTTCCGAGGATTCCTACAAAATATTAATACGTTTATGTACTATTATTTTTGACAGCTTTACTCACTTTTGCTGACAAGAGGGGGGGACAAATTGCAGTAAATCTGCTTACGTAATACTTGAACGGCCCCAAAGGTTAGAGAAGATAGTCTAGAATATTTAATAAAAAAATTTTAATGATTCCAGGTGGAACCGTTTATGCAGCCAGTGGATAGAGCCCTGTTCCCGGACTACGACAAGTGTGTAGTACACCCGATGGACTTATCGCAAATGCAGAGGAACATTGCGAACGGACTTTACGGAAGTCCCGAGGCCTTTTTGTCGGACGCGCAATGGATTCTACACAACAGTATTATATTTAACACATGTAAGTTACACATAAATTCAAAATGAAATTTAGAAATGCGTCACTAAATCAATCTTGATGAAATTTAGAATGCTAATAATAAACAACACTGTTGTCCCGGTGGGTTAAGCGTGCGACTCTCATCCCAGAGGTCGTAGGTTTGATCCCCTGCTGTGAAGAGAAATATTGTGAGGAAACAGGCTTGCCTTAGACTCACAAAGTCGACGGCGTGTGTTAGGTACAGGAGGCCGATCACCTACTTGCCTATTAGATTGACAAATTTGAGGCACAGACCTAAAAAGGTTTTAGCGCCACTGATTTGTTATATGCTAATAATAATAAAGCCCAATTTATTATCAATCTTTTAACAAATATACATTTTTTTTCTTGTTATATTAATATCCAAGCGTCCTTCAGTACCGTCGATCGGAACCCCTTCACAGGTAAAGGTCTCCTCCAGGCATTTCCATAATTCTATCCATGGCTTTCTTTCTCCATTCGCTTCCTGCTAACGCTTCTTTTTCTTATATCCGCCTTTCTTTTGGGCGCCCTCTTCTTCTTCTTCCCCTTGGTCCTATCCATATAGTTGTCTTTAAAATTCACCTTTAAAAAAAAATTTTTTTGTTATGGAACATAAGATACATGTATCACTTATTCCACGTCATTAAATTTGAATTTGTAGGCATCCCTACTCATCGGCAAATAAGACAGGGTGTAGGCCGAGAGAAAAAGCCGGCGTAAAAAACTCTCGGTACTCTTTTAAAATAGCAAATCTTCAAACAACACTTATTTTAAGACAAATATCGCAAATTGATTAGAAGTAGCCTGTCTAGCACTAGTCCCAGGCCCTTTTATCAACTAAATAATCGTTAACTTTATAGTAAGCCTTTTTACACAGCTTTTCTTTAATACATTTCTTAAATTTATTGAAAGGCAGAGATAAAAGAGTCTCTGGGATTTTATTAAAGAAAAGTATCACTTTTCCCAAAAAAATAATTACTAACTTTAGATAGTCTAGTACGGAGAAATTTCAGCCTGCGTTTGTTCCGAGTATTAACATTGTGCGTATGTTCTATTCTAGTTAACTTATCACTATTTTTGTATACATACATAATATTTGCATAAATATATTGCGAGTAAGGTAAGTATATTAATTTCCTTGAATTTTCCTTTCATCTGTGCATCTTGCTATATACCCCGCCCATTGCCACTTCTGTTTTAGAGCATACGAGGCTTTTGACTCGATGGATTCTTCTTATTTTTAATACGATTCATTCTCTTACTTTCGGCGTTTTTACACCTGTAATTTGTCATCTACGCCGGTTCTTTTCTGACGAATAGTTTTAATTTTTCCAGTGCAATCGAAGCTGACACTGGCGGCGCGTGCGCTGGTGAGGTTGTGCCGCAGCGAGATGGGCGAGATCGAGGCCTGCCCCGAGTGTTACGCGGCCGCCCACAACCGGAGGCCCACCTGGTTCACCGATGTCTGCTCCAAACCGCACATTCTGCTATGGGCCAAGCTCAAAGGTATTCACTGGATGTCTATCGAGTGCTCGACTATGTGTTTGCGTGTTGTTCCCAAGAGAATGTAAGTGCGTGCTTCTATTTCAACATGCCACTCCTGATAGAGGACAAATCTTTGTTTTTAATTTATTTTTGAAGTTATACTTCTTTAGGCGCGTTATAAAAAATTGATGAGAGTGAAATTTTACGATGCGCGCGCACCGTGACACAAAATTAATAGAATGAAGTTGCCCACGGAAGATGCTACGGCAATGGACATAATTTAAAAACAACATTCGAATAATAGTATAATTTATGTTACACTTAATGTAAGAGAATAATAATAAATATTTATTTATTTAATTTTTCAAATGTAAACTGAACTTTATTGACTATAATGACTCCTATTCCAGTCTTTGATTATTTAATTGTAATTAATTATTTGCATGCAATCAAAAACTATTTTTAATAATGCCAAAGAAGTATAACTTCTTACGCGCGTACATATTAAGTACACGCACCCTTTTTTTTATTATTAATTACTTATGTCATGTGGAACATGGTGTAATGGTTGCCTTACAAACTTGGTGATTAAAAAGAGTGATGGAGAGTTTATTGCCAGTTCTTCTCTTCCGTTCTACACCCTTGATTTGAGAACTGGCACTAAATGTAACATTAGAAGCATTTAATGCATTTAATAGATTTCTTTTTTTGTCGTTCATAAGTGTACATTGTGTTACCTACATTAATAAATGATTTTTGACTTTATAGTGCGTTGCCGGCCTTTTAAGAATTTGTTGTAAACTAAATGTATGAGAGGGTGAGACTTTAGAACCATTTCATTTAACTTGTTTATTAGTCTGTGGAAAAGAAGCTAGTTTTGGCTTGTCATTTAATTTTAATTCGAAGATTTTTTTGTTAGAACGCTTTGGATTATAAAAGAAATGGAATAAAACTTATTGTTTTCAAGTAAAATAACAAACTCTAAATATTGTCTCATATTTCAGCAACACATTTAAATTTCATTATTATTTAATATTTAATCAGTCAGTGCGCACGTCCGGCGCAGGCGCCGATCAGACAGCAAACTCAACTCATTACTCAAGTACTCAACGATCGATCTACGCACTACAGCTACGATTTCCTAGAAAAGCGGTGCCGTTAACTAACGGCCGTAATGTAACGTTGGGTGACGTCACCCATACGTTGTCTATAAATAACATCGGAGTAGGTTTTCTAGAGAACGTGGAGTGTCACCGTAACGTCAAATAGCGATGTTGTCATTTGCACGACGGCCGTCATAGCGGTGATAAACATTAGTTCAACGTTTTTCGCGTGTAGCGGTGCGCATATACAGTAGAACCTCGATAAGATAAAGTCCAAGGGAAACACAAAATATTTTATGTTATCGAGGTTTTAAGTTATCAAGGTTTTATGTCAGGTAAAGGCTAATATAGAGGTATGTACATGTTTCTATGTACCCTTCCTCCCATTTTTACTTGAATGCATCAGAAGGATGGAAAATTAAATATTTAATCATATTTATTCACATTACTTACATTACATAAAAATAAAACAACAACTAAAGGTTTAGTCTACTTAAAAAAAAACTGTGATTTTCTTTTGTTTTAAAAAATTCACTGTTTATAATCGATTTGATTTTCAATGACAAATAGAGAGGAGAATACATTAACACATTAACTTATGATGCAAGTAAGTCGTTGTCACAAAGCTAACCGCCGCAAAGCTTTGAAGAATTTAGATAAAGCAAACAATAGGTAATGTATTGTTTACGTTAACAATACATTAGTAAACACGTGCAAGCAATAAATACCGAAACCATTTGTTTTGACACTCTTATAAAATGACTCATTCACAAACAATTTTATGTTATAGAGGTTGTGGAAACATTTCTTTTAGTTACTGAGGGCCTATACAGAGATTATTTATTTACGTTATAGAGGTTGCGTATTTTAAGTTATAGAGGTTTTGGGCTCTGATGGGAAGGGAACATAGTATTTTTTGAAGTAACAGAGGTTTTTATGTTACCGAGGTTTACGTTATCGAGGTTCTACTGTATAATTAATACAATGACTTGGTCGAGCGAAAATGATGAAAAATTAATTGATTTTGTTAAAAATCATGAAGCTTTGTACAATATCAAATCCAAAGAGTACAGACAAGCTCAGATGAAGCAAAATTTGTGGAACGAAATTGGAATAACACTTAAAAATACGGTCACTACTTTATAGTTACACAAATAGTTAGAGAACACAGCTTGACCACCGTAAAGACGGCCGTTATTAACAACCGTCTTTCTAGGAAACCGTAGCTTACTGACAAATTGACTTTGACATTTTACAACCTGTAATGTCAATGATATTGCGTGGTGTTGCCATTCCAATAAAACAAATGACAACGTGTTCTTTTATAACATAATCTCTGACATATATACGTTTCTAGGTTTCCCCTACTGGCCCGCCAAGGGGATGTCCGTGAATGGGTCCGGCGTGGTGGACGTGCGGTTCTTCGGAGCCCACGACCGAGCCTGGGTGCCCGCCAAGGACTGCTTCCTGTACTCCGAGAAGGACCCCAACAACGTGCGGTCCAAGAAGCAGATTGTTGACAGTATGCAGGTGTGTAAACTAATATGTATGGGGTCGGTTATCGAAAGCTGGCGCGTTCACAGTACTCACACTAATGCAATTCCACTATACAGTATGTTTAAAAATATGACTTTTTTGCCAAGCTATACAATTTAGTCTACTCTGGTTTTAGTAAGGTTGGGTGGGTTGTAAATAAATAAAAATGTGTCAAATACATATAAATATTATGTGCATACGAGGGTGGATCCAAAAATTCTAAGCCCGAATAAGAACCTAAAATAGTAGTTTGTGTAAATAATTTTTCATTTTACGACATTTTTTCATTAAACTGTTTTTATTAAGATGCTTAAAATAATTAAAAACATTGTACACCATTTCACGAGATTGTCCTGATAATGTTTAGACGGAATATATTTCACAAGACATTTTTTTCAAAGTATTCTAACCTCCAACCAAATAAGTAAACAATCACAGACAAAATAATAATGAGAAAAGATCTACATAAACAGTAGCAAAAGCAAAACAATAACTGTCTCTTTTATACTCATAAGCTTGACCGAGCGCGAGAGAGACAGACAGTCTTTTCATGATGCATATTCAGTGTTACATCACGCCTCGCGGTTATTCACAGACACTACACAAGCACAAAGTGTAAATGTGTTGAAGCCGCCAGCTTTAGATAACATACCCTGAGAAAGGGGGGAGGCACGGCCGCTATTAATGATATTAAAACAATGAAGTCATATTTTGATTTAAATCAGATATATTTATCTTCCATTCAAGTTTCATCAAAATAGGTTCCGTAGTTTTTGTGATTATTATTTATTTAAAATACGTTTTTTTTTGTTAAATTTAAATTGTTTATTGGTTTAAAGTGATTTTGATAAAAATATACATGTTTTCCTTACATTTCTCAGAAACTAAGTCATATGATTGATTCAACCGAGTGAAAAATTTAAATTTCATCAAAATCGGTTTAGTGGATAAGGTATTCATCGGGGTATTACTGTAGCAGTTAATAACAATATATTATAATAAAGGCATAATACAAAATTCCACCCGTATCACCTCGACGTCCGTCGTTCCACAACTGAGCGTTTTTAAGCTGTTTTTGGCGTACACTATGTGGAACCAGCTGCTGTATAATTGAAGTATTTCCGAACCAATTCCACTTAGAGAGTCATTCAAGAAAAGAGCGTACCAATTCTTTAAAAGCCGGCAACGCACTAGCGAGCCCTCTAGAATGGAGAGTGCCCATGGGTATCACTTAACATCAGATGAGCCTCGTATTATATAAAAAACTAGCCTATTTGAATGAATATATGGTTTTTATTCATTTATTGTTGTATAGGATCCCTTCATAGTAGCCAATCAGGCAGTACCGTGGCTGAGGAGGCCTTAGGCAGCAGAGAAGTGTCTAAATCTCCCTCCCTCCCTCTCTCTCTCTCTCTCTCTCTCTCTCTCTCTCTCTCTTCAAGGCTTGATGTCACCCACTGAACCCGGGTGGAAACTTAATATAGTGTCATTATCTTAATAATCTTTAATATTGCAGGAGGCTGAGCAGTACATTCGGAACATTTCGCGCAAATATGGCAAGTTTGTTTATCCGCCCTTCAAGACGCCCTTCGAACCGACCAACATTAACGAACAGTTTAAATTAATGGTAAGTATTAATTATTAACTAAACGACTTTATATACATCCATTTTTTTTTAAGTTATACTTCTTTTGGCGCGTTAGGGAAAAATGATGAGAGTTTTACGATGCGCGCACACCGTCACAAAAAAACCGACACTCTGAAGTTAAGTTAGCTATAGTCAACATTTTATTTTGTGATATTTATTTAACTAGACAATGCGTTATAATAAAACTTTCAATGTATTAAATACCTTTTTTTCTATTGTTAGTGTCGTTTTTCTACAAACGTAGAATAAGGCGAAAGATAAAAAAATTAAAATGATTTTTATCTTGTTACGCCAAAGAAGTATAACTACATAAGTACGCAAACATGTTTTTTTAACAATACACAAGAATCCTTACTTCGAACATTGCATTGTAAAATTAATAGTCTATCTATTCCCACTTGCATCGCTCGTTTTTCTGGCTAATCGGGGTTTCTTGGCAGCGCTCCCAAAGTGCTCGTTAAGGCAGAGGTTCAATCCATATTTGTGCTGCAGAAGCGGGCTGTTCGGGGTATTTGTTAGGTTTCTCCGAGGGAGTCGGTACGGAATAAGTTTAAGGAATTAAATATTATGACACTATCTGGTCAATACATTCTTGAAGCCTTGTTGTACGTACAAAAAACGAACGAACTAATTTGAGTGTACGACCAACCAGGCTCCAAAAGATAAACCACTCCTTATATGGAAATTGTATTCGTTTTTACAACAAACTCCCAAGCGAAATTAGAGAATGACCACTGAATAAATTCAAAACTCTCGTCAAACGTAAATTAATTAATAAAGCTTTTTATAAATTTGACGAATACTTAAATGATCCTAATCCTTGGGATTGATTTGCTCCAGTTCAAAAAATTTGTATGACAATACTTGGCGATTAAAAAGAGTGGCGGAAAGTTTTTTGCCAGTTCTTCTTACCCGCTCTACGCCCTTGACTTGCGAACTGGTAGTAAATGTAAATTTACAATTAATTGAAGTGAAACTTCTTTATCGGGGTTGGAAAAAAATTTAGTGTAACATTTTTTCGTTACGCGTCACATTTTTCGGTGCCATGTTGCTTTTTGATGTCAAACTTCTTTATCGGCGTTGGAATGAAACTTCTTTATCGACGTATGGGAGAAATTTTGTAGCAAATCGTCACGTTTTTCAATGATAGTAATAATTCTATTACAATTAATGAAATTCTATAATAATCTTCGTAGTAATAAGGTAAAATGAAATATTTGTATTCATGTCTATGATGATGAAAGCCTATTGTTAAACTTTATCTAATTTAACGAATTTCTGTAAAGTTGCATATAGTAGATCATTTTTCGAAAAATAAGATCTTATTTCTTAGTTTCACTTCTTACGTGTGTACACCTAGTACACGCACAATTTTTATTTTTTTTTAACTTTCTGACAATGCATAAGTGTTACCTACATGAATAAAGATATTTTGAGTTTGAGTTAGATCTTCTTGGGCCAGTAGAGTCCATAATACTAGAGCCGGTGCGAGATGTCATAGCATTAGGTGTATGTTTAATTTCTTTAATAGCCTAGCAGGTGATCCTCACGATGTTCTTCACCGGTGTTAAATCCATCATCAGCCAGTCGAATGGTGCATAGCCGTCCTCACAGTTGAAAGACTCTCAATTCTTAAATACAATTAGATAACTGCATTTTACAGATTCCGAGTTTCGAAGGAGAATTGCGATTTCAAATCAAAGATAAATGTGGAACGGCGTCTCCGAAAATAAAGGAAAAGAGACGGTCGAACTCTAAAAGCTCTGTTGTCGATGGGTGAGTTTATTTATTATTATTAATTTGGTTGTCTATGGTGTGAAAAATTACAAAAAGTCTGAAAAAGATAGTACGAAATTATATTTTTTTTACTGTTAAGTTTTTATATATTTGAATCAATAACGCGATACAACCTTTTTAGGTCTGGGCCTCAGATTTCTGTATCTGTTTCATGATCATTTGGTAATCTAATAGGCAAGTAGGTGATCTGCCTTCTGTGTCTGACGCACGCCGTTGACTTTTTGTTGTTTGTTTGTTTTTATGATTTCCTACACCGTTTGAGCGAATGTTAAATGCGCACATAGAAAAAAAGTCCATTGGTGCACAGGCGGGGATCGAACCTTCGACCTCAGGGACGAGAGTCGCATTCTGAAGCCACTAGGCCAACACTGCTTCTGCTGCTATTATATATTTACTTTTAAAAAAACAATGGCTCTACAACCTTTTAGGTCTAGGGCTCAGGTTTCTATATGTTTCTTAATAGGCAAGCAGGTGATCAGCCTTTATTGCCCGATACTCGTAGATTGGGTCCAAGCCCTATTCCCGCACGTACGAGCAAAAAATATGAGCACGTAGAAAAGCCCTCGGCGCCCGGTCTCAGGGATGAGATCAGGCTGAAATCACTAGATTGAGATTACTTAAAATAGTGTTATTTTAATTATTAAGTTTTGTTTTGTGTTTTTTGCTAAAGAAATATTCTACGTGGTATGATTTATACGTGAATAATTTTGAATTTGAATTTGTGTATAGCAAACTTACGAAATTTATTTCGTAAAAAAAGTTATTTATTAGTCAAAAAATTTATGTCTACTAACATTGTGACACGAGATTTTATATCTAATATATAAAATTCTCGAGTCACAATGTTCGTTCTCATACTCCTCCGAAACGGCTCGACCGATTCTTATGATTATTTTATGCATATTCAGTAAGTCGAGAGAAATATGAGAATCGGACAACATCTATTTTTCGTCCTCCTAAATGTTAAGGGTGGGGACCATCCCTATTTTTTTTTTTTGATACAGTATATAAAAATACATTCAACCCTTAATTATCACCTCTACGATTAACCCCTATTTTTTATTATAGTAGATGGTTATTTCTATTGAACGAAAAAATGGTTCCTAGAAATAATATACATGGCAAAACGACGTTAGCCGGGTTAGCTAGTATTATATAAATCTCGTGTCACAATGTTAGTTACCATACTTTTCCGAAACGGCTCGACCGATTCTTATGAAAATTTTTATGCATATTCAGTAAGTCTGAGAATCGGCTAATATCTATCCTTCAAACCCTTAAGTGATAAGGGGTGCCCCAAAATTTATTTTTTATTTTTTAGACAAAATTATTTGTTTTTTATGTTTTTATGGTACAGCATACAAAAATACATACCCAATTTTTATTATTGTAAATAGTTACTTTTATTGACCTAAAAAATGTTTCCTAGAAATAATATACATGGCAAAACGACGTTAGCCGGGTCAGCTAGTGTATATAGAAAGTAAAAAATTATATATTTTTTTACTTTTAATAACGCTAAATTTAAATTTACGCTACATCCTGTTTTTATTTGTTTCGTGATCATTGGTAAATAGGTGATCAGCCTTCTGGGCCTTACCTACTAGCGAGTCTTAAATGCGCACATAGGGTTCGAAGTTACGTCTTCAGATAAAAAATCATTAGGCGAACACTGCATTGCATTTAATTTAGTGTAAATTAATAGGATTTTGCCAAAAGAAATATCCTTCATGTAATATTACTTAACAAAATCGTATCAGTGCGAAATTTATTAATAAAACATTGAAATTAAGTAAAAAAAGGACTATTGAGAAATAAATCATGTATTTAAATGTTTTTAATTGATTTTCAGTGATGCCAGTGATAATGAAGTAATGCAAGATTCACCTCCAAAAGTCACTGAATCAACGGAAGAGAATAATCCTGATACGGTTGAAGTGTAAGCTTTTATCTCATATTTTAGTAAATAATTGTATATAATATAGTAAGAAATTAACAAATAAAATTACTAAAAAAACTAATTAGATTACACGAAATTAACCACACAATTTCTATTAATTAATAAACAACACATAACCACAAATTCAACAACAATAACTATAAGTAACGTCTACATGATCTAGTGCGAGCGGCGAAGAAGTGAGAGCGCCACACCACGCGCCGTGCTTTTATAGCCTGAAAACCAGTTCAGTCCAGTATACCCCACTCGTACGCTTTAGTTGAGTTTTCACAGCTTATATATAATTTACTCATTCTGCTAATTATATTTACAGAGAGATTCCTATGGACCTTGATGAAAAAAAAGATAAAGAAAAAAAAGTTTCGAGAAAACGACGTCGATCTGAAGCAGAGGATTATGTCATAGTAACAGATAGTACTAAAGAGAAACGTAGGCGCATTGAAAAAGAGGCGACCACACCCAAACAGCCAGAAAAACAAACGGACAAAACAAAAAAAGTCATCGAAGACAAAGCAAAGGGAGAGGAAAATAAATCGGAAAAGGTAGAAGAGAAAAAGAAAGAAAAAATCAAGCAGAAAGACGAAAATAAAGAAGTACCCAATAGTACCACTAAGGAAATAGTCGTTTCCGTCAACTCCCCCAAAACTCCGAAACCTATAGTCAAAGCGAAGGACAAAACGGACAAACCGAGAAGAACGATCGAAAAGAGTGCGGAGAAAACAGAAGAGAGGAAAGAGAAGAGACTCTCGAGAGGGAAATCTCTTATCATCAACAACGTGAGCGCCGATAAAGATAAAACATCGAGACCCAAAGTCAAAAAAGTTACAAAAAGCACGGACGTGGAGATTCTGATAAGCAAAAACATGATCAATAAGAATTTGAACAAGAGTCTGGAGAAGTTCAAGCCGTCGAAGGAGCGCCTGCGCTTCGACGACGACACCACCCTGGCCGTGCTGGCCCGGGAGGTCTCCAAGACCGGAATGCCCACCATCACCTCGGTCCGAAGTCTTTCGGAACAGCAGTCGCAGCCGAGCCTGATCGAGGTGTCCGTGGACGCCAATTCCAACGCAAGCGTTCTCACGAGCGCGGAGACTGCGAAGGACAGCGACATATCGGCGAAGACCCGAGAGTCGGAGCCCCCGGTCGGCAGGGTCGGGGTCAGAGCCTTCGCCCGGATGCAGACGGAGAACGCCCCGAGTTCGGACATCGAAATTAAACCGGAGCCGATGGACTTCGACACCGATCGGCAAATGGAAAAGTTGGAGGTGATGAACTCCTTCCGATTGCAGCCCGTGAATCCGCCGGCGACGAAATTACGCGAGGTGCGAATTAATAAGTTGGTCGTCACGCCGATTAATAGGAAAAAACCGGAAATTCGCGTGAAAGCGAAGAAGACGTTTCCGCAAGCGAAGAAACCGGAAGGATCCGAGTTGAACAGCAAGAATTCGATGGTATATATTCCGATTCAGCCGGCGAGCGGTCAGGCGCCGGTGAGACCCAACAGACCTGTCACTAATGGAGTCCAAGTTCAGGTTTCTGCTAGTGTTGGTGAGTCCAAATTTGATTTGACAACTTCGAAATTAGGAGTGTTTGTTGGGAACTCTTCAAGTTTCATCAAAATCGGTTTAGTAGTTAAACAGTAGACCCCCGGTAAGCTGGCACACGGTCTATTATTTATTATTGAATATTTTTTTTAATTTAACATACATAAGTATGATTTGTACTTCAGAGTACAAAAATAAAACATAGAATTGTATGTGCATTTGTCGGATTACAAGGTACTCTTTTGTAAGAGAAATCCGGACTATAGGGAATTTTAGGCAGTAATGGTCGGTTATCGAAAGCTGGCGCGTTCACAGTACTCACACTAATGCAATTTCACTATACAGTATGTTTTTTTATTGTTTGTTTTATCGTACAATTCTTTCATTAAACTGTTTTTATTACGATGCTTAAAATAATTAAAAACATTGTGCACCATTTTACGAGATTGCCCTGGTAATGTTTAGACGGAATATATTTCATAAGACATTTTTTTTCAAAGTATTCTAACCTCCAACCAAGTAAACAATCACAGACAAAATAATAATGAGAAAAGATCAACATAAGCAGTAGCAAAAGCAAAACAATAACTGTCTCTTTTATACTCATAAGCTTGACCGAGCGCGAGAGAGACGGACATATTCAGTGTGACGTCACGCCTCCCGCTTATTCACAGACACTACGCAAGCACAAAGTGTAAATGTGTTGAAGCCGCCAGCTTTAGATAACAGACCTATACTCTATAATCCGACAAATTCGGTAGTCCGACACTGCCGTGCAAAATGTTTTCTGGGTCATCTGCGACAAATATATACAAATATACAAGACCACCGTGGATGGTGAAGTCGGGCCTGGAGCAAATCCAGGTCTAGAGAAGACCATTAAGTTGGATGAAGCAGGAGGTAGACCGTAAGTGCGGAAACGCGGTCTCAGTCTACACCTTCGGGGAAAGGCGTTTTTTATGTAAAACGGGCAGGAGGCTCATCTGATGTTAAGTCCATGGACACTCACATTGCCAGAAGCCTCTCAAGTACGTTGCCGGCCTTTTAAGAATTGGTACGCTCTTTTCTTGAAGGACCCTAAGTCGAATTGGTGTTAATATAGATGTGTAGATAATGTGAAAAGGGTTATTTTTTTTAATTAAAGATTTAAAGCCTCGTATTTATTTATTTTTTAATTTTTTCCAAAATCATTTGTTATTAAAATATTTTGATTTGAATTTTCCGAGATATTCAATTTCAACAGGATCACCTATTTGAAGTCGGTTAAAAAGCCAATTCTCTCAAATTTCAGCCACCCCAACAACAACGAGCCCTCTAACTCCGACGACCTCGGCGACCGTGTCTCAGATCACGCCCACCTCGATCAGCATGGGCGTGGTGTCCAACATGGCCAGTATGTCCCAAGGCCCCAACGTGCACACGGTCCCGCTCATCACCTCGGTCAACGGCCAGTGGGCGTTCAGCCTCCAACCCGTCATGTCTGTTGGGGGAGTCGATGTGAGTATTTTTATACTTTTTAGAAGGGTTTTTTTTGCCCCTGACCCAGGTTTTTTACTTAAAAGGGTTCCCAAATCTTACATATTGTAATGTATATATACTTATACTCTGATTTTTAATTCCGTAGAATTCTGACAGCTATCATTTTTTCACATGTCAGAGATGGCAAACCTTTTTGGCCGGGCACATTTTTCAATCCAATACGAGTCTGAACATCTGAGTCTATAGGTACATATATTTTACTAGTAGACTCGGCCAAGCGTTGCTCTGGCTAAGATTTTTGTTATATTACATAGTAGTAAACTATTCAAGGGAAACGGTGGGAGAACTTATGTGAAAGGTAGATGACAGCTTATGTGAAACGTTGATAATTTTAACACAGCGCCATCTGTTAGAATTGTATCAAATAATAAACAAATATTTTGCAATAAATTAAAATTGCGACTATAATTTGAGATTTACACTATCCTATCTCTCAAGTTGGATCGAACTGCACATGGTGTGCAAATTTGATTTATATCGGTTCGGTAGTTTAGGAGTCCATTGAGGACAAACATTGTGACACGAGATTTGTTGGTGAATATATCCATTTTGTTAAGTGCAGTGGTCCACATTAAAAGTGGTTTAACGGCGAGTGATAATTATGTCCTTTTTCATCACAAACAGTAAAAAACGCACAAGTAAAGATAACATATTTTTTTTTTTAAAAGGTTTACTAAACCTGGAATTAGTAGACAGTGATGCCGGCTAAATAATAAAATAAAATAAATCGATATATTGTTCGTGATGTTGAAATATTTGTTATTTTGGTATTAGGTCGCTTGAGTTAGTAAATATTTAGATTTAACCTTTTTGTAGGTAAAATATAAAAAATAGGTGGCATTTTATTTTTTATTGCCCTCAAATGGGTCAAATTTGTCCCTTTTTCGGTGGAGAACTTTTGCCTTGATATCGCAAACAACCTTAGCCAAAGAAACCGAGTTCTTGGAGCACCATTGGGTGGGACACTACGCCGCAAGACTTTTAGTATATTAGCCAACTGTCCCTGGCCAAAAGTCTCGTCTGGTTTCCAATTTATTGTACCCCACTATCCCTAAGACAAATAATTTTGGGTACATTTAAGGATAGTGGCGCTGTTTGCGCTCCAACATAAGGCAGTCTTTAGTTTCATGCGGAGCCCAAACAGACGAGTTCCATTCTCTAACAAAAAAAATTGATAAATCAGTGGCGCTACAACCTCTTTAGGTCTTGGCCTCAGATTTCTGAATCTGTTTCATGATCATTTTTAAATCTAATAGGCAAGTAGGTGATCAGCCTCCTAAACCTGACACACGCCGTCGACTTGGGTCTAAGGCAAGCCGGTTACCTCGCGATGTTTTCCTTCATCGTTCGAGCGAATGTTAAATGCGCACATAGAAAGTCCATTGGTGCACAGCTGGCGATCGAACACGACTTCAGGAGTGAAAGTCGCTCGCCGAAGTCACTAGGCCAACACTGCTAATACTGTAATCTAATTCTGTAACTAGTTGAAATAATAATGCATTTCAGAGCTCAAATGGTCCTTCGGTGAACGGAATCGACCGTCCGGGGACCTTGGTGGCCGTTCCCACTCCCGTCAGCTCTATGGCCCAACTCAACCCACAGAGGAAAGACGACGCACAGGTAACGTATTGTGTAAAATTTATATAACGAAACTTTTTTAAGTTTAATTCTTAGATTTAAATATAAATAGCGGACCGGACGCTGTCCTGTCTTAACTATGAAAATTAATTTTGAATTGGTATAATTAACTTAAAAATAATTTCAGAAACAAGTGTTTAGTATTCTAATGCTTTTTAATGTACAACATTCTTTGTTTGTTTTGTTGTTATTCCGACACGGGATTAGATGTATAATTTATTAATATAATAACTCCGATCGAAGCATGTGTTTTAAACGATATTAATTTTTCTTACATCTTCTTAGACGATATTTGCAGCAAGCATTCTATCAATGTTTTTTCAAACGCCATCAGGTTACATCAAAAAAGTTTGAATTATATGGTGGTTAAGTATTCTTAAATTTTCGCGCAATTTTCTTTCATAAGAACCTTGTCATGACAATAAAAAACACAACAAAAAAATAATTAGCGAAATCGGTGCAGCCGTTTATGCGTGATGCCGTGACCAAGGGAAATAAGGATTCATTTATATATATATATATACTGCTCAAAACAATTAGCGGAACAAGATTTTTCTCCTTTCTATTGCTTAAACTAAAATTAGATTTATATTAACTTATACGCTATTTTTTACGCTATTTATATACATATATATCTTAATATATATATATTTCTTCTGTGCGTGTGTATGTGACTGAACTCCTCCTAAACGACTGGACCGATTTTGATGAAATTTTTTGTGTGTGTTCAAGGGGATCTGGGAATGGTTTAGATTCACAAATCAGCCCGGCAGATGGCACTGCAGTCGGTACTTTCATACTTTGCTTAATATCCTAATCGCTTTAAATATCATGCAGGACAACGTCTGTGGGGTCCACTAGTATATATAGATAAAAATAATCAATGTTAAAGCCCGTTTATTTCCAATCTTTAAATTTTACATTTTTATTTTTTTTAGTACCGTTGATCGAAATCCCTCCACTGGTAAAGGTCTTTTCCAGGTTTTTCCATATCTCTATCCATAGCTTTCTTTGTCCGTTCGCTTCTATATCTTCTATATAAAAAAATATTTACTTTATTTAACATTGTAAACTGGTCGTTAGAGCCACTGGTGTTTTTGGTGTAGTACTAACGCAGAGAAATGTGAATTCCAGCTGCCGCGGCTGCAGCACAAGCCGATGCTGAACCCCTTCGACACGAACAACTCCAGGCCGGTGCCGGCGCCGTCCACCGTGGGACCTCTCACTGCGAAGCTCAACCAAAATGCCTCTAAGGTTTGTCTAAATTATATTTTTTGAAGTGAAACTTCTTCGAATCGTCATTTCAAGCCGGATTCAATGGACATTATGAAACACTGTATAATGCTTTTTTATCTCATTTTCTCCCACGTTCAATCTTATGAATTTATGTGTCTGTCTCTTTTTACTGTCGCTTTTTCATTTCATCGTATTTCAAGCATTCATTATTTTATTTTTACCAAATTAAAGATTGATATTAAACTTATAAATTAAAATTTTTGAAAATGAAAAGTCTAATTTACATGTTATTAATAATAAAAACTATGTTTTTAAAGGTTTCATTTCTACCACGTGTCAATTGCACTCATGAGATTTTTCGGTTTTTTATCTCTTATACTAAAAAGATTTATTAAATTGTACCCTTTGTACACACTACACAATTATTTCCGAACCAATTTGACCTAGGGTCTTTCAAGAAAAGGGCGTACCACGTCTTAAAAGGCCGGCAACGCACTTACCTTCTGGCAATGTGAGTGTCCTTCGGCGGCGGTATACTTAACATCAGATGAGCCTCCTGCCCGTTTGCCCACTGTTCTGTAAAGAAACTCTTACTTCCAAAAACTTGAATGAGAAATAATTTCTGTCTAAAGTTTTATAATTGTGAAGTTCGCGTGACTTTTATGCGACAGGAGGGTTATTAAAAATAAAAGAAATAAATAAATATATAGTAAAATACAGTGCAAACTGTATATAACGACACTCAAGGGACTGTGAAAATATTGAACAAAGAGTTGTCGTTAAATAAAAAAAATAAAAATCTGTATTAGAAAAAGAATTTTTTTTCAGACTAGTAAAGACAATTAAAAACTGTTATTTTTGTACTGTACTAGTACTTAGGTTGTATTTTTTACTTATTTAATTCATATCTTGCGATACTGAGGCATGTTCGTGATAAAGCAATCCCAATTTGTAAACAAAAGAACGGATTTCTTATAAAGTTTATTACGTATGGTGTCGACAGTCGAGATTATTTCTCGCTAGGACAATAAAGCGATAAAGAACGTACACAGCTCCGCACTTTTAACTAATATCGGCAATTTAAAAAGTTCTTTTTAGTCATTAATTGTCGTTATTGAGGGTGTAATACTACGTAGAGTGTATCATTGTATTGAAGACAAACTAAACCAAGAAAAGCCGAGTGATTTACATGGAATTTACACTGTATATAGCGATCCACGAATAGACCTTGGCTGCTATGACGAGCGCCTTTCACTTTATCCCTACTCCGCGGGCGACCGTCACGCGACATGCAACACACAGACGAAAAAGTTTGAGACGATGTAATAAAAGTTTCACTTTAAAACTTTGGGTAAAATAGAGAAATGAAGTCGGTTATAATGTATGTTTCAGCTGACGGACTTCTTCCGCAACTTGATGGAGGAGACTCTGGAGAAGGTGAACGAGCCAGCTGCCCACGTGACGTCACTAAAGCTGCAGCTCGAGCAGCTGCAGTGGAAGCACAGGCAGGAGCTGGACGAGTTAAAGCATAATCATGGTAATGTTCTTTGGCGATATTATTTTAGAACAGAAATCGGTAATGCAGGCACCGCAAGCGTGCTGCAATATCTTATGTATTGATGAAGCAAAACTTCAAACTGTGAATGTATTCAAGAATTACTATGAACATTTGTTATGCAGAGTTAACTAATAAAAATATTAAAATTAATAATAAAAACCTAACTTAAGCTTTTGAAATCTGTTTTTGAAGTGAAACTTCTTTAGGCGCATGAGGGTAAAATTTTTACGGAACGTCACGAAGATGTGCAGCGTTTTTGTCAAAGAAAAGGGAGAGAGCGATTGAGACCGATTGAGAGAGAGTGAGAAGGGTGAATTACCTTATAGAAACCTATTTTTAAAATTAAAATTTCGTAAATAGAATTTATGAAATATTAGTATTTTATATTTCATGCAAAAAAATTTATTGAAATCTCACGAACGAGTTGTAAAATTAAAATGCCACGTATTTTTAATATCGAAGAAATAAATTAATAAAATTACTTTGCATGTACTTTTTTATTTTTGTTCAAACAAATATATAAATATCATTTGTTTATTAATATTTATTTCGTAATCCTACAGCTTACATAAATTATATAAAAGAAAAAAAAAATTATACTAAACATATGGTCAAAGATGGAATACATATATATATTGGTATGTTATCTAAAGCTGGCGGCTTCAACACATTTACACTTTGTGCTTGTAACACTGAATATGCATCATGAAAAGACTGTCTGTCTCTCTCGCGCTCGGTCAAGCTTATGAGTATAAAAGAGACAGTTATTGTTTTGCTTTTGCTACTGTTTATGTTGATCTTTACTGTATATGTTGATCTTTTTTTTCAAACATTACCAGGACAATCTCGTGAAATGTTTTTAATTATTTTAAGTATTGTAATAAAAACAGTTTAATGAAAAAAAATATTTTTAATTTGACATCAGATGCGACTGGGGTTTCTAAGAGGAGTATTGAAAGAATTGTTAGTGAAGTAAAAGTGAAGTGTGTTGAGCTAGATGGAGCTTATGTCGAAAAATGAAAAATTATTTACACAAACTACTCTTTTACGTTCTTGGTTGGACTTAGATCTTTTGGATCCACCCTCGTATGCACGTAATATTTATATGTATTTGACACATTTTTATTTATTTACAACCCACCCAACCTTACTAAAACCAGAGTAGACTAAATTGTATAGCTTGGCAAAAAAGTCATATTTTTAAACACACTGTATAGTGGAATTGCATTAGTGTGAGTACTGTGAATGCGCCAGCTTTCGATAACCGACCTATACAAAGTAATACCAAATACGACTGTGTTGTGTGAGTGTGGGTGTATATGTGTATGTGCTCATGATGCAGGTGAAGCGCTATGGATATTCTTAATACTCCTCTTAATATTCCGCGATAGCTTAAACAAGTCAAGGCTTAGTGGTCATTGCATGTCTGGACGTGTTACAAAAATGAGTTTGCTTAGTTGATGTTGATGTGAGGAACGTGGAACAAAGCACCATTACGAGTCTGGTAGGAACATGGAAGGGCAAGTTTTCCAGAAGTGAGCTGTTATTAATTTCATTTGAGATGACGTCATGTATAATGCTACTTATTTTAAGTTATAAGAGATTCATCTTATGTATAAAATTCTCGTGTCACAATGTTAGTTACCATACTCCTCCGAAACGGCTGGACCGATTTTTATCAAATTTTATATGCATCAGTAGGTCTGAGAATCGGCTACTATCTATTTTTCATACCCCTAAGTGATAAGGGTTGTCCATCCCTAACATTTTATTTTTTGACCAAATTTTTATTTTTTTGAAGTTTCTTTAGGCGCGTTGAGGGAGGCGAGGTTGCTAAATGGCGTAATCCAACGGCGCCGTCGAGACCTATCAAAATCGAAAGATAAAATAATTTCAAAAAGAAAAGCTCATATGGTAAAAACCATTTCAGCGGTGGGTTTGGCGTGTACGGTTTTTTCTAATATGTTAAAAAAAACAGTTACTTGGGGATTCTCGAGCGCGTCAGATATTCATACTACGTATGCCCCAAGTACCTATTATAACAACGGTATACTAATCTGCCGGTTTGCGTGGTGGGGGTAGGCATATAAAGTAGTCAAAAATGCAAAAAAATAATTTACTCGAGCGCGTCAGATTTTCGGAAGGGGTGTTAAGTAGGCCCCAAGGAAGCTCCCTTTAAAAAAACTGACGATTTTGGCGTGACGATAAGTTACGATGAATTTTTGAAAATGCAAAAAAAAAGTTTTTTTGAAATACTCGAGCGCGTCAGATTTTCATAGGGTAGGTTTATTTCGGTATCCTGAAAGCATATTTAACTTTGGACAAAAATGTAAAGAGACCTTTTTTGTGTAAAATAAATTACCTTTTTTTGTTTATTTAAACTTGTTTTTGTAAAATGTATCGCTCGCGACTTATATGCCGCAACGCGTTTTTCGGAAGACGAAACGGCTCCTCCACACTTCCGGTCATGCGGAAACCGGCAGATTTTGTATTTTTAGTAAGTTTTAGATTATATTCTTCAAAATAAAAAAATAAAAAATCGCGCTCGAGAATGCAGGAATAACGTTTTTTTTTACAAGTTCGCGACCCTATAACTCGGCGGCGTCGAGGACATATCGTCAGATTAGTTAAATTTAGTCTTAAAACACTAAAATCAACCCCCAATATCTTAATCTGACGTGCTCGAGTATTGCAGACTATCGATTTTTTTTACTAATCTGATCGTCTATCCTAGGCGCGCGTCACTGCATATAGAGCTAAATACTTTACAATGTTGTTCTATTAGGTCTAAGGTAACTCATATCTTAAACTGCCACGCTCGAGTATTACAGAAAATTCACTTATTCGCCTCCCTAACTATTATGAAGAATTGGTGAGAGTGAAATTAAACGATGCGCGCGCACCGTGACACAAAATTAACAGAATGAAGTTGCCCACGGAAGATGCTACGGACAGACATAATTTAAAAACAACATTCGAATAATAATATAATTTATGTTACACTTAATGTAAGAGAATAATAATAAATATTTATTTATTTAATTTTTCAAATGTAAACTGAACTTTATTGACTATAATGACTTCTTTTCCAGTCTTTGATTATTTAATTGTAATTAATTATTTGCTTGCAATCAAAAACTATTTTTAATAATGCCAAAGAAGTATAACTTCCTACGCGCGTACATAAGTACACGCACCCTTTTTTTTAATAATGTGCTATTAAAAAATACATACAACCCTAAATTATCACCCCTCTATCACCAACCCTTATTTTTTATTTGTTAATTAAAATCTTATGACTTGATGTCTATTCCAGAATTAGCAATGGTGGAGATGCGCACGTCTTTAGAGCGGGACAAGAATCGTGCGGTTAACGAGGAGAGGCGGACCATGCACCTCAATATGGAGGCCGCGGTTAAAACCGCCAAGTCTAAGCAATGGTTAGTTTATGCCCCAAACCCCATAATGGGGTTTGCATTTCTGAAACTGTTATTCATAAGTGAAGCGTTGTTTTGCATTTAAAAGATTATTACAATACTTAACAGTAAAAATTGAGGGTTTTATCGTCACTGTAGAATGATAACCTCTTATGTCAGAAAATCATTTATTTTTTGAAGTTATACTTCTTTAGGCGCGTTATGAAAAATTTATGAGAGTGAAATTTTACGATGCGCGCGCACCTGTGACACAAAATTAGGAGTGTGATTATAGCGTGCGCGAGCGAGATAGGAATAAGACAATCTACAAGTAAAAAGAAATAGAATATGCGTGAAGTTCGTATGCCAAGAATTTTGAATGACCATAATGACATTTGTCATTTACCTTTTAAACAAATAAAGGAGTTTTGATTAATTTTTCAAAGAAATTTATTAATTTTCATTGTGCAATACTGCCAAAGCTACAACATACTTCTTAGTGTTTGGTAGAGATGTTCTAAATATATAATTATATATACTTTTAACTAAATAGAATTTATGTTACACTTAATGTAAGAGAATAATAATAAATAATTATTTATTTAATTTTTCAAATGTAAACTGAACTTAATTGACTATAATGACTCCTTTTCCAGTCTTTGATTATTTAATTGTAATTAATTATTTGCATGCAATCAAAAACTATTTTTAATAATGCCAAAGAAGTATAACTTCTTACGCGCGTACATAAGTACACGCACCCTTTTTTTTATTCTTAGACTCATTGTTGTGTCATTTAACTGGTGGTCTAATGAAGTAAGGACCTATTTATGTTCTTGATAAATAAGTCCTTTTTACCATCCACAACTATGGACAAAATCACTTTTTCGTTTCCTGTAATTTTGGTTCTCTGGACATACGAGGTTATCATTCTACAGCAATATTATGTATTTTTTTAACAACCATTGGCAGTTTTTTCACTCATCGGGGAATCGATTGAACTAAAATTGTATGAAAATGTATGTGTCGTTTTTGGGAAAATAGTTGAAGATATAATTTGGGGTCCATTTTCAATTTAAACAGGATATAATATTGCACGCCTCATTAGCGGAGCGGAGGGTCTACTATCGGCAGAGAAATTGGTCGAAAAATTTATCGTACCAGAATACTTTTTTTCTTATTATATAAAGTTATACCCTGGGCTGATTCCTAGTTAATATTAGCGTTCTAAGTACTGTCGTTTAATTATAATTTGTAAAAAACTAAATTACGAATTTTAGTATATTTTTTCCTCACCTTAGAGTTATGGCGCCACTAAATATGTATGTTTAAATATTCTTCGTAGCGTGAGACTTAAAGATAATAATTTATTTGTTATTTTGTTTTAAAAAACTTGAGTTTTTGTTTTAGATTTTTTTTTTAAATGACCGCTATGAGGCGTGCACTTTTGGATTTTCCAAACTTTGTTTCTTTTAGTACAGGTTGAATCCGAAATTCGACATCTTGCGTTAGTATTTGCGTCTTAGATGTAATACATATTATATGTAGCAGCCAACTAGCTTTTTTAGCCGTTCAATTAACAGCCTAGCCGTTTAACTAAACGGCGCCGTTTATCTAGCGGCCTGAACGATTTTTAGCCACTTGATTAAACACCTAGGCGAATGACTTTGAAGGTTTCATTTTAAATGTTAATTTAAATTGAATTTTACTTTCTGTCAGTCTCAAACTCGAAACGAAACTCTTCAAACACAACTTTGATGGTGTAGTGACAATAATAATGTGATTTTGATTTAAGCAATTTAATTTTAAAAGAAATATTTTTATGTTTTCTATTTCTACCAAATAATGACTATCGTACGAATGCCCAACGCATCCATTCCAAGCCAGTTTATTAAATGTTTTAACAAACGCTACGGCTGAATATCTTTTATCTTTAAGCCTAGCTTAAGAAACTTAAATGATTGGTTTTAAGAAATTACTGGGCCATTGTCAACGAAACACAGAACGTAAATTCTCAAAACAAAATAAAAAACTGAAATTTAAATTCCAAGTAATTTTAATAAAGATTTTTATATCTTAAAAGATTATTTTGATTTAATAAGATCTCTTGCTGGACAAGGATTTTATATCAGGATTCAATTTGGTTCAGTTCAGCTTCCGTCCATATTGTGTCATATTCTGCTGATTTCGATTACCCCCCAATTGATTAACAATAAAATTGCCCTTTAACAAACAAATTGCCCCTTTAACAAACAAATTGCCCCTTTAACAATGGAATTGCTTTTTAACAATGAAATTGCCCCTTAACAATCAAATTGCCCCCCCCAACAATCAAATAGTCTCCTTTAACTGTTAAATTATCTCCCTTTGCCCCACGTTAGGTAACACTTACTGTGTAAATTTTTGGGTAAAATCATGTTTTAGACCATACGTTAATTTTAGATTGTAGTTAATTTTGACTTCAAACTTGCAATATAGGATATGCCCGAGCACCTGCAGAATAATGAAGCCTCGTATTTCCAGGTGCGCCAACTGCAGCCAAGAGGCCCAGTTCTACTGCTGCTGGAACACCTCGTACTGCGACTACCCCTGCCAACGAGCGCATTGGACCACGCACGCAGCGCTTTGCACTCAGGCGCAGGTAAATTAAATACATCTCATTCGACTATTAAATAAGTTTCAAGGGGTCATTCGAAGTAGGTACAGAGGATGGAAAAAGTCAAAAGCAAGCAATTTTTAAAAGGTTGGCAACGCACTTGCGAGCCTTCTGGCAGTGTGAGAGTCTATGGGCTGTATCATTTAATGTCGTTTATAATACCTTTTGACGCTCTATTTATGTTTTATGATCATTTTTAAATAAATAAATGTCCCAAGAAACTAAAGTACGTAAATTGCCATAGAGTACAAACTAAACGAATTCAACAATAGATACTCCTTGCTGACTCTAACTCGGTTCACTTAATTTATTGTAATGTCAATAGCTGACAATTATTACTTGAAGTCCCATTTTTTTGCAAAGATACGTAATAATACTAAAACCATAACAGATTTTAAAACTTTTAACCGATTTCAAATGGTTATCAATGGTTTTATTAAATAACATTACTCTTTTTCAGGACAGCAATGGAACTGACAATTCTAAAGACATCCATGCGAGATTGCAGCCAGCACCAGAGCGTTTGGTAAATATTATATATTTAAAAATTCATTCATTTCATTCAAGGTTCAATTCTCGGCAAAAAACTTATACACTCAAAAACACACACACGGGTACCCTATAAATATATCCCAATGTAATATTTGTAAAAGACAATTGACTGAAGAGGGGTCTCATAGCCTAGCGGTCTTATTAAGTGGCAGCTAGGTGAGGGGTACCGGGTTCGATTCCCGGTTCGAAGGCAAGTTTTAATTTAATTTAAATGTGTTCTCGGCCTTTGGGAGGGTTGTGCAGTCGAATTTCTAAAGACAAGCACGAATTATAAAAAATCCTATACTTGACGCTGGCTAATGCACAAATCGTGCCAGAGCCATTAAAAAAAAATTGACTGAAGATTTTTTGTATTAATTGTATTGTCTGATTGAGAACACAATGTACTGAGAAATTAGTTACAGTTCTCACTATAAACAAAATATTAATAGGATTAGCGGACATACAAGTAGTCTGGCTAATGAAAGAAGATAATTGAATTATTTGAAAACTTTCGGATGGCAACACAGAATTTCATTGAATTTCTTAGGTTAGTATGATTTATTGTCTTGATACTTCATGCAATTACTCATTTTTATTTCTTCTTCATCTATATTAACAGGTATAATAGCCTGAACTTTGTTTTATTTGATACATAATTTCGTTTATTTTGAAGGATTTGATTATTCCGAATAAAGTTGTGTTTTATAATAAATATAGTGTTAGTTTTCCATGCAATGCTAGTCATTTCAAGTATCAATAGTAAAATACTAAATACGTAAAGTATTTAATTTCATAGAAATACAGTTACTATCAATGAAAAAAAAATCAAGTATCAAGTAAGTTTAATCCACAAAATCTATCAAACTTTTAGGGATACCATACTATTTTTTTTTAATTTGCCGCGCTTTTTCGTTATCTTCATTAGCCAGACTCTATGCTACTTCATCGTCAATTTGAATAATCTGTGACCATTTTATTTATATATAAAATGAAACGCTTAGACAATAATTATAAAAGAAAATTGAAATTAAACTTACAACTTAATATTTTAAAGAAAAAAGGAATTGTTACCACTGCTAAATAAAGTCAAATTCTTCTCGCTTCCCAAAATATTTCCTAACCTCTTTGGAAGGAGGTGATAATGTCTACTTCTTCATAAATTGTATTGTAGTTGGCTAAAACCCGAAACATTGGCGAATTACTCGGATAATTCGTGTTCGTACACACATGGAACAATTGTTAATATTTTGTCGTATACAGGGGAGAGAAATGTTGTCGCGCGACAACATTTATTATTCATTTTTAAAAAGTCAAAAATAATTTATTCATATAGGTATCAATGTATGAATTATGAACGTCAAAAAAGAAATATACATTAAATGCTTCTTAATGTAAATTTACTGCCGGTTCTCAAATCAAGGGCGTAGAATGGAAGAGAAGAACTGGCAATAAACACATCTACTTTATTTAATTGAAGCATGGGGCAGCGCCGCTAAAACTAAATTAATAAATATTGAAGTATTACAAAATAAAATTATAAAAATACTGTTCCAGTATAATTATCTTGCACCTACCATAAATATATATCGAGACACAACCATAATGAATCTAAAACAACTTTATATTTAGCGCACAGCTGTATAATAAACTACCCACAGATATAAAAAATATTACTTCTATTAATTCATTCAAATCAAAGCTAAGTGAATATGTTAAACAAAATTACTTTTAAATTCATTTCTTATAATTACTTTTAATTCATATTTCTTTGTTAACTTTTATTTTTAAATTTATTGCATGTACGGCTATATTTTATTGTGATTATTTTAAGAACGACTACAATGTTATGTTATCTAGAGTATTATTCTCATGTAAGTGACATTTTTTGTCTTTTTTGAGAAATAAAGTCTTTTAACCTAATAAACTTTAAAAGTGTTTTATACATATTATTCTCAATAACAGTTTAACCCATTATTAAATACTTGAATCGCATTATTTCCAGACGCAAAACAAAAACCCATCGAAACCCACCCGAGTCTACACCAAGGAGATGCCGAAGACTTCGCTTATAGGTACACCAAGTCAGTTGTCATTTGTGTTATATTTAATTAAAATGAAGTTTTATATGTCGGAGCAATGTCATTGTCATGTCACAGAGCTTTTAAATAAACGTTTAAGTCGAAGTCAACTAGAGTTTTGCCAATATTGCTAGGTCATTAGTAATGTAACCGATTTGACTTTGACAATCTATATGACAGTGGCAGCTGACAGTACCGCCATTGGTGTGACATTACCGTAAGAAAGGCATTAAAACAGTAATCATATTGGTATGATTTTTTTTTATATTGGTATGATAGGGGTTAAAAACATTTTTTTTTTTTTTTAAGTCATGATATTTAAAAAAACTTATGTGTATTTGAATACTGAACAAAATATGATTTTTAGTAATCCCTTACTTTAAATAGATTGCAATGATTTTTCTAAAAAATAATTTTGTTTAACTGGTTCAAAGTTGAGAGACGTTTATTGGTAATGGGGATTTTGTTATTTTTTACCGACTTCAATAATATAAATAAATAAGAGATGATAGATAACATTTTTGAGTTTATTACATAAAATGATTGACCACAAACATTTATTTATATATGTTTAAATGTTATAAAAACCATCAGGAATATTATAACTTCAATTCAAGTTTCATCAAAATCAGTTTAGTATTTTCTGAGATATCCATTCATCTCGGACATTTCTCGACATGTATTTACGTTTTTTAATATTTGAACTATTGAATTTACAGTCAGTATGGTAGAAGATAGCACTGGAAATCAAACTGTCAAGTGTGTGGGGACATACAAACCTAACGCCCAGGCGCCGCCCGTCATCATTAATAAACAGGTAACTACTTTATTAAGTACTTTTAAAAGATTTTAATCACTTCATTGAATTAGTGTTAGTGCACACTACAACATATTGTCTAGTGTTATTGGACACTTTATAAGTCTTAAGTAAGCCTAGATCGTATTATTGCATGATGTCTTAGTAAGACACATGTATTAAAAGTCTTAGAAAGTACAGTTTTAAAGCAAAAAAAAAATTGTGCGAGTACTAGGTGTACACACGTAAGAAGTGAAACTAAGAAATAAGATCTTATTTTTCGAAAAATGATCTACTATATGCAACTTTACAGAAATTCGTTAAATTAGATAAAGTTTAACAAAAGGCTTTTATTATCATAGACATGAATACAAATATTTCATTTTACCTTATTACTACGAAGATTATTATTAGAATTTCGAAAAACGTGACGATTTGCTACAAAATTTCTCCCATACGTCGATAAAGAAGTTTCATTCCAACGCCGATAAAGAAGTTTGACATCAAAAAGCAACATGGCGCGTAACCGAAAAATGTGACGCGTAACGAAAAAATGTTACACAAAATTTTTTTCCAACCTCGATAAAGAAGTTTCACTTCAAAAATGAAGTCCATAAAAGTAAATTTCCTTTTAAAATATGTAAAAAATAGTTAAATAACAAAAACGTTACTGAATTTGGCAATAATGGATAGCGCCATCAGTAGCGCAGCCATAGATTATAAAAACTGTCGTAGAAATTACGTATCTTTGCTTGTCTGTGGTGATGAAAGCGTTTTACATAGAAAATTTTCCTTGAGTCATTGCCCAAATGCTCTTACATGAATTCGGATTAAAAGGCCGGCAACGCACTCGCGAGCCCTCTGGCATTGAGAGTGTCCATGGGCGGCGGTATCACTTAACATCAGGTGAGCCTCCTGCCCGTTTGCCCGCTGTTCTATTAAAAAAAAAATCGGATAACGTAACATCTGTGTACGTTAGTATATTATGATCACGTACTTCGTTTGAATATACGAGAAAACTGAAAAGTTTATTTGACGTTAAGGCTCGGTTTTTAATGTTTTTGAAGTTATACTTCTTTAGGCGCGTTATGAAAAATTGATGAGAGTGAAATTTTACGATGCGCGCTCCGTGACACAAAATTAACAGAATGAAGTTGCCCACGGAAGACGCTACGGCATTGGACATAATTTAAAAACAACATTCGAATAATAATAGAATTTATGTTACACTTATTGTAAGAGATTAATAATAAATATTTATTTATTTAATTTTTCAAATGTAAAAAAAACTTTATTGAGTATAATGACTCCTTTTCCAGTCTTTGATTATTTAATTGTAATTAATTATTTGCATGCAATCAAAAACTATTTTTAATAATGCCAAAGAAGTATAATTACGCGCGTACATAAGTACACGCACCCTTTTTTTTCTTTTAAAAGCAAGTATGTACTTTTAAATTATTTAGGCCTTTGAAATTATAATTAAAAAAAAACTGTACAGCCGGGATCCGAACATATAACTTTGGAATATTCATTAACACTATAATTTAATTGGTTTTTTATAGTTACATAGCAATGAGGAAGCGAAAAAAGTGACAACTTCCGGCGGATATTTGATCGTGGGTGGGGGCAGCACGGTTTCCACACCGAGACGACCGACGATACAGTACGTGCATACTTCATAGGTCATAAAGGTTTTAAGCACTAGATTAGAGGGCGGGAAGAGAGCCGGTTTTTATATTAACTATTAACGATTCGTAGTAATTACGAACCCAAACGTTCATATGTGGATATCACAGAAAAGTTAACAAATGAAGGTAGACAATTTTTTATAGAAAATGTAATGTTTTTTTAAATTAAATGCATACTTTTAGTCGGTTAAAATTACGTCCAAATTAATTTGTGGTGACATTTTAATCAAAAAGTCAGTCTACTTAAATATTTGTTGCCTTATTATTTTTAAATATGGCAATACAAGGGCGGGTCCAGAGGTCATGGGGGTCATCGACCCCTTGGAGTTTGGGTCTTCTGATTTTTAAAAATTGATAGTTTACAGATTCATGTATACATGTTCCCAAACCCCCCTAAGGGCCATGAACTCTTGCGCCAGGGTTATTCAAAATATTTTATAATTATATACAATAAATACGACTGGTAATTATTACGATTTGTAGTTGTAATTGGGCGTTAGCGAGTGTGTAATGAGGTATTAAATGTCTGAATATACAACAAGAACAAATCTGTTTAAACATATGTGTTTGCAATAATGTATACGCCTTTAAAATAATAATTTACGGCAATTTTCGTTATTAACAGAACCAAAAGTGTACCTCTTGGTTTTTTTTAATACAAAATGTACAGCAACCAAGAAGTTTTGGTAGCCATATTAGTGGTTTTAAAGTAGCAGGCAAGGTAAATTTGTAATTGTTAGAAAATGCATGAGTTCCGAAATGTTACAAATCTATAGTCAGGTAAAATTCTTGTATATAATGTAATTATTATGTAATACATAATTGAATAATTAGGTTAAATTACAGTAAGAATATTGGTTGAGTGTTCAACCCTTGAGGTTGTTGAAAGCCTGCGAATAGCAACAATTATTGTAAGGAATCCGGCTTATGAAGTTCTGAAGAAGGCCGGATCCAGGGGTCATTGATATTTACAAATCTGTTGTTTTACTAAAACTGGATAGATATTGACTATATTAGTTTCCAAAATATTTGGTCTTCTCTTCGTTTCGCTTTAGGTAGAAGAAAGATCCGCCCTGAGTTACAGTTCGTGGGTACCTAGAAGTTCATTAAATCTCAAGTTGTAGTTATATGTTTAAGACTGCTATTTTTAGGTTATTTCCTATTGTGGTTGGATAACTATTTTTATTATAATTTTAATATTTACAAAATCTAAATTTTTGTTATATTATCTTGTAAATATAATTAAGTTTAGATTTTAATTTCATGAAAATTGTGAACTCCTTATTGTATGGCAATATACTAGTACAAGTTAATCAACTTCAAAATGTTTACAATAAATGTAAGACATTGAGATGGTACTTTTATTTCCCCTTTGAAATACACCTTGACCTAAAATCCGCACTTAGCCATTCACTAGGTCTGTTGTGAATAAGTCCTGGCTAACTATAAAGTCAGCCTAGCCTATGCTATGGACAGGTTACAAAAATAATATTCAAGAAATGTATTAGAAAAGTTATACATAATAATTATGAGGACGAAAAACGCTATTATTTCATTTGAGATAAAAAAAAATATTTCTTATGTAAGTTGAGGCTTCTATAGCTTAGGCCTTAGGTATTTCTTAAGTTGTCATTTTTCCAATAGAAAATGAAAGACCGTTGGTATTGGACCACTGATGAGTTCCAGGCGCAAACCACTAGGCTTGCACTGCTGTGTGAGACAGTAATCACATTTCTCATTGGGTAAATAAAAGAGTAAATATAGAAAATAAAATTTATTTAAAACATTTTTACAGCCTTTAACATTTAGTAATTATCAAACTATTAATGGGCAAAAGAGTCATTTTAATTATAATTAAACTTATCAACTAATTATAGAAAAATAAATAACTATTTGATACAGTAACATTAAATTCTAGCCTTTATGGTACATAGATAAATAAGTCCAAGTCTAGTACAATTTTAAATTTTGATGTTACAGGCAACATTAGACATGAAGTAATCTGATAATACTACAGCCAATGATTATTAATCCATCTTTAGGTAGTGTATAGGCAGATATGACATGGACAAAAAAAACATTACCTTTCCTACCTAACACAGCCATTAATAGTAATAAAGGTGATACCCATTTTTATAAGCACCACTTAACAAATGCATTCTAGGCAAACCTTAAATATAAATTTCCTAAACAAATAGCAATCATAGTAAAAACAGATATTTAAAAAGTATAGACAGTAGAATTTAGACAAAAAATAAAGAAGTTGAAATGTGTAGAGGATAACCTAAACTTTTAACAAAGTTAAAGGCTACGTAAAAATCAAAAGTAACATTCATTTGACACAACAACATGGTTTTAATATTAAATAAACTTTCTTATAAATTTTATCTAATCAAATCTACTTAGGAACTACTCATTCATGTTGAGTTTCCATAGCGGGAGGCACCAGCTTTAGCAAGTTGATCAGCCATCTCGTTGCCATGAATCCCTTTATGGGCTTCTACATAATTCCATTTAATATTAATCTTTTTCTGGACACTATCAAGATCCTTAAAGTCTAATTCATTCTTCACTGGTTCTCCTGACTGTAGTTTCCATCCTTTTCTTTTCCAACCTGAAACAGGATTTGTGAATTGTCAAGTATCAACATCCTACAAATACATTGCCAGAATTTGTCATATTACTTTGTAACATTGTGTTTATTGTGTGTAGAAAATTATAATATGAAAATTTAATTTATCAACTAACAAATATAACTTTTTATTTAGAATTATTGTCAGGATTCAAAAGATTATTTAATTGTTACTTGTGATAAAAATATTGATTAGATAATTTTATTTTCTGCTGTAGCTTTTACATAAAGCCCAGTTTAACTCTTAGGCCTTATTATAAATTTAAGAATGTATGTATTATATTTATTTATAATATAAGCAAACTAACCTGGCATCCACTTGGTAGCAGAATTAATTAGAAACTTGGAGTCTGTATTAATAGCCAACTTGTCAACCCCATTATCGATGGCCTGCTTGATAGCTTTTGTGGCTGCTTGAATTTCACCACAGTTGTTAGTAGCTCGCCCAGACACTGGCTGACTTACATTCAGACTATGGCCATCACCCCAGTACACACCAAGACCAGCTCGAGCACCTGAACGGCCATTTGATGAACATGCTCCATCTGTATAAACTTGAACAAACCCCTCATCATCCACTTTAAAATCCGATCCAAGGTCCTGCGGTTGAATTAACTTAGTCTTCTTTCCTACCTTTTTAGTATTCTTTTCAAAGATTTTATCTACACGATTAGTAACTCCTTTTAGTCTTTCCTCTATGTCATCTAATTGTTTTACAACTATTGTGTTCAAGTCAATAAAATCGTCATCAGAACTGAAACCATCTGTTTTCGCTTTTTCTTTCAGTTTCTTCTTTGGAACAGTATCGTGGGCTTTGGAAGAAGTTGAATAATTTCTTTTCAGATTAATATCGTTTTTACTGGGCAGAGATGAACGAGATTTTTGCTTTTTAGGAGGTATCTCCTTTCCCGGTCCACTCACTGTTTTGTTAGTTGTAATGAAATCTTGGGCCTCGACAACTGTATTGAACTTTTTATATCTTGCACCAGGAAAGCCCTTAACTTGAGCTTCACAATCACTCCATTCCATAAATATTCCAGAAGTCCGGCCTTTGGCAACAGCGTAGAAAGGCATTTTTTGAAAATACAATTTACGTTTAGTCCACAACTCACATCGTAAAAATTGTCGTTGAAGATTTACAACCCTCCATAGCATTTAAAAAGCCAATAAATTTTTATTTAAAGTTTACACTTTAATAAAACAATCAAAGGAGTAATGTCCTACCTACATTTAGTTAAGGAATCAAATTTCAAAAGTACTAAATAAAAAATTCGAAACCGTTGGTTACCAAACTCAGCAACTTACATGAAATGTGGTGCCTGGTGGAATCAGGGATGTCAACAGTTTTTTGGCGTTGAAGGTTAATGTCAGAATCATTTATTTGACAGATTCTGTCAGAACAGTATTCGTTCTAGGCATATTCACTTTAAAGTCACAAACAAACTTAAAAACAAATAACAAACAACAAAACACCACGTAAAAAAGAGCTAGGTCATGGTAAGAGCCAGTTTTTTTCTAAATATATAGACTACATTATATTTTATTGTGTATTTATGATTTCGTGTTAAAATAGATAAATATTATTTGAAAATTTATTAAGTGTCAATGTACCGTCTAACCTTAAACCCGCTTGAACCGTTCTACCCAGCTTGAACTCCTTTGTCCAGCGCGCAACTGTGGAATATGGAGGAGCAGAGTCCCCCAATGTTTCCACTTGGTCACTGTGTATGTCTTTGGTAGACATTTTTTTCAAACAGAAGTACTGTACGAGCCAAGGCTGTACATTTTACTCGCTCAGGCTTCCTTAGTTTTATAAGCTTAATTATTATTCCCTATGTAAGTACGTGCCAGGGCTCGTACATTCCGATCATCTACAAGCATAACAATTTCCTATGTATGTACGTGCCCTGGCTGTACAGTTTGATCACTTATAAGCATGACGATTTCCTAAATCGTCGGAGTCACGCCCCGAGAGTATAGCCCGACGCAGGCACTCTCTTCGACTGTTACAGCAGTCATTCGTATCATTACAATTAACAATACAAAGGGAGTTTCACCCCGGGAGCATAGCCAGACGTCGGCACTCTCTCTGTTCGTTAGATTGCACTTATACAGGGTGGCCAAAAAGTCGTGGATCAAACGCAAATAGGGGATAGATGAGGTCATCAGCGGCAAAAAAATTGTTCTACGGGAGGTCTCTAAGGTCAACCCCTGCAGAGTTATGATTTATTTTGCGTTTTATAAGAAAATTGACTTTTTTTTTACTAATTCTTATTAAAATTCGATAAAATCTACATCCTGTATCTTTCTCATAATATCCACTAAATTGGTACTGATGAGTTCTTGCGTTCGACTATTTATAGTTGTTTATTGAGTGTATTCAAGATAATATTAAGTGATACGATATAACATTTTTTCAAATCATAAATTTTTCTTTACTTTGGACCCCACTGTGAAAAAAAATTACTCCACCGAAAAGTGTCCCTGTACTACAAGTTTTGGCGCATTTAATAGGGATTCTGAAAAGGTATTACACGTGGCCATGAGTCGCTCTAATATCTTTCTAGGAAGAATTACAAACAAAGATTTTGAAATAATAATTGTATTAAAACAATTATTTCTCAATGGTTGTTTGTATGAAACAAAATATTTTACAATAAAATATGCTCAAAATTCCTGACTCTGACCATAATACTTAATCTGCACCGTCTAATCAAATTCCTACGTAACCCTCCAGCCATCTGTCTAATTTTTTGAATCTAGTCCGATTCACACAGTACTGGTCCCATGTAGGTAAATAATCTATCATAAGTCCGAATCGTTGTTGTTTTTTCGTCCTAGAAAGATATTAGAGCGACTCATGGCCATGTGTAATACCTTTTCAGAATCCCTATGAAATGCGCCAAAACTTGATATACAGGGTCACTTTTCGGTAGAGTAATTTTTTTTCACAGAGGGGTCTGAAGTAAACAAAAAGTTTTGATTTGAAAAAAAATTATATCGTATAACTTAATATTATCTTCAATACACTCAATAAACAACTATAAATAGTATGTGTTAAGCAAGAACTCATCAGCACCAATCTAGTGGATATTATGAAAAATATACAGGATGTAGATTTTATCGAATTTTAATAAGAATTAGTAAAAAAAAGTCAATTTTCTTATAAAATGCAAAATAAATCATAACTCTGCAGGGGTTGACCTTAGAGACCTCCCGTAGAACAATTTTTTGCCGCTGATGACCTCATCTATCCCCTATTTGCGTTTGATCCACGACTTTTTGGCCACCCTGTATATAGCAATTAACATAATATTTATTATTTCGCTCATATTCTATTGTATAACGCGAGTAATAAATATAGAGTAAGTTAAAATTATTCTATTATTTCGAACCCCTGATGATCCAGGAACCGTACATTTTGGTCCTTCGAGCTATCCGGGAATAGCGGGTCTTTCGCGTACAGTTGATCGCGTTCGCGTTTTTCTCCGTCATCCTGAAGATCGGCGCCGTGGAAAAACATCCCACTGCTGGTTTGTTGGGTCGTCAAGCAAGTAAGAAAATATCATCCGCATCAATAGAAAAGAGGAGAGCAAGGAGAAGGAGGATCCATAGCGGTCAAATAGGGAGGCTGGCGACAGGAAGTCCACTCCCAGCATTTTTAAGGACCCATAGCGGTCAAATAGGGAGGCATGCGACAGGAAGTCCACTCCCAGCATTTTTAAGGACCCATAGCGGTCAAATAGGGAGGCAGGCGGCAGGAAGTCCACTCCCAGCATTTTTAAGGACCCATAGCGGTCAAATAGGGAGGCAGGCGACAGGAAGTCTACTCCCAGCATTCTCAAGGACCCATAGCGGTCAGATAGGGAGGCAAGCGACAGTGAGTCCGCTCCCAATATTTTCAAGGACCCATAGCGGTCAAATAGGGAGGCAGGCGACAGGAAGTCTACTCCCAGCATTTTTAAGGACCCATAGCGGTCAAATAGGGAGGCATGCGACAGGAAGTCCACTCCCAGCATTTTTAAGGACCCATAGCGGTCAAATAGGGAGGCAGGCGGCAGGAAGTCCACTCCCAGCATTTTTAAGGACCCACAGCGGTCAAATAGGGAGGCAAGCGACAGTGAGTCCGCTCCCAGCACTTTCAAGGACCCACAGCGGTCAGATAGGGAGGCAAGCGACAGTGAGTCCGCTCCCAATATTTTCAAGGACCCACAGCGGTCAAAAAGTATATCAGCGTCCTTTCAACCTAGAAGAAGGCAACGGACGTCAATCTTCAACATACGGAGGCATCTACAGTAAGTCCTTTCCATTTGTTTTGAGCACTATATTCCTGAGAATTATCTCATTTGTGATCATAATTTTACTAAGAATGATCTGAAGCATTCATTGAGCATTTTATCAAGTATAAGCATTTAAGAATTTATAATGCAATATTTACAAAGCGTTTAGTTAATTATTATATTAAGCATTATGGAGAATTTATTCCAAGCTTCGTTTACCGACGGTCTGAAAACCATCAGGCATTCAAGAAAAACCGAAGAGTTGCTTCGCAAACAAGCATATTTATTTAGGTCGCTTGATAAGATTTTTGAACTATCAAATGTATACTCCGAATCCGACAAAGATGAACTTGAAGGAGCGCTAGAAGAAATAAAGTGGCAATGGGATTTAATTTTTAAAACCCATATCGACATACTTGTTGATCATGGCGGATCCTACTCGGAGTATGAAAATATATATTACGAGAAGCAAGCTATATGTAGGCGCCAAAAGAGAGAGATATATCTCAAATTAAAAACGCATATGGATTCACCGGTACTTTATTCACATAATTCAGAATTTTTTTTATATGCCTTGGAAACAGGTAATAATCAAACCTGGAAAGATTCAATTGCAAAACAACAGCGACCTTCACCAAATTTTAGCATCAGCAAAAATTCGCTGTCAACGCATTTCGATATACAAGGTCAAGGAAATGCAAATTTAAATTGTAATTCTACGCAAGGAGAACAATCATTTCAATATAAATCGGATAAGAAAAATTCTTCGTTTTCGGCAATGGTGGAAGGTTTAGCAGAAAGTGGTAACAATCACAGTATACAGCAGATGCCAATACAGAAAACCACTGATGTGCAGCAGGAAACATCGATAGTGGCATTGGCGGAAGCAGTGGCAGCCAGTCTCGGAGTGGACTCCAAAGAGCCCACCCGGTACCGGACCCCGATAGGTCTTAGTGTTAATCACAGTATACATGCAGATACTTATCAAGGCGGAGAATTATCCAAATTGGCAGAAAACGTAGCACAGTCGTTAACTGACTACAGCAAGGAGCAACATAGCATCATCTCCGGGGTAGGAGAGACTCTACGCCATAGTACAGATCATCAAAGTGAAGTGAGTGGAGAAGATAAATCACATCGTGTTAACGTGGGTATCAAAAGCATGAAATGCCAAGACAAGCAAGAAACAGAAGAAAAAGAAAGTTTGTCTCAGTCCATTTCTTATAAGAAGAATAAAAACTTAAATAGCAGCTTAGTATTGTCTAAGCCTTTGTTAGAAGCACCGATTCAATTGTATACGGAACCCAATTTGCAACGCAACTTAACACAAGGGTCCGACATAGTTGTAAGAAATAATAGCATAATAACTAGAAACAGTTATGGCAAATTTTCGCATGGATCAAAAAAGGTTACATGCAAATTAAATGGTTTGCCTATGAACAAAGGCAAGAAAAATAAGAAACAAGCATTCGTGAAAAAGGAATTTCGAAGAAGAAAAATTGGTGTTAAGATTAAAAAGGAATTTCGAAGAAGAAAAAAAGGAGTTAAGAATAGAAAGGAATTTACAGATAGGTCAAAAGGAAAAGTCAGAAAGAGTGGTGATATCTTTCGTAAAAGGGGAAGATTGCGAAACGTTATCGTTCCGCAATATAACAGGCTCACCGATTCAGGATTTCGTAAAAGTAACATACAGCAAACTTATTCGGTTATGCAATCCTATGAGTCTAATATGAGTAATCAGAGGAAGAGAAAGAAAAGCACCATATATAAAATAATACTTAAAATTCCTATAAGCATACAAAGCAGAGACTTTCGTATGTTCAGATCCATTCATGTATAACATACATTGTCGAAACTTTATATTAAATTATACATACACCAATTTACATAAATCATTTATAACGTGAAAAACGATAAATAATATAATATCATAAACAATGAATGGAATGCCAGTTCAGCAAAATATCATATGTTAGCTAGTGAATTGACCTACTGTGAAAGACGTCAACTACAATGAATAATATTATGCAAGATATCAAATTACCGAGGTACGGTTGCATTTTATAACAATTATGTTTAACCTAGGTCATGGTTGCATTCACCAAACCTGTAATATATTTTGAATGCTCATCATAGTTCTCAGAATGTGCTCAGGACAGGTAGTGGATAGGATATTACAATCATATAAAGATCAGGAGACGTCACGGAGCAGTAGGTGCAGCATCGGCAGAATCAGCAGCCGGTCTCGCAGTGGCCTCAGGAGAAGCCACCCGGGACCGGACACCGGTTAGGTAGTAAAATAAAATAAAAATAAAATAAAATATGTTTATTATGGAACATAAGATACATGTATCACTTATTCCACGTCATTAAATTTGAAGGCATCCCTACTCATCGGCAAAGAAGACAGAGGGTGTAGGCCGAGAGAAAAAGCCGGCGTAAAAAACTCTCGGTACTCTTTTAAAACAGCAAATCATCAAACAACACTTATTTAAAACAAATATCGCAAATTGATTAGAAGTAGCCTGTCTAGCACTAGTCCCAGGCCCTTTTATCAACTAGATAATCGTTGACTTTATAGTAAGCCTTTTTACACAGCTTTTCTTTAATACATTTTTTAAATTTATTGAAAGGCAGTGATAAAAGAGCCTCTGGGATTTTATTAAAGAAGAGTATCCCTTTCCCCAAAAAAGAATTACTAACTTTAGATAGTCTAGTACGGGGAAATTGCAGCCTGCGTTTGTTCCGTGTATTAACATTGTGCGTATGTTCTATTCTAGTAAACTTATCACTATTTTTGTATACATACATAATATTTTCATAAAGTGTACCGGGTGCAAGCAAGTGCAGTGCAAGGGACCATGAGCTATGGGACCTAGTGTTAGTGATAGTGCTGTGATTAAAAGTGTTAGCGTAAGCCTAGAGACTGTTAAGCATATAATGAAATCATCTTGTAAAGCACTACATATTCATCTTGCACTTTTGCCTGGGGGAGTATGTACGAGCCAAGGCTGTACATTTTACTCGCTCAGGCTTCCTTAGTTTTATAAGCTTAATTATTCCCTATGTAAGTACGTGCCAGGGCTCGTACATTCCGATCATCTACAAGCATAACAATTTCCTATGTATGTACGTGCCCTGGCTGTACAGTTTGATCACTTATAAGCATGACGATTTCCTAAATCGTCGGAGTCACGCCCCGAGAGTATAGCCCGACGCAGGCACTCTCTTCGACTGTTACAGCAGTCATTCGTATCATTACAATTAACAATACAAAGGGAGTTTCACCCCGGGAGCATAGCCAGACGTCGGCACTCTCTCTGTTCGTTAGATTGCACTTATATATAGCAATTAACATAATAGTTATTATTTCGCTCATATTCTATTGTATAACGCGAGTGATAAATATAGAGTAAGTTAAAATTATTCTATTATTTCGAACCCCTGATGATCCAGGAACCGTACAAGTACTTTATGACAGCTCTAGATTTAGTTTTTCTCCATTTTGATGTTTACTTTCCGTCTGTTCGTATTCAAATGAACGTACCTCCCGGAAATCGTGGCCTATTTATGATTTTTTATGCTGAACTGGATATATGAGGAAGCTAAAACAATTTATTTCATATTTTTACATGCTCTACAAATATTACTTTTGGATCACCCCCCGTAGTGTATATTATATAAAATCTGAAATTATATGGCTCTTTGTAACTTTGTTTTAATTGTTTCAGGTAATGTGCTTCGCACATGTGCAGATGAGATTACAAAATTAATAAATGAAATAATAAATCTATCTTTTATTTTATTTTCCATATTAGAATAAGGGATTTAACAGACTTAGATTTAAATAAACACGTCTTTATTCGTGTTTTTTTCGTCATATTTTAATGTACATTGTATTGTATTATTATATTATTATGTATTTACATATTGTAGTTTTTTTTGTATTTGAGGTCGCAGAACAGAACTTATTTATTATCTCTCTTGTCAGCAAAAGTAACCTAAAGGTGCGCTTACACGGGCAACTAAAATTGCTCAATTCCAGTCAATACTCGTCAACTATGACGTCACGACTACATCAAGCAATTTACGGCAACGGCAATAAGCATCAATACTGCGCAATACTGTCCTACACGAGCATTTCAGTATTCGCTCGCTTTGGACGACATTGTTCTGCGGCGGCTTGTAGCGCTTTTTGAAGTTATACTTGTTTAGGCGCGTTATGAAAAATTTATGAGAGTGAAATTTTACGATGCGCGCGCACCGTGACACAAAATTATCAGTATGGGCGCCGAGCGTGCGCGAGCGAGATGGGAATAAGACAATCTACAAGTAAAAAGAAATAGAATATGCGTGACGTTAGCAGCTATGCCAAGAATTTTGAATGACCATATTGACATTTGTAGTACCTTTTAAACAAATAAAGGAGTTTTAATTATTTTTTCAAAGAAATTTAGCAATGCTTTTTCACAAAGACCTATTGTTACTTAGTTAAAAGGTTATGAAACCTACCTAGTTTTTAAATTGAATTAATAATATAATACAATAATAAATGATAATTATTATTAATATTAATGAATAATTGAATAATATATTAATTATTGTTAAATTATTAACGCTAAATATTTATTATTAATTATTTAATATTTAAAAAAAATAAAGAAAGCCAAAGAAGTATAACTTCTTCCGCGCGTACATAAGTAGGTACACGCACCATTTTTTTATGATTAATCAAAAACAAAAAAGAAAGAAAAGGAATAGCCGTATCTGGGTGCGATCGTTTTTGGCAAAAAGGCCGCAATTTTCATTGTGTAAAGAATTAGATGATATATTATTCAAAAACTTTACTAGAATGTCACGAACAGACTTTGAATTACTTTATCATCTATCCCCTATTTGCGTTTGATCTACGACTTTTTAGCCACCCTGTATAGACTCATCCCCTCCAAGTGGCTGGCATTTGCAACCGCAAAGCAGGCATGGCGGTTGGTTGGAGGGTTGGTCAACATGGCATGGCTTGGCTTTGGCTTAGGCTGTGGCTTGGCTTGGCAGGATGTGACTGGCGACGTCACGTCCGTTACACCCGGCCATCCTGAAACAGTTGATCCCGTGGGAACAACAACTACAATTAGCTCTCTAATAAATCAATCAGATCTTCGGTTTCAAGTTGCTCATCTGAAATGCTGGCACTAACAGATACAGTAACAACATCACATACTGATCTACCAGCCCGAGCAAACAAGAAGTCGTAAGGTTTGTAAGTAGTGGTGTTATTAATTGTGTAGTTAATTCCCCAGATTATGTCGGGCAAAGAGTAAGCCCAATTGCTAGAGGCTTCACTGGGGTCTGTGGCTCGTAATGCATCCAGTGTTGTCCTATTTGTACGTTCCACTTGACCGTTAGAACGCGGACAAGCAATAGCATTGAGAGTATGTCTAAATTGTTTATTATTCGAAAACTACTTAAAGTTCCTACTCGTGAACGCCTTTCCGTGATCGGTGACTATGTGATCAGGGAAGGAAAATAAACTAAATATTCTTCGTACGTACACGAATAGTTTCGATCGAGTTGACAGTACGCGTTGGCTCAGCTATTACAAACTTAGAAAAAATGAATGTTGGGTGACCGTTGGTTCTGTGCTTGTTAAACACAATATGGAGTCAACAAAATCATTGCTTGAAGCAAATCAGAAACAACTTGATATAGGTATTAACAAATTACGTAGGTAGTAATCTTAAAGTAAAAGTTAACAATTTAAGAGATTTGGAAATGCAAGCCCCTGTGCCTGGTCTAATGTTAGTTCCAATGTCAAACAGGGAAACTGAAGCTTTGTCTATAATAATAATAATAATATAGCCTTTAAATTCCGAAACTCTGACATTGTATATATCTGAACTTTAATATATTTTCACTCCAGTATATCTCGGAGTTCGGTTTGCCTCTTGGCAAAGGCCTCCTCTAACCCTTTCCACTGTTCTCTATCTTTTGCGACTCTTCTCCAGTTGTAGCCTGCTGTTAGTTTCAGTTCGTCCTCCCATCTCTTGCGTGGTCGACCTCTTCTTCGTTTTCCGTCTCTAGGGTACCATTCCGTCACAATTTTGCTCCATTTTTCATGAGGGCTCCGTAGCATATGACCCGTCCATCTCCATTTCATTTGGTCGATCTTAGTGAGAATGTCTGTCACACCTGTTCTAGCTCTTATGTCTGAGTTTATTTGTTTATCTAATTTTCTTATGCTCAGCATGCTTCTTTCCATGGCTCTTTGGCAGTGTGCTAACATATCCCTGTGCTGGTTAGATAGTGCCCAAGTTTCGCAGCCATAGGTAAGGCAGGGTAGGATACATGTGTTAAAGACTTTTCTCTTTATTTTTTTGCTGAAATCTGTTGTTTTCATGATCTCCCTCAGTGACCAATATCTTTTCCATCCATTTGCTATTCTTCTTTTGATCTCTTTGGTGGTTATATCCGTTAGAGAGATAATTTGCCCCAGATAAATGAACTCTTCAACGTATTCTAGAGGTTGATTATTAAGTTTTATTTCGTATGGGACTGAATTTGATAGTAGCTTTGTTTTGCTTGTGTTCATTTTCAGGCCTACTTTCTCACTTTCTTTGTTTAAGTCTTGTATCATTTCTCCAAGTTTATGAGGGTTCTCTTCGAACAATACAATGTCGTCTGCAAATCGAAGATGATGTAGTTTTCTCCCATCTATATTTAGTCCAAATTAATTCCATTCTAGTTTTCGGAATATGTTTTCAAGCACAGCAGAAAATAGCTTGGGAGATAATGGGTCCCCTTGTCTGACACCTCTTTCGATTTTAAATGACTTTCCGAGTGTTTCCATTTGTATTCTTGCATTGCAGTTAGCATATATTTGTTTTATGATGTTTATATAGGCCCCGGATACTCCTTGGTTTTCTAAGCTTTCCCAAATCACTTCATGTTTGATGCTGTCAAAAGCTTTGGTGTAATCTATAAAAGCCATATACACTGTTTTGTTATATTCACTGTATTTTTCTATGATTTGTTTGACTGTGTGTATATGATCTATCGTTGCGAAGTTTTTCCTAAATCCGGCCTGTTCCATTGGTTGGCTCTCGTCTAATGTGGTGCTTAATCGATCTAGTAATATCTTGGAGAAAACCTTATATATGTTTGACATCAGGCTTATTGGTCTATAGTTGGATAGGTCTTCCTTTGAGCCTTTTTTGTATATAAGAATTATGTGCGAGGTTTGCCATTGTTCAGGAATCTGTTCTGATGTTAGGATGTCGTTAAAGATTTTCGTCAGAATGGGCACCAGTTCTTTTAGCGTTCCTTTCAGTAATCCGTTCGTGATCTTGTCTGGACCTGGTGCCTTATCTGACTTTTGGCTTAATATAGCTTTCCTGACTTCACTTTGTAATATATCTGGTTCTAAGTTTGAAGGGTATATCGTCGTTTTGTAGTTGTTGCACTGTTCGTTTCCTGCGATAGCTGGGTTGGAGTATAGATTTTTGTAAAAATCTGATGCTGTCTTTACTATAGTTTTGCGGTTCGTGATGTTAATTTGATTTCTTTTGAGATTAGGTACCCAAGGAGTCGCTTCACGAAGTTCTTTAAGAGCTTTTTTGGTTCCGCCTGATTCAATGATGTGTTTTTCGAGTGTTTGTATTCTCCTTGTTTTCCTGTCCCTGCGTATGCTTTTCCTTATTCCCTTACTTATTTCGGCTATTTCTCTCAGATTCCGTTTGCCGTTTTTGTTCGCAATTAGACTTTTTCTTTTATTTAAGCTTTGTCTAGGAGTGGATTAATTCATTGATTTATCTAGAATGTATTACAGCCTTGATTCTTTGTTTAGGTTATATCGATTATAGCATCTCTCTAGTCTCTGCCAGCCACTGGCAGTTCAGGTTCGATGGTATCAGCTTAAGAAAGTCTAGTCAGCTATATCAAAGTGTGGATATTAATTATGAGATAAACATATACACTGTGTTTTTGTGTAATATAAATTGTCACATTGAAGACTATTATGAGCAACAGTAGTTTAGAGATTATGATTGCCTTCAGAAATTTTAACTATGATGGTTAGATTAACGCTGGCCATAGACGGACCGCATGTTGCAGCCCATACCGACTGCTCTAAGCGGTCGCCGCACGGCAATCTGCAGTTTCCATACTAAATTCATATCCGCAATACACGGACCGCTCAGCAGTTCCTGAGCGGTCGGAGCAGTTGCTCTGCGGTCGAGTTTCGCCGTGCGGTCGACTGCTTAGAGCTGCCGGACCCAACATGCACGGACCGCTACCAGCGGTTGCTGCCGACCGCGCGCCTCTCCTTCAAATAAAATACTAATTACTAACTATTATTCATCAAATGAAACCACGGACATTCTAAAGAAGTTGAAAAACTTTTTAGTGTCTTCTCTCAGCTCTCAAATGTAGTATTGGACGCACCCACATACTACGGTGTCTTCTACGCCTACGCTTGCGTAATAGTAGTACGAGTAGCAGTGTTTCTTCATCGAAATCCATCTTGTAAATGAACTCGCATCAGTATTATTTTGCGGTCGAACACAACTGCTCCAAGCAGTCGTAGTCGACTGCATTATGGGGTCGTGTCGTGTACGACTTCAACGCGAACGCTCTACAGCAGTCGGTCCGTCTACGGCCAGCTTTAGGGGTGTTTAGGAGATACATTTATTTAAGTATTTTCGCCAAAAAATATTTACAATTTAGCACACGAAATTTCTTTTATCAATTTGACAAACAAAAGTTCCTTCACTCATATACTTAAATCGGGCCATAGACGGACCGCATGTTGCAGTCAAGACCGACTGCAATATGCGGTCGCCGCACGGCGATCTGCAGTTTCCATACTTAATTCATATTCGCAATACACGGACCGCTCGAGCAGTTTCTGAGCAAACCGCATATTGCAGTCGGTCTTGAATGCAACATGCGGTCCGTCTATGGCCCGCTTTACACAAACGAATAGTAGGTACGATAGTTAAATTACACTTTAACTATCGTACCTATTATGTATTAAATTACACTTGTCATTTTAAGTACAGTACTAGTCTGGCCGGTAAGAGCGTCGCTGTCATGGAATAGTATTGCCTAAGGTGCGGCCACGCGTTAGACCTTAGAACTGACGCGAGGACTAACGCGTAACACTTATTTAGGACAGAACGCATACTGCGTCCCAGATCGGTCTGGCGTGATCGGTGACGTAGCGCAGGTGCGTTTGAGTGGGACAGAACGCATACTGCGTATTCACATCTCTCTGACGAGATCGGTGACGTAGCGTAAGCGCGGCCGGTAAAACGTTTCGTGACCACCCAGTGACTCTTTATATGTATACCAAAAAGTTACCATTATGTGGCGTAAAGTACTGGAAAGTCGAAAATAATATTAACAATAACGCGCAATTCGATCCCCGCCCCGCATGGTAACGTTCTACATTGATTGCTGGAACTAGCATCAAGCATGTTATTGTCATATCATATTGTCATGCATGTTTTCTTGGTATATCTGAAATATATTATTTCTTGTGAGATCTTTCAATTTTCCTAATTGTTGGACAATGTTACTTATATGTTGACACTTTTTATTATCTGTGCCAAATACCTAGACAGTGGTATGATAGGAGAACTGCGACCTGCTATCGACGATAGAATTAAAATATGTCACGTGATTGATTAGTTAAATTAAAAGGATAAATTCTTACTTAGATCTAAAATAAAACATCTTAGATAATTCATTACTGTAACTGTTATGTTTTATTATTCTTATTTGACTATATTAATATAAGTTCTGTCATTCCATAGTGCCTATTATTTATGTTAACATCACTTCTAGCGTTTTCAGAAATTTCAAACAAATTTATTCACATGTAATTGCAATATAATTTTTGTCAAGACCTAAAATTGCACTTAAAATATGACATATAGGAATATAAGTTTCTTTATGCCTAGAAAAACAACACTAAATAAATTATCATACAGACTTAACTACTGACAATCCATACAAATTGGTTAACAATACTTAAAAAATGGTAATTAATATACATTATTTCCTCAGTTATCGCTAATAGGAAACTAATAAAGAAAAAACAAACCCATTTCCATTCCTAGAATTAATTTTAATTCGCAAATATTGCTTATTTTCAACATACAAACATAACAGTATTTCTTTAATTTCTAACATTTTTGACAAACATGACAAATGTATTAACTGTATGTCAAAATACGACAATTTCCTTCACCCTTAGCTTGAACAATATGGAATTGAAATGTAAAAATGTGTATTAAAACTTCATGACATCAGAAAAAATGCTCACAATCAAGACAATCTATGGTTGTGTGTGTTTCTGCTAAGGTTAGGCTTGTGAAAATGCATTAGTGATACTTACGCCTCATTAATTAGTAAGAATTTTAAAGATAAATTTGTTTTACAAAAGTGATACAATGGCACTAAATAATTGGGGTTATTAATGGAAGATACAGGTTGTCCTAGTAACAATAATAAACACTTTCCCACATAACTACAATTCACACACAAATTTATTAGTAAATGCGTAGTTTCGCACAACATACGGAAACAAACATACAAACACACAACTTACATTCTAAGTCAACTTCAATAAACAACATATTTATAAAATTTGTTAAAATGTGAACAAAAGCTTTTTTGGTTAATAATTGGTAAAGATCGTCACTGCAACTTTGAGTCACAGATAAAACAAATATTTAATTACAACCTGAGAGCGCGTCATATCTGCGTGTGGGCAAAATCATTTTGTTCATTCACTATTCTATCATCCCGCGCAAACTTGTCTATCACGCAATCTATGAAAATAAGTTGTCAAAATTTGACATACTGTCAAGACTAAAAGTAACATTGTGACAATTTCATCGGCTTATGAAATCTAAACTCACTAAAAATGCTAATGCAAGAATATAATGACAGTGTTACATAATTCGATACATACCATTCTTTGGCTGTAGCAGTTAATTAGAAATATATATACATAAACACAATATACTTATTCCAAATTGTCAATTACTATTGACAATAGTAGTTTACATAATTGAAATCTGTCAATTACGATTATGATTAAATGTATTATAAAACTTGACTTAATATTTTTGTCATGTTCCATGTAAAAGCAATGGTTATCACGGTACTCTTTAGTCTATGTTTTATAAAAAGGCCGTAACAGTTGTAACTGACATTCCCCGTTGACATTTTGTAAATTAATAATATCTATGAACGTCCTAAAAAAGAAAAAAATAACTTGACAGTAACGTATTGTTACTCCGTAAATAAAACTAAATATGAATCAACGGAACTCGTTCCTTCAATGCTTTTGATCCCAATACGAATACGCTGAGTTAAATATGGTAAATATTCAAACAAACAGTTAAGCACCCTGTAGACTAGATAAAAATTGTAAAACTAGCGATGTTAAAGCATATATACAGCTGCTTGTTATGTTCAAAGCAATGTACAAACTATAATTTCAAAGAGATTTAAATATGGGGCAACTTTCAAAACTCTGAAAATATTTATAACACGTGGCTTCGGTGACATAATAACGCGTTTTTATATTCACACAGTGCCATCTAGTATGTTTAGTAATATTAAGGTTTATTATCTGGATGTAAAAGTAGACTTAAATATAAGGCTATGTTCACATGTAACGCGCGATCATATTTGATGAGAGTTCAGATGATTAGCGCTAATGCGCGTTGCGAGAGTACTCGTCAGTCTAGTTCGGTAGAACGTAGAAATTGAACGTGGAAGAGGCTATTATTTTGTGGTTATATTATAAAGAAAAATATAGAAAAAGAAAACGTACACATTGGGTTCATCCAATTTTGAAAAATAGACCCAGTTTGTTATAAATATAATTACGAAAATTAACAAAATTACATGCGACCGCGATGAAAGCGCGCACTCAACTGAACAGCAAACGGACATTACATTAATATCAAAGCGCGCGTCAACGCGTGATCACCTGCGTCTAGAGACTTTTTCTCTGAGCGCCGCGTTAACGCGCGCTCATGTGAACAGTTGTATGAAAATACCACAATGTCTAGTCGCGCGATTTGAACGCCCTAAAGAATTCAAAATTTCAAAAACTTTTAGATAGCTGTGCTTCTTAAAACTGAATATAATATTTTTATAATGATTTATAATATAAGGTACTTATTTGCGAAATTGTTGTTTTGTTATTATTTAAACAATGTAGTTTTGTAGTGACTCAAAACACTGAATAATCTTTTTCAAACTCAACAGTACTTTTTCGTCGCATTACCCAATAAAAACGTTTAAAATATAATTCTTTCAAAAAAATTCTAACCTTATGCCTAGCATATTTAAACCCCTTTGCTTAACATTAAGGTAAAACTTTAAAAGTTAAGATAACCATTCTGAAAAGTAAAATCATTGGTTAACCAATTTAACTCGGGTTAACTAATATAATTCATTATTTTGAAGAAATTTTTCTACGAGTTTTCATTTGTCCTTTGGAATTGATATAAAAATATTTACCTATACTATTCTAAGTCACATCTGTGCGTGTTTATTAATATTTTAGTATGCTTAAAGCGATTGATGGGAATCTATGCCGCTATGGATGGAGCTGTGATATGAATGATTTGAGACGGATTGTGGAGGCCGACGTTTTTAAAGCAGAGATTTTTTATTCTTACACTAACGTAGACAGTCAAGTAGAGATGTGTCCTTCAAAGTCACGCTAACTTAAACTTGACAGTTGACTTGGCAATTGACTTTTGAAAGATAGAGCTTGACATAGTTTAACATAGACATTCAAGGATGGTTGTCTCTCAATGTCATGCTAACTTACACAAACAGTGACAGTTGACAATTGACAACAGCGCAGGGCACTCAGTTAGCGCGACTTCGGAAGACATCTCTGCATTAGTATCTGATTAATCTAATATGAACATTTTCAAAATACTGCTGCTAATCTTGATATACCTTCTGTACAAAATATTTTGCAGCAATCGTTCAGCTGCTAAGCTCTGTTTTTATTTTGCGTACTATACAAAGAGGGGCCATAAACTAAACAATTTTCTACTCCCAACCAAACTTCCGTCTATATCACAATTAGCACTGTCTACGTTCGTTTATGAATGCATATGCGTACTAAATTGAATACCGAATAATACTTGACCTAACAACGCGATGTTAAAACACACCGTTCTACGTCTAAATCTACTTCCTAATATCCAACGAACAAGGCACGTACCTCGGGATACGCTAAATTCTCTAACGTACAAGTCTTTGGTTCACTCTATATTGAGCACTCGTCACTGTCACGCGCGTAGTCTTCGTCCTCTTCGTCGCGCCGCGAACCGGTTTTCTTCACTTTGCTGGCCACGATGCCGGTGTTCACTTTTCTGAAGACGCTTCGGTTCAGTCTGGAGATCTCCCGTTGAGGACTCAGTCTCTCTGCGACGGCTCGTTCGTAGTTGTCCGAGATCTTGCCGATTCCGTTGACCGGGCTCGTGGGCGATCTCTTCGGGGACGCGATATTCATCGCCTCTTTGTCCGAGCCACCGGTGGCCGCGGTGTAAGACGGCGGGTCTTTCGCTCTCGGATTTAACATTTGGGAGTATAGAAAACTATTGTTTAAGTTGTTGAACCTGTCCATCTTCCCGTTCATCATCATTAGGCTGACCGGTTTTTCCGGTGGGATGGGTTTCTCTGTCTTTCGTTCCGGGACGTTCGTCTTGGCCCATCGGTCCGGAGTACCCAGGGCGTAGATTGTGCTCAGGTTGACGTAGCCCGAAGGTCGCCCGGCCTCCTTCCCCCGAGGATTGGAGATGCTGTCGCTGAGGGTTGAGTCTTCCACGCTCGAATCTTCTATTACTTCAGTGCGAACGTCGTCAATATTCGGCGACAGACAGTCGTCATCCGTTTCATCGTATGAGCTGGAATTGACGGGTTTAATTAGACATTGATTATTTAATAACTGAATGCAAACTGCAAGTCCATCGGTTAGTGCTTCATGCCTGCCGTTACAAACAAAAGCGTAACTGGTATATACAAGGATATTTCATCAGTAAGGCAGACAATATTTCAAGCAAGTCTCAGTGCTGCAGTTATTGCAGTGCAATTCTTAAAAGGTTGAGGAAGCCATAATATTATAATGATCATCGATATAGGAATACCTAAATTGTTAAATTACAGATTTCGTTGAGGAGTTAGGATTGAGGTTTCGACCGATTTCTTTACAATTAGCTTTTCAATTACAAGTAACTGTAAACTTGTGTTAAAAGTTGAATGGATACAGGACAAGACAGGAAGTAGAATGAATTATTAAAAATTGCTTGATGTTTCATGTACTTGGTATGAATGGGTGTACGTCTCATTAAGCATTCCTTTATGGATGATATTGTACATTTCAAGGCGTCAATATGTCACAATACACGGCACTTCATAAACACAATCTTACCCTATCATAGCCACTTCTATCTCCCTCCCTGATGAAAGAAATGTCGAATAGGTCCGAAGAACATAAAATAAATATAAATAAACTAAGTGGGCAACCAAAAATATATGAAAATACAAATATATAGGGAATTTTAGGCTAAATTTAAAAATCTACTAAAGTTCGCAATAAATGGCAATTTGAAGTAAACTGCATATTTTATATTGTATTAATTGTATATAGAAAGGATTGCTAAAGGTCATATTATATATAAAGAGTCCTGACATAAAAACCAACTTCTATACGTGAAACGAAAAAACTTAAGTAGAAACTATACGCTAATTAGAATAGTTAACTATGAGGAAATAACCATCTGGCGTATACATAAGTACGCAAACGCAATGTGTGTAGTAAATACTACATTATTATATTGATAAGTTATTTACACACGATTATCACGTGTGGATTTTTAGACAAATAGATATTTTGCGTGGAACAAATAAAATCGCTGGTATATACAGAAAGAGGTTTTTATCTCAAGGCCCTCATTAAAGACTTAAAAATGCATACATTTGATCCTGCGCATCGCTGCCTCCCTCTTCGGCTACGAGTAATTCGTATTCTTCAGCTGCGAAGCGATCCCATTCGGAAATCTGTAATTTAATTAAATAAAATTTATTGTCGTTACATTATGCAAATAAATGAGGATAATTTAACCACAAACACGTGATTATATAATTTTTTAAGAAACATATTAAATAGTAATCATAACATTCAAATATACACTATTTACAATTTTATTAACATAGTAATAATTAAAATAATTAAAATTTAATAAATAAAAAAAAGCAATCTATATTCTTATAATTTAATTTATTTGTTCTGAACGTAATTAAGTGGAACCGAACGCAAAATGAATACGGATTTGGATAAGAAAAGTTTTTTAAACAATTATCTTTAAAAAATGACTAAATAAAAAGTTTATATAGTTATTAAATATTAAAATAAACCGTTTATTTGCTAAGTAAGTGGTACATTCAGATAAAAATAGGCATTCAAATGTCAAAATAATATTTTTATGGTTTAAATACTCTCCCACAGTATAAAGGCCTTGCCTTAAAATAATTAATTACATTGATATTATTTCTCTTCGGGAAATATTCAGGCACTTACGAGTAGTTGTACAATTTAATTCTACTTTCTAATAAACGTTCATATACTAAGTATATGGCAATGTTGGTAGCATAATATTGTTTTTTATTTTTATTTATTCGTTTATTTCTTGACGGCTTTTCTTTCTAAGTTTCTTTCTAAGTTATTTAATGTAAGATTACAAGAGAAGAAGAAGAAGAGAAGAGAAGATAAATGAAAGCATTCCTTTATTATTGTACTTGGTTAAATACCTCTGAATCAGAGTCCCGTTGGGTGGCGAAGGGGTCCCGCTGCTCGTGGTCCAAGTACTTCTCCAGGTTGAAGAATGTGTCGAAGAAGATCGGAGTGAGCTTACATTTCTTCAAGTCGGTTAACGTGATCTTGCCCTGCTGAGCTGGATGAACCATATCCAGCATCTGAAACGTTACATATGCAAAGGTTTATACTGATCATTTTCTTAATAGGCAAGACTTTTTGGGTCTAAAGACTTTACTGTATTTATTAAATGCGTACATATTCATTGGAATAATTGTGGGCCCCCCCGACCCCAGAATTAGACATAGACAAAACATTTATTACTAACAAAAACACACAAACATAACCACACAAAATAACAATAATCAAAGAAAAAAATAAAATAAACAAACGTGTGGCACTCGGGACTGCCGCGGTACAGTATTTGTTTTTCTTTGATATTATTTCAATCTACCACTCTACCAGACTCAGACTAAAACGCCGATATAGTCTGTCTCACTCTAACGCGTACCGGCTGCACCGGCCGCGCTCACGCTACGTCACCGATCTCGTCAGAGAGATGGGAATGCGCAGTATGCGTTCTGTCCTGTATATTACGTCATCGTGTGTTAGGTTTTTTTCGTTACGGAATTTCTTGATTCGGTCGCCGCGCTCAAAGCCCGCGATAAAATCTATGCAATAGCTTAAAATTCCCATTCGCTTCGTTCAAGTGTGTAATGCGTGTGTGCTGTGGTTGTAATTGGCCCTGGCTCAGCATTATGCTGTTATGCTAATTTGTGGACAAACAGATCAAACACTATAGCATTCCTGTATAATTCCTTTACCTGACATAAACAATCATTGTAGGGAAGAGTTTCGATTCCTATTGCCTCCATCCTCTGCATCTGCTCCTCGTAGAAGTACTCCAGCTCATACATAGAGATGAAGCCATCTCCGTCGAGGTCCATACATCTGGGGATTACCATATTTATTTATAAATAAGCAAAGATAATTTTTTTTAAGTTATACTTCATTAGGCACGTTAGGTAACAATTATGTGAGTAAATATTTACGATGCGCGCGCACCCGTCACAAAAAACCGACACCCTGAAGTTGGCTATAGTCAACATTTTAGTTTAGTTTTTTTTTCTACAACTATTGATGCCGTATTTTTACGATGTCCCACAAGAATATTTGTATCATACTTTAGCTGTCATAAGCCTCTTGTAACTCACATCTAATGAACTCCAACCAATGGACGTGAATTAAATAGTAAATATCAATATAAGTTGCATGCTATAATGAAAAATGTTCGTTTCTTTATGTAGATGTTTTTGTGATACTTAAATAAACTTTGTTCAACTAGATAATGCGTTATAATAAAACTTTCAATGTATTAAATACCTTTTTTCTATTGTTAGTGTAGTACAAACGTAGAATAAAAATGTTGAAAAGATTTTTATCTTGTTACGCCAAAGAATAATAACATAACTTCTAATGCGTGTACATATTAAAATGTAACTGGTAAGTAACAGACTTCCGGAATATCTATATCAGGAGCCTGGGATAGAAAAGCCTATATTCGTGTACTATATATAGGTATGTTAACTAAAGCTGGCGGCTTCAACACATTTACACTTTGTGCTTGTGTAGTGTCTGTGAATAACCGCGAGACGTGATGTCAAACTGAAATACAATCATAAATACATCATGAATAGACTGTCCGTCGTGTATGAGTGGACTAAAATGTATAGCATGGCAAAAAAATCATATTTTGAAACATACTGTATGTGAAATTGCATTAGTGTGAGTACTGTGAACCCGCCAGCCTATACATACAGACAGGATAACATTAAGTTTGTAAGTATTATTTTCAATATTAGTGCACAACCTCCGTCGGAATGAAAGCCTCTTCCAAACTCTTACATTTGTCTCAGGATCCTGGAATATCTTATCCACCTGTTCTTATTATAAGATGAGAAGAGAAATTGTTATGAGAAACGAATGGAAGAAGCAAGGTGTGGTTTCACCGACATAAAGGAAGGGATCCTCGACCAGAAAGAAATCCACAATTTGACAGAAAGAGACGAAAGATTTCCGTATGTCTATGACATAGTTGGCATATAACTTTTTATCTATGGGCCGGCAGTGCGCCCGCCATGTTGATCATAGAAGCCGAACCTTTTCTCGAAGTTCAGGCCATTTTCGGCCCTCTATAACTTCGCTATGAATAAAATTGGAAGCCTGAATTTAAAGGTGCACAAGTGACCAAACTTTTTAAATTGCTTTAATTTATTAATTATATATTTTAATTATTTTTACACTATGTAGGTTAAGAATATTGTAAATACACGCTTAAATCTATTATTTTATAACTCATTTAAGTAAATTATTTCATAATTACGCTTATCAATGATAATATATCACATTTACTTTTCACTTAAGTTCAAGGCTACTAAAATAATAGCTGAACGAGGTTCACGCGAGGTAAAACTGCCTTAAAACATGCCACCTCTCATTTCTCTCGAAAGTAGATGCTTAATTAGGATTTTTAAAGTTATACTTCCTTTGGCGCGTTAGGCAAAAATGATGTGAGTAAATTTTTACAAAAAACCGACACCCTGAATATCTGTTCAAACGTCGGTAAAACAGTTTGGGCCACTAGTTGGCGCTTGCTCTGTTTTATCGACAAGTTGCATTATCTGTCATGGCGTAGTGTCGGAGTCGGTATTTCAGAGTCGTGTTTATTACCAAAATATTATAGTATCGTGTGTTGTTGTATATTATGTATACTATGTGTTTTTTAATGTATTATTCTATAATGTGTATATACTGATAGTGTGGCTTTTTAAATATATAATCATAATTCATTTGTAAACTAATAAAATAAAGTGTTAGTGAGATTTATATGTAAATTAAAAATGGAAAACTTAAATTTGTGCCTTTAATGCTGGTTTATCCTCGCTGTATTGCGACACTTATTCGTTGAGGAAAGCACCAGCTCTAAGGCCATCGGTACCACCAGGCACCACCTTAAATCTTTAATTAGCTGTGCACTTGAACCCCACGGCCCAAGAGGGACAAAGGGAACCAAATCTAAGTTGGAGGCAAAGTTCTTTTGGACATTTAAAAAGGATTTTACTCACCTAAACCAATACTCGATGGCCGTGGGATGGCTTTTGTCCTCTTCAGCGAGTAGGAACCACACGAACTCGGTGTAGGACATGCGTGGCTCACCGCGGGGGGTCAGGCGGTTCTGGTTGCCACGCGTGACGCACCCAGAGAGTACACGCTCTATCATGCGGCTGGAGAGAGCTGGAATTGTATGATGAAGATTATTTATTCGCGGAGCACCTTAACACTGAGGTCGTATGCAGAGAAACCTGGCAAAACACAAAAATCAACGTCTATCAGGCACAGGAGGCTGATCACCTACTTGTCAAACTCAAAATAACTTTATTCATACCAACCAAGTACACTTATGAACGTCAACAGAAAATATGTTAAATTGATTCTAAATTTACTAATTACTACCAGGGCGTAAAGGCAAGAAGAACTGCCAAGAAACTCTCCGCCACTCTTTTTAATCGCCAAGTATTGTCATTCAAATTGTTTGAACTGGAGCAAATCAATCCCAAGGATTAGGATCATTTAAATTTTTTCGTCAAATTTATAAAGAGCTTTATTGATTAATTTACGTTTAACGAAGTAGTTACCATGGTCGTTGTGCCTGGCGAGGTCGTGTTTGTCGATGAAGAGGTCGTGGTCTTTGTCCAGCTCCCAGAACTTGCAGTAGATCACGTAGAAGTGCTCATAGCTGGAATGTATAAGAGGAAAACAATTAGCTAGCGAACTTGACTTGAGCTCTGTTATGCCAAGTAATAAAAACATGTGCGTACAAAGTACACATGTCAGAAGTGAAACTTCTTTGGCAAACTAATTTTTAAGTCTTGTTCATATTTATACAAATCTAAAACTTTAATTGCCGAGACTAAGAGGGAGGGAAAAAGGAAGATATTTTAGGAATTTAATGAATTTAATTTTTTTAATTTATTTCTTCGATAATAAAAACACGTAACATTTTAATTTACAATTCGTAATTTGAGATTTCAATAAATTATGATGCATAAAATATAAAATACAAATTTTTCAAAACTTTTACGAAAATTTCGTAAAAAGAATGTATGAAAATAGAATTTCTATCAGGTAATTCGCCCTTCTCACACTCTCTCAATCGCTCTTTCCCTTTTCTTCGACAAAAACGCTGCACATCTTCGTGACGTTCCGTAAATTTTACCGTCATACGCCTATAGAAGTTTCACTTAAAAAAAGCAACTTTTTTTTATTTTTATGTAATAGGAGGCAAACGGGCAGGAGGCTCACGTGATGTTAAGTGACACCGCCGCCCATGGACACTCACAATGCCAGAAGGCTTGCAAGTGCGTTGCCGGCCTTTCAAGAATTGGTACGCTCTTTTCTTGAAGGACCCTAAGTCGAATTGGTTCGGAAATACTTCTGTGGGCAGCTGGTTCCACATAGTGGTGGTGCGCGGCAAAAACTGCCTTAGAAAACTCTCTGTTGTGGAACGACGGACGTCGAGGTGATACGGATGGTATTTTGCCTTGACGTCCGTTGAAGAAACTCAGCTGCAGGTATTAGACCGAACAACTCCTCTGAACACTCTCCATGGTAAATGCGGTAGAAGATGCAGAGAGATCCCACATCTCTACGCAACGCCAAGGGATCAAGCCGCACGGAAAGTGACTGGTCGTCGACGATTCGAACCGCTCTTCGTTGAATACGGTCAAGTGGAAGGAGCTGGTACTGGGGAGCTCCCGCCCAGAGGTGAGAGCAGTACTCCATATGGGGCCGAATTTGCGCTTTATATAGTTGCAAGCGGTGGCCCGGAGTGAAGTACCGTCTCGCCTTGCTGAGCACACCAAGCTTTTTGGAGGCTAATTTAGCCTTTCCTTCCAGATGACCGCGAAACTGAACGTTATTCGATATGTCAACGCCCAGTATTCCGATGCTAGCTGAGGCTTTAAGGAGAGTGTCTTCAAAGAGGGGAGTAGCGACAAAGGGAGTTTTTTTTTGCGGAAAACGCGCATACTTGTGTCTTCTTGGGGTTAAATTGGACTAGATTTAGTCTACCCCAGTCCGAGACTCCACGTAGAAGAGTTTCGACTTCAGACACAAGTTTGTTCTGGTACTCATCGACAACAGCCCGAGAAATACCTGCCCGGCCAGTGTAAAAAGTATCCCCAGTGCTGTCGTCCGCATAGCAATGAATGTTGCTAAGCTGCAACATATCATTGATATGCAGAATAAACAGGGTCGGGGATAGGACACAGCCTTGTGGGACACCAGCATTCACAGGTTTCAGGTCGGAGCATGCTCCGTCGATGACGACTTTGATGCTCCGATCAGCGAGAAAGCTGGAAATCCAGTTGCATAGTTTCTCAGGGAGCCCATAGGCTGGAAGCTTCGAGAGCAGTGCTCTGTGCCACACCCGATCGAAGGCTTTCGCTATGTCCAAACTTACCGCCAGCGCCTCCCCTTGGACTCAATTGCCTCTGCCCACCTATGTGTAAGGTATACAAGGAGGTCACCAGCTGAGCGACCACGACGAAAGCCGTACTGAGAATCGCTAATCAGCTGGTGGCCCTCTAGATACCTCAGGAGCTGGCTGTTAATAATGGTTTCCATTATTTTGGAGAACAAGGAGGTTATAGCTATTGGGCGATAGTTGGACGGATCAGAGCGATCGCCTTTTTTAGGGATCGGATGTATCGAAGCGATCTTCCAGCACTTCGGAACAGTGCCGAGCGTGTAAAGGTACCGGAAAAGGCGCGTTAGGACCGGAGCCAACTCAGGAGCACAAGTACGCAGCACAATTGGAGGGATGCCATCAGGCCCGCTCGACTTATGGATGTCCAAGGAAGACAAAGCTTTACGGATAGCACGTTGCCGGAATATAACTTCGGGCATCGTAGTATTACACCGCAATAATGTCGGTGGTTCATTCCCTTGATCATCCAAAGTGGAGTTCGACGCAAAGAGACAGCCTAGAAGATCGGCCTTCTCTTTCGCGGTATGGGCCAGTGAGTCATCCTCCCTATGCAGTGGTGGAATTGAGGGCTGACAGAAATTCCCTTGGACAGCTTTGGCAAGAGACCAGAAGGCTCTAGTTCCCGAAGGGAGGTGGGCCAATTTCTCACCAAATCTGGCAATGTGCTCTGACTTTGCTTTAGCGATTTCTCGCTTGAAGGACCTGGAGGCTGAATTGTATGCTTTTTTACGTTCGCCGATAGTCACATCACAGGATGTCACCGCTTCTGCCCAGGCTTTAAAGCATTCACGCTTACGGCGCAAAGCCGCTTTGCAAGAACGCCTAAACCAAGGCTGGGACTTGCCACCGACCGGCACCGCAGAGAATGGAATAAAAAGTTCCATACCCTGCAGGACCACCTCGGCGACAGAGTCAGCGACGGCATCTGGAGTACTCGACGAAAAGCAAATGGGCCCCCAAGGGTAGGACGCAAAAAAGACCGCATCCCATCCCAATCTGCTGACTTATAGTGCCACACGCGGCGACAGCCCGTGAAGCTAGGCCGAAGAGGGCGCGTGAACGGCACAATGCTCCGGACCACACAATGATCTGATGAACCCAATGGCGGTTCAACAGAGACTTGGTAGCTCTCCGGATGTGAAGTCAGCAGAAGGTCCAACAAAGAGGGTTTATGACCATCCACATCTGGTATTCGCGTAATCGCAGGGACCATTTGCGTCAAGTCGTAAGCCAAAGCAAAGTCGTGAAAGGATCTTCCCGCATGATCGGTGGTTTCTGAGCGGAGCCATTCGGCATGGTGGGCGTTAAAATCGCCAAGTATCACGATTTCAGCGACCCTTTCGAGCAGGGAATCTGTAGCCATTTGGATGTGCTCAATGAGTCGATCAGTTTAGGAGAGGTAGGAAGTATCAGCCGGGGGGATATCTGAGTCTCGGTAAGAAAGAGCAAGGCCGGCTTCGCAGTCTCTAAGTGGTAGTGGACAGCGTTGATGTTGGAATTGAGCCCCCTAACATTTGTGAAGTCCACGGCGAGTGTGGACGGGGGTGCCTTAGTTGAATTGCTCCGTTTGCCCCGAGAACGATTAATGTTGTTTTTACCGAGCGCAGAATTGCCCCCCCCCAAAATACGAAGGGCAGCCTGTGCGTCCACCACCGGGCGCAGAGTGTCCCGGTGTTGGACGCCCAGAGGGGGATTCTCCACCGCACGAAACGCGAGTACAATAAGGCGAACTTATTGCATCACTTCACGCCGGTTTTCAGTGGTACTGCCCCGGTCGTGCCTGCCCATTTGGCTGAAGCCCGAAGGCAACAGCATGGCACTCCCACTAGGAAGGGGTTGACTGATTGCGCTGATGAAATAACCTCTGTCACAGGTTATTTCACCAGTGGGCGATGGGGTCGTCACGTCCCGACGCTACTAAAATTCAAATAATCAAAAGTGTGTTCAAATATCTCAAAAATTACTGAACTGATTTCGATGAACAGAATCTTGATGTTAAGTAAGTACCCATGGAAACTTAATGCTCGAGGGCTCGCAAGACGGCCTTAATTTTAAGTTGTTTGCACACAATATAGAACATATTTGTATTTTCTATATCACAAAAAAAATATTGTGATTAAATAGTGTTCAAGAGACTGCGACATCACGATGACAGCTAACAATTTGACATTCATTAATTTAAACCATATTAACGCCATCTATTGGTGCAAAGTTGTAACATTCCGCTGGTGATATAACTTTTTATTTCCCTTTGTATGTTTGGACAGTTTTATTAGAACCTAATTCTCCAAAGAAATACCTAAAATATTGTGTAACTTGGTTGATGTCCTCTTCATCCTCTAGAAGCTGGAGGACTTGTAGGAAGTTGGACCTTCTGAGTTCTGGGATCGATATCCTGCCAGACCACGATCTGTTCACGCAGTAGAATATCCTGGCGATCACCTGAAGTTAAACAAAATTAGTTTTTAATATGTTTGCGTTTCAATTATTTATTCATTTTGTACTTAATAACTTAAATATATTATAACAATTATTATATTAGAAAAATATTAAACACATTTATTTTTTACTAGCTGGCCTGGCGAACATCGTACCGCCTAACAGTCGATTCTTTATTTTTTTAATACTTATTCTGCTATTCGGGACACCGGTTTAGCTAGTAAGACAAAAAAAAGAAAGTTGATAAGACAACAAAAACATTATGTCAATAAATAAAAATGTACCTTCCCGAAACCCCTCCACTAACACTTGAACATTATGATATGGTATTAAAGTTTAAATTGACTTTTAAGTATTATTATGAATATTATGTATGGGAATATAGAAAACTGTTGTTTTTAGACTTTTTCACTCAATATTTTTAATTTTTCTCTTCGTAAGAATCATCCTTGTACTTCAAGGAATATTATAAAAAAAGAATTGGCCAAATTAGTCCAGGCGTTGTTGAGTTATGCGCTTACCAACACATTTTGCGATTCATTTTTATATTATAGATTTATAAACACTTCGTTGCATATACAGAAATATAATACAATTGACATAATTAAATAGAAAGCTGGCTATTTAACTAAGTAATACCTAATTCGGCCGTTGGGTGATGGTGTGAAAGTGTGGGTATGTACGTGACGGTGCATGTGTGGGGTGATGCAGGGTATTTAGCGCTATGGATTCTTAATACTCCTAAGCATATTCCCCGATAGCTTAAAAATTGTTACAAAATTGCTATGCCGACTACATTCAATAATGAACTTTTCTTTTTACAATAATTCCAAACAGATGTCTCTGTTATGTGTTAAGGTAGCTAATACTAAACATAGATGGCGCAATTAAAAAAAATTACAATGTCTACTTGACATTTATCGCATTTTTATTTGTTCAAATAAAAATGCAGAAAGCGAATGGAGAAATACCCGAGAAGGGGTTCCGATCAATGGTACAGAGTAACAAGAAAAAACTGTATATCGTTAACAATTGTATTGATTGGATATATAAAGCAGCTTTTATTATTACTTCAGTATTATTATTATTTTCTTATGTAGCCAAGTTCACATTTCAAGGATCGTCATGCTCGCTTAAATGTCATTGCTTGTGGCGGCGTCCATGCGTCGGGTTGTCTCTCTCCCTAAAATATGGCGAGGGGGCCGATGGCTGGCCATGCGTCATACTCGTGAACGGGTGCTACTTGTGGTGACTGGTCGTACTTGAATTCGTGTATGCGGTGATGTTAATTATTTCGACTATGTGTTTGCGTGTTGTTCCCACGAGAATGTAAGTGCGTGCTCCTATTTCACCATGCCTCCTGCTGATAGATCTTTGATTTTAATTTATTTTATTAATATTAATTACTTAAGATGTCATGTGGAACATGGTGTAATGGTTACAGCTCCTTACAAACGTTGTGTAAAAAAACATGGCGATTAAAAAGAGTGGTGGAGAGTTTATTGCCAGTTCTTCTCATCCGTTCTACGCCCTTGATTTGAGAACTGGCAGTAAATGTAAAATTAGAAGCATTAATATTTATTTCTTTAATGACGAATCACAAGTGTACATTGTGTTACCTACGTGAATAAATGATTTTTGAATTTGAATTTGAATATTTCTTAAGATTTAATTTGGACCAACTGACACGGCTCACGTGGTTGTTCTAAGAAGGTATACGGAGACAGCTCACGAGAATAATATCTAAATAGAAGTATAGGTAGTTAAGATATCGTTTGAGACACAATAAGAAATGTTATTGCTCTGAATGATAATAATATATTGAATAAGAATTCATTTCTCGCTTCCGCTCAAAGTGGCGAAGACTCTTTTAAGTCCTCAATTATCGTGGAGAGTTTGCCCGACATCTTGAAAAAAACCCCACAATCTTGAATCAGTTTTTATTACAGAATAGAGAACAGTCTCTATAGGGTAGCATAGTTAAATGTTCCATGTTGGTATGTACTAAAAAGCTAGGCTAAGTAAAATATTAAAGGGAAGGAAGTTCTCGGGGGCAGCTAGGTACATATACATTTCAATACACGTTTCACAGTCCACTGGCTAGCAAGCTGTATACAGTATTGATATATATCTCTTTTGTGCGTAAAATACCCAAGGTTGGTTGTATAGTTTATTAATGGTTTCATACGAATAGCTCTTGAGGTACAGTTCTTACGACACAGATTTAAATAGAACATAAACAATTTAATAATTTTTAAGACAAGCAAACCTTAGTGAGATACAATATATTAAGGTGCGTCCACATCTGGTGAATGCACCGCGAATGTGCAGTTCGCGAGCCATTTGCGAGCTGCGTGCGTGCAGTCACGGCAATGGTTATATGCGCCTCTTTAACGCAACTCATGCAAGGCTCGTATAAGGCGCGCGAACTGCGAGCACTCAATTCACGCGCTTACAGTTCCGTTTACTGGCGTGGACGGAAGGAAGACGCGAGCCACTAGCGCGCCGCCCGGCCCGCGCGCTGATCGCGTACGTCGCTTAGGTTGCGCGCGAACTGCACGCGGGCGGCGCAGGAGCGGCGTACGAATAAAAAGGCACGCGTACAGCTCGCGAGCTGCACATTCGCGGGATATTCGCCAGATGTGGACGCACCCTTATACAATACAAATTAGATAAGGGATTAGGTTTTTGCCGCGCACTATGTGGAACCAGCTGACCACTGAAGTATTTCCGAACCAATTCTACGTAGGGTCCTTCACGAAAAGAGCGTAACAAATCTTAAAAAGCCGGCACCCGCGAGCGTTCTGGCATTAAGTGTCCATGGGCGGTATCAATTAATATCAAGTGACAATCCGTTTGCCGTCTGTTCGTTAAAAAGACTGCTACTTAACTCTGAATAACTATAAAAAAACCATACAAATTAATACCAAAGCGTAAAGCTAACAAATGAAAACGTGTTTTAAATATGCAGAAACTGGAAATTTTACATTTTCCCGACAGAAGCATTGTTGAAATCTTTTATACTGTGCAACAATGTGTCACCTACTCTACATTGTAATGTGCTCTGTGCTTGCTAATTTACTATTTAAATTAAAATCGTTAATTAAAACTTAAACATAACAATCAAATATATATATATATATATATATATAGTATTTAGGTACAATTTTCTTAACCTGCATAGTAGTAATAACAATAATAAAAATAAAATTAAAAAGTTTGGTCCCTGTGGCAGTGTACCCTTAACGCTGGCAGCATTCCCTCGCTGTATTGCGATACTTATTCGTTAAGGAATGCACCAGCTCTGGGGTCACCGGTACTATCTACCAGGCACCAACTTAAACCTTTAATTAGCACCTGTGCACTTGAACCCCATGTCCCAAGAGCCTCTACTCCAAAGGGAACAAAATCGGAGTTGGAGGGAAGACTTAAATTTTATTATCTTGCTAAACTAATCTTAAAAGATTAGTTCTTAAAAGAATCTTACAAGATTAGTTTTCCTATACTGATTTCTGTAAACTGTGGCGCCGTAAGCCTAGATGTTTTTAGATCTATTCTTTCACCGATCTTCCGAAATTATTATTACCTATTGTTGTAGTTATTTTCTATTCTCACAGTGATAGTGACAGAAATACAAAAGAAATTTTATTTTAATAGAAAAAACTGGGAACATAACAGGTAAAAACTGCCTTAAAAAACGTCTCAGATTCTGCCCCGATGATTGATGAAACTCAGCTGTCTCAATGGTAAATGCGGTAGAAGATGCAGGGAGACCCCACAATGCAAGGGGATTAAGCCGCTGGGAAAGTGATCATCAAAGATTCGCAAATGCCAAAAAAAATATTGATTTACTCCAGAACTGGTCCTGGCTCTAATATATTCCTAATTCTGGTCTACTTTTAGAATTACTTACAGTATGAACATATCTCGAGTGGAACTCCGTGGCTTCCTTCAAGAAGGAAAGGCCGGGATGTGTATCCACAACATCCTGGACTAAAGGAACGAAGTCCTCTGGCGAGAGAGTATTGCTTTTGCCTCTTGTTAGGATGTACACGAATCTTGAAGCCTGGTCGTGACACGTTGTACTCATTCTGGAAAAAAAGGGTTTTATTTATTACGCAATACAGCTAACATAAATATATAGCCAAATAAGGTATATATAATATACAAAACGGTTCAAACATTTACATAAATATATATAGTACATAGTAATACCTAATTCAGGTTTTGTGTGATGGTGTGAAAAAGAAATATACATTAAATGCTTATAATTTTACTATAATGTTAATTTTACATTTACTGCCAGTTCTCAAATCATGGGCGTAGAACGGAGGAGAAGAACTGGCAATAAACTCTCCGCCACTCTTTATAATCGCCAAGTTTTTTGTTTTACACATCGTTTGTAAAGAGCTGCAACCATCATGTTCCACATGACATCTTAAGTAATTAATAATAATAAAATAAATTAAAAACAAAGATTTGTCCTCTATCAGCAGGAGGCATGGTGAAACAGGAGCACGCACTTACATTCTCGTGGGAACAACACGCAAATACATAGTCGGAATAACTAACATCAATTTAAACGCTTTTTTTTCGGGATACATATGCTTATGCTAAAAATATCACTATAAAATATAATATTACTATCTAGATAGTATATTATTTATTTCCAACACACAAATATAGAGCATTTACAATATTCTTAATAGTAATAATGATAAAAAAATAAAACAAATTTAAAAAGTTTGGTCCATTTGGCAGTGTACCTTTTTGTCCGTTATTATAACAAAATATTAAAATAGCAAGTAAAAGAAAAATCTTAAGTGAAAAATAAGACTTAATTGGAATGATTTTTCAAGACGCAGCCTACTTTTTTTAAAAGGCTTTTAGCTTATTAGATTGCGCTTTATTTCAATGAAGGTTTATATTTTAAGCTCATTTCTAGATCTTAAATAAACTAAGTAAAATATCTAGAATTAAACAAATACAAGTTTTATTTTAAAATCTTTGAGATTCCAACAAAATATACAGTGGACTTTTGACATATTATGTCAAAATTAGCCTTAGCCTTTTTTGTAATAAGAGGCAGGCGGCTCATCTGACGTTAAGGGATAACGCCGCCCATGGACAAACACCATGCCAGACGGCTTGCAATGCGTTGCCGGCCTTTTAAGAATTGACACACTCTTTTCTTAAAGCACCCTAAGTCGAATTGGTTCGGAAATACTGCAGTGGGCAGCTGTTTTCACATAGTGGTGGTGCGCGGCAAAAACTGCCTTGAAAAACGCTCAAGTTACTTTTAGAAAATACTAGCTGACCCGGCAATGGTTTGTTTTGCCATGTACCCATATTATTTCTAGGGAAACATTTTTTTAGTTCAATTAAAATATCTACAATAATAAAAATAGGGGTTGATCGTAGATGAAAATTAAGGGTTGTATGTATTTTTGTATGCTGTATCATAAAAAAAGGAATAACAAAAAAAATTGTCTAAAAAATAAAAAAATTTTTTGGGGTGGAGACCCCTTATCACTTAGGGGTTTGAAAGATCATAAGAATCGGTCGAGCCTTTTCGGAGGTGCATGAGAACGCACATAGTGACACGAGAATTTTATATATATAAAATACTAGCCGTTTCGCGCCCGCTTTGCTGGACGAATTAAAATAAATTTTATGTTTCATTATTTTATTTTTTTTCATATTTTTATTATTCTTCTTTTTAACTTCCCGCTAAGAAATTTGAAATATTTCGAAAATCGAGTTTTTAACAGATGTTGACGTTTAGAGGTTCTAGGAAGCCTCCCCGAATGTTTCCGCGGTGAAGTCCGTATGGATAAATTTTCATAAAAGTAAAACAGCAATAAAAAAATGAAGGAACGTTGGAATTTAATAAATAAATAGCCATAAACCATCTATTTCGCATCGAATGGTGGTAGTTTCATGTCGATGCGATCAGTGGTTTAGGCGTAAAGGAGCCTCAAACGAAGACCATTTTTCTTTTATATATATAGATATAATAATACTCACTCTCTCCAAAAGTCTATAAATTTGTGGCCATCCACTGGAGCGTGGAGGTTCTGCTGCGTTGCAAGGAACAAAGGCATCTTCCAGTAAAGTGGGCACTCGCAGGCTTTGACTATGTGTTTGAAACTCTCCCGAGGAACCTTTAAAAATATAGTTAAATTATAATATATATAGAAAATACATTAAGAGTTAAAAATTAATTAAACTGATATATCCAACTTCGATTTTGTTCCCTTTGGAGTAGAGACTCTTGGGCCGTGGGGTTCAAGTGCACAGCTAATTTAAGATTTAAGTTGGCGCCTGGTGGTACCGGTGGTCCCAGAACTGGTGCTTTCCTCGCTCAACGAATATCGCAATACAGCGAAGAAATGCTGCCAGCGTTAAAAGTACACTGCCACAGGGACCTCTTTTTAAATTTGTTTTTTTTTCTATTTGTATTGATTGACCTTGTGTTAGAAATGTATTAAAATATATATAATTTATTTATATTTACAGTATGAAGATCCAAGTGATTTTTTGGATTTTTCGAAGAAAGTAAAAAAAATTATATTAAAATGATCACTACACTTGACAAATTGTCTAATAAATCAGTAAGTGTACACGAACAAACAAACGAAATCAAAGTCAAACTCAAAATCATTTATTCATTTAGGTAACACAATGTACACTTATGAACGTCAATAAAGAAATATCTTCAGCTTTGAATAATATAATGATAAATATAGTTAATTTCAAAAGTAAAGCGTCTGAAAGCGATAAAAGTTGTAAATTAACGACGCGATGAGTAAGTGTTTTCACACTAAGTGACCTAATTTGGGAAATTTACGTTAGATATGATTTTAATATTAAGTTGTTTAAATATAAATTTTGCTTTAGCTGGTACGTTAAAATTTGCTGTTGATTATAAAATAAATTGATTCAATTGTTCTTCTTTAAATTATGCCAATATAAGTAAATTAAAAATACCTCTGAGTTTGTTTCGGCGTTTCTTCTCAGAGTAGTCAGATAGGAAACGTCGAACTCATCTAGTTTAAAAAAAAAATATGCTTGACGTGTAAAAGTGTTTGTACGAACCTACTTACAGAAACTAAATCATTTATCATTTATCAATAATAATACACGGGAACAGTGTCTTCTCCTTAATAATGTAAGTTGTGTTGGACATAAGTCTTAAGGTAGATCGTAATGTTGTGTCTTTGTCCAGAGACAAGTTATAAAAAAATACGCAATAAAAAAAATCAGTGGCGCTACAACCTCTTTTGGTGTAGGGCCTTAGATTTCTGAATCTGTTTCATGATCATTTTTCAATATAATAGGCAAGTAGGAGATCAGTCTTCTGTGCCTGTAACGCCGTTTTTGGGTCTAAGACATGTCGGTTTCCTCACGATGTTTTCCTTCACCGTTCGAGCGAATGTTGCGCACATAGAAATAAAGTGCACAGCCGGGGATCGAGCCTACGACCCCAGGGATGAGAGTCGCACGCTGAAGCCGCTAGGCCAACACTGCTCAATTAAAACTTGTACAAAAATAAACATCGTGAAAGAAAGTCTAAAAATTGAAGTGGTGCTGAAAGTTCATCACTACTCAAAATAAATATTGTCAGTTCAGAGCTGATCTTACCACGATAAATGATCCATCCAACACATTTTTTTCCATTCATATAATTAGTTCCGGAGAATAAATATTATATGTGTATCTCATACCACAAAGAAATATACAGTATTTAAAATATTTACATACATAGTAATAATAATAAGAATTAATAAAAATGGATAAATAGAAAATTAAAACAAATTTATCTCGCTGTATTGCGATACTTATTCGTTAAACGAGGAAAACACCAGCTCTGAGGACACCGGTACTATCTATCAGGCGTAAACATAAATCTTTAATTAGTGCCTGTGCCCTTGAACCCCACGGCCCAAGAGTCTCTACTCCAATGGGAACAGAATCAAATATGGAGGAAAGACTCTTAAATTTGATTATTATTTTCCGCCTGCTTTACGGTCGCTCGAAAATGTGTGCTTATCCGGGAGGTGAGACGAGGCAAAAGTGTCCATATAATTATCCCACACCAAAGCATTGAGTCAATGATGTTGTGTGATTGTATTAAAGCTAAATAAAAATGTCAAAAATATTATTATTATTATTTATTTATTACAGAAATACATACATTATCATTACAGACTATGCCAATATAATGTCGAGAAACATTCAATAAATATAATAACGTACATATATAATATGAAACATATAATATAAACAATATCGCTACTGTGAATTCACTCTGCGAACATATAAATATGTCGATAGTGTCGGAGACAGCATTCATTGAAGGAACGTCTTTGATAAAGGGGATCTGTGCAACAGACTGGTTCTTGCCTTTGGTATCGCAAATAACCTAGCACTTCGCCGTCGCACACATCCCATAGGTACTAAGAAACCCAGTTCTTGGAGTACACTTGGGTTGCACACTACACCCCCCTCAAGACTTTCAGTACCTACGTAGTAGGCCAACTGTAAGTCCCGTCTGGTTTCCAATTCTTAATACCCCTAAAGCTTAGGTTTCCTAGAAAAGCAGTACCGTTATCTAACGGCCGTAATGTAGCGTTGGGTGACGTCACCCATACGTTGTCTATAAATAACATCGGAGTAGGTTTCCTAGAGAACGTTGAGTGTCACTGTAACGTCAAATAGCAGTGCTGTCATTTGCATGAAGGCCGTCATAGCGGTGATAAGCATTAGTTCAACGTTTTCGTGTGACTTGGACGAGCGTAAATGATTGTAAAGACGGCTGTTATTAACATCCGTAAAATGACGGCCGCTAGTTAACGGCACCGCTTTTCTAGGAAACCTAAGCTAAAACAATTAAGACAAATAATGTTGGTTACATGAATTTTTATCGATTAAATTTTCGCACGTAAAACTTTCATGTGCACCACAGGGAGGAAATCTAATACCTTCACGTATAAAGTGATACTTAGAAAATTAACATTGTAATTTGAATGCAGTTTGCAACATTCATATGGGCATTGGACCGTTGTGTATTCCATTACAAAACAGAACCTTATGTCTATGTAATAGAGGCTAGAGTAGCAAGTGAAAGGAGTCTCTTGGGTGGGCTGTCGACTTCCGCCATTATGTATATAGGGCGTGCTGACATGTGTCATTGACGGAGCGTAAACAGTGTTGCTATATTTTACTAATGGTTATAAGTTATCGTAGTATAGAATCTGTCTTTATTTATTGTAGGAGCTTTATTAATGAATAAATAAAATTCAGTCGCGCTACAATCTGTATCTGTGTCATGATCATTTGTCGATCTAATAGGCGATCAGCCTACTGTGCCTGACACACGCCGTCGACTCTTTGGATCTAAGGCAAGCCGGTTTCCTCAAGATGTTTTCCTTCACCGTTCGAGCGGTTAAATGCGCACATAGAAAGAAAGTCCTTTGGTGCACAGCCTGGGATCGAACCTACGATCTCAGGGATGAGAGTCGCACGATGAAGCCACTTGGCCAACACTGCTCATTAATGAATACATACAAAAATTTGTTTGTTAGCATTTCTTAAAATGAGTATTAGTTGTGTTAGTATAAGTTGTAAAGTTTTTAGTTAGTTTTTTTATCGGTCTAGTATTGCATGTTCTCTTTTAGGGTTAAAACCTCATCCATATTTTTCTATTTCTCTTTCTTTTTTTTCTCAGATTTTACTCAATGAATTGTTCAGATCTAATTATCATGTTTTGATGATCTTACGTTGAAAGGGAATAATTTGAATTGCAGTGACGTGACTGATTGATTGACTTAAGACCGGTAATTGATTTAATGGGCGAAACCTAGAAAATATTATATTATAGTTTTGTGTATATATATATATATATACAAAACTCAAATAATAAAATAGTTTTTGTGGGTGCGATATAATCTATGTATGCCTAGTTATTATGATTGTCTATCTCCAATCACCCCGAGGGCCGAGCCCCTTCCGGGGTTATTGACCTGCGAAAGTAGGTCACGCCTTAACCAGCCTATTTATCTCAAAAAGGACTTAAGTGATAGGTGAAGATACATCTCATACGACATTTTTGTAATGAGTTTTATAGGCTGGTCTATTGTCACGTGGCGTTTGAGTGACCCAAGTAAGAATTTAATTGTTATATCGGGATTAGGGTAGTACCGACACTAGACTTAGAGTCCAAAATATTAGGTCTTTAAATATGAAATTGGCGGCCTTTACGGGTGGAACAAAAAGTAGTTTTTTGAAGTTCTACTACTTTAGGCGCGTTATGAAAAATTGATGAGAGTGATATTTTAATGACCTTTGTAGTACCTTTTAAACAAATAAAGGAGTTTTAATTATTTTTTCAAAGAAATTTCGCAATGCTTCTTCACAAAGACCTATTGTTACTTAGTTAAAAGGTTATGAAACATACCTAGTTATTAAATTGAATGAATAATATAATAAAATAATAAATAATAATAATAATTATTATATATATTAATTAATAATTGAATAATATACTAAATATTAAATATTATTAAATTATTAACTTTAAGTATTTATTATTAATTATTTAATATTAAAAAAAATAAAGAAAGCCAAAGAAGTATAACTTGTTACGCGCGTACATAAGTACACGCACCCTTTTTTTTTAAATAAAATATATTTATTTAATTAACTTTTGGTATCTATATATATATAGGTAGTTCATTGATCCCTTTACTAAAAGAAAATTATGACGGGAATCAATAAAATCTTTGAAGGCGGTTTGCCCACTCAGAGTTTAATATTTTACCTTGCGAGAAGTTATCCAAATTAAAAAATAAATGGTAATCTGTTGGAGCAAGGTCCGGAGTCCAAATGCACGAAAAATCGTCATGATCGTAGAACAATGTCAAGTTATACTTCTTTGGCATTATTAAAAATAGTTTTTGATTGCATGCAAATAATTAATTACAATCAAATAATCAAAGACCGGAAAAGGAGTCATTATAGTCAATAAAGTTCAGTTTACATTTGAAAAATTAAATAAATAAATATTTATTATTATTCTCTTACATTAAGTGTAACATAAATTCTATTATTATTCGAACGTTGGTTTTGAATTATGTCCAATGCCGTAGCATCTTCCGTGGGCAACTTCATTCTGTTAATCTTGTGGCGCGGTGCGCGCGCATCGTAAAATTTCACTCTCATCAATTTTTCATAACGCGCCTAAAGAAGTATAACCTCAAAAATCCATGTGTTTTAAATTTCAAATTAAGCAGTCGGCAAAGTGACGGATTCGATAGAAACATGTGATTTTTCTAGAAAACTGTGTAGTTTAATGTTATTATTTTTATTCGAAACAAACCCTTTTGTTTGCTTGTATGCCAATTTTATAATAACAGAATATGAATTAAAATAGTTATGACAAAAACTAACATGATTATATTATTTCGAAATGGCTGCCCTGGAAAGTTTATTATTTGTCAGATCCGTCAATATTTTACGACTATAACTTTTTTTTATGGCCCGCACGGTTGGTGCATTTTGGCCCAGGGTCAAAAACTATGACGATTAATAGCTGTAAAAGTGTTTGTATTCTTAACCAAAGAGGATCTCCTCTTTTTGAGGTCAAAGTGGCCAATACGACAAAACAATTTCATATGTAAGGATATATAATATATCATTTTCATTTAAGTCAAATTTGGGCTTAGTCCATGGTACGTATGTCAAGTGATGGAAATGTGCGACATGAGCAAGTTCGAATCTGGGGGCATCATAGCCTAGCGGTTTTATTAAGTGGCAGCTAGGTGAGGGGTACCGGGTTCGATTCCCGGTTCGAGGGCAAGTTTTAATTTAATTTAAATTTATTCTCGGCCTTTGGGTGGGTTGTGCGGTACCGGGCGAGTGCTTAAACCGTACATGGAGGACACGGTCGAATTTCTAAAGGCAAGCACGAATTATAAAAATCCCCCGGACCGCGGAAGCGCTTGGACGTGTCCACTGTGTTGAGTTTTGTGAGAAATTTAAATTTAAAATCTTAAATTAAAATACTAAATTGAACTATTTGGATTTTTGTGGTTTTGAACCCGTGCCTCTTCGTGGATAGGCTGTGTGGTGGGCGCTGTTGTTTGCCATTACACCAAACGGTTGAGTGCCGGCGAGTCGAAATTCTACATCACATTTGGCTAATGACGTAAGTAAGACTACGACGCTTGTGATTTGCTACGTTACTACATAGCTGTTATACCTGCTACGATCAACTGGTGCGATTGTCTATTGTTGCTTTGCGATATTGAACTCTGGGTTCATTGAAGATATGCCCAATATCCAACACTCACCCCCTCGTAACACTTCTGTGATGTCTTGTTCCCGATCGGAGTCTGATCTTTCGAAGTCTCCGATGACGAGTGCGGGCTGTATTGCCAAGGGTGACACCAATATAACAACGCGCTCCAAGCGACAACGAATGGAGACCTCTTCCCCGAATGCTCATTCTAGTTCCGAAAGTAGCGACTTAAGAGCGGATGTCCTGAAAATGCTTTCTGAATGGAGAGAGGATCAAGAACGAAACCTATGTGAATGGAAGTCCACTCTAAATGACACCTTAAACAAATTATTTTCTGAATTATCCAATATAAAAACTGAATTCCAGGAAATAAAGAAGTCTAACTCAGAAATAGAAAAAGGAATAGAATTTATAAACAAGCTTCAGGAGGAGACCAATGACAGAGTAAAGGAAATTGAAACTAACCAAAAAAATAATAAAAATGCCATAAAAAACTTAGAATCGCATATCCAGGATATACAGTTTCGTACAAGAGATGCATCTCTGGAGATCCGCAATATCCCGATTTCTGAAAATGAAAAGTTTGACAACTTACTCTCGACCCTTTCTGTCATCGGCAAAGCTGTGGATGTCGATATAAATAGGAGTGATGTACGTGACTTGTATCGGCTGCCGGGTAGACCGGGAGTATCAAGACCTGTTGTTGTTGAATTTACGAGTGTTAATGCTAAAAATGATTTATTGACTAAGCTGCGAAACTTTAACAAAGGAAGGCCGGTTTCTGAGAAGCTAAATACTCATACTATCGGGTTGCCAGGAATAAAGACTCCACTTTACATTGCCGAACATCTAGGTCCATCTCAAAGAAAACTTATGTTTGAAACCCGTCAATTTGCCAAGAAACATAACTACTCGTGCTGGCATTCAAATGGAAGAATACTTTTGCGTAAGGATTCGACTGGTAGACCGATTTTAATCCAATCAGAAAAATGCTTATCTCAGCTGGCAAAGGAATCATGACTCATTGCATGTAACTGCTTTCTCATTAACCTATATTGCCAATTAACTGTATATTGTTATTTATTTCTATTGATTTACTTTAGTCTTGCTAGTAATAAAATTACCTTAGTCAATTTTTTCATGTTAAGTTCTCGTTTAGTCTATAATGTATTTTCGTTTGAATTTGTATTTGCTCTTGCACTTATTTTAACCTATACTCACACACTCACTGAAATTATACACCACTTACACTCAATATATACAAAGTGTACTCATAGAAAGAATGTAACTGTTAACAACAATCTCTGTCTGTCTTCGTGCCGTGTGTATGTGTATTGTGTTGGTCTCATTTGTGTGGCGTTGTCCCCGAGATTGTGGAATCCTCGTAAGGTTGTGCTGTACCGCGTGCCTTTTTGTCTTACCATAGTTGCGGACTCAATAAATAAAATTCGATAAAACTAATGCAATTATAAATGATATCGATAAACTTGATGTTGCACAATCTTCTCTTTGTGACATAGAGGACTGCCGGAGACTTATGAACTGCCCGAATAAGTGTCTAAAAATTATCCATCAAAACATTCGTAGTATAAATCGTAACTTCTCTGATTTTCAAACCTTATTGTTTAGATCCAGGACTGATTGGGACTTAATAATCTTAACGGAATGCTGGCTGCATAATAATCGTAACTTACCATCTCTTGAGGGATACAACTCTGCTCTAACCGAGAAAAACTTCACACAGAATGAAGGAGTTGTAGTATTTTACAAAGAACATTTGAAATTAGTTATATCCGAGCCTGACCTTTGTGATGCCAACTGTTTACTGATTAACCTTGAGGATAATGTAACACTAATTGCAGTATATAGACCACCTGGTTACAAAGATGTTCAACGGTTTTTGGTATCTCTTGACAAACTTCTTTCTGAGATTAGTAGTACTCATAAAGTTCTGATAGGTGATATCAATATTGATATATTGGATAACAATAAGGATGTTAACTCTTCAACGTATTTGAATATGTTGGCTTCTCATGGTTTATTGCCAGCCCACTTATTTCCAACTCATGGCAGGACTTGTCTTGACCATGTAATACTAAAATGTTCTTATCGCGTCTTCTGTTATGTTGCTGAAACCTCAGTCACGGATCACGACACTTTAATTCTGAAACTTGAACGTAGCACTATGACTGACAAATACTCTTCTCTGAAAAAGATTGATTACCCGTCTTTGGACGATGCTATGACGAACTTAAACCTAAGCCTTGTATATAAAATGACTGATCCCAATGTGGCAACAGCATTTCTTCTGACTGCGCTTGACACTGTAATTAAAGCAAATACGAAAACTTTAACCATCCCAAATCGTAAAAGGATCAAGAGGCCTTGGATGACTGCAGGTCTACTAAGATGTGTAAAGCATCGTGACAAACTACATCAAAAATCAAGAAAAAATCCTAGTAACGAAATATTAACGTTAACTTACAAGAGGTATAGAAATTTTTGCAACTCACTTTTAAAAAATATTAAAAATACTTATGAGAGAAACCGCCTACTTAAAGCTGCTAAGACTAATACAAAAGTTCTCTGGGACACTATCAAACAACTAACCTACTCCAACAATACAACTAGCACTGCACTTGAATTGGTCTCTCCACTGGACCCGATGGTCTCTGTCAACAACATTAATAAATATTTCGTTTCTATCGGGAAAGAGATTGCCGAAAAAGCATATTCTAGTAGCTCTTATAAAAAACCATCAATCAATCCTACACTGTCCTCATTCGTCATGCTACCTACTGATGTAGTTGAAGTTCAATCTCTTATCTTGCAACTGAAGAAGGACGGTGCTGCGGGCAGAGATAATATTTCTGGAGCCTTTCTCAAACGTTATCATGAAATCTTAGTCCCTCCACTTACATATATATTTAATTTGATTCTTTCTACAGGGATCTTTCCGGACCTATTCAAGCTAGCTGAAGTAATTCCGGTTTATAAAGGTGGTAATAGAGATTGTGTCGGTAACTACCGACCTATTTCTAAACTATCTACGCTATCCAAAATCATTAAGAAATTGATAAACAAACGCCTCATCGATTATTTAGAAAGTAATAACCTACTCTCCAGCTCACAGTTTGGATTCAGACCGGGTTCATCAACAAGCGACGCAGTTCATCAATTAACTGATCATATTGTTACAAAACTAGATAAGAAAAATAAAATTTTAGCTGTATTTTTGGACATTGCAAAAGCTTTTGACGCGGTCGCTGGTCCTATTCTGCTGGATAAATTGGAGGCTTTGGGTATTCGTGGTTTGCAGCTTAAACTATTTGATAGCTACTTGAGTGATAGACAGCAAAGAGTAAGGGTGGGCAACATTGTTAGTGACGATTTGCCGATACGCTATGGTGTGCCACAGGGTAGTGTTTTAGGTCCGACACTGTTTCTGGCATTTATCAATGATCTTTGTGACCTCCAGTTACAAAATGGTAAAATAATAACATTTGCAGATGATACTGCACTTGTGTTTCATGGTGATAGCTGGAAAGATACTGTCGACATTGCTCAAAGAGGATTCGACGTTGTTAACAAATGGCTCAGAATGAATGCCCTAACTATCAATGTCAATAAAACTAAATGTATACCGTTCTATATAAAAACTCCTGGTTCTAGTACTAACCTTGGTTTAACTGCTCATGTATGTTCTGATACTGATTCTTGTGACTGTCAAAAGATCTTTGTTGCCAACAATACTAAGTATCTAGGTGTCGTTGTTGATAGCACGCTAAAGTTTAACTACCACATTGACCTGCTACTATCGCGAACTCGGAAACTTATCTTCACCTTTAAGAATCTCCGTAATATTGCTGAGAAATCGATAATTAAAATGGTTTATCAATCCCTCTGCCAATCCGTTTTAAGCTATTGTGTTACTGTCTGGGGAGGGGCTTGTAAAACTAATCTTATAAAACTGGAGAGGGCTCAGCGTGCGTTATTGAAAGTAAGTTATTCTAAACCATTTTTTTACCCTACCAAAGATCTATATCTTTTATCTGACGTGTTGAGTGTTCGTCAACTATTTATACTGAACACTGTGCTCAAACAACACTCCATAACTCGCTATGATCCTTCTTTGAATGACAACAAACGATGCAAATATAAAGTCTGCACCTCAGATACCCGTTGGTCCACAGCTTTCTCAAGAAGGTTTTTTGGTTTTATGGGCTGTCACCTATATAACAAGATAAACAGGTTGATCAACATATATCCGCTTACTAAATATGAGTGTAAAGAAGCCACAGTCAAATGGCTTAAAAATCTAGACTACGAGGGGACTGAGAAGTTGTTAGTAGTCCTCAGCTAATACCTAACACTAACACGTTATGTATACGAGTACATAGGTACACTATCACCCATGCTCATATATGCTTCACTAAGACATATATACACTAAGTCATAAATTTACTAACACATACATACATTAACACTTACATACACTAAACCATACATGCACCATCACACACACCCACTTAAATGTGAGTATATTTGTAATATTTGTAATAGTCTCTCGATCAAATTGATGTACCTACTTAAATTCCATTCGGTCCGGATGCGGAGGGACTGGCAATCTGTAATACAGGTATCCTAGTACAGTCGCCAGTCTCTCACACAGATTTTGCCTGTTAATGCTGAAATTTGTATTTTGTGTCTGTATTTTGTGTGAGAGAAAACAAATAAATATTTTATTATTATTATTATTATTATAAAAAATCTTATACTTGACGCTGGCTAATGCACAAACCGTGCCAGAGCCATAAAAAAAAAAGTTCGAATCTGGCGCCAACAAATGGACAATGTAGATTTGTTAACGTTTCTACGCTAGCTAATTTAACTCATATTTTTAAAATAGTAATTAATACTTCTACTTCTGCACCATCGGAGATCTTTAGCCGGTGTTACTTTCTTGTATAAATTGCTAAATACAGTCAAAACCGTTCACGACGACATCATTTAGAACATGCCGGTTATATTGCCCAAAATCAAAGGTCCCAGCGCGGCCGATAAAAGTATGTATTAAGTACTTTATAAAAACGTACAGTACACTAAAAATGGCCATGGGCTTCGATGACTGCCCCTTTTGGACGTCCCGAAGGTTCCTTTGCCCCCTTACTATATCAAAAAACTATGGCAACCAAGAGGCCACAAAAGAAACAGAGGTAGGCAACTTAAAAGTTGGGCCGATGAAATAATGGAAATGGCAGGAAAGACTAAGACCTGGACGAGATTGGTATACAATAAGGGAAAATGGAGTATAATGGGGGACAATGGGGGAGGTCTTTGCCCGTAGGCACACAGAATCGGTTATCGTAGATTAAGAAAAACCATAGTTATAATGTATATACAGTCAAAACCGGTTATAACGACATTGAAGGGACCGTATAGTTGCCGACGTTATATCCGATAGTCGATATAAGCAATGTCATGTACACAAGTACAGTACATATGTATGTACATAGTTATCGATCTAGAATAGGTAGGTATGGGTTATAATATGGTATGTTAATATTATAATATGTAACCGAGTCAAAAAAGAAACAAAAATATTTATTACGAAATAAATAGGTACAAAAGTAATCAGTCAGTCTGTTTTTTTTTTAGCCCAGTCTCAAATATTTTTTGCATTTTACGTTTCATACTCCTCAAGGTATGAGTATCACCAGTATCAAACTGTTCGTTAAAGGCAACAAATTTTTGCAAAATCGTTACAGCGTTAAGAGCCTCGGAAATCGTTGTTGGCTGAAACTGTTCGTAGGGAGAAAGTGCGTAGGTAATAATATGCCTAAATATTCATTCAATGCTTATAAATAAAATTTAAAATCGTTTGTATTGTTTTGTTTTACTGAGACAAGAAGCGGTTGGTCGTTATATCCGATGAATATCGATAAACTTTCGTCGTTGTAAGCGATATGTCGCTGTATCCGATGTTGTTATAAGCGGTTTCTTTACTGAATAGTTTACTAGGGATTCGGACGGGACCATACAATCTGGTTGTAATAACCGATAGGTCGTTGTAAACGATGTCGTTATAAACGGTTTTGACTGTATTTTGTATTTCTGATATAAGGCTATAAAAAATATATGAATAAAAATATAAAAATGAATAAAAGTCACGATAGTTTCATTATGTTAAATATAGTGTAAAACTGTGAATTTTTTACCATATTTATATCATAAAGCATATTTTTATTTGAAAACGATACACCAGTACATGGTAAGTTCACTTTACGCAGTGCAGATTTTAATTAAAATAAAATAAATGTATAATTAATAATTATCAATTGGAATAGAGATTATTAAATCTTCCAGTATTATTTGGTATAGTACAGGGCTACCTTCAAATGAAAATGTCTCGCGTTTTTGTCAAACTGTTCATGGATTACTTTTTGTAAATGTGTCACGCTTGGAAATCTTGGTTATGCCAATATCAGAACCGTAAAATGGGAACACGCTAGACAAAAGCGTGTCATTACTTGGTAACTGAGAAAGTATCTACTCTATCTTCTAATATATAAAATTCTCGTGTCGCGGTGTTTGTGATTTAACTCCTCCGAAACGGCTCGACCGATTCTCATGAAATTTTGTATGCATATTGGGTATGTCTGAGAATCAGACAGCATCTATTTTTCATCCCCCTAAATTTTATTTTTTATTTTTAGATATTTTTTTCTGTTTTTTATTTTTTATGATACAGCATTAAAAAATACATACAACCCCTAACTTTCAACCCTTTACGATCAACCCCTATTTGTATTATAGTAGATAGTTATTTTTATTGAACTAAAATAATATTTCCTAGAAATAATATACATGGCAAAACAAGTGTTTGCCGGGTCAGCTAGTTTGTGATATTATTTTCAATCAACTCTTGATTCGTGGCTTCAATATAACACTATTTGTCTGAGTGGGTGGGGTTCAATACATTAGAAACAAGACGGGACTTACAGTAGACCTATGGTTTAAGTCAGCTGGTGAGCAACCCAAGTGCTCTCCAAGAACTCTGTTTCTTTGTCCCTAGGGGACATGTGCAACGGCGAAGGCCAAGGTGGTTTGCGATACCAAGGGCCAGAACCAGTCTGTTGCATAGACCCCCGTTAAAACGTTGCGCTTACTGAATGCTGATTCCAGTATCGACATCTTTATAACGGGTGGCGCAAAAGTAATGGCACTAAAGAAAATTTGTTTATTTTGTTTTATATAACGATAGTTTTCATTCTGTTGTTGAAAATTGTGTAGTGAACAAAAGTAAAATACACTGAAAACAAACATGGACCGTTTTACTCCCCAAGACCGTGGAATAATCGTGTCAATGTTCGAATAAATCATCAGTGATAAAAACACAACGTGAATTTCGTCGACGATTTCCTGCAAAATCACCCGATTTGACGAGTCCAGACTTCTTTCTTTGGCGTTTTGAAATCTCGGGTTTATATGAACAAGCCACAGACTCTCGCAGCTCTAAAAGAAAACATTAATCAAGAAATAAGGAACATATCGCAGGAAGTATTACGGCAAGTTATGCAAAATGTCATAAATAGGGCTCAAATGTGCATAAACTCTGGAGGTCACAATTTAAAAGACATCATCTTTAAATCTTAATGGCACAAATATACATTAAAAAAAACCTAAATCTAGTTTTCTAATTTAGAATTTTTTTTATAGCTGAACCAAATAGGGTCTTTACTTATACGCCACCCAGTATGTTCGCAGAGATCACATTAGCAATATTCCACCACCACATAAAAGTTTGGTAGTCCAAAAATCCACCTTTATTAATAAGTGAAAAGATTAAGTTTATATAGAGGTAATTTCATTAAAATCTGTTAAATAGTTTTCGCGTTCTTTTAAAGTATTGCATGCAAAACATGTGACGACCTCTGCCAAAATATATTAAGATAGTTGGAATCGTAAACTTTGAAATTAATATATCTGTGCCAAGAATTCGGCTTATGACAGAATATCTTTTTCACATTTAGGCTTGAATATTGCACAGTTTAGGCGTTTAATAAAGGGAAAAAGGGTGCAACATCTTTTTAGGTCTGGGACTATTATATGCCTGGTTATAGGCAAGTAGGTTATCAGAAGAACAGGGGGGCAAATGGGTTCAGGTACACCTGACGTTACCGTGGACACTCTCAATGTCACAAGAGTTGCGTTGCCTTTTTAGAATTTGTTGGCTCTTAAAGGACCCTAAGTCGAATTGGTTTGGAAGTCCTTCAGCCTTCACGGGCATACCGGTGTCCTCACGTTTTCCTTCGTACGTGCGAATGTTAAATGCGTGAATAGAAAGTCCATGGGTTTGTCCATTGGGGATTAGGTCTAAATTAACTTTGGTTCTTTATTCATTGAAGGGACACGCTATCACAGAACAAGTTCGGGGGAAACCCTAGGGCACGGCTAGTGATGAATCAGTCAACACTGCTGGACATCAGCTCTCCCCTAAATTTCCCGTAAGACCAGCGCTTTGCATCTAACGCCAGGTTATCTGTCCGCTTAGAGGGAGAACGTCCAACGCCGACCTTTTCTCGGTCTCCATTCCGAGAGTTTTACCCCATCGGCCATTCGTTCTTCGGGGAATGTCAGTGACTTTAGTTCTTCTACGGACCTATTCATTTCTCTGCAGATCACGTAGAGAAACATTTAACAAAGACCACCGTCACGTGAATGTCGAGGCTAGTCAACTAGACATCACGGGCCAGGTGAGAAGATTAAAAAGAACAAAACAGTAAACAGTGGATAAATAGTACACAAGATCAGAGTGTCTTCCCCTTAATAGAGACTGTAAGATGTTACATATCCTTTTGAAGTTATACTTCTATTGGTGCGTTAGGGAAAAATGATGAGAGTGAATTTTTACGACACGCGCACAACGTTACAAAAAACCGACACCCTGAAGTCAGCTACAGTTAACATTTTAGTTTTTTTTTGTGATATTTAAATAAACTTTATTTAACTAGATAATGCGTTATAATAAAACTTTCAATGTATACCTTTTCGCAATTGTTAGTGTCGTTGCATCTACATACGTAGAATACATTTTTTGAAAAGATTTTTATCTTGTTACGCCAAAGAAGTATAACTTCTAACGCGTGGACATAAGTACGCACACGTTTTTTTTAATTAAATTAGACTTGAATTACTTAAGTCTTAAGTTAGGCTAGATCGTAATGTTCCACGTCTCAGTGAAGACACATGTATTAAAAAAATGTAAAGAAACACCGTGTAATAGCGCAGTCTTGCCAAATGCAAATAAAATGCTATCTGTCATATTTGCACAGCATTGCATCAATCGAGTGAGAACATCGCATTGCAGTGGAGATTTATTACGTCAATTAAATTCAAATAGTTTACATAATCTCGTTATACCAGTGGCGCTACAACCTTTAATGTATGGGCTTTAGATATGCCAATGGGCGTTCAGCCTCCAACCCATCATGTCTGTTGGGGGAGTCGATGTGAGTATTTTTTATACTTTTTAAAAGGGTTTTTTGGGCAGTTTTTCCCCTGACAGTTTTTTTTTGAAAGTCGGTTTAGGACTTTAATCACAAAATCTCAAAAACGACATAAACAAATCAATATTCTATAATATATTTGACACGAAAACATATAAAATGCTTATGTAATAAATACAAAAAAAAAGAACAATAACTATCCTTAAAATATAAAAACTAAAATATATTATTAAAAGGAGTCCCTTTAGACGAGGTTCCAAAGATACTGGCAGCGTTCCCCCTTTGAATAGCTAGACTAATTCTTTGTCCGAGGTAGCTGCCAGCTCTACGGTCTCCTGTGCTGTCGACTAAAAAACTTAAAAGGGTTCCCAAATCTAATTCATTGTAATGTGTATTTACTACTTAGAATGAAAAAAAAAACACTTTTATTGAAGTTATACTTCTTTAGGCGCGTTATGAAAAATTGATGAGAGTGAAATTTTACGATGCGCGCGCACCGAGACACAAAATTATCAGTATGAAGTTGCCCACTAACGAATTCTTTTTAAACCAGCCGGGCGCCGAGCGTGCGCGCGCGAGACGGGAATAAGACAATCTACAAGTAAAAAGAAATAGAATAAGCGTGAAGTTAGCAGCTATGCCAATAATTTTGAATGACCATAATGACCTTTGAAATTTTAAACAAATAAAGGCGTTTTAATTATTTTTTCAAAGAAATTTAGCGATGCTTTTTCACAAAGACCTATGGTTACTTAGTTAAATGGTTATGAAACATACCTAGTTATTAAATTGAATGAATAATATAATAAAAAATAATAATATTTTTTATTAATATTAATGAATAATTGAATAATATACTAAATATTATTAAATTATTAACGTTAAATATTTATTATTAATTATTTAATATTTAAAAAAAATAAAGAAATCCAAAGAAGTATAACTTCTTACGCGCGTACATAAGTACACGCACCCTTTTTTTAAATTTAATGCCGCTTGGTATTTAGTGAGAATGAATGTATTAAAATAATGCTAAATAAATGAAAATAAAGGCATTATAAATTTCGTTCCATTGTGAATAACTGAACCGGGTTATGATTGATTAGTTTAACCAAAGCTAACGACCGACTAAATTCGGTTGATTTAATACAGAATTGCAATTTTGACTTCGTCCCATACAACGAGTGTTATTTTGTAATTAGTCCACATATATATAGACTTTTGGTATTTTTGAGTTTTCATAAAGTTCAAGTAAGCAGATTCACTGCAATTCCCCCCCTCTTGTCAGCAAAAGTAATCGAAGCTCTCAAAAATAATAGTACAAAAACGTATTAATTTTTTCAAGCAATCCTCGAAAATGCATTTCGTTTTGAAGCATAGACAATGTGTGTGTAATATGTGTAAACAAGTAAATTACTGTTGACGTAAGAACCCAATAAGAAAATCAAAGACCCCGTGGTCAGTAAATTCAGTGATGCCAACTCCTGGATAACCCTGAAAACCCCCTAAAGTGGAATCGATTCTGGATGAATTCGATCTTGGAATATTATAGCTTTTTGATATTTCAGTTATAGCCTCGCTTGGAGTTAATGATTTAGTTGGTTTGTTGGGTTAATATAGTATAGAATCATGCGTTTTTGAAAAAAATTTTTTTGTAAAAAAGACCCTCTAAAATTCTAAATACTCCTCAACATTTTATTTCCCCCAACATTTGGAGGGGTTTTAGGTCTCAGATTTCTTTAAGTGTTTCATGATTGTCAATCTAATAGGCAAGTAGGTGATCAGCCTCCTGTGCTTGACACACGCCGTCGACTGTTTTGGTTTAGACAAAGCCACGTCACAAAGTTTTCCTTCACCGTTCGAGCGAATGGTGAATGGTGAAAAAAACCTACAACTTCGAACGCTGAAGCCACTAGGCCAATACTGCTGTAAGGTCGCATCACCGAATGAAATACTGATACATTAAGATGGATAACGATTAGAGCTATTGAGGTGGAAGTAACGCCATCTATTGTCGCAAAGTTCTTTGTCACCGAACTTGGGACGAAATTGTCGAGATATAAATACTTCTTTGAATAATATAATTGAATTTGTGAATAATAGAAATGTCTAGACGTTCGTATAAACGCTCAAAGCCTCATGAATATTTTATTATTGGCTGATATACACAATTGTATCTTTTTCATTTTATATTTATAAATCGACGCCTTTTTCCAAAGGCATAGGCGAAGACTACCTTTAAATACCTGGCAGAGTTTAGTAGTTGTACATTAAACTCTCCGCCACTCTTTTGAATCGCCAAGTTTTGAGTCATACAAATAATTTTAACTGGAGCAAATCAATCCCAAGGGTTAGGATCATTAAATATTCGTCAAATTTATAAAAAAGCTTTAGTGATTTATTTACGTTTGACGAAAGTTTTGAATTACCAAACTGTTTATATAAAAAAACTAGCTGCCCCCACGAACTTCGTTTCTCCTTAGTGTGATTTTACTTAGCCTAACTTTTAGTACATACCCACTTTTCGTGTTTTCCGGAATGAAAACTTTTTAGGTTTTTCTGTGATTTTTGCTCTATATAAACCTCAGAGTTCTAGTAACAACTTCTTAACCTACAATAAAAAATAGGGGTTGATCGTAGAGGGTAGGTGAAAATGAAGGATGGTTTGAATTTTTGTATGCTGTATCAAAAAAAAAAACTTTGGGGACACCCCTTATCACTTAGGGGTTTGTAGCCGATTCTCAGAGTTACTAAATATGCATAAAAAAATTCATAAGAATCGGTCGAGCCGTTTCCGAGGAGTATGGGAACAAACATTGTGACACGAGAATTTTACATATAGGTATAGAGATAATGTCTAGCAGACGATATAAAGAGAATATAATAATTTTTATTAATCAGACAAATACAGTCCATTGATTGATTAGTAAGTTAGTAACAATAGTTTCTTAAGATCTATGTTAGCAGAATTAGTAAAAATAAGAAAAAAGTAGTTGAATAAAAAAATAAAAAAAACTATCAGGTACAAAGCCCTGCGGAGATGTCGGAGCAGTGTGGTAAATAGGGGCACTCCATCCTCTCGACTATCATCCGTAAGATGTTGCTGGAGCTGCTCCGCACCCGGTGCACCAAAGACGCGCACCGCTTTCGCATAGTGGCGAAAAAGCAATCCACCCGCGCCTCTGCAAACATTCTTGATGCACTGCAGAAGCGAGGCAGCCCCAGCAACACCCTAAATGCGTTATTATACTGCACCCGAAGCGAGTTGTATGTTTGTCGAGTGAAACTGGCCCATAGGCTGCACGTGTAGAAGCTAGTGCAATATGCTCTGAATAATGTGACTTTTACGTCATGAGAACAACTTACAAACCTACGAGCCAGCATATTTGCTCTCACCGGCATAGGAGGGGCACAACTTGGACAAGAAGAGCTAACATCAGAAAAGAATGGAAATGGAAGAGGCACAGGACACGCTGACTACCTAATACGCGTCAAGTGACGTATTAGATTAAGTTTTATTTATGTATTGTAGTTAAGTTATTTTGATGTAACTTAAATAAGTGTTATTATATTGTACTGGGTGTCAGAAATAAAGGCTTAATAAATAAATAAATAAAAATGTCTAGGAAGCCGTAACAGACTATTTGCGAGCATAAAGTAATAAATTGGGTGATACTTGAAAATAGGGGTTCCTTCAGGTAATATCCAGGTTAAGACGTGACCTTTATAGAACTTTTAAATTCACTAAATATTTAAAATGTAATCTAGGTAGTTTCGAGAACCTATGAAATTTCAATGTAACATGAGGTTCAAAATTCAAATATCCTTTATTAAATATATCTAAATGAATGCCAGTTCTCATATTAGGCCACAGAGTGAGAAGAACTGGTCTCTCTGGGGCCTCATAGCCTAGCGGTCTTATTAAGTGGCAGCTAGGTGAGGGGTACCGGGTTCGATTCCCGGTTCGAGGGCAAGTTTTAATTTAATCTAAATTTACTCTCGGCCTTTGTTGTGCGGTACCGGGCGAGTGCTTAAACCGTACATAGAGGACACTGTCGAATTTCTAAAAAGACAAGCACGAATTATACAAAATCCTATACTTGACGCTGGCTAATGCACAAATCGTGCCAGAGCCATAAATAAAAAAATAAAAAAATACTGGTCTGTCTCTTTTCTACCGCCTTTTTAGATTAAAAATTTATTCATTTTAAATGTACACTTATGTCAGTAATAGAATTGATGCTTCGAAATTTACTGCCAGTTCTCAAATCGAGGTAAGAAAAGCCGTGACTCCAGATTAAAGAAGAAAATAAAAACTCAAAGGTTTCTTATAATTTGACGTATTTTTTAGGTGATATGTGCTGAATTTCACCATTTATATCTAATATATAAAATTCTCGTGTCGCGGTATTTGTGGTTAAACTCCTCCGAAACGGCTCGACCGATTCTCATGAAATTTTGTGTGCATATTGGGTATATCTGAGAATCGGACAACATCTATTTTTCATCCCCCTACATGTTAAGGGTAGTCCACCCCTAAAAATTTTTTTTTTAATTCTTAGATAATAATTTATTTTTTATTTTTTATGATACAGCATTAAAAAATACATACGGGTTGTATGTAATTTTTCTCTACGATCAACCCCTATTTTTTATTATAAATGATGGCAAACGACGTTTGCCCGGTCAGCTAATATATAGTATTATTATAACTGAATTAATACGGGTAGAACCGCGAGCACAGTTGTACAATAGTTTTGCTAAACCCAGTCGACTGTAAGCTGAATATATTAATTCAACTGTCATTCGCAAACAACGAGCTTTAAAACCAGCTTAAGTGAAATTTTCAATTAAAATAATTGAGGTTTAAATTTATTTTTTATAGAACATTACTTTAGGAATAGTATATGCAAAACCGGAAACGCGGATAATTGGTATTTTGTAATAAGTTCTGTGGAACAACCAGAGAATAATCAAATGAATTTTATTTAAAGAACTTTTTAATTTTTTTTTTAAAGTTTTATTAGGATTGTTTATTAAAACCTTACCAAAACAATCAAATATATTATAGCGTTTACAATTTTCTAACATAGTAATAATACAAATACAATCGAACCTGGATAAGCGAGAGTTCAAGGGAGAACAATATCATTCTCGCTTATAGAGGTTTCTCACTAACCCGAGTTTCTCGCTAATGCAGGTACATGGGTAGCTTTTCTCTCTTATATAGGTACGCAGCAATAACAAGTCACAGCAAGTACGAATGTGTAATATGATAAAATTATGTGCATAATGTGCACAACATATTATGTACATATATATTTTATTTTATTAAGAACTAATTTACCGTCAATTTCGTTTGGGTTTCTGTTTTTGTATTTTGAATGTTTATCTCTAACTCATAAATTTTGTCGAATATTGCTTGATCAACAACCGCCGCGCCGCGTTTCCAAGTACTGATAGGGACCGTCTCCAACGCATTTAAAGTACATAATATAAATAAAGCCCGACTGTCGCTTATAGAGGTAAAGATAAGTAGCAGTCTCACTTACGGAGGTGCATGAGGGAAAAACGACTCTCTTTTACAGAGATTCTCTGAGGGAGCTTAAAATTACGGGTCCCGGTTATTACTCTCACTTATAGAGTTTTCTCACTTATCCAGTTCTCACTTACCCAGGTTTGACTGTAATTAAAAATGAATAAAAACAAATTTAAAAGTTTGGTCCAGTGTGCCTTTAACGCTGGCATCATTTCCTCGCTGTATTGCGATACTTATTCTTTGAGCGAGCAAAGCACCAGCTCTAAGGTCACCGGTACTATCTACCAGGTGTCAACTTAAATCTTTAATTAAGTGCCTGTGTACTTGAACCCCACGGCCCAAGAGTCTCTACTCCAAAGGGAACAAAATCGAAGTTAGAGGAAAGACTCTTATATTTGAGCCGCGCCACCTCAAGCGCCATGCGTTCACTTTAAAAAAAACAGTGGCGCTACAACCTCTTAAGGTCTTGGCCTCAGATTTCTGAATTTATTTCATGATCATTTTTAAATCTAATAGGCAAGTAGGTGATCAGACTTCTGTGCCTGACGTACGCCGTTGACTTTTTGGGTCTAAAGACATGTCGGTTTCCTCACGATGTTTTCCTTCACCGTTCGAGCGAATGTTAAATGCGCACATAGAAAAAAGTCCATTGGTGCGTAGCCGGGGATCGAACCTACGACCTCAGGTATGAGAGTCGCACGCTAAAGCCACTAGGCCAACACGGCTCTGCGTTCACTTAACTTTTGATAATATTTTCTTTAAATCCCAATTAATATAGTATGATTACTTTTATTATTATTTTAATTACATAATCACGACGTCGTGTTGAACATAATTTTGACAGCTTACCTGACTATTTGGAAATGTAGCGAAGGCAGACTGAACTTTGTGTAGCGCGTGGTCCTGCTGATGGGCGGGCGGCGGCCGGCCCTTGGGGAAGTAGAACCGTGGTATGACCCTGGAGGGGCCGGCCGCCCTGACCGACCTCTGGAGAGTCGTGTGGGGCGGCGCTGACGAAGGCTTTGGAGGTGTCGATGCTGCATAGTTCTGTAAAATGTTTTATGATTTAAGAACCATATTTATGTTTTCTTACATTACCGGCGTTTGTACCGGCGATGACAGATGAAGCAAAGAGATGGAACGGAAACGCGCAGTGGGAAGAAGAAACCTGGGAAGATGAAATAAAAGAGATAGCATTGAAAGATTGGAAATTGCGAAGATTGGAGACAATTGGAAGAATTTGGAGTAAACTCAAACTCAAACACAAAATATCTTTATTCAAGTGGGTAACCAAGTACACTTTTGAATTGTCAAGTTAAATTAATTGTAAATTTACATTTACTACCAGTTCGCAAGTCAAGGGCGTAGAGCGGGTAAGAAGAACTGGCAAGAAACTTTCCGCCACTCTTTTTAATCGCCAAGTATTGTCATACAAATTGTTTGAACTGAAGCAAATCAATCCCAAGGATTAGGATCATTTAAGTATTCCTCAAATTTATAAAAACTTTATTGATTAATTTAAGTTTAACGAGGGCATTGAATTTATTTAGTGATAATTTCGTTTGGGAGTTTGTTGTAAAAACGAATACAATTTCCATATAAGGAGTGGTTTATCTTTTGGACCCTGGTTGGTCGTACACTCAAATTAGTTCTATTTCGCGTATTATACTGGTGAAAGTCACCATTTGTTTTAAAATCGTTTATATTTTTTTGGACATACAACAAGGCTTCAAGAATATATTGACCAGATAGTGTCATAATATTTAATTCCTTAAACTTAGTACTCGAATATATGCTATTTTTATTTTATATAAAGATTTATATTTTATCCGGAACAATTCGACGGACGCGCTTGTTCTTTAGAGGGTTGTATGGGTATGTTTAATGATGGAGCTTTCTATTGCATAGCTTTTATGACAATTTTACTACCGTAGGATCTTTGGTAAGATTCAGACCAGTCACTTTCCGTGCGGCTTGATCCCTTGGCGTTGCGTAGAGATGTGGGGTCTCTCTGCATCTTCTACCCCATTTACCATGAAGAATGTTCACAGGAGTTGTTCGGATGACCTGCAGCCGAGTTTCATTATCGGACGTCAAGACAGAACATAAAATACGATCCGTATCACCTCGACGCCGTTCATCAACTGAGCGTTATTAAGGCAGTTTTTGCAGCGCACCACCATTATTGCGCAAACCAATTCGACTTAGGGTCCATCAAGAAAAGAGCGTACCAATTCTTAAAAGGCCGGAAACGCACGAACCCTTTGGCAATGATCATGGGCGGCGGTATTCATTAACATAAGGTGAGCCTCCTGCCCGTTTGCCTCCTATTACAGAAAAAAAAGAACTATCTTGTATAGAGAAGAGAAGACAAGAAATATCCATTGCATTTTTGACGTATGAGACACATACTTAGCGATATCTCCCGTATCTGAATCTCACCCTTGGGTCATAGAAGTCGTCAGAGACAAGAGAAGGGATTGTGCCAATTCTTTAGTCTTGGGTTAATGAATACAGCTACCCCTGACGGCCCTTAGCGTTTGTGCGCGTGAGCAGTGAGCAATTTTTGTGAGCAGTCTTGGCCTAGTGGCTTCAGCGTGCGACTCTCATCCCTGAGGTCGTAGGTTCGATCCCCGGCTGTGCACCAATGGACTTTATGTCTATGCATTTAACATTCGTTCGAACGGTGAAGGAAATAATCTGAGGTAGCCGGACTTAACGACGAAAAGATCAATTGCCTATTAGATTTACAAATGATCATGAAACAGATACAGAAATCTGAGGCCCAGACCTAAAAAGGTTGTAGCGCTAAGTAGAGTAGGCACTGCAAGCGTGTATGATTATTTCATATTTATCGACGTTTTAAATAAGACCCTAAGACCACATTGTGTAATGAATTCATTATAATTGTTTATTTAAATGTCCCAGTTTACCATAGACAATATAATGAGATGAATACTATAAATAGTCTGACATTTGTTCATAAATGATTGATGTCAGGTAACTTTATGATCTATTAATCATGCTTGTTAATTTATCATTTAAAAATAGTTTAGTTTTTAAAAATTATTTTAGATTTGGACTGGACTTTTAGTTTTTAATTTTTTTGAAAAGAAAAAAAAAGTACCAATTCTTCAAAGGCCGGCAACATACTAGCGAGCCCTCTGATAATGTAAGTATTGATATAGTAGTCAAAATAAAAAAATGGGAATATCGGGAGACTAGAATACTATACGAATTTAATAAAAAAAGCAACAAAAGTATACAACAAGAAAACATACAAATTAATGTAGATAAACTAATCGGAGTGCGTAGTGTTGGCCTCAGTCTGTGGACATTTGAAAAATATACTTGGTTACGAAAAGTCAAGCTGTCAAAACTTAATTGTGATTGTGACGTATACAAAAACATCTTGGTTAAATAATAAGACGTAATTCGTTTATATGCAAAGAAAGTACATTCAGATTTAGATCAAACCGCACAATCATTAATATAAAATAGGCATCATATTAATTATCATAAAGTAATCATAATAAGAACAGTAAAGTTATTTATAATTGTTGTAAAAACTTATGAAATGAAACGTTTATTTGCTAATATAGTGGTGCAATTAGATAGATTAATTATAAAAATCCGCCATATATTTAAATAGACATGCAAATCATATTCATTTTTATAATGTCATAATAATAAGTAAAGTTATTTAGAATTGGTATCAAACTTATGGTGTCTATACTGCCCCAAACTCTACAGGCCTTGCCTTTAAAAATTTAATCACATTCCACTTGAAAGCATTACACGGCTGTGATCTATAACGTCTTGTTAATTAAATAGTTTGATAGCCAAGAAAAATCTTCATTAGACATTAATTACTACAATTCTGGGTATTACCGCCCAAACCCAATAACCAATTCACAATCTCAGATTGAAAACAATCTGAGATCAGACCGTGACAGTCGATCGTTCTCCTATCTGCATCCCAATAACCAAACCCTACGCAGACAATCCATTTTTAGCGACGGAAAATGCTCTTTGTCGTTTTACCGGGTGTCACTCATATTTGATAATCAATGTAAACCAAATAAAGAAGGTTTATAAACCATAAAAATATAAATTTCATACACATTTAAAACATAACCAAACAGTTTTTTTAAATATTTGAAAAACTGGTGTAAGATAAAATCTGTTAAAATAATTTACTGTTGAAATCGAGCTTTCGTCAACTGTAATTTTCATACATAGGTCTATTCACAGACACCGATACGACCTCCCATGGATAGCTTGTATCTACAGATGGCTATTACAATCCCTTGATTGGTTATTGGCACACTATACAACATTAAGATTACTATCTCAGATGGATTATGGATTGAGATAGGTTATTGGGTTCGGGCGTAAGGAACAAAAGGCCACTTTAAAGAACTTTCAGTTAACAAAATACATGCGTACGTATTTTTAGATATAAATAAATGCGTGGGCGTGGATGCGAGAATTGGGAGCAGCCGAGTTAATTGTCAAGACTCATGTATCACGATTACAAGGTCATATACAGCGAATATGTTTTCGAATAATACAATATTAATACTGGAAATACGTTTGTGCCAGCGTGCGATATAAAGGAGTATTCTCGGAATTCAATTACGCGACAAACATAAAAGTGAATATATTCGCAGAAAAACCAAAATTATTTATGCTGAGCAAGCTCTAAAACTTAAATGGCGATGGGCAGGCCACTTAGCCCGTACAGATGACAGATGGTCTAAAGCAGTAACCGAATGGACTGGTCCAAAAGGAATAAAGGAAGAGCAATAGAGCGATGGGCCGACGAGATCAAGAGGATATCAGGAAAAAATTGGATGACGATGGCACAAAATAAATTAAGGTGGAAAAAGTTGGAGGAGGCCTTCTCCCGGACAGGGAGCATCTTAGGAGGGAGGATCCCGTATCTTAGGGAGCGTTCAAGTATTACGTCACGCAATTTTTGGAGATTATTGCCCCCATAAAACGCGCGTTTTTCTGTACCCAAGTATAGCAAAAAGTGACTCTTTATACCTAAAAGTTACCATTATGTGGTGTAAAGTACTAGAGAGTCAAAAATAAAATTAAAAATAACGCGTAATTCAATCCCCACCCCGCATCGTAACATTTTAAAAAAGGACCCCCCCAAATTCGTTACGTAATACTTGAACGCTCCCTTAGTTAGAACTGTATTTAAATCTATTTTTGTTAAATGTATGTCAATAAGATGTGGATGAATAAAGGCTTATTTATCTAATACATATATAAAATTCTCGTGTCACAATGTTCGTTCCCAAACGGCTCGACCGATTCTTATGATTTTTTGCATATTCAGTAAGTCTGAGAATCGGCTACTATCTAACTTTCAAACCCCTACATGTTAAGGGTGGTCCTAAATTTTTATTCTTTAGATATTTTTTTGTTTTAATTGTTTTATGATACAATATACAAGAATACATGCAACCTTAAATTTTTACTCCTCTACGATCAACCCCTAATAGTTATTTTTATTGAACAAAAATTTTTTTTCCTACAAATAATATATATATATTGCAAAACAACGTTTGCCGGGTCAGCTAGTTCCGATTTCTGAACCAAGGCGGAGAGTCCGTCTAAAAGGCCGGCAACCCTTCTGGCAGTGGCAGACACAGGTGTGTCACTTAATATTAGTCTCCAAAAGCTATGTATTATAAAAAACAAATGCATACTGAAAATCTCGAACAAACAACTCGACATATTTTCTTCAAAGTAAGAAAACCGCAAGTGACTTTTCAATTCGAAATACAAATTAAAAAATCTTTAAAGTTTTCCGCTTAAATCCCAGTTTGTATGTTAAAAGTTTTCCACTTGGCTTATTAATTTCCATTCAAAAAGTCCCAGGCGCTAACTTAAATAATAATAAAATAATTTAAGAATCAAATCTATGACTTCCTTTAACTATAAATTATAATATCATTAGAATTATAATTTAAATAATAATAATTTAATTATCTATATTTATACATATTATATAAATATGTTATGATGGTTTGTGTACACTTCAAAAACACAAAAAGTTCTGCACCGATCGAGCTGAAATTTTATAATATATAATCCGCATCAAGGATTGTTTTTATCAATTTTTTTATCATTTATTTTTTTGTTTTTTTTATTTTTTTACTATTTTGTTTCCACAATTGCAAAATTAAACTTATATGAAAGGTTTTCTTTGTTTTGTTTCTCATTTCTTAACCATTCAATCACAATGTGCTACAGCGAAGCGTGGCAGGGAACAGCCAGTATATATTTCAAATTATAAAGTTAATTATTGCCATCAGCCTTCGCTTAGGAACGCCCATATGTCCTATAACTGTCTCTGTGACATCGAAGCAAGTCACCACCATGGTCTCCGTCACCAAAAGAGTGCAGGTTAATGCGTGTTGTTCCCAGGAGAATGTAAGTGCGTGCTGCTATTTCACCATGCCTACTGCTGATATTGCTATTACCAAAACACGTCAACAGATGGCGTTATATCAAATAGTTATTTGTCAGCTTTACGTGGCTTTGCTGGCAATTATTAATACAAATTATAGTTAAATTTAACTCGCGTACACAAATGAAAATCTGTAGACAATTTTATAAGAAACATACATCGAAATCTTCACGATAGAACGAAGACGCCGGTAGACTAAAAATAGATAGCGTTTTGCGCCACACCAAATCGGGAAGCGGCAGTGATTGATAACGGGTTTATAGATTATATAATATACTGTACTATATATAGTATTTTAATAACACAGAAATAGCGTTTACAATATTCTTAACCTACAAAGTATTTTTTTAAATTTTGGTCCCTGTAGCAGTGTAGCTTGTATGCTGAAATTTCCACGCTTTTTTTATAAAACGGAGCTAATAATCAGGCTCATCTGATGTTAAGAGATACCATGTTAAGGGCTCGCGAGTGCGTTGCCGGCATTTTAAGAATTGGTAAGCTCTTTTCTTGAAGGACACTAAGTCGAATTGGTTCGGAAATACTTCAGTGGGCAGCTGGTTCCACATAGTGGTAGTAAAAACTGCCTTAAGATTCGTTGAGAGTGGAAAGCAGCTCAAGCACAAGCTACTGGGTCACTGGTATAGTACCAGGTATTTTAATTTATTTATTTAGGTAGCAGCTTAAATAAAGATCAGAAAGGGAAAAAAACGTTTTCTTCTAAAGAAAATTTTCCTGTGTTTATATTTTCAGATGTTGTGTGTAAAACAAATTTGTAATACATAATATTTGCGTATCTTTAACCGTTACTCATTCAATGGAAGCTATTAATAACATAACATTTCTCCTTTTAGTCTTCGGCTACAAGTATACCCTGAGCAAATAATCTTTCAAGAACAGACTGAACCAATTTTTAAAAGGCCGGCATAGCACTCATGAGCCCTTTGGCATTACTTTTATTTATTTATAAAAGCTTGCCAACGCTTGGCACACTGATACATTGACAGAAGAAAAATAAAATACAGTTTTTAATGTGTCAAGCACTTACAGGCAAACATAGCATACAAGAAGTAATAAAATTAATTAAGCAAAACAATAATATAATTTAAATAAACATTAAACGAAAATCGCTCTCAAAGTCTGAGGTGAGCAACTATGGATGTCCAGATCCAGCTCGTTTAACAGAATGCTCAATCTGGACATCGGTGAATTTCGGCCAAAACGCGTTCTCCGGAAAGGAGGGATAAATGGAATGATGGGATGTCTGGGATATCTACTGGGTACACGAAATTTAAATTTTGTTAAAAGGTTGGGGCAATCTAGCTGATTGTTAAGTATCTTAATGGCAAACGATACATCATTTAATTTTCTGCGATTCTCCAGTGACAACATCTTGAAGTGCGCTAGCCTGGTTTCGTATGTAGGCAACTTTTTTTTTCGAGATGCCACTGGAGAATAGAAGATGCCATAGAAATCTTTTTTGTACACGCTCCAGTCGTAACATATGAGTCGCATCATATGACTGTACCATAATCTAATATGCTCCGCACGAGACTATTGTATAGCATAATTTTTGTTTTGGTGCCTCGGAATTATTTTGTGTTCCTCAGGACAAAACCAAGCATCTTAGAGGCTTTCTTTATTGTTATCTCCTGGTGCTCTGTAAACGTTAGTTTATTGTCGAAAAGTACCCACAAATCACGACTTACTCTTTCTTCCCGAACCATTGTGCCACCTATTTGATAGTTATGAATTATATTGTCCCTTTTCCTAGAGAAACGAACAAAATGACACTTTTGTGCATTCAGCTCCATGCCATTGGAAATACACCATGAAGTCATATCATTCAGATCGGCTTGGAGCAATAAGCATTCCTCGACGTTACATTAAGAGTGTCCATGGCGGTATCACTTAACATCAGGTGAGCCTCTTGCCCGTTTGCCCTTGTTCTATAAAAAAAAGGCCGTAACCACTGATGACTCCAGTGAGCTGTCCTTTGAGGCTAGTCGTGGAAAGGTTTTATCCGGCTGAAGTACGCTTGCCGAAACAGTCCCAGCCTAGCTGTCCAGGCCCTTAAGGCCAACACCTAGATTCCTTTAAAAATAGGAGTCTTTGGGCTAGTTAGACTGCTCTAGGAACCCTTTCGGTCGGAGCAGCATCTTCCTTCCTTTACAATACAGAAGAAAAAAGCCAGTATCGCTACAGCCCTTGACTAGGATTGAGATTCATGTATCTCGCAAGTTGATCAGCCTTCAGCCTGACAGACGTTGATTTTTGGGCCAGGTTTCGCAGCATTACTGAACATACTAAGTCAGGGTTGCTGGTCCTTCGCCAATAAATAATCTTCATCATACAATTCCTGAGCTGTCAAGGCCCTCCAGGCCAACAGCGAGAATCTTTTCGTTAGACTGATCGAGCCTTTCGACTTTGTATTGTTGGTCCCACGAGAATGTAAGTGCGTGCTCCTATTTCACCATGCCTCCTGCTGATAGAGGACAAATCTCTGTTTTTAATTTTTTTATTATTTTTTATTACTTAAGATGTCATGTGGAACATAGTGTAATGGTTGCAGCTACTTACAAACGTGGTGTAAAACAAAAAACTTGGCGATTAAAAAGAGTTGCGGAGTTTATTGGCAGTTCTTCTCTTCCGTTCTACGCCCTTGATTTGAGAACTGGCAGTAAATGTAATATTAGAAGCATTTTATATATATATTTTTTTGTGACTTTCATAAGTGTAGGTACATTGTGTTACCTATATCACTAAATGATTTAAATTTTTGACTTTAGGAAAAAGAGCAGCCTTTCAAAAATATAGCTTCTATAAATGGAATCCCACGCAAATCAATTCGAATCAGTACACTTAATAAAATATGAATTTGAATTTAAATAGAATTGATATAATTCCAATATTTATCGAACCGAAATCATGAATCCGAAATAGGTTCTGCCAATTCTTTCAGAGGGAGGTGATTCGGATTAAATTTCATATTGGGAACGGTTTTTAGATTAAATACAAAATCAATATTTATCGGTATAAAGATATTGAACTGATTCCAATTCTAGCCTATATTAATTAAATATAAATAATAAATCAGTGGCCCTACAACCTCTTTAGGTCTGGGCCTCAGATTTCTGAATCTGTTTTATGATAATTTTCAAATCTAATAGGCAAGTAGGTGATCAGCCTCCAGTGCCTGACACCCGCCGTCGACTTTTTGGCTCTAAGACATGTCGGTTTCCTCACGATTTTCCTTCACCGTTCGAGCGAATGTTAAATGCGCACATAGAAAGAAAGATCCATTGGTGCACAGCCGGGGTTCGAACTTACTACCTCAGAGATGAGAGTCGCACGCTGAAGCCACTAGGCCCATAAAGACGACGGCGTTTGTCAGGCACTGCTCTACAAAATATATTAATTAAACTACTCTTTCTCGCACCAATAAACTTTACATTGACACTAAATTAATTTTAACATACCGGCATAACACTTATAGATAGAAATGGTGTCATGTATTTTTTTTTATTATTGCTTAAACATTATAAAACTAAAAAATACAGAAAACATCAAAAAACCACTAAGCGGTTTCACCTTCGTGCCTCGTGTACATATGATTATGTAAAATTAAGTAAATCATGTCAATTTAATTCGGACTTTTTCAACATAATTACAAATTCGGTAGATATGTTTATGTATTTTAGTCGCAGCCATAAGATTCATCTACTGACTCAACAAAAATTTTATTTACATTTTTATTAATTTTACTATACACAAGACTTCATTACGTACACTGGTAACATTTTTTTTTTTTTTTACAAGTATTTATTACATTCCTTTTCTTTACTTTTTTGCGACTGAGGCGCAAACTAGCTGCTGTGGTCTCTGGCAGAATGACCAGCGCTATGAAACATTCTGCTCCTCAGCATAATGCAGAGCCAGGGCCAATTACAGCCACAGCACACACATTACACACTTGAAACGAACCGAATGGGAAAGGGGAAAAAAATCTTTTTATATCTCTCATTATATTTTATTCTTTGATTATTGTTATTTTGTGTGTTTATCTTTGTTAGTAATAAATGTTATGTCTATGTCTATTTCAATTGGTAAAAGTTGTCATATAATAATATATTTAAAAAAAAACAATCAAAGCAAATACTTTAAAAAAAATCTTAAATAATAATGGTGAGTTACAATTTGCATGTTTACTAACAAGACTTTATTATTATTAATTTCATGTTTAAAAAACAATTGTAAATGTATTTCCTTTTAATATAACAACATATGACAACGTATCAAGTTATCTCTTATTTGTTTTGGTACAATTTCAGATGTGTTCAGACGGCGCGAGCCCGACGCGTTGCCATGGCTACCATTGATCGGCCGCCATTTTGAATGCAGCCGTCTGCGTAACGTCTGACTCTGAGATGTGATTCACAATTAATAAGATGGCGCAAATATGTTAGTTGTAATGGTATTATTAATTTAAATGCACGTGAATTATGCCCAAAATATATTGTAATATACATATATTTGTCTAGGAATAACATTCTGTTAATTACTTTACGAATTGATATTTTTTTCATATATTTTGTTACTCTAACTAACTGTTCTATTAAACGTATAAGTCGAAAACGATAATTTTAGAATATTTTAGAGTTTTAAAGATAAAACAAAAATTCTAAATGTAGCATATAATATTTATATCCAAAAATATTAAATTTCGAGGCCGTGTAGCCGTGCGAGGTCGGACAGGCCGGTTAATAGCCAATAAATATGAAACCTTTTTGCTAGCTAATTAATTTAAAAGGGCCCGTGTTTTAATTTAATAAAACTCCATCAATCTTTGTTCAAAATGCCCGCATCGATACATCATTTTTACTTTGCTTTATAACTTCCTATAACCCATCAATTTATGAAATACTTTGCATATTAAAGGAGCAATGGCTTAGTGGCTTCAGCTTGCGACTCCCATTTCTGGAGTCGACCCTTTGCATAACCAATGGACTTACTATGTGCGCATTTAACACTTGTTCCTGCGTGTTGTTCCCACGAGAATGAAAGTGCTCCTATTTCACCATGCCTCTTGCTCATAGAGGACAAATCTTTGTTTTTAATTTATTTTATTATTATTTATTACTTATGAAGTCATGTGGAACATGTCATGTCACGTGTAAGAGTTTATTGCTAGTTCTTCTCTTCCGTTCTTCGCCCTTGATTTGAGAACTGGCAGTAAATGTAATATTAGAAGCATTTTATATATTTATATGGGACTCGATCCACACCAGAACCTCGAGACACCCAGTCTCTGCTATTCAGAGACTGGGTGAGCAATACCCACTAAAACCACCTCGAGTCGAACACAAAGCCGCGTTACAGAGGCTTCAGCGTCGCTCTCACTTTCTACCGGGACCTCAACGGCATGGCAATAACCTCCGGTGCAGAACACACTACATAGAAGGTAGAAGATGGGCATATCTTCTCCTATTTACTCTGCTGCTTTTAACCCTAGGATTCGTCCTGAAGCGCTCCCTGTCTCGTTCTGCTGTCTTCTGTAGCATTACTTGCTCACAGGATACCAGTAGGCTGATAACCTACTTGCAATTAGAAAAAGCAAATAATCACGAAATGGATACAGAAATCAGCATATTCAATTATAGGTGTCGAAGCTTTGCCCGCGTTGTTATTGGTAATTGCGACAAACATTTTCAACAATAACTTTTTTTTTAAAGACAATTCACACCAATTGACCGAGTGCCGTGCTAAGCTGGTGAAGCTTGTGTTATGGGTACTAGGCAACTGATACACATACATATTATAGATAGATAGACATATAAATACATATTTAAACACCTAAGACCTAAGCACAACACCAAATGCTCATCACATCGATATGTTCGTCTCAGCCGGGGATCGAACCCGGGACCCATGGATTCGCAGTCAGGGGTACTAACCACTAGACCAATGAGTCGTCATAATAACTGTTATATTTTAAACAGTTTACATAAAACCATAATTAATTATATATCAAAACACACTATCAATGGTGTTAACCGTATAAAAATCCGTTCAGTAATTCTTGTTTTTAGTTTCGGATTAAATTCGAAATTGATTTCTGCTCAAGTATCAAACGACTGACTACAAAGGCAGTATTAACAATACATTTTGCAGCACTTTTCCAATAAATTACACTTTTCATTTCCGCCAAGCTCTATTCTTTATGGCACTGCAATGGCATTTTATATTTTCCTTTTTAGCTTAACTATAATCTCTTTGACACTATTAGAAGATAATATCTTTATGTTTCGTTTCCATATCGCAAATGACTGGTTTGTTAGAGGCTTTTAATTTTCATACATACATACATTATATGTGCCTATGATACATACTATGACATAACACAAGATAACATTCATTACTAACGAAGCACTCAGAACCACTCAAAATAATAATAATCAAAAAAATATGTAAAGAAAAAAGGCAGAAGGTACACTTAAAGTGTGTAATGTGTGTGTGTGTTGTGTGGCCCTGGCTCAGCATTATGCTGTGGAGCAGACGTGTTTCACAGCTCTGGTCATTCTGCCAGAGACCACAACATTTAGTTTGCGCCTCAGACACAAAACAATAAAAAGAATATAATAATAATAGAAGAAGCAACAAATAATTGTACTGGCTCCAAGTCTTCGTCAACCCCCGTCTTGGCCATATTCTGGGTATCTACTGAGAAAAGCTCCATCGAGCAACTACCACCAGCAGACTAGGTGACCCAAGTGGAAATGGTACACACTCCGAAGAGATTCCAATCGTATCCCCAAACGCTTGATTGGAACCAAGGAAAGCGGAAGCGTGGTAGTCCCAAGTAAACCTGGCATACAGTTGCAGATGAGGCAAAGGGAGCCGGAAAGACTTGGAGCAATGTGAAATACGTGTGGATGCCCTCTGCCCCATCTATGGGTTATAGGAATTTAAGTCAAGTAATTTACTAATCCGAGCCTAACTGCTGTCTTAACTAGGGCTGCCATCTGTCCGGGTTTCCCCGGATTTGTTCTAGTTTGGAAGACGTCCGGGGAGCGTCCGGGGAGCGTCCGGGCGGGGTTTAAATTGTAGGCCGGGTTTTCGATCAGATTAGATTATATTCTTGTAATATAAAGAAACCGTACCTACATGTTACGGCTGTTAAAATTGTTCCTTAGTATAAGTTATTATTACTTTTTGAATTTGATATAAGATTTAAGTTCCTTTAAAACTAAATTAAATATCGTAGATTGTATGGAAAAAAAAAGTTAAACAAGTCCTCATTTAATTTTATTAACTGAGTAGCTAATATTAGGTTTGTTTATCTTTTATTTAATCCCTAAGAAGGTTAAAAAATAAAGCAAAATTACTCACTTGTCGTCACAAGAATTACGCAAAACATTATTATTAAACAGACTATTTCATGCAACAAAAAAGGCTTCCAACAAATTAACGTAAGACTGACGTCAGATCTAGAGTAGCCATACTAGGGTTAAAATAAAAGTTTTTTAAAATAAAAATAAAAAATTAACGTTACGACAATACAAACGTTTTATAATATTAGGTAAGATAAAATAAATAAAATCAGTGGCGCTACAACCTTTTAGGTCTGGGCCTCCGATTTCTGTATCATGATCATTTGTCAATCTGCCTGACACACGTTGACTTTTTGGGTCTAAGGCAAGCGGGTTCAGACTCAAAATAACTTTATTAATATAGGTAAACAAGTACATGTATGAACGTCAGAAAATAATTTAATCAATTGTAAATTTGCATTTACTACCAGTTAGCAAGTCAAGGGCGTAGAGGGGCTAAGAAGAACTGGCAAGAAACTTTCCGCCACTCTTTTTAATCGCTAAGTTTTGAGACAAATTGTTTGAAGTTGAAATTTATAAAAAGCTTTATTGATTAATTTACGTTTAACGAGGGCTTTCGATTTATTTTGTGATAATTCTCTAATTTCGCTTGGGAGTTTGTTTTCCGCACAATGTTTTCCAATTGGTGCACAGCCGTGGATCAAAAGACGACCTCAGTGCTGAGAGTCGCACTGAAGTCACTAGGCTCACTGCTCCAACACTGCTCTTGCACATAGAACTTGTAAACGTTAAAAATATGTTTAATACAAAACTTATCAAATATTCTTATATTAATAAAACTTAATGTATGACAGAAGTATGGTTGTGGCAAAACTGATCTAACTAGATGACACTTATTCCGTGTTGCATGTTTACAACAATTTTTTTAAGAACAAGTAGTCTTAGTGTTACAACTACGCCCTTGAGTATATGTGAATGTGTTTGTGTGCGTATACACACTATATTTGAGAGTGTAAGCGTGCGCTGTGCCTGTGTTTAGAACCCTAGAAAGTCATTCTAAAATATATATGTATACTAGCAGACTCGGCCAAGCGTTGCTGTGGCTAAGGTTTTTATAATATTATAGTAAACTATTCAAGGGAAACGGTAGGAGAACTACGGTCATGGAGACCATCATGCTTTTTTGGTGGTTATGCCATTAAATTGTAGCTTATGTGAAACGTTGGTACTTTCAACAAAGCGCCATCTGTTAGAATTGTGACTGTCAAATAATTTGCAATAAAATAATATTGCGGCTATAAATTAAGATGTAAGCTATCCTATCTTTTAAGTTGGATCAAACTGCACACGGTGTGCAAATTTAATTAAAAATCCGTTAAGTAGTTTAGGAGTCCATCGCGAACAAACAACGTGACACGTGATTTATATATTATTATTATTTTATATATATTAAGATATAAATAGTATCCTCATCAAAATCCAATTCGACAAGCATAATACAGCGTTTTGTGAGTATATATCTGGATAGTTTGACTATCTCAGAATGTATTTGAGAGATTTTATTGACAAGTATTGACTTTTTTCTTGCTTACGGTACTGACGCCATCTCGTGGCGAAGCGTACAATTAACATAGTATTGTCTTTGATTAACATAACCTTTACACATTTAAAGAAAAACGCTTTTTACCGGATTAAAGTTATGTTTGTTATTATAAATTTACAACTATTTGACATAATTTTAAATTTATCCGACGTTTCGCGTGCTTTACAGCGTCACCGTGACCACGCACGCTGTAAAGCACGCGAAACGTCGGATAAATTTAAAATTATGTCAAATAGTTGTAAATTTATAATAATAAACATAACTTTAATCCGGTAAAAAGCGTTTTTCTTTAAACGTACAATTAACATCATAAATTTATTATGAAAAACATAGATTTTTTAATTTATTCGTTGACAATACTACAAATGACCTTAAATTGACAAAAATGCATAATCAATGCAAACAACACATACAAAACAGCACACATAAGGAATTAAATAGGAAAAACGAAAAGCTTCGTTAACTAAACGAAAATTTCCTTTATGACACTTTGAACTTGCCAGTTCTGTATTATTTAATATTTAAGAACTGCTCGTGAATTACCTCATTCCGTGGCTTACCTCAGTCCTGTCCTCAGCATTTTCCATTAAATTGGCCAATATCCTCCAATAATATTCATCTCCAAAGAAATGCAATAAACCACGTCACTTCACGATTAGCACGTACACACGTTGCCTAATTATGACTGTCGCTTTCACAATAATAGATAACACGTGTACCACTGATAACAGCTAAACACCTGTAAGGGCAATAACCCAGCGTAATATGATATACTCCTGCATTGGTACTCTGTAACTTACGAAATTCGTCCTTGGGCATTGAGGTGAGAGTCTTAATAACGATAAATAAAATAAATCAGTGGCGCTACAACCTCTTTAGGTCTTGGTCTCAGATTTCTGAATCTGTTTCATAATCATTTTTAAATCTAATAGGCAAGTAGGTAATCAGCCTCCAGTGCCTGACACACGCCGTCGACTGTTTGGGTCTAAGACATGTCGGTTTCCCCACGATGTTTTCCTTCTCCGAGCGAATGTTAAATGTGCACATATACAGTCCATTGGTGCAAAGCCGGGAATCGAACCTAGGACCTCAGGTTTGAGAGTCGCACGCTGAAGCCACTAGGCCAACACTGCTCCTTAGTAACGACGATGTAACTAATAATTAACTTAAGTGGAAATAGACACGACAAGAGGAACGGAAAAGTGGAGCAACAAAGTATTAAACTGGTGCCCGTACAATTAACTTAAGAAAGAAACTGGATAGACCAGATAAAGGAAACAGCAGGTGCCGCTACAATCTTTTTAGGTATCAGATTTCTGCATCTGTTTCATGATCATTTGTCAATCTAATAGAGAAGTAATCAGCCTCCTGTGTCTGATATACGCTGTCGACGTTTTTGGCCTCTGGAGTTTTCACCGTTCGAGCGAATGTAAAATGCGCACATACAAAGAAAATTCATTGGTGCACAGGCGGGGATTGAATCTACGACCTTAGGAATGAGAGTAGCACGCTGTTTTATTATTATTATACAATGAACTTAATAGCATTCGGCTATAATAAATTAAAATAAATAATTGTGATAAACACTTTGTAATCGTGCATTATCCAATATGGTTTTGCGCTTCAAGTTTCCGGGTTAAATGAACATATAAAAATGTATATTTATGCGTGAGTTGAATAAAAACTTCACATCTGAGGTGCTCTTGTTCTCCACTCAAAGCAAAAACACGGCGTATAAAAGAGTAGGTTTTTCTTTGTCTCTTTTGTAATATCATTTATCTATACTAATATTATAAAGAGGAAATATTTGTAAGTATGTTTGTAACGAATTGGCTCAAAAAGTCTGGGCCGATTTTGAAAATTCTTTCGCCATTTGAATGCTACATTATCACTGATTAATATAGGCTATTTTAATTGCAAGAAAAAAGAAGGATCCCTACTAACGCCCGAACCCAATAACCTTTCTAAATCCATAATCCACCATCTGAGATAAAAATCTCAATCCAAATGTTGTATAAAGTGTGCCACTAACCAATCGACGGATTGTAATAGTCATCTGGCGATACAAGCTATCCTTGTGAGGTCCTATCGGTGTCTGTGGATAGACCTTTGTATGAAAATGACAGTTCAGCTGTGCCAATATTCATCTTAAAGTTTTTACATATTGTTTGACGGGTGATTGCCGATTGCATTTGCAATCCCCCAATTATCTCGGATTACTGATGATAAAAATATGGCCTTACAATTAATATCTTCAAGTGATAGCGATAGTGATAGTGATCTGGAAGGGGTTGGGTGTTGAATACCACCGCACTTTTTGACGATACTAATTATCTAGGAGTGTCGGGGGACCTTCATTGGAACACCTCCAAGTGAGTTTTGCTACAGGAAACGCGTCTAAGTATTTAAAAAAAAATTTAAAGTTTTGTGCAATGTATTGAAATTTGTAAACAATCCGCCATTTTCTACTTTTCTATTGGTTATAAGAGATGTGACGTTCACTTTAAAAAATCGTTTTTTAATTTATCGATTGTTACTAATCGTTTTATTTATTTATCGATTATTTCCTCATTTTTGAAATTTAAAGTTATAGAATAATCAACATTGAAATTAACCTAATTTCGTGTTGATAGATTATAGGGATCCGAAATTTTTTGAAATTATCGATACCTACTCGTCTGTATTTCCTAATTAGTACTTGTATTTCATTGTTTGCAACTTTCTATATTATTTAATTTTTACTAGAATAAAGTGTTTACTTTAATATCCAAAAAGTACCCAAAACCGAATCAGAGCACCCCACTATCCACGTGGTCTTGTCTGTCTTACCCCTAGAGTGTATAGAAATAATCGGAGGCGCGGAGGATATATAATGCCTGTGCTTTAGTACGTAAGGGTGGAGGGGCTGCATTTCCCGTAGCGCCGGAGCTGTCCAAAAAAACAAATATTGTTTAGATCGGTTAGGTTAGGTTAGTATATGAATATTTGGTCGCCGAAGGCGACCAAGAAGCCGGGTTGGGGGGGCTTGAATAAACAATTATTATTTAGATCGGTTAGGTTAGGTTAGTATATGAATATTTGGTCGCCGAAGGCGACCAAGAAGCCGGGTTGGGGGGGCTTGATTAAACAATTATTATTTAGATCGGAGCTGTTCAAAAAAACAAATATTATTTAGATCGGTTAGGTTAGGTTAGTATATGAATATTTGGTCGCCGAAGGCGACCAAGAAGCCGGGTTGGGGAGGCTTGAATAAACAATTATTATTTAGATCGGAGCTGTCCAAAAAAACAAATATTATTTAGATCGGTTAGGTTAGGTTAGTATATGAATATTTATTTTTAAAATAACTGTTCAACTGAAACTGATCAACTATGATTGATTTTCAATTATTTTTAATATTAAAATCGAATACAAAAATCGATTTTCACTTTTAAAGAAATCGATTATTTTTCACATCCCTATTAATTTTATAAACGCAATTCGCAAACGGCCATTTCGAATGTGGATTTTGCTAGAACAGTGTGTGAACAGTCTTACAGTGCAGAATATCCGTTAGAAATCCGTTACTTAAAAAACGATTATTAACAATCGATTAATTAAAAAACGATTTTTTAAAGTGAATGTCACATCTCTTATAACCTATAGAAAAGTAGAAAATGGCGGATTGTTTACAAATTTCAATACATTTCACAAAACTTTAAATTTTTATTAAAAATACTTAGACGCGTTTCCTGGAACAAAAATCACTTGGAGGTGTTCCAATGAAGGTCCCCCGAGACTCCTGCATAGTTAGTATCATCAAATAAATGCGACGACATTCAAAACTGTTACCTCTGGAAGTTCTAGGATTATTATCAGATTCGGAAAGTGATGATTCCAACAATAACGGACCAAGACCAAGACCAAGGCGGATAAAACGAATAAATTTTATGCATAACCTAAACGATACCGACTTCACTTTTAGATTTAGGTTAAATAAACCTGCAGTGGAATTACTTTTGACCGAAATTATGCCCTTTGTACGAGTAACATCGATGCGGTAAGTTTACTAATTGTTTTATAAGCTGCCTGTGCAGAACTTGTTATATATACTTACCTTGTTAATTTTTAACAGAAATAATGGCGTGCCACCACTACATCAGCTTTTATTGACGCTGCGGTTTTATGCATTGGGCACAATGCTAATTTCCGTGGCCGATTTCATAGGCGTTTCCAAATCTTCTGCAGGCAGAATAGTGCGGGACATATCTGTCGCAATCGCCAGATTGTACGATAAATATGTTGTAATGCACCAACAGATAGGTGCAGATAAATTTTATTCAATAGCACAATTTCCTCGGGTTCTTGGTGCTATTGACTGTACTCATATTCGCATCCAATCTCCATGTGAGTTTTTTGTATATATATAATTAATTATAATAATAATATGCTAATTTGCTTTTGTATAAGTATAAATAAGCTGTAAAAAATATTACTTTGTAATATTCTATGATTCAACAATAAATTATTTAATTAAAATTTGCATATTGATTCATTTACTTTCAGGTCTAACTATAGGAGAGGAATTTAGAAATAGGAAAAACTATTTTTCATTGAATGTCCAAGCAGTTTGTGATGCAGATTTGAGACTAATGAATGTGGTTGCTCGTTGGCCTGGCTCAACACATGATGCCACCATTTTTAATAACTCTGTCTTGAGAGGTATACAGTCTTAACTAGGATTTGTAACTCTTGTTTACTTTTAAGTTTTAGTTTCAATGTAATTATTAAATTTAATAATTTCCAATTCAGCCCAATGTGATTCAGGAGCATTTGGTAATCGATGGTTGCTTGGTGATAGTGCATATCCTAATAGAAACTATTTATTGACACCAATATTAAGTCCCGTTTCTGATCATGAACAGAGATACAATTATGCTCAAATAAAAACCAGAAATACCATTGAAAGGTAAGTGTAACATATTAATATTTATTCATATATAATTTTTATAAGCTGTGATGAACATTTTTTTATAGGACTTTTGGAGTGTGGAAGCGCCGCTTCCCTGTAATAGCCCTAACCCTGCGATTATCGCTTCGAACTGTCCAAGCTGTCATTATTGCTACAGCAGTTCTCCATAATATCTGTAGAAGTTATAATCTGGCAGAAGTTTCTCCAGAAGTTGAGTTGCCGCCCACTGATATTGCAGATATCAATGAAGGACCCCAAAATGCAGGATTACATGATATCAGACAGCGAACTGATTTAGTTAATAATTACTTTAGAAATTAGGGTCAAATTATTTTTATTGTAAATGTTAAATAATACACATATATTATAAAATAATAGTTTTATTTTGTTCTTATACTATATACAAGTATATAGTAAAAATACAAGTTTAAAAAATAGTTAGGAATCTTTCTTATATTTCCTAGGAAGTACAGCGAATGGGTTTACAGTTGAGCTTGGGGGGGTCTTTCCATATTGTAGTATAACTATGTATATTAAGTTTGAAATTAAAAAAGATATAAAAGTAATAAAAAACATTAATATTAAACTAAGAACTAAATAGAATAAAATACCTAAATATTAAGACTCTAGCTTCTTGATCTCTAACTCTAATTTCTTATTAGAGCACAAAGTTAAAATATTATTTAACTTAGCATCAAGTATTTTTTGTTTTGTTGAATAATATTTTGCTACGGCTAAGTTTTTTTCAGTACGTCCCTCGTCTTGTTTTTTATTTTGTTTACCTGTAAAACATGATAAATATTTAAATGTGAAAAAAAATGAAATATTTAAAAAACTTCACAAATAATAGTTACCACTAGCTCTAGGAGAGTTAAATGTAAATCTCTTTGATTTATTTGGAGTATGAGCTAGTGTACTCGCACCACCATTATCTACAACCACAATTGGTTCCATCACCAAATCATTAGGTATAGGCAATGTAGTATGACTATCTATCGAGAAAGCTGGCACCGCTACCGGACAACCCTCTATTCCCACAACCTTATTAACTTCATGCAAAGCCCCAGTGTCACTGATGACCTCAGCTGATTCTGCATCAACCCAAAACTCAGCTGGTTCTGCGTCACCCCCAAACTCAACTGTAAACCCATTCACAGTACTTCCTAGTAAAGAGGACACGTGGTCAAGGATCTCATCTGGGGGTATGTACTCCGGTGCTCCACCTCCTGTCTAAAAAAGACAAAATTTATACAATATATACTATGTGTGCTGTCTTTATTCAAATACTAAAGCTAACATTTCCCAACTACAACTAACCTTGATGTGATTCATCCTGATTTTAGTGCTTCGCTTGCGAGAATTTTTTTTCAAATTTTCCCACTTTAATCTCAATTGCTGCGGGGTACGCCGAGTAATACCTACTGTGGCGTTAAATTTTTCGGTTATACATTTCCACTCCTCAATTTTCAGCTTGTTGTTAGAGTAGCATTGGTGGTCTTATTGTTAATTATTTATGCAACGCTTTCGTCTCGTCCTTTGATAAGGGTTTACCTTTAGACTAAAACAAGGAAAAGTGCAAAATACAATTATTACTTGAGAGAAAATAAATCTGTCGCTACACACATTTATTTATGTGAATTGAAACGTTATTATCTATTACACAACTTTATGATAAATATTACTTACCGCTTCAATATCCATATTCAAATTATTAAAATATAAAAATAATATTATATTTCACTTCCGAAAGCTGTTAAACTTTTAAATTTTTTGTAAGATTGTCAAATGTCAGTAGGCGTTACGTTTTACTTTAATGCTAAACGAAAGCTCGATTCCAACAGTTAATTATTTTAACAGATTTTAACTTACACCAGTTTTTAAAATAATTAAAAAAAGCTGATTGTTATATTTTAAACATAGACATGTATATTTAATGTTATTTTACGGGTTTATTTCCTTTATTTGGTTTAAATTTATTATCAAATATGAGTGTAAACTGGGTAAAATGGAACGACAAAGAGGGAAGAGATTCCGTTCTATCCGTCGCCATTAATGGATAGTCTTCGTAGCTTTTGGTTATTGGGATGCAGATAGGAGATCGAGCGACTGTCACGGTCTGATCTCAGATTCTTTTCAATCGGCGATTGTGGATTAATTATTGGGTTCGGGCGTAAAACTACAATGTTACCCAAGGTGTATAAATGCCTATAAAATCTTTCATCGCAAGCGATGCGAAAACTATTGATGATAGAACAAAAAAATGTTCCACAATATTAAAGAACATATCTATATTTAGACAAGGTTTCGAAGATACTGGCAGCGTTTCCCCTTTGAATATCTAGACTAAATTTTTGTCTGAGGTAGCCAGCTCTTCGGTCTCCGTAATGTCGACAAACCTTTTTGCTATTTCCTTAAAAAGCCTTATAAATCGACATCGAATGGGACAAAATATCCTAGCCATAGCCTGTATTTGCATGCTTAAATAAACGATATAATACCTACAATAAAACTTAGATTTTTGTATGTCAAAACGAAACTCAACAGAATGTATCGTCTTCCAAGAATTAGCGTGTCACCATTAAGGCCCTATTCCAGTACGAATTGCTGTGTCAGTGTCTCGGGGCGCAGTGCAGAGCTGGTGCACTGAGGCGCGCCGGCCCATAAGAACAATTAGTTATATAAAACATTAAATTAATGTAATTTTATCAATTTTGTTTTTCTGAAATGGATTACTTGGCTTGCGATAAAATATATCGTGTAAATTTCAAAATCATTTTCGTCATAAAATGAATTCAGTGTCAAAATGGGCTATGCTTGGTTTTTTTTCTTTCGAGCTAAGTTTTTAAATCTTTCAAAATGGATACATAAACTACTCAACTTCACCATATATTTTTTCCATTTGCCTTACTTCAAGGAACGATGATCAAAAATGGAAAGAAACAATGTACGTTTTTTTGGAGTGTGGCGACCAGATCGGTCCTTAAAAAAAGTCCTGCCAAACATCTATTGATCTAATGACCTCAGCGTTGAGATTCAAGTATCAGTCACTGAGGCTGATAAGATAACAACGTCCAGCAGTCTATCAGCGGTGTCTTTGATGCCAACTAGTTTCCATAAATGAAACGGAATGTTTACTTCCTCTGTGAAAAAATAATGTGTTTTGTTTCACGTTCCTCACATCAACACCAACTATGGATACTCAGTTTTGAATTACGCCCGGACATAAAACAACTACTAAGCTTTGACTTTGACGTATCCCGGAATTTTAAAAGGTGTATTAAGAATATCCAAAGCGCTTCACCCGCATCATGAGCGTGTGCTTATGGTGTTACGTATTTAATATTTTTTCCTTTCGTAAATAATTGAACCTTGTTGTTTAAATTATGAATTCCCTCTTTGGCTATATCTTTAGAATAATAGTTTTTGTTGTATATAGTTTATGTTAGCTGTAGGAATACGAAATTAATAAATAAATAAATACTTTGGAGAGGAGGATTTCTAAAAAAATTTAGCACAAACGCAAATGATAGTATGTATTACTATTATAGAAAACGGTTATAGATTAGATATATTTGTATAGAAAAAAAAAGTGCGTGCGTACAAAGTACACATGTCAGAAGTGAAACTTCTTTGGCAAACTAATTTTTAAGTCTTGTTCATATTTATTCCACCCATATCACCTCGACGTTCGCCGTTCCACAACTGAGCGTTTTTCAAGGCAGTTTTTGCCGCGCACCACCACTATGTGGAACCAGCTGCCCACTGAAGTATTTCCGAACCAATTCGACTTAGGGTCCTTCAAGAAAAGAGCGTACCAATTCTTAAAAGGCTGGCAACGCACTCGCGAGCCCTCTGGCATTGAGAGTGTCCATGGGCGGCGGTATCACTTAACATCAGGTGAGCCTCCTGCCCGTTTGCCCCCCGTTCTATTAAAAAAATAATAATAATACAAATCTAAAAATTTAGATTTCCGAGACATAGCGGGATGGATATTTCTAAACGATAAAAAAAATATCTTCGATACTTAAAACTAAAAACTATTTCATAAATTCTATTTACGAAATTTTAATTTTAAAAATAGAATTTCTATAAGGTAATTCGCCCTTCTCACTCTCTTTCAATGGGTCTCAATCGCTCTCTCCCTTTTCTTCGACAAAAACGCTGCACATCTTCGTGACGTTTCCGTAAAATTTCCTAAAAACCTCCCGTAACCTGTAATTTATTATTTTTCGACAATACCTGTACTTTCTTTGGGTCGTCAAATTTAATAGTCAACATGATGTAAGTCTGGTTCATAACATTTTCAAGTTCCCTCCTGCGTATTGTAATTTGTGGTAATAAAACCTTTTTCGTCAAGGGCTTGCTCATAAATCTTTGTTTTAATGAAAGCATATTAATAATTCTCAATATGGATACAAAACTTATATATTACTAGCTGATCCGGCAAACGTCATTTTGCCATGTATTTCATTTATAATAAAAAATAGGGGTTGATCGTAGAGGGGTGAAAATTAGGGGTTGTATGTATTTTTTAATGCTGTATCATAAAAAAATAAGTAATTTATCTAAAAATTAAAAAAAATAATTTATGGGTGGACTACCCTTAACATTTAGGGGGGATGAAAAATAGATGTTGTCCGATTCTCAGACATACCCAATATGCACACAAAATTTCATGAGAATCGGTCAAGCCGTTTCGGAGGAGTATGGCAACGAAAACTGTGACACGAGAATTTTATATATTAGATATTGTTGTTTGTGAGACTCATGTTTTTTAAAATAGTTATGATGAATGAGAAAATGTATTTTAGGAAACAACATTTAGAGTTTGTTATTTTACTTGAAAACACTTTTTCTTATTTATTTTATAAACCAAAATGTTCTAACAAAAAAATCTTCGAATTAAAATTCAAATGATAGGCCAGGACTAGCTTCTTTTCCACAGACTAATAAACAAATTAAATGAAACATCAGTAAACACATAATAGATAATTAATAATCAAAAGAACCTAATCTAAGGAATAATAAAATTGTTATTTTGTATGGTAGTTTATATAAGTTACTTTTTGTACGTAATTGTTTTATTTAAATTAACTTATTCAAAGACTTACATTATACGTATAATTTGTAGGTATTTACAATTTTCTTAACCTACAAAGTAATAATAAAAATAATTAAAAGGAATATTAAAATAAATCTAAAAAGTTTCGTCCCGGTGGCAGTGTCCCTTTAACGCTGGCAGCATTTCCTCGCTGTATTGCGATACTTATTCGTTGAGCGAGGAAAGGACCCGTTCTGGGGTCACCGGTACTATCTACCAGACTTTAATTAGGGCCTGTGCCCTTGAACCCCACGTCCCAAGAGTCTCTACTCCAAAGGGAACAAAATCGAAGTTGGAGGAAAGACTCTTATATTTGTGCCGTTTATTATTTTCTGCCTGCTGTGTGGCCGCCCCAGCTTTATAAATAAATAAATCAGTGGCGCTACAACCTCTTTAGGTCTTGGCCTCAGATTTCTGAATCTGTTTCATGATCATTTTTAAATCTAATAGGCAAGTAGGTGATCAACCTTCAGTGCCTGACACACGCCGTCGACTTTTTGGGTCTAAGACATGTCAGTTTCCTCACGATGTTTTACTTCACCGTTCGAGCAAATGTTAAATGCGCACATAGAAAGAAAGTCCATTGGTGCACAGCCGGGGATCGAACCTACGACCTCAGGTATGAGAGTCGCACGCTGAAGCCACTAGGCTTTTTACAATACACTCTTAGTGTATTTTAGTGTCCTATCATTTTTCTAAGCACACACTTACAAGAGGCTTTAGCTGACGGTTCTGCTGGAACTTGAAGCGACCAGTTAAGTTTCATGAGGTCGAGGTTAGGCATCAATAGACTTTCTGTCTATGTGCGCATATAACACTCGCTCGAACGGTAAAGGAAAACATCGTGAGGAAACCGGCTTGCCTTAGACCCAAAAAGGCGACGGCGTGTCAGACACAGAAGAATGACCAGCTACTAGCCTATTAAATTGACAAATCATGAAACAGATACATACTAATTTGAGATCTAGATCTAAAAGGTGTTGTTTTTGTTGAGACAGGGACTAGGGATAATCGTGATTATCTTGAAGCTCTTTGTAATCGATTTGTTAATACATATTACATAATACTTTCTTAATTTCGATAAAATCAGTATCGCAATGGTAAATTAAAGATAAATATTTTGATATATTTATTATATAAGTAAATTGCATTCAATATGACTGTTCAAAATGGGCTGTTCGGTCAATTGGACAATATTGTATCTCGGTTTAATGGTTTGGGGTGTAAGTATATTTTTAAACTATGATTTATATATATTGATAAGTAATATTAACTTATCTCAAAGTTGGTATCTGCTATATACACTGGATTAAAAAAACAATCTGTGCTTTAGAATTAAAAGGAATAATTCATGAATCCGTGAGATTAAGTTTTTAGTTTTATTTTTGTATTATTTTAGATTAAGGTTGTTTTTTATAAGATTTATAATTTTTTCTTTATTTTGTTTTTTCCTTACTAGGGTTGCCTGGAAGAGATCGCTTGTTATCGATAACCGCCCGTTGCATATGATTTTTATGTATTACGTTAATTATTTTTCTATAAATGTAACTCATCATCATCAACATCAACGGCTGTAGAGCCCCCTATGGGAAAGCCTCCGCAGTTATCTGACGCCATCGCATTCTATTTCTATCTCGTTCTTCTTTGACTCCATCTTCGAATATCCATTGTTTTGAGGTCCATAACTTCATCCCACCAACGCAGCCCTGGGTTACCGGGTTTTGGGGTTCTGTCGTCCGCCATTCGGTGCACATGTATCACATAGTTGTTATGAATTGGACGATGTTGGCGTAGTCAAGGATGTTATAAAATTCTTCATTGTAGCAAATACGCCAAATACCTTCGCAAACAGGAACCAAAACAACCTCCTACAGTACTGATAAACTTAAAAACGTTTTACTATAAGTATCTCTTATTAGAGTTCTTTTCTTGATTTAAAAATCTTCTCTGTCTCTATCAATATTCATAGTTCATTGCAAGACATGCTTTTCTACTGAATAAGTATCTCCTTCCAGATAGACGGTATCCCTTCTCTTTTCATATGAACGATTTGCTCTGTTCATTCTACTCTTCTTCTGCCTTTCACCATTCTATTAGCCAAAATTGTTGAAAAGATGTTTAGCGATTTAATTTGTATATAATCTACTAATATTATTTCTTTTTCCAGGGCGCAGTTCAATGTCAGAACTGCGCGGGACAAACGAATCAAGTTGACAAAAATCGGGATCCCAACACTGGTTCATCAAGGTCTCAATTGATGAATACGCTTTTAACAGTTGCTGCTGCAAATGGAGTACTACCCGATTTGCTACCAGTCATCCAACCATCACTATCTGAATCCAAGGATACGCCGAAAACATTGAATTTGATCCAATTGTCACCGAACCGATCTAAAGAGCCGGTAGTGACTGGGAAACCCCTAGCACCAAGTCTTCAACCCATTGCAACACCATTAAGAGCCTCGCGTTATCCATTTTACAATACACCACTACAGATGACATTCACGCCTAGACTGACACCATCCAATGTGGTTCCAGCATCTCAGGCTGTAGAAAGTCCATACAAAGTTCAACCTAGCGCAGGTATTCAAGCAATACCCGCGACCTGGCAAGCGAACAGATCAGATTGGCTTCAGGAACCACCCATGCCTGCAAATCTGCAAATCACTCCACCTGCATTTATAGCAAACGAGAGAAAAGAAGAAACTCCAGCTCAGTTTCCAATTGATTATGATTCTCTACCCGTGAACTTGCAAATCAATTTACCATCTCAGAATCCACCTCAAATAACTGTGGTTTCAGCGTCTCCTAATCGGGCCCCAGAGGTTTTACCAAATCCTTATCCATACCACCCTCCCATCATTATCGACAGAGGAGACTCTTTAAACTCCATATTGCCGATAATGTTGGTTGCCTTGATAGCCAACGACAGAGATAATTGTGGGTGCAACTGTTGCTGTTCTTGCTCCAAGAATGTGGTACCTATACCATACCCTATTCCATTCCCTGTAAACAGTCCTGTTGTAACAAACTCTAGATCGGATAAATCTAGCAATGATGACGACAAAGATAGATAGGTATATATTTATTATGTTTTATTAAATTATATACTAAAATGTTTTTTTATTTCTGTCTCTGTGTATATCGAGATTTTATTGTCAAACACATGTATGTGTCATAGCTATGATAATAGATACATTTTCATTATACTACGAAATAATACTTTATGAAATTACCACGACCTTCCTAACAAGCAATTAAAAAAAATATCAGTGGCGCTACAAACTTCGTAGGGCCTCCTCACGATGTTTTCCTTCACCGTTCGAGCGAATGTTACGAGACAAAGTCCATCGGTGACTCAGCCGGGGATCGAACCTACGACCTCGAGGATGAGAATCGCACCGAAGAAATTCAACTAGATTTAATTATATTGAAAAGTATTTGGTATTTAAAAAAAAAAACAATATAATCAGGCATCATCTTTACTGACTGATGTATAATTAATACACCAGTCCCGTAAAGTGCGCGATTGACAAACTTAAAAATGATGAACACACTGAACATAAAAACTTAAAATAACTTGTAATAAATAATTATTTTATGACAAAATAAATTTATCTATATTTTTTTATACGCTATTCACGTGACACAAAACGGTCACAGACTAGTCGACACAACGAAGGCGTATCTTGAAAATAATTCCCGAATGACAATTGACGCACAACTTTGACGTTTGCTAATGATACGTCACATGAACTGGCGCCAGAGCAGCAATATGGCGGGTTCTTACGATTATCTATATTTAACATAAATTTTAAAGCAAGTAGTCGGCAGAAGTAAATAGTCGGTCTGAAAATCTTGTCAAATAGGTTTTTAACTTGCTCGTATAAGGTTAAAATGGCGAGTTGTGTGTACAGAGTATACAAAAATATCAAAGCAACAAATGCCAAACGTAACGAAAATTCTTTAAAATCTATTAAATATTATAAAATCAGTTAGCGATTTTATGTTTAATCGTGCTATTAAAATCGCTTAGTTCTACTATATTTTCTTGCTAACGATAAAATTTATATATTTTTTAATAAATTTAAATTCGTTTGAACGCCAGATGTATTGCTATTAGGCAAATGTGATTAGGACGGTAGATGAAATTATCCTGAAACGGAATGTTATGGCCATGCATAATCTCGACCCTTAGAAAAGATGTGTCTATAAGGTTCCACTAAAAATGTAGAAATGTGCCCATAAAATATGTGAAATTGTATTTTAACGTTTAACATTTTTATTTATTTATTCAAGTTACCACATCCTACGTCATACTAAATCTACGATATATTTTACAAAATATTTTATCTAAAATGTATGACAATTTAGGTAAACAACAAACAAGGTTACAAAAAAAAAGGCATAACATAATAAATAAAATCTTTTCAATGTGTCCTTTTTTATTATTGTCCCTTTCACTGTTTGCATGTTTTAATTGTTTTGCTTTGTTTCAATAGTTTTGTCTAAATAACAACATATAGGTATATGTCTTAATATGTAGCTTTGCACTTCTTGCGCTGATTTTATCTATTTTTTTCATCTCACAGTTGCCTGGAGCTATTATTTCTCGAAAGCGATAATGCGCTCCTTTTTATTTCATTTATTACATTATAAATGATATCATTATAGTCAATTCTTATATTATTTTATCACTACATCACATCATTAAAATATATTATTACGTTATCAAATTAATATCTTAATATATATAAATTAAGTGTCACGTTGTTTGTCCGCTATGGACTCCTAAACTACTTAACCGATTTTAATCAAATTAGCACACCGTGTGCAGTTTGCACTAACTTAAAAGATAGGATAGCTTACATTTGTTTATTATTTGACAGTCACAATAATTCTAACAGATTGCGCTGTGTTGAAAGTACCTCCGTTTCACATAAGCTATAATTTGATGGCATTTCCACCAAAAAAGCATGGTGGTCCCCATGACTGGTGTTCTCCTACCGTTACCCTTGATTAGTTTACTACTATGTAATATAGCAAAAACCTTAGCCACAGCAACGCTTGGCCGAGTCTGCTAGTTAATTATAATATTTCAAGCAAATAATCATTATTAGAATAATATTTTTTTTCCAAAAGTAGTATTAGTCGATATAAACTCTAGTAAGAAGATCTTTTAATATTGTTGGTTAATTATTATAAACCTTGATTGTCTTATATTAAGTAGGTACGTGCTTACGTGCGTACCTGTAGATTCGAATTAGTCACTGGTTCGACATTTCGCCATATTATATCTGGAAATCACATGATGGCATCATAACTTGTAAAAAACCAAGTCTCACATCGCAGTTCTTCTACCGTAAGTTGTGATCCATGTATCCAAAGTGAACTTCTGTCTTAAGTTATTACGTAATTAGATAACCTAACAACATCTATATAGCAAGGCATGGCATATAGCAAGATACATAGATAATAGGTGGACTTTAAAGACAACTGTATGGAAAGGACCAAGAGAAAGAAGGAGAAGCGGTAGCAGGAAACGAATGGAGAAAGAGACCCATAGACAGAGTAAGTTGGAAAAAGCTGGAGGCCTTTACCCGTGAAGGGGTTCCGATCGTCGGTACTGAAAGAAGCTAGGATATAGGATAACAAGCAAAAGAATAAAAAATTTATAAAAATGTAAAATAATCTAAGCTGTATATTACATATATATTTGTTTTTGTCATGATTGGAAACAAAACGAGCTTTATTATTAACATAATCTTAGTGACCATATCAATATTACAATTAATAAGAATAAACGGATTGAATGTTTTAGTTTCATCTTATACACTAAACAATAATTGTTTTCTAAATCTGAAGCTTCTGCCTGATAGAAGTGCTTTAGAGTTTTGATGATCAGTCAGTCAGTATGTGACAAAATTAAGCTAAGATTATACCGTGTGTATACAATCGCTGTGTGTTGAGTGTTGGCCTAGTGGCTTCAGCGTGCGACTCTCATCCCTGCGGTCGATCGATCTCCGGCTGTGCACCAATGGACTTTCTTTCTATGTGCGCATTTAACATTCGCTTGAAAGAAGAGGAAAAACGTGAGAAAACCGGCTTGCCTTAGACCCAAAAAGTCGAGAGCGTGCATCAGGCATAGGATGCAGATACTTGTCTATTAGATTGACAAATGATCATGAAACAGATACAGAAATTTTGAACAGAAAAAGGTTGTAGCGCCATTGATTTATTTTATACAATCTTCGAATTCGGCTTCTAATTTAGTCTACAAAATAGCCTAAACTACTTCGAAAAAAGGGTGGCCGTGCCGATAAGAGATACATCTAATCAAAACGCAGCGCCATCTAGTGAGCATTTGGCGTAAACAATAGCTAGAGTCACGTGCGTAATGCGTAATAGATCTATTTGACGCAACTGAGTAACAATAAAACCTAGCCTCGCGATTCGACATTAATAGTACGACTGTAATCCGCAAATATTTGCAAGTTATGGAAATTTTCATCTGGTATTCCCTTTTGGTCTTTGGCCTGACACTCTTTCAGGTAAGAAGAGATGGAGGAAAATACTCTGAGTAGGCAAAATTAAAAAACTCATGATGTTTAAATAAATTAAACTCTTTGTTTGAAGCTTAATTTTGAATTTTGAATTTGAAGCTTCGTTTACATCAGCTTAATATAACTATGTAAATATAAAATTCTCGTGTCGCAATGTTCGTTCCCATACTCCTCCAAAACGGCTCGACCGATGCTTATGAAATTTTTTATGCAGATTCAGTAAGTCTGATAATCAGATACTATATCTTAAACCCCTAAGTGATAAGGGGTATCCACCCCAAACATTTTTTTTTTTTAATGATACAGCATACAAAAATACATTTAACTCTTAATTGTCACCGCTCCACGATCAACACCCATTTTTTTATCATAGTAAATAGTTATTTTTATTGAACTAAAAAAATGTTTCCTAGAAATAATATACATGGCAAAACGACGTTTGCTAGTAACTAATATAAAATTGGGGGTAGGTAGTGGGGTTGTGATAGATCGACAAAAAACTGTTACTAATATAAGGGTTTAAATCTAAGTGACACTTCTGTACATAAATAATATAATTGTATAGGTGATTATCGGAAACGAGAATGTAATATTACAATTTATAAGTGTGGGAAAAACTAAAGGGCTCATATTGGCTTCAAGTGTGCGACGATTGCTAGTTTGCACTTCTAATTATTAACTGAAACATATATATTACTAGCTGACCCGGCAAACGTTTGTTTTGCCATGTATATTATTTTTTAGGAAAACATTTTTTAGTTTAAAAAATATAATCCACAATAAAAAAATAGGGGTTGATCGTATAGGGGTGAAAATTAAGAGTTGCATGTATTTTAGTATGCTGTATCATAAAAAATGAAAACAATTTTTTTTTTCTAAAAATTTTTGAGGTCGACACCCCTTATTACTTAGGGGCTTGAAAGGTAGATAATAGCTGATTCTCAGACTTACTGAATATGCATAAAAAATTTCATAAGAATCTGTCAAGCCGTTTCGGAGGAGTATGGGAACGAACATTGTGACACGAGAATTTTATATATTAGATATATGTGACTAAATCGCATCCTATATGTTGTGTTTGAGATTTATAAATGTTCTTGAAAAAAAAAGGTCAAAGCATTACAATTTAAGAATATTAACCCATTTCGCTTTCAGGAAGTACCATGTCAATTCCATCCTGGCCTGATGCCAGCACGCACTGATGACGACCTCGGTCTCATATTAACTGTCCTATTACTTGCCAGACAAAGGAATTCGAACATGAACAATTGTAACAGACAGAGGAAGACCATACCCATACCATATCCTGTACCATTCACGACCACACCCATCATCAGGTCGAGGGATAGAGACGACAGAACAGGGAGCAATGAGGAAACTTCCCAAGAAGATTCCAAAAGTTTTGATCTCAAATACAATCCTGTAATAGTTGCCGAGTCTGAAGAAACCACCAATTAATTGAAGCTCATAGAAAGGACGGAAATACAGTGTCTACACTGTTTTAACTGAAGTACTCTATCGTTTCTTTCTTTCATATTGTGTTTATGCTGGGATGAAAAGGGACACAGCATGTCCTTTAGAGTCTAGACTCTTCGAATCATACCTAAAAACACTTGTAACCATGAATGCAGTGCGTTCTACTCTTTATAATTTGTATCTGTAATTAATATATTTGGTCTGTGAATAATTTTGACGTTTTCTACCAAACTGTGTTTAGATTTTGACAGTTATTTTCTAAGCTTCTCTGAATCTTACCTGAAGCTTTGTAACTATATAAATATAAATTGTTTCTGTAATTAATGTACATATTTAGTCCGTGAACAATTTTGACGTTTACTTTTTAACAGTGTTTATGCTGTGTTATTACTTAATAAGTACTTTCCGTTTATTTTTGTAAATGATTATCTTATTATAATTTAAATCATATTATTGTATTTATTTAACCAACTCACAAATCAAAACAAAATTACATATTTAAATAAACAAATTCTATAATTATGAACCATAAATAAACACTTAGATATTGATATAACATATATTATATAGAACAGAGTTTTGTATGTCTGTGTACAAGCCAAGTACATTTTGCTTATTCAGGCTTTAAATTTTATAAGCGTGATAATTTAGGTAATCGCCTAAATAAGCAAAGCAGATCCCCGATGCACCAATAGACATATATATATATATACTAGTAGACTCGGCCAAGCGTTGCTCTGGCTAAGATTTTTGTTATATTACATAGTAGTAAACTATTCAAGGGAAACGGTAGGAGAACTTATGTGAAAGGTAGATGACAGCTTATGTGAAACGTTGATAATTTTAACACAGCGCCATCTGTTAGAATTGTATCAAATAATAAACAAATATTTTGCAATAAATTAAAATTGCGACTATAATTTGAGATTTAAACTATCCTATCTCTCAAGTTGGATCGAACTGCACATGGTGTGCAAATTTGATTGATATCGGTTCGGTAGTTTAGGAGTCCATTGAGGACAAACATTGTGACACGAGATTTATATATATTAAGATATATATTACATTCGCTCGAACGGTGAAGGAAAACATTGTGAGGAAACCGGCTTGCCTTAGACCCAAAGTCGACGGCACAGGGGGCTGATCAACTACTTAATTTGACAAAAGATCATGAAACAGATACAGAAATCTTATATGTTTTTTAAATTAATTAATATAGAGTGGAAATAATATTCTCTTATTAAAGCCATCCCCTTGACTCAGAAACGTAGTATAATAGGATTTATTTATTACAAAACTAGCGACCCGCCCCGGCTTCGCACGGATGCAATGCTGATACTAAATTCAAAGTGCTATAAAGTATAGGGAGAACCGCGGCCTCCGACGCGCTGCGTCCCGCAATTTTTAAATTTGTAATATCTTCGAAATATTCATTTAAATCATATGCTGTAAAGGGCCATATAGATCTATATTAAATCAACAATGCATTTAAGGTATTTAATTGGATAAGGATTAATGCTGTGTTGGTTAAAATCGCTTCGAAAATTAGCCATTATTTGTCGTAAAAAGTAAATGACAAAAAAAAAATATTGTGGGATATCCATAACAGATAGACATATACCATCACGGACTTTTCTGTAGACCTTTTCAATGTGTACAATACTTAGTACATTATTTTGATAAAACTCGTAGGGTTCAGCCTGCGTTTGCAATGTAAGCGGAAAAAATTTAATTATTTACGACATCACATTAGAAACCTCAAAAATAACAGTACTTCTCCACTATTTAATGGATGTTATTATACATATAACCTTCCTCTTGAATCACTCTATCTATTAAAAAAAAACGCATCAAAATCCGTTGTGTAGTTTCAAAGATTTAAGCATACAAAGGGACATAGGGACAGAGAAAGCGACTTTGTTTTATACTATGTAGTGATATCCGTGGACAGTAACCTGGCTTACATAAATTAAATATCTATATTGCAATGTTTTTATATTATTAAATAACACATAACGGTTTATGTACGCCTTCCTGACACAGTTCGACGTATGATTCAGACTTTGTTGTATGTCTAATAAAAATTTGTTTAAGACATACTTTCCCTTTGGACTAATATAACTCTAAGCGATATATCGTTTGCATTTATGATATTTAACAATCAGGTTGATTGCAACAACGTATACCTAAATTTAAATTTCGTGTACCCGAGATACTCCAGGAATCACATCGTCCCATTTGTAATTTTTAGAGGAACGTTTTGGCCAAAACTCACCGATATCCAGATTGAGCATTCTGATAAACGAGCTAGGTCTGAACATCCATAGCACCCCTCACCCTTAGAAATCAATTTTTTTTTAGTTTTTATTATTTTTTGATGTGAAACTTCTTTACTGTTTATTATTTAATATGCATAGTAAATAAAAATGCCGCGTGTTGTTACTTTTTATTATCGAAGAAATACATTAAAAATTAAGTTTTTAATTTTTATATATATATTTATAAGAAATAACAAAAATCCTTACATATCTTCCTTTTTCCCTCCCCCACAAGTCTCGGAAATCTAAAGTTTTATACATATATATATAAATATGAACAAGACTTAAAATCTAGTTTGCCAAAGAAGTTTCACTTTTGACATGTGTACTTTGTACGCACGCACTTTTTTATCTATTTTTATTTACCTGTAAGCTTGTCACATTAAATTTGGTGGTTTGTTTTTCTTGTACCAATTTATCAGTGTGAGCGTTGGCAAGCATTTATAAATAACTAGCGTACCCGACCGCGACGGTGGTTGTACCGCAATGCAAACGAAAAATAATTCGGACGGCTCAGACTGGGAATCGAACCTAGACCGTTTGGTTACGCGAAGCTCTCCGAGACTCTTGACTAAAAACCAGCTGTTTAGTTGCAGTACAAATAAATAACCTAGATTCCGACTGCAGCGCCATCTGCCGGGCTGATTCATTCAAAACGGTCCAATAATAATAAAAAATAGGCGTTTATCGTAGAGGGGTGTAAATAAGGAGTTATATGTATTTTTGTATGCTGTACCATAAAAAATATTGTCTAAAAAATAAAAACATTTTTTTGGGGTGGACACCCCTTATCACTTAGGTGTTTGAAAGATAGTAGCTGATTCTCAGACTTATTGAATATGCATAAAAAAATTCACAAGAATCGGTCGAGCCGTTTCGGAGGAGTATGGGAACGAATATTGTGACACGAGAGTTTTAAATATTAGATAAAATTAATAATACTATGTCGGTTTCCTCACAATATTTTTCTAACAAGCTTTCAAATGCATAATATTGATTTTGTAATATCTATTAGATAAATTTTGCTATCATTACATTTATCTTTATCAAGAACGTGATAAAAAATTAAAATGCAACATAAGATAACTCATCAATTACATAATAGCGCATACATAATATATATCAGTTAGTACTGATCATAACATGCGCATTTCATTTATCTTAACCATGGCGTCGGCCATATTTTTAACGTCGTTTCTTATATATCTACACACATATGTAAGTATTGGTGTTTTAACACATATTTATATAATCCTAACAATCAAATATACAGTATTTTTCTAACTTACATAGTAATAATAATAATAATTAAAACAAATTTAAAAAGTTTTGTCCCTACGGCAGTGTACCTTTAATATAATAATAGTTTTATTCAAATTTTACATATGGCGTCATTATCTGTCAACCTGTCTACTAGAAGTAATTATTACGGGAATCAAACCTGATTTAACAATTGTTTAAACCAAATACTTAATTCGGAACATGCGTTTTTAAATCAAATTTAAAAAATAAATCAGTGTTTCAACAAACCTATTTATTAGGTCTGGGCCTCAGATTTCTGTATCTGTTTCATTTGTCAATCTAATAGGCAAATAGATTAGCCTCCTGTGTCCGACACAGGCTGTCAACTTTGGGTCTAAGGCAAGCCGGTTTCCTCACGATGTTTTCCTTCATCATTCGAGCGAATGGGCAAATAGAAAGTCCATTAGTGCATAGCTGGGGATAGAACCTATGACCTCAGGGTTGGTTGTGGGAAACTATTAAAATAAAATAAAAAATTTCAGATCTGCTATGGACAACCGAACTTTTTCAATCACCATAACTTCCAGAAACAGCCCGGCGTATCTGGTTTGCAGATGAATAAATCCATGTATCCAAATAATGAAGGAAAACCGAAACTTCAGCAGTTGCTGAACTCGCAAAACCAGCCGGAGAACTTCGAATCTATGCAACCCATGACGCAATTACAGCCTGTGCCACAGACTGTTAACCAGAACACACCAGCTTTTCCAGTAACATGCAATCGCGCTGGAGCCGCACCTGGATCTATGGATGTACCACAGCAAGCCGTTCCAAATTATGTCTCTCAGGTCTCCAGACCAACACAATATTATCAACAGCCCCAGTTTGCTATTCAACAACGACCCGCTCAACCAACCCAACATTACAATCCACCAATGCAGAATTACTTGGAACCAGCCATTGTGATGGAACAGCCACAATTTCCACCATCTTCCGCGAGACCATTCTACGGGTATGATGGTTTCCAAAACGGAGCTCTCTCATACCCTCAGTACGTCCCAATGATACCACCATACCCGAGTTATCCAGTCAATACAGTTATAGCCGATCAAGGTTCTCAATCGTCAAGTCTTAAAACACTTCTTCCAATCATTCTTAATTTACTAACGGAGAAAAGCAATTGTAATTGTAGATCGTGTGACTGTAAATGTTCTAAAAACACAAGTGGTTATTGCAAGAAATATCCCCTCAGTGAAGATGGACCGGAAATAGAAATGTCAGAGGAGATAGAAACTATTAGACATGTTAGAGAACCAAAGAAGGCTGGGAAATTGAAAAATGTTATCCCCGATAGTGCAGAAGATGGTGAGTCATTGGGGTCTCGTGAGGAACATGAGGAAGAGTAATTTAATTTTATTGTTTTAATTAATAAATTATTGTTTTACAACATTAAATATAATTTAATTGATGATGTTTTGTATATATTTGTGGCATTAAAATAAACGTAGAAGATCATTGTAATCTAAATATCAAATTGTTATGGAAAAAAGTCTATACCGATAAAAATGGTTTAAAATTGAATTTTAAATAATTATTCAAAAATACAATGCCTACTTCCGAACCTAATATTCAACATAGGGTCCTTCAAGAAAAGAGTGTACCAATTTTTAAAAGGCAAATTGCGCGCCCGCTGGCAATGTATCTATATCACTTATCATCAGGTGAGCCTCCTATCCAATTGCCCCCTCCCTGTTCTAAAAAAAACTTACCACTTAAATTGAAAATGAAGTGTAAGAGAGTAATAAGTTTCACGACAATAGGTAAGCTAAAATTACGTCATCCGACAGTAACTAGTAAAATTCTAAAACAAACAATTATGTTAAAGACACTTTTATTTGAAATCTATTTAAAAACAATAGTCATGAGATAAAATACTGAAATAACTAAAAAATCTGACTTTATTTGTTAAAACTATAAGCTTCTCAATCTTGTATTTTATTAATTACGTACCAAGTTACGTATTAAAAAAACAACGAATTGTCAACCACGCACGTCCATAGACAGAATGGATTGGAATAAGAATATGCTATGGGAAGATGTTGGGGCTGGTAGAGCAGATTCATAATGTACTAGAAAAAAGGCAGATCAAAAGCATATTTGGGGAGCATTATAAGAGTGGAGGAAGCGGAGTTTTTTTATACAGAACTGGACAGACATTTGCCCGCAATCCCAGGTGATTTTAAGTGAGATCTGGCCTATTGGAGGGCCTGTCCAGGTGTTGCCTATTTAACCGCTTAAATCAACCCATACTGTCTAGGGAAGATGAAAAGGGGCAAGGGGACCAATCCTCAAACTCAAATCTTTATTGCATTCCTTATGTTCAAATTTTACCCGTTTTAATTTATTACAATAAGGGCCTTGGTTAGGCACAGCAATGTTGTGAGAGGGCATGCTTTATTATAGTTAATTATATTCTCATACATTTTTATTCTTATAAGATACATTATTTATTTGGTATATTTGCTTTGGTTTCACGTTGCGAAAAGGTACTTAACATTATTAATAAACTTAACTTTTATACAGAAATTAAAGTCAGATACTCTGTAACAGTGAAGTTATGTTTTTCATTTTCAAATTTTCTGATAATTTGTTATATATTTTTATGGAGGAGGTCAATGGTCCTGATTGATGTAATTTTAGTCTGGATGTAGGTGGAATCAGTTGGTTTTTACGAGGTCTTAGTGAGTAAAGGGTTTTTGTATCTTCCCTTTTTATATACATGTAATGAAATGATATTTCATTAATTTGAATTTGCCGCGTTACAAGTTGTCTGTAAAAGTTGGTAGGGGACGCGTCGGAGAGACGCGCGATTGAATGGCGGATGACGTGCAGATTAATTTAAGTGCATTGTATTATAAAAAGATAGATTAAAGGATAAGTGAACATTAAATGTCGTTACTTTGTATTTCAGGTGAGAATAATTGTTATAGTTAGACCATAAGTGCATTGTATTATAAAATGTGATGAAGAAAATAAAACCTTTGTATTTCAGAGAAACAATTTCGTGATTCATTTAAAAAAAATCCTTAATAATATATCTTATATACATATTAGGATATTTACGAATAAATTTACATGCTTCCTATATATGCTAGGTAGAGTAAGGATATTGTTCCGAATGAAGTGCGGCTTCTTCCTTTACTGTACTATTTTGTTACCCAGTCTGTAACCGGCTTTAAGATATTTTAGCCAGAAATATGACGCATTTATGGCATTGTTTAAAACACTTGTGAATATAATACGTATGTTAACAATGTATGTATTGTTGTCTTCCATTTATCTGGACTTTTCGTAAACGGCGCCATTTATATAATAATAAATTGTGCGTGTACTAGGTGTACACACGTAAGAAGTGAAACTTCTTTATGATCTTATTTTTCGAAAAATGATCTACTATATGCAACTTTACAGAAATTCGTTAAATTAGATAAATAGACCAGTCAGTCAAGACAATTAATTCATAATAATTCCAAAAGTTTTCAAATTTTGATGTAAGGTCGGGAGTGGTATTAAAACAAACTATAAAATTTTGCAACCTGCTCTGCGGTCCGGAACATTGTTAAAAATGCAATAAATGATAATTTGCTTAGTTCTTGAGACCAAAATTCCAAAAGTTCTGCAAAGTTGGAGTGGTGTTAAATATATTATTTTACATCACGTGTCAAATTTGCAACCAATTTAAGTGTACGGAACATTATTTAATTAATGTTGTTCTTTATTAAACTGAAGGAAAACGTTCCAAAAGTTCTGCAAATTTGACAGATATATCGAAAATAAAATAAATAACAAAAAATGTTCGGTACCCTTAGGTTGGTTGCAAATTTTATACGTGATATGAAATATTATATCGAAAACTTCCCCAAGTTTGCAGAACTTTTGAAATTTTTTTCACGACCATACAGCAAAAATTAATTTAATTGCAATTTTAACAATGTTCCGGACTGCGGACAAGGTTGCAAAATGAGATTTATTGTCGTCCCAATGTACCATTTACTTGACCGAAGTTTGAAAACTTTTGGAATTATTATCAAATTTTCGATTTCGAATGTCTATAATGACTGGCCTAAAAGTTTAACAAAAGGTTTTTATTATCATAGACATGAATACAAATATTTCATTTTACCTTATTACTACGAAGATTATTATAGAATTTCATTAATTGTAATAGAATTATTACTATCATTGAAAAACGTGACGATTTGCTACAAAATTTCTCCCATACGTCGATAAAGAAGTTTCATTCCAACGCCGATAAAGAAGTTTGACTTCAAAAAGCAACATGGTGCGTAACCGAAAAATGTGACGCGTAACGAAAAAATGTTACACTAAATTTTTTTTCCAACCTCGATAAAGAAGTTTCACTTCAATAATTTAAACAAATAAAAGAGCCAGTGGCGCTACAGTGGGTCTCAGATTTCTGTATGTTTCATGGTCATTTGTAAATAGTCTGGCCATAAAAACTTTTCTTTTTTTTTCAACGTTAATTATTTCGAGACCTCATCTATTATATATATTTAAATAGAGTTTTAAACAAACATGTCGATAAGCGGGTTATAATTATTTTTATGTCAGGTTTATTAAGTTGTAATACTAGATTAAGATTTAGTGGAAGTGGTTTTATCTTAAGAATATTTTAAGAGTTTAAACGCTTGGGTTATCGCAATCACAATGTTATTGTTATCTGTTTCTCAGAAACGTTCTCACGAAATAAATTCGCAATAAGTACAAAGAATAATTTATTTAATGAACTCAATATATTTTAGTATCTTTCAGGACGCTTGTTAAACGGCACTGTTTAGAGAAGGTAGAGAACGTCTAATTAAGTTAGTTGGCTGCGACAAATATAATATGACCAAAATCCTCGCTGTATAATACTTATTCCTTGAGGAAAGCACCAGCTCTGGGGTCATCGGTTGTATACAGAAATTTATCCCCCCCTTCTCCTGCCAGCAAAAGTAAGCAAAGCTGTCAAAAATAATAATAGTACATAAACGTATTAATTATTTGTAGGAATCGTCGAAAAATCATTTCGTTTTCAAGCATAGACAATGTGTGGGTAAATTGTGTAAAAAAGTAATTAATTACCGTTGACGTAATCACCAAATACGAAAATCAAAGAATCGAGAATCACTACCACGCTCTAACGTGATAAGAAAATGCGCGCATCCTTACAGTGGAACAACTAAGTGAGCAAGTGCAAGAGTGTGGCTGTTTATTTTTTTTTAATGAGGTGAAAATGCGCTTACGCAGGCCCGCGCCTTTGTAAAATGTTACGATGCGGGGCGGGGATAATGGTAACTTTTAGGTATAAAGAGTCACTAGGTTGTCACCAAACGTTTTACTATACTTGGGCGCTGTTACGGGGCGTTACATGGGGGGTCAATATTCTCCAAAAATTGCGTGACATAATACTTGAACGCTCCCTAACCCAACCAACAAAAAGCGTAGAGGTGACGGGGCGAGGGGACGCGACTTGTGTAGTCGAGAGTGTGGATGTGAAACAATGTGTAAACAATGATTAAATTTCGTTTCAGATTCAATGTTAAATAATCGAAATGTTTGTTTTCATTGTATAAAAATTAATCTTTAGAATTGGTTTTATTCAAATCTGTTTCAATATTTAAACATAAACATACACCCACACTGTTAATAGATTTCTTTAAACATTTCCTATGTTTGCCAAATACATATACTGATAGTTTATTTTTGTGATACTCCATTTATCAAGGCGACAAAATTTTAAAATTATGAAGTAAACTCCATGTCCCTAAATTTAAGGGCAAACCTCCTAAAGCAGTGTTTCCCAAAGTTGGGCCCATGCCCCACAGGGGGGCAATACTACTGTTATTTGGAATTTGAATTTCCCTTTTTTAGTATTTGTTTTGAAAATTAACTTACTTTTTTTTATATATTACAGGAGGCAGACGGGCAGGAGGCTCACCTGATGTTAAGTGATACCGCCGCCCATGGCCACTCGCACTGCCAGAAGGCTCGCAAGCGCGATTAGTTGAAACTGCTCTGGTTAACTCTTTTCTTGAAGGACCCTAAGTCGAATTGGTTCGGACATACTTCAGTGGGCAGCTGGTTCCACATCAGTGTCCGGCAGAAACTGCCTTAAGAAACGCTCAGTTGTGGAACTGATGTCGAGGTGATACGGATCGTATTTTGTATTCTGCCTTGACGTCTGATGATGAAACTCAGCTTCTGGTATTAGACCGAACAACTCCTCTGAACACTCACCAGCTTGCATAAACGTTCGTCGTAGGCACTTACTATTTATGCGAAAAATTCAGACTTTATAATTTTTCGCATTGTCAATTACGAAATAATAGGCAGATTGCACGCAACACACATTGCGTTGAAGTACGCGGAAATTATGAAATCTATTACTAAATATGATAAGTAATTGATAAAATTTGAATAAAACAGGCTTTGTGCGAACGGGTTCGTCAAAGATGTCGTGGATTTGCTGTACCCTGCTTTTGCTGATGAGTTTTAACGTAAGATTTTCTATACTATAGCATAATTTTTTAAAGAAGTCATCATCTAGAGTAATATTTTATTTGAGTTAAGAGCCAACATATGCACTATATATATATATATATATGTATAGCGCACTTATATAAGATATTTAAGATTCAGGATGATAATGGAATCTCTTTGTTAGCTTTAAGGGCCTTTCCAGCTCAGCTCGGGCTGATTTAGCGAGCGTAGCTCGGCCTGAATGGGCGTCTTTCCCGCGACTAGGGCAAGGGCGTCTCCTGTGACTCGAACCTCGGCTTGGGCCATCGCGAGGTGGTCAATCGCCTGAAGGGCAGGACGGAAGCTCACTGGAGTGAGCGAAGTCCGAAGTAAAGGCCTTCCCCGGTGAAGGATTTTTATCCCAATCAGATATTTTTATTATTATTGGGGCACTCACCGATATCCAGATTGAGCATTCTGATAAGCGAGCTTGGTCTGGATATCCATAGCTTCCCGCACACTTTAAAATTATATTTTTCTTTATCTTTTCACTTCGTGTTTGTTGTTTGCCAATAAGGTCTTGTCACATTAAATATTGTATTATGTTTTCCTTAAGTAACATAATTAATAAATTGTAAGCACTGTAAGGTTTACTTCCATTTTCGGAGTGAGTGTATAGCAATATATATAATATGTATAATATGATGATTATCTGTTTTGAGAGATATTACTTTGTAATTTGAAGGCAGAAGAGTTCCTCTTTGGAGTCTAGCTGGGGTGGTAGGATGGTATTTTTGAAGTTATACTTCTATAGGCGCGTTATGAAATATTGATGAGAGTGAAATTTTACGATGCGCGCGCACCGTGACACAAAATTAACAGAATGAAGTTGCCCACGGAAGATGCTACGGCATTGGACATAATTTAAAAACAACATTCGAATAATAATAGAATTTATGTTACACTTAATGTAAGAGAATAATAATAAATATTTATTTATTAATTTAAGTTTTCAAATGTAAACTGAACTTTATTGACTATAATGACTCCTTTTCCAGTCTTTGATTATTTAATTGTGATTAATTATTTGCATGCAATCAAAAACTATTTTTAATAATGCCAAAGAAGTATAACTTCTTACGCGCGTACATAAGTAGGTACTCGCACCCTTTTTTTTATTAAATTGTTGTATTTTTGTAGAACAAGTTGCCCCCAATCGGGCAGGAGGCTCACCTGATGTTAAGTGATACCGCCGCCCAAGGACACCTTCAATGCCAGAGGGCTCGCGCTTGCGTTGCCGGTCTTTGCATGGCCTTGTTGTTATTGATAACGGTGTCGGTAGTTTGTTATTTTGGTTCTTCAATGTTGGCTCTTCTTAGTTGAGTAAATTGTGGTAATTTTTCTCATTATAGTCCTTTTTCTCTTTTCTTTTATAATGTTTCATTATGTCGATTATTATTTTAGGCAAGTGGTTGATTGGACTTCTGTAACACATTCGAAGCCTTAGAGAATGAGAGTGAAGATCGTAATAATAATAATAATAATAATAATTTATTTATTGCAAGAATATGGTACAAATGCTAAGGTGATACAATCATAAATCGTTCGCATATTCTGCCACACACGATGGCGCGCAAATTCGTCCCAAAGAATTTTACAATATTATTCAATGCCAATTCCTATATTATCCAGCCTATTATATTATATACATTTCATCATTAATTTTATATCATTTACGGTGTTTCATGCAAATAATCATTTATTGAATAGTAAACTTTATCCAAAAGCAATTCACTAAGTCGCTTTTTAAAGAATCTAGACGGAAGATCTTTTAATTCTTTTGGTAATTTATTGTAGACTTTAATTGCCATATAAAAGCTGTTTTTCCGAAACAGTTCCAGATTGATTTTTGGCACAGCCAAATTCTTCCCATGTCTACTTCTTACTTCAACTTATACATTCGACTTAAAAATATGTATGTTTCTGTGCACGAATAAGGATATCTCTAAAATATAAATACATGGAAGAGATAAAATTTTGAGCTTCTTAAATAAAGGTACGCAACTATCAAGACAGTTTGCTCCACAAATTGCTCTAATACATTTCTTTTGAGCCTTAAATACCCTATTTACTTCGACTGAATTTCCCCAAATTATAATTCCATATCTAAGTATAGATGAAACATATGCATGATAAGCAGCTAATACCGTAGCATGGTTAACAGTTTCCCTTAGTCGCTTTAACACAAAAACAAAACTGTCTATTTTGTTCTGTAATTTTTCAATATGTGACTTCCAACTACAAAATTTATCTATCGTTATACCTAAAAATACACACTCGTTCATTATGTCTAGTTTATTGCTTTTATATTGTAAGTCTAATTGTGTTTTAGAGTTATATGTCTGAAAATGGATTATGTTAGTTTTGGTCATGTTTATTTGTAGATTATTGGAATTCATCCAGTTAATGGCGTCGTCTAGAGATTTAATTAAATTGTTTTTTAAGTCTTGTTCGTTTTTACTTTTTATTATAAGTGTAGTGTCATCAGCAAATAGTATACAGTTCTGGTGTATAGCATCTGGAAGGTAGTGCTTTTGATGGAAGGCTTTCGACTCATTCTTGGACTAGGTTTATATTATTATTCAAGATGATTAACCTGCTGGTATATTACAGATATCAGTATTATCCTACCCTGGATGGTACGAAAATGCCCCCGTCCCTGGTTACTATGGCAACGGGTACCCACCCATAGTGGTGAAATCGGACGACAGTTTAAAGAGCATACTGCCGCTGATCCTTCTCCTCCTCATGGATGGAGGTGGTCAAGGGTGTGGTTGTAATTGTGATGACGGACCCATACCTATGCCGTTTCCTATACCAATACCAATTAACAGTCCTGTGATTATGTGAAAGAGTGCATGGTCAATAACATAGTGTATATAAATCTGTTTTGTTGAAACTAATAAAGATTTTTAACTATTATTTTCATTTTATTTATATATTCTCCCCTTTCAATGGATAGGATCACGGATCTCCACTTACGGTCCATACCTCTTTTCATCCCCTTTCATCACATTCACCATGCTCATGATATGAGTACTTTCAACTTTTTGGATTTAGGATTTAGTTCAGGTACGACAAGGCCTACCCAAGACGACTTTACCATCCACGTGCGACTATATCTGATTCAATATTATCAATGTTTTAATCAAGGTCATATTTAAGGTTTAGCCTGTATAGGTCAGGACACTGTAGTGACCAGGTTGCGTACTTGGGCCACGTGTTGCAGCAGGACCGCTATCGCCTCCTTCAATTAGTCATAATGGGTAAAATCCAGGTTAAACGGCGTGTTGGTAGAAGGAAAAATAAAGGCTTCATAATGATAGGGAGTGGACGTGACGGGACAGAGTTTCTGCATCTGGCACAGGAAAAGAGATGCTACACGAGAACTGATGGCCAACATCCAGTTGAGAGGCACCAAAAGAAGAAAACAAATTAAAAATATCCAAACCTTTACTGAAGTGCAGATATGAACTTCTTACCTGCAACAAGAAAATTTAATTAATAAAGGTAATACAGTCTTCATAGCTCAGTGGCTAATCGTGGATTTGTACTCCACCTATTGACGAGGTGTTACACTTTACACTTGTTGAAATATAGGAAAACAAAAAAAAAATATAAATTTTTTTTTTTGTTTGATTTTGTAAATTTTTGAACCTTTTTGTAGTAAAATGTATTATGTTTTCCTTCTCTGGCTATATTTTCAGTGTAACTGTTTGTTATTATATATAATTTATGTTGAGATATAGGAAAACGAAATATATATATATATATATACGTACAGTTAGGACAAAGATCATCTATTTAATGTTAAAAAACGTGTTTTACCCCATAACCCATTGGGGTAAATACATAATCATAACAAAATAAGACGTCTTTAAAACCTATTTAATATGTCCCCATTAGAAAGCAGTTTTTAAGGAGTTGTAATTGCGCCTACGCAGATGAATAGCGAACTTGACGCGGGGACTGTGGGGCTGGTTCTACACGCAAAAGCCTCAAAGGGGTAGCGAGACCCGAATGTAGGATTACGAAATACATAAATAAATAAACAGAACTACTTGACTTGTCGCTGTTAAAGAATACGTGCCGATGATCAAAAATTTTCGTTACGTAATTATATTATTTTGAAATAGTTCCTATAAAAAAGGAACGCAATTGAAAATGTGTCAATATTTCATAATGGGTCCACTGGTGATATTGTTTTCTGTGTTCGTCTGTTGGGAGGTAAGTTTTTAAGATAGGTTTATTTATTTCGTAATCCTACAGCTAACAAAAAATGTATATAATAACAAACAATTACACTAAAAATATAGCCAAATACATAATATTTACAAAAGGGAAATAACAATAAAAATTATTAAATACATTTAACTAAGTGATGGCTGTGTTGTGTGATGTTGTAAAAGTGAGGGTAAGTGCGTGAAGGTGAGCAGTGTTGGCCTAGTGGCTTCAGCGTGCGACTCTCATACTTGAGGTCGTAGGTTCGATCCCCGGCTGTGCACCAATGGACTTTCTTTCTATGTGCGCATTTAACATTCGCTCGAACGGTGGAGGAAAACATCGTGAGGAAACCGGCTTGACTTTTTAGGTCCAGGCCTCAGATTTCTGTATCGGTTTCATGATCACTTGGTAATCTAATAGGCAAGTAGGTGATCAGCCTCCAGTGCCTGACACACGCCTGGCTCGCGAGTGCGTTGCCGGACTTTAGTATTTAAACAACTTGCTTCGAAACGTAATGATTCCCAAAAATCAAATTTAATTTATTTTTTCTCGGTGAATATGTTTATATATACAGATATATATTATATACAATATATTAAATTATGGAGGGTCCGTAGCTACAGCCGAAAGCGGTGTTGGTGAGATAGCCGCTCTAAGTACTCGCCATCAATATGTATGACGCGCCTAAGCAATCGATATAATAGACTTTAAGTTCTAATACAAGAAAAAGATTATGTAAAAGACGGTCAGTATGTCGGCCCTACGCCTCTCAGGCCCCCAAGGGTCTTCAAAGAAGAGTCTTAACAACAGTACGACTCTGGTATGTCCAAAATGATATGAAATTTGTCATATTTAGAACTTGACTCAGCATTCTTCTAATTAAGGTCTGACAGATACTTAACTATATTTTATTTTAGGGTTATGCAGACGCACAGGCGCGTGTAGAATACATGAAAACCCCCTCCATCACAGCCACACCCATGGTCCAGCAATGCCAGTTCGTCATCCCAGCTGTCATCAAACCTCTTCTATCACCGGAACCGGAAGTTCCTCACGCACCCGCAGTACCCGAGTACCAGCCCTATCCAATGCCACCAATAATCATCAAAGAGGACAACAGCTGGCAACATCTGCTGTACTTTATGATCTTCGCCATGAAAAATAGAAACTGTGCTCCACCACCCATGCCATACCAATATCCGATGCCTGGTTACGATAGATTCTGTAATGATGCTCTTCCATATATGCCCTATCCCTTCCCCATGCAGAACCAAGGCATGGACACGATGTATGATGATGAACCGGAGCAAAGAGATAATGAAGTAACTTTAGTGATAAGAACTGATAAATGAAATACTGAATAAAGACTGTTCGATATGTATTCTTTTATTTCGTTCCATCATCAGGTCAAAGCAATAATAATAATATAAAATTTGGGAACCCTTTTAAGTAAATTATACCAGTTTTTCTATTAAAAAATATTCAAAGTTGTAATAGAAAATGGTATGGTAACTATTTTTTTAAGTTAACTTTGCAATTGCAAAAAAATTGCAATTGCCTTTTCTTTAATAAATAAATTAATGTAAAACTACCTAAAGAAATATTACTTTAAGTATACTTCTTAATTTCAAGCAATAAAGACCCCATCAAAAAACCAACAGTACAATAAATAATAATAATCGGCGCTTAAACCCATACCAGCTCTTGTCCTTTATTTATAAGTTACAATTAAAATCACCATCACTGTTACATTAAAGAGTAACATTGCTGTTTTAAAGGCAAGGAAGTGATCAGCCCATTCCTGACACTGTAAATTTTAAGGCCTGCGTAGGGGGAAATGAGCTCAAAACGCCCAAAAAGGGCAGTCGTAGCAGCCCATAGACACTCATTTTAGTGGGTGCGTTCCCGGCTTTTATACGTTTTCCTTCACTGTACAAGAAACTTCATTGAGCATAAAAATAATCTAAAGAAGCGCATTTTTATTTTATTTCGGAAATAATACCTTATCAATAATATAGAGACGTTGAAATAATGTATAAAATCAAAATACAAATGGAAAAAGATAGTTAAGATGCATAATGTTTTTTTTTTATAAGTTTCCCATTCATTTATTCATAATATCACGCCTTCTTCCGGAAGTAGGCAGGTGTCACGAGTTTCTACTTCCTATGGGCCTGTCATACCACGCTCCCTTCCTCTTTAAAGTGCTCGTCCGTTATGGGTCAAAAAGTCAAAAGTCAAAATTCATGTAGGTAACACAATGTACACTTATAAACGTCAAAAAATACATTAAATGCTTCTAATTTTACATTTACTGCCAGTTTTCAAATCAAGGGCGTAGAACGGAAGAGAAGAACTGGCAATAAACTCTCCGCCACTCTTTTTAATCGCCAAGTTTTTGTTTTACACAATGTTTGTAAGGCAACCATTACACCATGTTCAACATGACATCTTAAGTAATAAATAATAATAAAATAAATTAAAAAACAAAGATTTGTCCTCTATGAGCAGGAGGCATGGTGAAATAGGAGCACGCACTAACATTCTCGTGGGAACAACACGCAAATACATAGTCGAAGCAACTAACATCACCGCATACACGAATTCAAGTACGACCAGTAGCACCCGTTCACGAGTATGACGCATGGCCAGCCGTCGGCCAGCATGGGTACTTGTAACTTGTCCCTTCTCTAGTCCTGGATTTGGTCCAGGTACGACAAGACCTACCCAACACGATCCACGGTTGTCTTGTATACCCAACTGACCCGCTTCTCATTCCTTTCTCCATGGCCAAAGCACCTAAGCATTCCCTTTCGTATCATTGTCTAGTCCTCTTTTAACGCACACTTCTCTAGTATCTATTACTTATTCACACACATACTCACTTATATAATTGATTTATTAAAAAAAGACTTAATAGAACAGGGGGGGCGAACGGGCAGGCTCAGCTGATGCTAAGCAATACCGCCGCCCATAGACACTCTCAATGCTAAATCGTTGCCGGCATTTTAAGAATTGGTACGCTCTTTTCTGAAGGACCCTAAGTCGAATTGGTACTGAGTTATTTCAGTGGGCAGCTGGTACCACAAAGTGGTGGTGCGCGGCAGAAACTGCCTTAAGAAACGCACAGTTGTAAAACGGCGGACGTTGAGGTGATACATCGATGTTTTTCAATAAAAAAAATATTTAATCCTATGTTTTAAATATAACCCGAAAACAGTTCACGCTCTGCGTCGGTCATTGACGCCAAATGCAGTCTGCATGCAGATGTTTAAAACAACATATTGAGAAAAATACACGTAACAATGACATATTATATACATATATACTAACTGACCCGGCAAACGTTTGTATTGCCATGTATATTATTTCTAGAAAACATTTTTTTAGTTCAACAAAAATCACTATCTACAATAATAAAAAATAGGGGTTGATCGTAGAGGGGTGAAAATTAAGGGTTGTATGTATTTTTGTATGTGATAAAAAAAACAAAAAATTTTGTCGAAAAAATAAAAAAAATTTGGCCACAGGGACCAAATTAAATTTGTTTTAATGTTCTATTTTTATTATTTATATGTAGATTGAGAATATTGTAAATATACTGTATAAAGACAGTTTTTTGTTCACATATGACGGACAGACTTGACTGACAAAAATAACAGGCGGATAGGCCAACACTGCCACATTATAATGACGTACTCTATATAAGGGTGATTCTCTTATAAGAGGTAACTATGATGGCAATCTGTTTAAAAGTGTTTTTGAAGTGAAACTTCTTTATCGGGGTTGGAAAAAAATTTAGTGTAACATTTTTGCGTTACGCGTCACATTTTTCCGTTACGCGCCATGTTGCTTTTTGAAGTCAAACTTCTTTATCGGCGTTAAAATATGACATATAGTATGTTTTTGACTTTGAAGTTTGACAACGGATTTGTAAATTGTATGCTAGGCAGTGTATCAAAATTTACTGTGTTTAAAGAAATAGTTTCTAATAAGGTCATAAAGAAGTTTCACTTCTTACGTGTGTACACCTAGTACACGCACACATTTTTTTAATATATATATGTTGCTATTTTGTGCAATAAATCACATCACTTTAATGTCCGTTATTAAATAACATTACAATTAAATGTGTAATTAAAGCACATTTTTGTAAAACTCGTTATATAGTCTCTACCCTGGCCTGTCCCCTTACCGGTTTCAGCTTAACTAGCATACAATACATACAATATTTGTATTATTTGCTAAACCAAACTATGTTTACCACAAATTTAAGCAAATATACTCTATATAATAGAACATGGAAATTTAAAAAAAAATTACGTGCTAATATTGACACATAGGGTAATTTCAAAATAGTTAGTGTATAAAAACAATAATTTTTATTCAATTTCATACACTAAAAATGTCTATCTTTAAAGTTGCATTCTGTTTTTCTTTACTTCTCGCCTTACAGGTAATTATATTTATTACTTTTTTTATGTAACAATATTGGTGTCTATGAAGGCTCGCTAGTGCGTTGCCCGTCATAAAATTTATGATCTGTTTAGTTTAATGCGTCAAAAACTGTTTTTATCCTTCGTTAGTATCTATCTCTTTCAATCACATCGAAACATAATTTGATAGAAAGAGGCGAAAGATTGCTTTTATGAATATGTTGCTATAAACGCCACGCCATCTTTTGCTAAAGTTTAGTAAACGTTAATTTAAGATAAAATTTAACGAAATTATGTTTTTCAGGCAGTCAATTGTCAGATGGGATGCAATTGTGGGCCATACCCCATAATATACCGTGAGAAAAGCAATGATTTAGACGTTATACTGCCGATACTGATGCTGGCTATGATGGACGACGGTCCCTTTGGGCCTATGCCCCCAATGCCTCTTCCATATGCTGGTCTGAAAAATAATGGTGGATGTGGGTGTGGTGGTTATCGGTGCTAAATATACAATACTTAATGTGAACTGTCTTTTTTTTCAATTGAACTAGACCACAGGCGAACTCTATGGTTTCATATATAGAGTATACTTACTAGCAGACAGGCCAAGCGTTGCTGTGGCTAAGGTTTTTGTTATATTACATAGTAAACTGTTCAAGGGAAACGGTAGGAGAACACCAGCCATGGGGACCACCATGCTTTTTTGGTGGTTATGTCATTAAATTGTAGCTTATATGAAACGTTGGTACTTTCAACACAGCGCCATCTGTTAGACATCTTGTGACTGCCAAATAATAAACAAATAATTTGTAATAAAATAATATTGCGGGTATAAATTGAGATGTAAGCTATCCTATCTTTTAAGTTGGATCAAACTGCACACGGTGTGCAAATTTGATTGAAATCGGTTCGGTAGTTTAGGAGTCCATAGCGGACAAACAACGTGACACGTAATTTATATATATATATATTAAGATATACTAAACTATTACAACAACTTCATTCGATTTCAAAAAAATCGATTCGAATTCCATATAATTTTAGTATTTATTTTTTTTCAATTTTAACTGTTTTTATTTTTCTTTCAACAAAACTATATCATTGACGAACTCTATGGTTTCGTCTATCACAAACTATTTTATTCAATTATATATAATAAATGAAAATTTAAAAAAAGCATGGTGTAATTTTTTATAACATTTATGTTACCATAATCGTCAAATATTTTAGAAAATATAGCTTGTAACATACTGTAGATATAGCATTATGTTATGAACTTTATTAATTAATATTTAAAATATTGCAATCAACAAGAAATTGATAGGAAAACTAAATATAGCAAGACAGAAGAGAGAAAAAGGCTCTCACATTACCTCTAATTAAATTATCTAATTTACCTTGAGACATACTTTAACTAGCTTTATTTCTGCGGTTTTGACCGCGTTGCGTTGTGATACAGCCCTCCATAAATAGAACACATATCTTCAATTCTTGAGATAAGTAAAATGCTTTATTAAGACATACATATTGTTACGAAGACGGGTCGACTACAATGTTTCTAGATTTTTCCACTAGTTAGAGAACTTTTCAGCAGGCTGAAATGTGATTTCTGACCGTTTCAGGAGAAGGTCAATCACATATTAGAAAATCGTAATTTACATAATGTCACCCTAGTTTTCAGGAGCCTGAAACATTTTTTCAGGCCGTTTCAGAACACGTGTAGTCGAATGGTACACTTTTCAGGAAACCCGTTTTCAGGCGTTTTCAGGCCTGGTTATACCCCTTTGATGAAGGAATGTTCTAGAACGAATTTTCTAGGTGTGGGACAAGGACGGAACGATACGCGAGAGAGAGGGAATATCGGAACCTTCTCGAAGCTAGACCGAGCACTCTAGAACGCCGTACGACAAGGACGGAGCAATGTGCGAAAGAGATAGCTAGTACGCACGTTCTAGAATTGTGCGATCGCTACTCAGTTGCACTGCCGCCTAGAGAGTTCTCGAACATCGCTCCCAGGGATATATAAGCGAGCCGAAACGCGACCGATTAGTTCAGTTTTGAATGCGATACCAAGCGATAAACACCGGAGTGACAAAGTGCGAATATAGTGAAGAAAAGTGAATACAAGTACTGTGTGAAGTGCGTGATATTAGAGTAATTAGTGACAGTATTTTGTGTGTGTATTTAGTGAATTTTTGTGCGTAATTTCAAGTTTATAGTGTTAACAAATTCCTCGTAGATTTAATTGAAAATAAACCCTTGAAGAGATTTACGGCGTTTCTATCCGATCCCCTAGCTCGTAACATTTTGGTGTCAGAAGTGGGATAGAAAAATGCCAATTACTCCGAGGGAGAATCAAGAGGAGTTTGTGGCCGAGTCTCCAGCTGCGGAGGGAGTGCAGACAAGGGCACAATCAGCACGCGACGCCGCCCGGCGACAAAGTTTCGATGCGAACCGCGGGATGGGCGAAAGCAACGATAGCAACATCCTCCTTGCCCTGCGCCAAATGATGGAAGAACAGGCTCAGACACGTCGTATGATGGATGAACAGGCACGTCGTCAAGAGGAACAGGCACGACAAATGATGGAAGAACAGGCACGACGTCAAGAGGAACAGGCCCGTCATCAGGAGGAACAGGTTCGGCGATTGATGGAGGAACAGGCTCGCCGTCAAGAGGAACAGGCACGCCAAATCGTGGAAGAGCAGGCTCAGACACGTCGTTTGATGGAGGAACAGGCTTGCCGTATCGGAGAAAGATTAGGAGACCTAAAACAAGAAGTAGATAAAAAAATCGAGAACTTGGAATCTGATATGGACTGCAAATTTTCGAAACAGGACAAACGTATTCTCGGATTAGAACAAGAGATGCAGTGCCTGAAGACCAAAGGTGTCGTAACGACTGTAGCACCATCTGGAAATCTGAAAGTACCTCCCTTTGACGGTACATCTTCCTGGGGCGCGTACAAAATACAGTTTGAGACTGTGGCAGAGTCAAACGGGTGGAATGACGATCAGGCTGTCACCGCCCTTATTATGGGACTGCGAGATGAAGCCCTCACCATATTAGATACCAAGACAGGTAAAGTGACGTTGAAGCAACTGCTGGATGCCCTGGAATCACGGTACGGAGACGCACATTTAGAGCACGTCTATAGGGCTCAATTAAAGGATAGAATACAGCAGACAAATGAAAGTTTGCAAAAATGGGGTCTAGAAATAGAGAAGCTGGTAAGGAAAGCCTACGCATCCTTACCAGATGTAGCAGACAAGATATTAGTGCAAACTTTTATTGATGGAATAAGAGATCGTGAAGTCAGGTTGAGTGTGAACCTTGGTCACCACAAGAACCTGAAGGATGCTCTAGCCCATGCGTTGGAGGTGGAGGCGATTCAGAAAGATTCTCGACCTTACCGCATTAGGGCTGTCACGGAAAAAGCAAACTCGTGTCAACGTGGACCAACCTGTTACACGTGTGGGGAAGTGGGGCACATGAGGTTTTCGTGCCCAAAGAAAGACTTCCGAGGTGATGTGAAGGTTAGACGCGGGAATACCTTGGTTATCGACGGAGTAGTCAATGGAACTAAGTGTGACTTAACACTAGACACCGGAGCTTCACGAACCGTAATCAGATACCAACTTCTGAAGTCATTTTATGGAAGCCCTTCTCGAGGAAATGTACAGCTTGTTACAGCTACAGGTCAGCGTATAACCGATCGGGGAGAAGGTATCGCAACCTTCAATATTGGTGGAAGATTTTACAGACACAAGGTTGTTCTTGCCGACATAGTAGATGACTGCATAATCGGGTTAGACTTTATGAAGCTGTACAATTGTAAAATAGATCTGGAAAAAGGAATCTTTAAGTGTGGAGAACAGGAAGTTTGCTTAAAAGGACACTCTACAAATAGTGGTTTTGACGTCTGTAGAGTTATCAATGTGGACGGACAGGCCAGTAATCAACAAGAGTGGAAAGTTACTGAGACCTATGAGGAAGCCTTGTCAAGACAACTATCAAAGGCAGAGGAACAATTAAGGACATTTAGGAGTAAAGAGGACTCTTATGAAGATTAAAGAAATATTTTATTGGATACACTATCGTGAAGATGTTGAAGACTGGATCAAGAAATGTAAAGATTGTGCAGCTATTAAGGATTCGCAGACTCGGTCTCCATGGGAAAGGATAACGGTGAATGAAAGTGATGATGCTCGGGACGAGCATGTCTAAGGAGGGGGTAGTGTTACGAAGACGGGTCGACTACAATGTTTCTAGATTTTTCCACTAGTTAGAGAACTTTTCAGCAGGCTGAAATGTGATTTCTGACCGTTTCAGGAGAAGGTCAATCACATATTAGAAAATCGTAATTTACATAATGTCACCCTAGTTTTCAGGAGCCTGAAACATTTTTTCAGGCCGTTTCAGAACACGTGTAGTCGAATGGTACACTTTTCAGGAAACCCGTTTTCAGGCGTTTTCAGGCCTGGTTATACCCCTTTGATGAAGGAATGTTCTAGAACGAATTTTCTAGGTGTGGGACAAGGACGGAACGATACGCGAGAGAGAGGGAATATCGGAACCTTCTCGAAGCTAGACCGAGCACTCTAGAACGCCGTACGACAAGGACGGAGCAATGTGCGAAAGAGATAGCTAGTACGCACGTTCTAGAATTGTGCGATCGCTACTCAGTTGCACTGCCGCCTAGAGAGTTCTCGAACATCGCTCCCAGGGATATATAAGCGAGCCGAAACGCGACCGATTAGTTCAGTTTTGAATGCGATACCAAGCGATAAACACCGGAGTGACAAAGTGCGAATATAGTGAAGAAAAGTGAATACAAGTACTGTGTGAAGTGCGTGATATTAGAGTAATTAGTGACAGTATTTTGTGTGTGTATTTAGTGAATTTTTGTGCGTAATTTCAAGTTTATAGTGTTAACAAATTCCTCGTAGATTTAATTGAAAATAAACCCTTGAAGAGATTTACGGCGTTTCTATCCGATCCCCTAGCTCGTAACAATATATATAATATATCAGTCAAATAACATTGGTAAAATAAATATGAAAACATGTTTTATAGACAATTCAATTTCATTGTCTTAATTGAAAATTAGCTATGATCTGAACAACCAAACCATAAAAATCAAATAAACATAAATGGCAATATATTTTCCTAAGCACAAACGAAGACGGCTTGACAGATTCGTGTATTGTTATTTATTCCTCTGAGCAAGGTTCTACTGAGAAGAAAATTGGGAAAAATTGCACGGAAAACCTAAAAGCCAGCTCGAAAAGCGAACTGTCTCCAAAAGAGTAGCATAGCAAAATGTTCCATATACTGTTATGTTACCAAAAAGGTAGGCTAAGTAAAATCATATTAAGGCGAAACGAAATTCGCGGGGGCTAAATTATAATTCACACACAAAAACAGGTAGACACACACATACATTCACACCTACCATAGTCAATTAAGTGCTTCTAAACGGTTTCTTAATTCCCTACTGTGGTGGCTAACACAAAAAAAAGGGTGCGTGTGTACGCGCGTAAGAAGTTATACTTCTTTGGCTTTCTTTATTTTTTTAAATATTAAATAATTAATAATAAATATTTAACGTTAATAATTTAATCATATTTAATATTTAGTATATTATTAATTAATATTAATAATAATAATTATTATTATTTTATTATATTATTCATCCAATTTAATAACAAGGTATGTTTATTGTTTCATAACTTTTTAACTAAGTAACAATAGGTCTGTGAAAAAGCATTGCTAAATTTCTTTGAAAAAACGATTAAAACTCCTTTATTTGTTTAAAAGGTCATTATGGTCATTCAAAATTCTTGGTAATAGCTGCTAACTTCACGCATATTCTATTTCTTTTTACTTGTAGATTGTCTTATTCCCATCTCGCTCGCGTACGCTATAATCACACTAATAATTTTGTGTCGCGGTGCGCGCGCATCGTAAAATTTCACTCTCATCAATTTCATAACGCGCCTAAAGAAGTATAACTTCCAAAAAAAATGTGGCGGGTTTTGTAATTCAGTCGGTGGCGGTAGTTGGAGGGATGTTCAACCAAATGAAACTCTTTAAAGCTGGGTGTCAACTGTCATAATTCGGTTGCGACGCTAACAAAAAAATTGTTTCCTTAATAACAATTTTTAATTGTTTATAATCGTTTTTTTATATTTTTATTGTTTAAATGATTAGTTAAGAAATATTTTTTTTTCTAAAAATCATAATTGACAGTCCTCTATAAAGTAACAAAATAAATTGTCCGTGTACTAGGTGTACACACGTAAGAAGTGAAACTTCTTTATGATCTTATTTTTCGAAAAATGATCTACTATATGCAACTTTACAGAAATTCGTTAAATTAGATAAAGTTTAACAAAAGGCTTTTATTATCATAGACATGAATACAAATATTTCATTTTACCTTGTTACTACGAAGATTATTATAGAATTTCATTAATTGTAATAGAATTATTACTATCATTGAAAAACGTTACGATTTGCTACAAAATTTCTCCCATACGTCGATAAAGTTTCATTCCAACGCCGATAAAGAAGTTTGACTTCAAAAAGCAACATGGCGCGTAACCGAAAAATGTGACGCGTAACGAAAAAATGTTACACTAAATTTTTTTCCAACCTCGATAAAGAAGTTTCACTTCAAAAACTAACTTGGCTTATTTAAGGGTTCTTAAATGTAAGTGACACTTCTGTTACCTATAAAGAATATAAGTGTAGTCGACCTATTGGCGATTATCGGAAACGAGATTTTATATTACAATTTATGAGTATTATTTAGTTATAAAATTAGTTACAATTTATGGGAATAACTAAAGGGCTCAAATGTGCGATAAATAAAATCTGAATATAGCGAAAGTGAATATTGGTTTTCAATGGTTAAAAACGGTGAAGAAAACTTCCCGATGAACCAGCATTATGGAAACCAGACGGGTCTTACAGTTGGCCTACTACGTACTGAAAGTCTTGAGGGGTGTAACCCAAGTGTACTCCAAGAACTGGGTTTCTTAGTACCTTTGGGATGTGTGCGACGGCGAAGGCCTAGGTTATTTGCGATACCAAGGGCAAGAACCAGTCTGTTGCACAGATCCCCGTTATCAAAGACGTTGCGCCTACTGAATGCTGTCTTCGACACTATCGACATATTTATATGTTCGCAAAGTGGATTCACAGCAGCGATATTGTGTATATTATGTGTTTAATATTATATAGGTACTTTATTATATTTTATTGAATGTTTCTCGACATTATCGTATTGGCATAGTCTGTAAGGATAATGTATGTATTTATGTTATAAATAAATAAATGCTAGCCACCTATGTGCTAGCGTGTGGAGGGCGTAGTTGGCTTGTGGCGCTGTAGTATCCCCGTATGTAAAAGTTCGATACTTTCTCTAGTTAACATCTAATGACTAACAACTTAACCAATTTGTTAATGACACTGGAAGGAACCAGCATTTTAGATACAGGCTAGGCCTAGTTTCAGCGTCACAGAATTGTATTATGTATAAGGTTAAGCAAAATGAATGGTAACTCAACGATTCGTTGTCTATTATATATTTACAACCTTTAGCATGTCAGTACAAAATTAAATTTGTTTTGCATCAAATAAAGTATTTTTTGCGTAGACGGACTATGGTATAGATCAGGCATCAGCGTACAGCGTGTGAGATAGCGAATGATCGGCATATGTCATATTTACAGTTTTAATTCATTGAAGAATTGCTTATTATTGACCAAAATACACATTCGAATCAATAATTCTTGAACAAAGTTACTGAGTCGTGACAAAATAAGCTACTTACCGATGAAATATGTTTGGTTCTTTACTTTCACCATAGCTTTTACAGCCAATTATGCAACAATTCACCACGACTGACACTTTAAATACACCTCTTATAAGGTTTTATTGTTTACCACCAAGGGCTCGGTGGTAAACAATAAAACCCGATACGCAAATAGAGACAGAAAAACTGATACTCTGTTTCGCTCGCACTTAAGTATTTTATGTTAATGCCTTCTCTCTTTATTTATTATTGTTATTTTAGAAGCTCATCTAGTTCTATACTCTATCTACGATTTTTTGCTATCTTTGACATATACCCACGATTCTCGATTTGAATCTGTGGATCTGTCAAACTAACTCTTTAGACGTGACATAGCGTAATAATTAATAATATTAGGTAACACCACATCTAAGAGTTTGCTTTCGCATAACGTAATTTACGATATGAATAGAAATTGCGCATGAAGATTTCACAATAATTTGTAATGGACGCTATAAAATGACATTTCTTTGATCACAATTTTATTAAAGTACCTACTAGAAATAGGTTAACACTCCATTGTTCTCTATTCTTATTATTGTTCTATTAAAACTAATTGCGATATGATTTAAATTACATGATGATATGTCTTATCTGCATTATCGTTTTCAAAGTAAGTTTCTTTATTACATAATTGTTTATGTTCATGAAATATATCAGTGGCGCTACAACCTTTTTAGGTCTGTTTCATGATCATTTGTCAATCTAATAGGGGAGTAGATCAGCCTCCTGTGCCTGACACATGTCGAATTTTTGGCAAGGCACGCCGATTTCCTCACGATGTTTTCCGTACCCGTTCGCCGGGGAGCGAACCAATGACCTCAGTGATGAGAGTCGCGCGCTAAAGCCATGAGGCCAACGCTGCTCTGTTGTTTATGTTTATAGTTGTACAAGGTTTTAATTACATAATGTAATCGATATTTGTATGAGACATCAATCAAGAAAATAACATAACTATTTTATAAAAACCAACTTAGAAAAAGGAAGATTATAATTTACACTTTCAACAAACATGACACTTTTAAAATGGATGTTTTCTAGTATGTTCGGTGAGCATATGGTCCCCGTTTGGGTAATAATAATTTAATTCAGTCGTAATACAAGATTTTAAATGTTATAAATTATGTAATGATAGTATACCAAAATAATTAAATCTTTTATTTAAGGGCTTTTGGTACATATTTACCTAAAATAAAGCTGTTATATTAATAACGCCGAATTAAATGTCCTGTTAAATAGTTTGGACACGGCCAATATATCAATTAACGAGATGTTTAATATATGATTTTACAGAGCTATGCCAGTGGCAGCAAAGACGTGACCCCATATGCTGGTGAACAATGCGGAGTTCGCTATACGAGATCAGTCGAACACAAAACAATCCCTCTCCCGGACATCACGTTTCCCGAAACCTCCTATCCAATGACAATTTTAGACGCAAAACCATATTATTTCGCAACTGAAGCGCAGGATAGTATTCTGAGCCCATTTGAGAAGGATGTTCAAGAGTCATTTAAGCGTCTTGAGACCAAAACAAAAGTTCAATCCAACGTAATTTTTACAGGTACTTCTAAACTGGAAAAAGTCAATATATCTGAAACTTGTGATTATGTTATAAATAATATATCTCAAACACAAGATTCTATAAATAATACATCAGCTACATTAGATGAATCTTTCAGTGAAACAGATTTTAATGATACAATAAGCATATTAGATTCAATAGAAACTGATTTCATTAATGAATTGCAAATGGATGACATAGACAGCAATGAATCTGAGTTAGTTGAAATGTCATCAGAAGATTCAAAATCATGGATTATAGACGAGAGAAGTGAAGATATATTTAATAATTTGATAAAGACAAATACAGATAACGAATATAATTTCACAACCGATTACGAGGAAACTACCATATTACCAATGTTATAATCTGTGTAACTATTTATTTATATTTGTTCCATTTGGAGTAGAGACACTTGGGCCGTGGGGTTCAAGTGCACAGCTAATTAAAGATTTAAGTTGGCGCCTGGTGATACCGGTGACCAGAACTGGTGCTGTCCTTAACGAATAGGTATCGCAATACAGCTAGGAAAATTAAAGGTACGGCCACATGGACCAAATTAAATTTTTTATATTTTTTTTTATTTTAACTTACAACGTTAAGAATATTGTAAATACTGTATGTTAATAAATTTTTTACAACCTTTATATACATTTAATTCTAAATTGTATTGTTTATTTTGTTAATAAATGTCTACAATATACTTTTTTTCGTATCCTACTAATAATTTGTATTGCAGTTCCTGTCCGCTTTCCAAATAAATAAAACATAAGACTTTTTGAATAAATTTGTATAATTGAAATTAGTTTTATACGCAACCATCCATTGTGTAGATTTATTGTTACTAAAACAATTGAACTATTACAAAATACATCCTTTGATACACGATTACATAAATACAAGTAATAGGTCTATATGACATCGATAAGCGAAGTATTTAGGTAACCTACCGATTTCCTAGGAAACTCAATGAAATATGTGTTATAAATAATTGCGATAAAACTAATTTTTTACACTTGAAAATGGCTGTTCGGGAAAAGGTCGCCTTATACTCAATTATTCTCGTACTGTTTGCGGTAAGTTTTACGTCATTTATTTATATATAAAACACACATTGTGTTCTACAATCATCTATATGTTACAGATAAAATATGCAAACAGCTTGCCTAAAAATATGGCGAAGAGAGCGAGACCGGGCGTTAAACCACTTTTCAGTTCAACGCCAGCTCCTTGGACTAAGCAGAAAACCCCACGACATCAAATATCAAAACCAAACCAACAGGACATATTCGAAAAATTTAACTTCCCTGAAATACAATACCCATCAGCTTCAACACCAAACACTCCGTTGTATTTTCATGACATTGAAAATAAATTTAAAGATACAGCATTGAAGGGAACGCCCAAACGGAAAGTGGAAAAACAAAGACGAACTCGGAAGTTGGAAACAAAATCAGTACAGGGAAATTCGAAAGGTCCTGAATTTTCATCAGCTCCAAGTTATCGAGACGTAGGCACCTTCCCTGACGTAGAATATCCCTTAAACAACAAAGATATCTGGCGGCCTAATTATTGGAACTGTCCACCTAAGACCTTTTCACCTTCGACAAACATCACTAAATCTAGAAGACGAGGGATACACAGTACAACGAAATCGACAGTGAAATCAAAGAATAATAACCAAATAAAGCGTCTATCCACCTTAAACAGAACTAACAGGAATCATCCAGGTGTTAGGGAAGATAATAAACGAGTAGAGTTACCTACAAAGAAGCGATCACACGAGCCACTCTTTGATTATTCATATACGGCCACGCCTACACCAGATCTGTCGCCTGAAATTTCAGCGTTGCGAACGAAACTTGCATCAAACATAGCACAAAAAGCCGTATCTTTGATTAAGGATAAAGTAAATTCTAAAACTTCTAAAGAGCCCACATTTGCGTTACTTAATGATCATGAATTAGAAGAGATATTATTACTCCCACGCAACTTTAATAGCCACTCTTTGATGGATTCTATCAAAGTTGAGCCTCCAGTAAATGTGGATACATATAAAACAACTGAGCCCGCGATAAATATGTTTACTATCACAGAAAGTCCAGAGCTCCATAAATTAAATCAAGCGAACACATTTGGAACTGATAATACAAATTTATTACCCCTGAACGATATAAATATAGACTCATTATCACCACGTGGATCTCACAACGATACAAACAGATCAATAGTTGAACATAGTGATGACGTTATAGATAAAAGTGTGAATAATGTAACTATAACTGATAAGGCTAACAATGAATCAGATGAAGATTATACTACAGACGATCCAAGCGACAATTATGTTCTAAGCACGATTTCTCCTATAGACAATTGGAGAAATACAGATATAATAGACCCGTATAAGTCTGTATCGTATCCAGATGATTTGGAAGATTATTTCATAGCTGTAAAGTAGTGTTCAGGGAAATTGTATGCTCCAGTGGTTATCGTTTAAGTGATTTATGTATTATTGATGAATGAAAGCTATTTATTTATTTATTTATGAAATTCTGAATTTAAAATATACTATTTTCGTACATACATTATTTCATTTTCTACTTAACACGTGGAAGCATGATAATAAGCTGTTTAATCCGCTAAAGGAGGTTATAAATTTAACCTATATGTGATGTTGGGATAAGATAAAATCTAATATATAAAATTCTCGTGTCACAATGTTCGTTCCCATACTCCTCCGAAACAGCTCGGCCGATACTTATGAAAATTTTAATGCATATTCAGTAAGTCTGAGAATTGGCTACTATCTATCTTTCAAACCCCTAAGTGATACGGGGTCTACACCCCAAAAAAAAAATGTTTTATTTTTTTTATGTTACAGCGTACAAAAATACATACAACCCCTAATTTTCACCCCTCTGCAATCAACCCCTATTTTTTATTATTGTAGATAGTTATTTTTATAGAACTAAAAAAATCTTTCCTAGAAATAATATACATGGCAAAACAAACGATTGCCGGGTCAGATAGTATTTTAAATATATTTAAGCAAGAACGTGTGCTATATGGTACATGTATATGTATGTTCCACCCTTTGGAACAACCTTTATTCTGTTATCAGTTTACCCAGGCAATAATAAGTTTAGTTTTTAAATTACTTTTAATAAAAAAACTCGTAAGATTTCAGTGTATACGTACACTTTCCATAACTAGCCCGAAGTCCCGAACTCGGAAATAAATTTACTAGTAGCTTTAACAAGTAAAATTAAATAAACAGTGCTGTTCTGTGAAATTGAAGGCATTTGTAAGAGTTATAAGTAGGTATTAACCCAACACTGTTCTCAATGTATACCTAGGGTTTCATTTAATATATACTTAGGTTTTGCTAAGAACTAAAATGGGTACAACTTACAACGATCTATCTATAGTAATATTATAAAGAGGAAAGAATTGTATGTATGTTTGTAACGAAATGGCTCCAAAAGTACTGGACCGATTTTAAAAATTCTTTCACCATTTCAATGCTACATTATCACTGATTAATATTTTTATTGCAAGAAAAAAATAAGGATCCTACTAAAATTACAATAATGTTACCCGAGGTGTATAAAATGCCTATAAAATATCTTTAATCGCATGCGATGCGAAAACTATTGATGATAGAACAAAAAAATGTTCCACAATATTAAAGAACTTATCAATATCTACAAAATTAAAAAATAAATGTCCAGCAGTGCGAAGCCGGGACGGGCCGCTAGTATGTATTATATATATTAGTAGTTCTAGTTACATACTAATTAGTACAAATACAAAATTGCTAATAAAATGAAAAAGGTGTCGAGTTTTTTTTTTTGTAAATAAGGCTCTTTAAAATCAAGATTGCTTAAAAAAAAAACCGCTACAACCTTTTAAGGTCTGGGCTGTTTTATATCCAAATAGATGATCAGTGTGATCAAACAATCAGAACTTTCCTATATAATATTAGTATAAATAACTTAAACTCACAGTTTTTAAATATTATTATTACAATGTAAGTTAAGATACATAAATTACCGTAATATACGAGAACAATTTTGTTTGTCCGCAATAGAGTCCCTAATTACTTAACTGATTACAATCAAATTTGCACACCGTGTGCAGTTTGATCTAACATAAAAGATAGGATAGCTTACATCTCAATTTATACCCGAAATATTATTTTATTGCTAATTATCTGTTGACTGAATTAAGTATATATTCTAACAGATGGCGCTGTGTTGTACCAACGTTTCACATAAGCTACAATTAAATGGTATAACCACCAAAAAAAGCATGGTGGCCCCCAAGACTGGTGTTCTCCTACCGTTTCCCTTGTAGTAATAGTTTAATACTATGTAATATATCAAAAACCTTAGCCACAGCAACGCTTGGCCGAGTCTGCTAGTATACATATACATAAATGCTGCCACATTTCCGATGGGACCAAACTTATTACATTTGTTTTAAATTTCTATTTATAAGTTTTTAAATATTATTATTACTATGTAAGATAAGGTACATACAATAATAATGTATCTATATAGTATATAATGTAACACAGGAGACCGAAGATCTGGCAGCTACCTCGGACAAAGAATTAGTCTAGCAATTCAAAGGGGGAACGCTGCCAGTATCTTCGGAACCTTGCCTAAAGGGACTCCTTTTAATGATATATTTTAGTTTATGTTAAGTTTAGTTATTTATTTCAATGTATATTATTTTATTATTAGTTTTATGTGCTTATGAACGTAAATAAAGTCCTAGTTATAAATTAATTCAGGTATATAATATATATATAAGAAAGAAATCGAATTAAAATTTTGTTTATGTAACATTATATATACATATAGATAAATGTTGCCAGCATTAGGGGCACACTGCCACAGGGACCAAACTTTTTTAAATTTGTTTTAATATATATATCAATTATACAAAATCAAAATTAATTTTACAAAAAACATTTAAGATTCCCAAAAAACGTGATCGGATTCTTAAAGTTCTAAGTAATTTTCCTAATGATGGCAAATATTGTGCGCCGGCGCAGTGATGTAACCCCAAGGTCGCGCAGTGTCATTGCGACCGGTTTGTTTTTGCGTTTCAATTATTTCGATATTAAAAGTTTCTCTTGGTTTTTTATTTCCGCTGATTGTTATTTTAATTTCAATTAGCCATTGTTTAAGATAATTATAAATGTTTCACAGAGGTGGGTTTGAAACCTGGCTATTAACAGTTCGATGTAGTCGTTATTGTACGGTCAAAGTCCAGACTATGAGTTGCTGGCGACCTAAATTTATTTTATAATATATATATAACAGGGGGCAAACGGGGAGGAGGCTCATATGATGTTACGTGATACCTATAGACCAAATTACCAGAAAGCTTGCAAGTTGCCGGCTTTTTAAGAATAGGTACGCTATTTTAAAAGGCTTTATTGGTGAATTGGTTCGGAAATGTTTTTAGTGGGCAGCTGGTTTCACATAGAGGTGGTGCGCGGCAAAATTTGCCTTAAGAACTCAGTTGTGGAACGGCGAACGTCGAGGTGATAGGAATTTCGCATTCTGCCTCGGCGTTCGATGATGAAACTGTAAACCAGTTAAAAATATGAAGTATTCATAGCAACATATTTAAACTGATATATAAGGGACTGAACTTACTCAAAAGTAAAACGTAGTTAGAACCGAAATTTTTGTTTTAGTATTCAAGTTTAAGCTGTGTATTACATCATTCATTATCAGCATTTTTAATTACATTATTGTCTTGGTGGCGCCAGATTCGCCGCCAAGTCGCCGATTTCCAATACTTTTATTATTATTATTATTTAATGGATATATTTAGTGATGGAAGGTTACATACAGTTGCAGCAGCCGTGAGCAGTGTTGTCCTAGTGACTTTGCGTGCGGCTCTCATACCTGAGGTCGGAGGTTCGATCTCCGGCTGTGCACCAATGGACTTTCTATGTACGCATTTAACATTCGCTCAAACGGTCAAAAGTCAAAATCATTTATTCATATAGGTAACACAATGTAAGCTTATGAACGTCAAAAAAAAGAAAATATATATATTTGAAATGCTTCTAATTTTACATTTACTGCCAGTTCTCAAATCAAGGGCGTAGAACGGAAGAGAAGAACTGGCAATAAACTATGAAGGAAAACCGGCATGCTTTAGACGCAAAAAGTCGACGGCGTGTGTCAGTCACAGGAGGCTGATCTACTTGCCTATTAGATTGATTATCATGAAACCGAAACAGAAATCTGAGGCCCAGACTTAAAAATGTTGGACCCAACTTGCCTATAAAAAGACGACCATGGAACATATATAGATTTAATCCAAAGACCAAGGGGTTCGTGTATGTGTTGTTTTATGTTTCATTGGCCGGAACAGACAAATGCGGGATTTATTGCTGTTTGGGCTTGGTATGGCGTCATTGTGGGGACGAACCGTGTCCAAGGTCACGTCATGCATGAATAGTTCCAGAAAATCGTTGATTTCTAATCATTACAAATATACGGTTTAGATTTGTTATATACGTATACTAGCCGTTTCGCGCCCGCTTTGCTGGACGAATTAAAATAAATTTTATGTTTCATTATTTTAATTTTTTTCATATTTTTATTATTCTTCTTTTTAACTTCCCGCTAAGAAAATTGAAATATTTCGAAAATCGAGTTTTTAACAGATGTTGACGTTTAGAAGCCTCCCCGAATGTTTCCGCGGTGAAGTCCGTATGGATAAATTTTCATAAAAGTAAAACAGCAATAAAAAAATTGAAGGAACGTTGGAATTTAATAAATAAATAGCCATCTAGAAATTTTAGCCATCTAGATTAATAGAAAAATTTCGCATCGAATGGTGGTAGTTTCATGTCGATACGATCAGTGGTTTAGGCGTGAAAGAGCCTCAAACGAAGACCATTTTTCTTTTATATATATAGATATATATAGTGTAAATTCTTTATAACGTTATTCGTTATAACGACATACTCTCTGTTACGTACAAATAGTTACATTTGTTTGGTTTAACACAAAACCCATACATTGGTTAACTCTCTATAACGAAGAAATATTTTCATATTTAGACATCAACAACATACTAAAGTATAATTGTTTTTCTAATCTGCTTACAAAAGTAACCTATTGAGGTGAAGAAATTTCTAACAAAGAAATGACTGAGACAGGTCATAAACAGCCATCTCGCCTTTGTTCTTGTTAATTGCATTAACACGTGTGCCATTATTCTTAGATTACATTGCCTGTAGGAAATTTTGGTCTCAGCTACTAAACGGACCACCGTCACCTATCGTGTATTATCAGTCGTAAACAAACTTTGTAACTGTCAAGATCGCCAGTAAAACAAAAGCGTTATGTTTTATATGTGTTTAGAATAATTTACCTATTGATAGCAATCAAATTAGAAATTATTGTAGGTAGTTGGTTAAATTTGTTTTTTTTTCTCATCCCTCTCTGTAGCGAAAATAAGATCGATCCCTTGAAATTCGTTATAAAGAGTTGCCACTACATCTTTTTTTGTTATCCTAATATCCTAAGTTCCTTCAGTACTTTTAATCGGATACTCCTTCACGGGTAAGGGCTCCCACACAAAACTGCGAATTCGCATCGCATCGCAAATATCTGCGAAATCGCACGAACGCAACGCAAGAATTTCCGATCTGCTTCGCATCGCACATTCCTGCGATTTTACGTCATCCTTGGTGACACCATTTTAGTCCGCTCTGAGACAAACAATTAAAATGTCAATAAATAAATTTTGTTTTACTTTACCTGATAGTCAGTCCCAGTATTTCCAAAGGCATAACAGGAATTCTTCCCTTGTACGATCGTTTTTGAAGGCATGGTGATAATATACTCAAAAGCTCTTCAAATGAAGATATGCTCATTCTAAAATAATCAAAAAAATTATCTTCAGTTCTCAACGCATAGTACTTTTGAATAAAATAGTTCCCATCAGAGTTTATAATCGTAATGAATGGATGAACCCAGAATCTTCTTTTTCTTTTATATCTATTTAACAATAACAGCAGTGCAATAATCTTTTTGCGATCCATCTTACGCTTCTTAAAAACACGTTCAGTACGGCTGGCTTCGAAGGAATGGTCGCCCTACCAAAAGGTTTGACGCACTAAATCGTATCGCAAAAATTCGCATCGCAAGTTCCTGCGATGCGAATTCGCATCGCATCGCATCGCAGTTTTGTGTGGGAGCCCTAAAGCACGGTTCATTCGCTTCCTGCTAACGCTTCTAATCTTCTATCCAACTTTTTCGTTTTTTTTTGTTATTTTCGGAAGCATTCATTCTTTGCTTTCAGTTAATTTATTCAATCAAGTACTCCATGAGAAGGGCTGGTTTATGTTAGTGAGTAACCTCTCCCATGCTGCTAGATTAAATTTCACAAAATAGCAGGAGGTCAAAGGAGGTCAACAGACCTTTATTTTTTCTTCCTAACCATATAGAAACAAAAAGAATGTGGCGCAGAGAGTCATGTATTTTTCGCCTTGATTTGAAAAAAGCAGTGTAAATTTACCTTTATTATGAATAGGAAAGAAATAAATAGATAGAATAAAGTAAACACCATTACGAAGAATAACTAAGGTCGCAGATGTTACAATAAAAATATATAAACTTATGTGGAAATAGGTGGGGCACATGGCAAGAGGAATAGAACAGTGGAGCAGGAAAGTACTACACCGCTGCCCAAGGTACAATAAAAGAAGAAGACCAAATTAAACAAACAGCCGGTACATGGCAGAGAGTGGCATAGTGCAGATAGGAAAGGAGGGATGGAAGGAGACGAAAAAATGGCACACAGATAACTAATTAATGAGAAAGAAATATCAAAGTGTTAATGTGTAAAAATATCTGAAATGAATGGTTATTAATCTTTATATATAGAATTCTTCTGTGAGTGTGTATGTCACTGAACTTCTCTCAAACGACTGGACCGATTTTGATGAAATTTTTTGTGTGTGTTCAAGGGGATCTGGGAATGGTTTAGATTAACAAATCAGCCCGGCAGATGGCACTGCAGTCGGTACTTTCATACTTTGCTTAATATCCTAATCGCTTTAAATATCATGCAGGACAACGTCTGTGGGGTCCACTAGTATTATTATATTATGAATAAATGCAATTTTGATTTATGATTCACGCTTAAATATACAGTGTAGTCTTTATAACGAATTTCAAGGGACCGAGCATTTCTATTCGTTATAGAGAGTTTGTCGTTATAACCAATGACGTTATAAAGAGTTTACACGTTCATGTTCCCGGAGGTAGGTATTCCGGCGGAATCTCGTTTGAGAAGAAAAATTTTAATAGAGGAGTCCGCCTACGCCCATTTTGTGCATTCAAACATTGCGTAAGTGACCAATAAATGCCAATAAAACTTACACCATTATTTCCAATTATCCTATTATACCCGTACTAGGGTTGCCATGAAACGAAACTAAATAATTTTTATGGCAAGTTTAAAGTTGTTTATTGATTTAATTCTTTGAGATCGATTTCTGGTTTTATAGTTGTGATTGCAACAATTTCTCCGAAACCGTCTTGTTGTCCTAAGTAATGTTTTTAAATGTTTGTTGACTGTCATTGAAGCACTGAACAGGTGAAAAGCTGGACTTGTGTTTACTTTAATTGTAGGCATGGTCACAGAGCTGGTGACCATGCCGTTCTTGTGCATGTTCGGAGAAGAGTTTTGGTCGGTTCTTGAAATTATAAATGTGTAATTTGATTTTTTTGCAAAATTACCATAGTTAAAATTATTATGTGTATAGAACCTATGTTCTTAAATATAAATCAGTGGCGCTACAATCTTTTTAGGTCTGGGCTGCAAATTTCTGTAATATGATCATTTGTCAATTTAACAGGCAAGTTGGTGACCAGCCTCCTGTGCCTGACAGACGCCGACGACTTTTTGCATCTGAAGCAAACCGGTTTTCTCACGATGTTTTATTTCCTTCACCGTTTGAGCGAATGTTAAATGCGCACATAGACAGAAAGTCCATTGGTGCACAGCCGGAGAACGAACCTCCGACCTCAGGGATGAGAGCCGCACGCTGAAGTCACTAGGACAACACTGCTCACTGCTGCTACAACTGTATGTCAACATCCATCACTAAATATATCCGTTTGAGCGAATGTAAAATACGCACATAAAAGAAATTCCATTAGTGCACTGGTGATCGAACCTACGACCGGGCATAAGAGTCGCACGCTGAAGCCACTAGGCCAACACTGCTCTATAGTCTATTAAAATCTTAACAAATTCTCTTTATTATTTATAATTTATTGTGTGTAAAATTAATTAATTTAACGTAACATTTAATGTCGATATTTTATAGAAATTATTTCTAAATACTCTCCACTCGTATTCGCCATTAATTACATAAAACACATTAGAAACATCATAATATACATAACGACTTAACATAGTTTGTAACTATGATGTAATATCTGTTATGTAGTTTGTAATTACCATGTAATTACGTTAAAATGCAAAAATTTGAGAATGTATGAACAATTTTCACGAATTCATTCAACAGTTTATACAGACTCTCGATAATTTGAAACTCAAGGGAGCAGAAAAATATCAAATTAACAAGAATTTATAACAAACGTTTAAGTATTCAGGGGAGGGATAGTTTTTGTAAATTTGACGATTATTTAAATGATCCTAATCCTTGGGATTGATTTGCTCCACTTCAAACTAAATAAAAAATTCAACTAAAAACCTCTTAGGGCAAGCTTCTTATCGCTTTCGAGCGATCTCTTCTAGGCAACCGATTTTTTTTTTTTTTTCTTTCTGCTCCGCGGCAATCTGTTGAACACAACAATAAGCCACTACTTTGTCCGATACGAGTGTATCCGCTTAGGCTTTTTAGCGTGGTGAGACACTTCTCCAATAGGTGTCTCATTCCATCCTGAGGAATCTATTTTTTAGAGTTGGGAGTTGGGACACCATGTCTCTTCAATCGGCAACCAATGTGACGAAAAAAATTAAATAAGGTGAGCGCAAGAAGTGCAAACCTATATATAAGACATACAAAACAAATGAAACAAAGCAAAGCAATTAAAACATATGTAAACGTGAGGAAAACGGAATTAGACCCAAAAATCTTCATACCTCATTAGGATAAAGGGCTTTAAAGCTCAACTATGACATTCTGTGTAAAATTAATAGTTATAGCCCACGTATTAAAGATCAGCAGTTAATAAGATATGCGGTGAGAGGCACGAGGGCGGATGTTGGCGCAAGGCCGGTTGCACAATGCAACTCACACAGCTAAGTCTTAATATTTATAGCCTTTCTTTACATAAAGTCTATGGAGAAACATCAACTGGAACCAGTAGTTCATGAGGAAAGTAAAAGAAAATATTTTTCGATATTCAACAATAATGGTGAACAAATTTTTTAAATTGCTTCATTAGTAGCACGATGTTTTAAAGCCTTTTTCGGTAAATAGGCTTTTAGATGCCAAAATATTTTTTGTGTCACGGACTTTTTGTCTTTTACATTTTGATAAATCTATCTATAAATAAAATACTTTGCTCTATTGTCAATAGTTTAGATATAGAAATCTTTGTACCAATAAATTACCAAGGAAGAACCACCTTCTCACACCTTGGGTTAAATCGTAATTTTAAACAGAACTATAACTTTTTGGAACTATTCTATAATCTATGTTCATCGGGGATAACGTAGGGTTCTCATGGTGAAAGAATTTATCAAATCAGTCCTGTATTTCGAAGCTTATTCAACGTAATGAAATCTTTTCTCTTTATAATATAAGTGTAGATTAGGAAAATGACGCGTGCTTTGGAAATTGCCTAAAAGCTCGCTTGCTCTTCATAATATTAGTAAAGATTTATGCGTGGTTTTAACTAAGGTTCAACGGTAATTGTGATGTAAATATTCAAAATATTGTCCAAGGAATGTCACAATACACAATTGTAGACAATGTTATTCATGACACATTCCATCACATGACATTGCATGCAGAGGAAATATGACATATTATGTTAAAAGGCAAAAAGACCAGTTCTTCTCTTCTGACTTTTTTTTTTCATTTTTAAGGGATGTTCACAGATGTTCTGTGTGAAATTTTTTAAAGGAAAAATTGTTACAAAAAATGCCGATAGCGGCTGTCCCACAAATTAATAATCTTTTTTCAGATCAGGTCAGTTATTAATAATGAAATAATAATTAATAAAAACCAGACCAATTAGCTTATCCTAACTATGCAAAAAAAATCGCGACAATCGGTAATTTTTCGGAGGGTCAAGGCGATCCATTAATGACGTCCATAAGTGTACAGTGCCTATATTTATTTATAAAAAATTGCCATCATTCGGCTTACCGATACATTGGTACAAGAAAATAAGCAAACAACAAAAATATAAAGGCATAAAAATATAAAAATCGATAATTGTAATAAAATTACAAATAACTCTATCTCTTTTCATCCTAATGCAAACACAATTTGACAGAAAGAGACGAAAGAGTACTTCTTTTAAAAGAGTGCATTTAGTTAGTTAATATGAATATGGTTATACTATGACAGCACATAAATGTTTAATAGGAAATACATAAATACATACTAAATATAGTATCTTAATATCAAGAAATAAATAGGAAATATTTTATGGCAATACTTCTAATAGAATTACAGATTATATCCTATTTAGAATAGATTGATGTTCAAAGTTATAGACATAAAATATCTATCATTTGTATTGATTGGTCTACCATGAGAATTTAAAGTATTTGTTAATATTTTATTTATTTATAATGATGGGTATGAAGATCCTATCGACTATTTTTTATATATATTTCTATGTACCGATATATATTTGTGCAAATAAATTAGTATTATTATTAAAAGCATAGACTCAAGTCAGTAAAAGTGTCCATAGGGAAGCCACATTATTTATAAACATTTTTTAACTATATTGTTAAAACTATATTTTATCTATTTTAATTAATGTTAACAAAGTAGCTGGTGTTATGCAAACAGGTATAATTACCAAGTGTAATTATCATTAATGGTTTAACTGAATTTTAAATGAGCATCTTAATTTAAACATAACAGTGTTTGATAGGAGGATTTTGTGTCGATTGAGTAATCACAAACTAAATCTTATTTCTTGCAAAATAACAAAGTAAACTTAATCCTATTATGTTTTTTTAAGGAAATAAATTACTATTTTTTTCTGTACTAATTTATATCTATTTCCTAATAACTTTGCGAGAACCCTTCTGCAGGTGACCTTCTCCAAGGATCTCCAGGTATCTCGTCTTGGGTGAGTTGCTTCCAGCTTGATCCAGATGTTTTAGTAATGTCTTCCTCTGTTTCGTTTCCCAATAGGGCCTCCCCACCGGGCCCTGGTCCATCGATCGTCAGACTGTCTTGCTACATGCCCTGCCCATCTCCATTAGTTTTATCCATATAGTTTAGGGCATCAGTAGCTTTAGTAACGCTGCTTATCCTTGTGTGTCTTATTAATTTTTCTAATGTTCCCTTTGACAAGTTCTGATTTTTATTTTTAACTTCTGTCTCCAAGTCTGGCAAGCATATGTTAGACATGGCAAGAGACAGCTTGACATGGCTTTGGTTTTAAGTATAAGTGGCATATTGCTTTTAAAATTTTCCTTTTGATTATTATTTACCTTTCATTTATTTAATTTTCTACCTTTTTATATCATGAAAAACAATTTGAGAATTGTGTTTTATTGCTTGGTGTTAAGATGCATTTTACAGTGCTTGGATACATTTTTAGATAAAACTGCCAGACCCAATATCGTATGAATATGAATGGCATGGGCAATTAAAAGTCAATTCAATTTTTACATATATTTAGCCTGACTGTCTGCATTCCTTGATATATGTAAATGATAATAATGCTTTTTTCCTCTCAGATATTTATCATAATTTGCCTTTTTTTTTACCTTCCCCTCGGTACCACCAATATAGTCCACCTTTAATCTGTGTATCTTGCTATATGCCCCGCCCACCTCTGTTTTAGGGCAAATAGGGCATCTATAACTCTTGTTCTCCGTCTTATTTTCTCGCTTTATTCTTGCGTTGTGGGCATAGACAGCGGGTAATACATTTTGCACCTGCTCCTACGCCGCATATATAAAAACGATTAATCTAAAAACGTAACTTGCGTTCGAGTGCGATGAGGAAATACATACAATGAAGCGTGGGCGTCACGGTCAGCTGGGCCTGATCGCCCACAGATGCAATTTTAAGTCATGGTCTTATGACGACAATACATGAAACGTTGAATAGATGGGAAGTTGTGTCATGTCAAACTAAACAGCTGGATTGAAAAGAGATCTGGTACGATTTAAGAAAAGAGAGCTCTTTTATCGAGATAAATTAGTTTAAGATCTCCGCCATTAGGTTCTGGAATAGGCTGCCGGACTCCATACCATTGGCTACCTGCCTAACATTTTTTAAAACTCTTTAGTTATTTCGACTATGTATTTGCGTGTTGTTCCCACGAGAATTTAAGTGCGTGCTCCTGTTTCACCATGCCTCCTGCTGATAGATCTTTGATTTTAATTTATTTTATTAATATTAATTACTTAAGATGTCATTTGGAACATGGTGTAAAATTAGAAGAATTTAATATGAATTTCTTTCTTCATAAGTGTACATTGTGTTACCTATATGAATAAATGATTTTGTATTTGAATACATATAAACATTTCTTAACCGTATCCTATCCTGCTCAATGCGTGACTTTTGGAATTCTTGTATTTCTTATTCTTTTGTATTGCATCGCAATTCATGAATCCGTGAGATTAGCTTTTTAGTTTTTAGTTTGTTTTATTAATATTTATTTGTATCCTTTTAGATTAAGGTTCTATAATTTTATTTTATAAGATTTGGTTATGCATTTCTTGCACTTTATCCATCATATTTCTATTTAACATTTTTCCTAACGATGTTGCCTGAAAGAGATCGCCTGTTAGCGAAAAGGCCGCCGTTTTGTATAAATGTAACGAAGTGTGAATAAATAAATAGAAAATAATTAATAATTTATGTTAAATTCTTCTTTGAATTTTTTTATTGGTGACGCAACAACGGCTGCAGTATCTTACGAAAAACGCCGGAACGTAAAAACGGACTGACGATTTAAAAAACATCAAGTTAATCAGTGGCGCTACAACCTTTTTAGGTCTGGGCCTCAGATTTCTATATCTGTTTCATGATCATGACGACTTTTTGGGTCTAAAGCCGGTTTCCTCACGATGTTTTCCTTCGACGTTCGAGAGAACGTTTAATGCGCACATAGAAAGTTGAACGGTGCACAGCCGGACATCGAACCTACGACATCAGGGATGGGAGCCGCACGCTGTAGCCACTAGGCCAACACTGCTGTTCATTTAAAACATTCGGTTAATCTACCAAGTAATTTAAAATTTTGTGATTGAATGAAACGTCGTAAAAGATTTCGTTCGCATAACGTCTCTTTTCGCACATACATTTAACCTCACCATTCAGTGACACAGTTTCACACGGTAATAAGGAAAGTACCATTAAAATTAATTCGTACAACGCGTATTTGAGGCCTTAAGGTAATATTCCCACGGATTTTTTTCATAAATTTTTTTCAAAGATAAACTCAAACTCAAAATAGCTTTATTCATATAGGTAAACAAGTACACTTACGAGCATGAACGTCAGAAAATACGATAATTTAATTCTAAATTTACATTTACTAGGCAAGGGCGTAGAGCGGGCAAGAAGAACTGGCAAGAAACTCTCCGCCACTCTTTTTAATCGCTAAGTTTAGAGTCATAGAAATTGTTTGGAGTGGAGTAAATCAATCCTAAGGATTGGGATCATTTAATTTACAAAAGGAAACAAACAATACGAATTATTCAATACATTATAGTAAGTGGTACCTAATTCGGCTATGTTGTGTGATGGTGTAAAAGTGAGTACGTGAAGTATATGAATAAAGATATTTTGAGTTTGAGTTTAAATTTTTGAACCTTTTTGTAGTTAAATATGTATTCTAACTCTGGCTATAATTTTAGTGTAAATGTTTGTTATTATATATAATTTTTGTTAGATAGTAGGAGTACGAAATAAATAAATTAATTAACTCGGTATTTAACGAAGCTCATTAGGCTTTAACGCCGTCAGCTGATGTTTATTTACTAATTAACTTGATGAAGCTTCTCAAAGTCAAAAGCTAAATACATAAGGAAGAAATTCAGTTTAGCAATATAGCAACTAATTTATATAAAAAAAAATCAATGGCGCTACAATCTGTTAAGGTCTGGGCCTCAGATTTCTAATGTTTCATGATCATTTGTCAATCTAATAGGCAAGTAGGTGATCAGCCTTCTGTGCCTGACGCTCGCCCAAGACTTTTTGGGTCTAAGGCAAGCCTAACGATGTTTTCCTTCACCGTTCAAGCGAATGTTAAATGCGCACATAGAAAGAAAGTCCATTGGTGCACAGCCGGGATCGAAGACCTCAGGGATGAGAGTCGCACGCTGAAGCCACTAGGCCAACACTGCTCATTTATATTAAAAATAAAATAAAAAAATACCATTTACGTAAGAGCATTGTTCGTTCCCATACTCCTCCGAAACGGCTTGACCGATTCTTATGAATTTTTTTTATGCATATTTAGTAAGTCTGTGAATCGGCTACTATCTATCTTTCAAACCCCTAAGTGATAAGGGGTGTCCACTCCAAATTGTTTTGTTTTTATTTTTTCAAGATACAGCATACAAAAATACATACAACTTTTAATTATCACCTCTCTACAATCAATCCCTATTTTTTATTTGTTAATTAAAATCTTATAACTTGAACTCTGAGGTTTATAGAGAAAAATCACAGAAAAACCTAAAAAGTCATCATGATCATCGTTCATTCCGGAAAACCGAACAGTCTCTGGGGTAGCATAGCAAAATGTTCGATGTTGGTATGTACTAAAAAGATAGGATAAGTAAAATCACATTAAGGAGAAACGAAGTTCGCGGAGGAAGCTAGTAAATGTATCAACGGATCAACGACATTATTTCGGCAAATGCCTTTCACTTTCACTGACTTTAGATTTACATAACACGCAAGCGATTTGATTATGATCTATTGGGATTTCCTGGTGGAGATGGAATTGAAGAATGGAAGCCACTAACTGGCTGGTAAGGTATGGGCAACAGAATTTAGTATCTGTTTCGTTAATTGCCCTCTGTCACGTCGTCATATTGGGTATGGGAGCGTTAATTACGTCACGCAATTTTGGGAGACCCCCCCCTCATGTAACCGTAACGTTTTTCTGTACCCAATATAAAAACGTTTCGTGACCACCCAGTGACTCTTTGTACCTAAAAGTTACCATTATGTGGTGTAAAGTACTGGAAAGTCGAGAATAATATTTACAATCACGCGTAATTCAATCTCCACCCCGCATCGTATAAGGTATGCCAATTAAATTCACCTTACTAGCGAGTGATAATTGACAGTCCAAGAGAGTCGGAGATCCAAACTACGACCTCAGGGATGAGGGTTGCACGCTAAAGCCACTAAGCTCAGGCCCAAAAAAACTTTCTAAATTTTATAAGAAGTACCCTGATGTCTCCCTAGACTTAGTTCAGGGGCTCCAATATCTACTAAAACAATGTAACTTGTTATTGAATAAAGAAATTCTGAAATATAATCTATAGGGACAGAAGTATGGTCACAAATAAAATGTTCAGCTGTCTCTTTAATAAGCGCCCAAAAATTTTGTGGGGCATGGCACAAAAAAGGTTGTGAAACACTGCTCAATACCATAAACTACTTCTAAATACTGGGTTTACAAACTACATAATAGTTTCCCTGTATCGCGTGCCCGACCTTGTGTTGGAGCAACTTCTTATCGTTCCGCCTTTGAACACGAACAAAACGATTCGTCATTTGTCTTGTCTTAGAAGCGACATCAAATACCTAAAACACCTAGCAAGTACTCTAATTCGGGCCAAAAAAGACTGAACCCGGCTGGAATGACGCCGTGGAGCTCCAAGTGCCCGATTGGAAAACGCTGTCTAGTACGACAGGGCTCACTTCAAACTGTCCTTACTAAAAAAACATATTGCGTCTCACATCTTGAAACCTTGCCCGTCCGTGTTACTACCAGACTCGTAATGGTGCTTTGTTTCATGTTCTTCACATCAACACCAACTGTGCAAACTTAGTCAATGTTAAAAATCATTTATTCATAACACAATGTACACTTATGAACGTCAAAAAAATACATTACATGCTTCTAATTTTATATTTACTGCCAGTTCTCAAATCAAGGGCGTAGAACGGAAGAGAAGAACTGGCAATAAACTCTACTCTTTTTAATCGCCTAGTTTTTTAGTTTACTTAACGTTTGTAACGAGCTGCAACCATTACATCATGTTCCACATGACATCTTAAGTAATTAATAATAATACATTAAATTAAATACAAAGATTTGTCCTCTATCAGCAGGAGGCCTGGTGAAATAGGAGCACGCACTTACATTCTCGTGGTAGTTTTGCATCACGTCAAGACATACAACGACCACTAAGCCTTGACTTGTTTAAGCTATCGCGGAATTTTAAAAGGAGTATTAAGAATATCCATAGCGCTTCACCTGCATCATGAGCACATACCACATACACACCCTCACGTACATACTCTCACTTTTACACCATCACACAACACAGCCGAATTTGGTATTACTTTAAGTGCAGAATTTTTTTTCCGTTCGTATATGTTTGAACCTTTTTGTATATTATATGTAGTCCATCTTTGGCTATATCTTTAGTATATCTAATATATAAAATTCTCGTGTCACAGTTTTCGTTGCCATACTCCTCCAAAACGGCTCGACCGATTCTCATGAAATTTTGTGTGCATATTGGGTATTTTTTTCTGTTTTTATTTTTTTATGATACAGCATTAAAAAATACATACAAACCCCTAACTTTCACCCCTCTACGATCAACCCCTATTTTTTTATTATAAATGATATATATGGCAAAACGACGTTTGCCCGGTCATCTAGTTTGTTTTATATAATTTATGATAGCTGTAGGATTACGAAATAAATATAAAATCAATTTTAAATCCAAAATAATAGAAGTTTAACAAATAATATACAGTATTACAACACCATATCTTGTTTAAATTTAAAGTGTGTCAACGCTGAATTCAATTTATTGTTGAAAATATTATTAATGATTAAAGGGGAATAATTTTAGTTTACACGTATACTTAATGTAGCTTGGCCGGATCTTGTGTGTGAAAGTTGCGTGTGCACTTTCGTAGCGAAAAACAAAAGACTGCTTCTGCGCATAACAACTATACTTGTCGGAAACAATATGTACATAATTTAAATATAACTTCTATATAAACTCGAATTTGTTACATTATTTATGAATACTGAAAAACAAGAATTCCTTATTATTTACATATAAGGATATATAAATAAATGTCCGACTCGAAGGACCAAAATGTACGGTTTCTGGGTTAGGGGGATGTTATTAACTAATTATTAATCACTATGCGCGTTCTTGAATGCTATCAAATGAAATGCTTATAGAGTAGACTCGACGATTTAGGTAATCGCCACGCTTATCAAAGAAAACCTGAGTGAGCAAGACGTCCTTGGCACGTACAAAGCCTATGAGGCATAGATACTCCAACCACCCGGTCAGTAACGAAATCGGGTACGAACTCAGTTAGCTATTTGAACTTAAGGACCTATCAGGTCGCCAAACTCCAAAAAAGTACATTGTTTCTTTCTATTTTTCGCCATCGTTTCTTGAAGTAGGGCGAATGAAAAAAATATATGGTGGAGTTGAGTAGTTTATGTATCCATTTTGAAAGAACGATACACGATTTAAATAACTTGGCTTGATGGAAAAGAAATCCAAACATAGCCAATTTTTGACACTTTGAAAATTCATTTTAACAATATAAAACATTATTTTGAAATTTACACGATATATTTTATCGCAAGCCAAGTAATCCATTTCAGAAAAAAAATTGATAAAATAACATTAATGTTTTACATAACTAATTGTTATTACGGGCCGGCGCACCTCACTGCTCCAGCTCTCCGCTGCGCCCCGCAGTCCACGCCGAGACACTGACACAGCAATTCGTACTGGGATAGGGCCTTAAAGAGTAGATTTGGTTTTCGAGTTTTGTAAGTGAGTTAAAATTCTATTTTACGTCAGCCAGGAAGTCTTGGTCAATAGGTCGCGTAATGCGGAAACAGAACAATTAAAAGAATTGCGGACATTGGGACACTTTCGTAACAAAACAGTGCATGAGAAGTAATTGTGTTAGTCACGCATATGTTGAGAAATATAGCGATGTAGGTATTTTGTTCTCCATCCACTGCTGTTTGGAAGCATTGCCCACTATTTTTGAACTGAAACTTCTTTAGGCGCATGAGGGTAACATTTTTACGGAACGTCACGAAGATGTGCAGCGTTTTTATCGAAAGGGAGAGAGCGATTATATATTCTCTAAGCCTATGTGACCCTGTATAGCGACCTAGTTCAATTTCTGAGATTTGATGAACGGCAGTAGGTACAGATGCATCAATCCGCCCTGGCCGACAGCCAAATTGTATATTTGGATCGCTATTTTTTGCTTGTGAGGTGAACAATCTCTCCAGACCACTTTGCTTTAAGATATGTACTGTAGTCAAAGTTTGATCTGTTCCTGGATTTTATACAACTAGGGAGACTGTGATAGTTGGACCTATTTATTAGAAGTCTATCAATAAAACATTTTTAATTCATGTATTTTTTTATTCTTTTGTATTGCATTGTAATTCGTGTTCCGTGCGATTAGTTTTTATAATTTTGTAGTTATACTTCTTTTGACGCGTTAGGGAAAAATGATAAGAGTAAATTTTTATGATGCGCGAGCACACTGTCACAAAAAATGGACACCCTGAAGTTAGCAACATTTTAGTTTTGTTTTTATTTAGTTTTTTTTCGAAACCGTTTACGACGACATCGTTTAGAACAACGTATGCCGATTATATTGACGGCGTGTAAAGTATTAAGTACTTGTAATGACAACGTCATCGGCTATTATTATCGGTTTTTACGACCAAATAGGAGTAGTCCCTTCGATGTCGGCATAACAGATTTTGACTGTATACTGTATGCCTTTTGGTAACCCGGGCTTCTGGCAATTTTTTCCAAGGGTTTTAGTAACTTAAAAGTAGCAGACAAATCAACCACTGGGTCAACACCAGCTGAAAATATTTAAAAACTTTTTAAGATTAGGCCTTCGAAAGGCCGCCAACCCACATTTAACGTAACAGTATAAATACGCGTATAGAATTATAAATAACAGGATGTGATTGAAATCGTACGAGTTCCGCATTTAAAGGCTTTCTAATGAAAATATTTATTTCCTTTTACTCTATGGAGGTTTCACTAATTACAATAAATAAATTAAATAATATGGACGCTTGATCGAGCGATAACTTCAAGCCTCTTATGCTGAAGGAAAACACCGTGACGTTAGGCCTAGAACTTACGAGAATGTAAGTACGTGCTCTTATTTCACCATGCCTCCTGCTGATAGAGGACAAATCTTTGTTTTTAATTTATTTTATCATTATTAATTAACAATTAATTACTTGAGATGTCATGTGGAACATGGCGTAATGGTTGCAGCTCCTTACAAACATTGTGAAACAAAAAACTTGGCGATTATAGAGTGGCGGATAGTTAATTGCCAGTCCTTCTCTTCCGTTCTACGCCCTTGATTTGAGAACTGGCAGTAAATGTAAAATTAGAAGCAATTAATATGTATTTCTTTTTGACGTTCATAAGTGTACATTGTGTTACCTAAATGAATAAATGATTTTACAGTAACAGATACAGAACGTGTCACCTAGTTCACTATTAGAAAAAAACTAATTATTACGAAAAAGATATAGAAATCTGAGGCCCAGACCTCAAAGGTTGTAGCGCTACTGGATTTTAAGGCGTGTAACAGAAAAACAATAATTTTCCTGATATAGAAACATTTTTCATAAGTAGCGAAAAAATTACATAAAATATTATGTGTATAAATACATATAAATTTATTTAACATAGAAATAAAATAAAATATTTAAATCTGTAGTATATATATATATATATATATATATACTCCAGATTTAAATATGTACGAGTATATCGTATCGTTACGAGTACGTGTTTTTGTGTTCCAGTTCTGTTATATTTCTTTGATAACTGTATTTCAGTTAATTTAAAAAATAATCTCTAATCTAATCAGTTTCTCTCTGTTTACATAAAAAAACATTTATAGAGAAATCTAATATTATAAAGCGGTAAACTTTGTCACGAATAAACTCAAAAATTCCTACATAAACCCTTTTTAAAAAAGGCATTATTAAAATGTTTAAAAGTTCAACCGTGCGAGGCCAGTACAGGCCCATATATATAATATAATACCACCTACATAAACAAAAACCTATCTGTTTCCTTTCATTATACGTAAATACTGTAAGTCAGAAAGAGAGGAATGATCACGTAAAATCGATGATAGACGGACTTTATCAATGACACAGTACAAAACAAAAAGTTACTACTAGTCAAAACTTTTTACCTTTATTGCCATAAAACGATGTTTGTATTAAGTAATATTAACTATTTCAACTTATGATAATATGTTTGTACATATCAACGAAATTCGACTTTGCAACTTGTAACTAACTTCAGATATTTTAAGGTTATTATTAAATTACTTACGTCAGTTCTGGGTCGTGACCTCAGAATCTCGCAGAAAAACCGCAATCTATATTTTACGTAAGAGTAATTTCAATAACACGGGTCCAAATTATGATTCATTGACAACTAACATGCCCTTGGTAGCTTAATTTCGCGCTATCAGTGCTAAATATAGTTAATGCATTTAATCAGTCGTGTTTTAATATTAAGTTATATACTGTCACATAAATTGGGATTAAATCGAATAGTTAATAAATCATGGTCAATGTGAATAAACGTATAAAGGCGCCAAAGTTGACGCTACCACAGATTAGTAATTATTGGAATGTCATTGGCGCGCTTTCTAGCGATAAACTATTATTTCTACTTATCTATTTAAAACTTTAAATACTGTTACGTATCGTGTTCAATATTACTCACAAATATTTAAGTTACATTTATGGGTCAATTGTTAAAAATACGTTTTTTTTAATTATAAATTATAATAATCAAGTGGCGCCCGCCGATCTATGTATTTGTCCAGAGATGTATTTAAACTTCTATCCATCCTGCTAAGACAGCTCTAGCGTATAACAAGATTTCAACAAGGAAGTGACTGGCAAAGTGTCAAAAAATTTGTTGAACTGCGCACACCATATATTAAATACGACAGATGTATTTGACGCGAATATATTGCATCAGTTCATTGTACTCTTTTATCGTTACCAAATATGAGCTGAAACGTAACACAGTCAATCAAACACTAAACTTAAGGTAATTCTTCGGAAAACTTGTCCAATAAAAACTGACATTATAAAACACATTTATGAGCTGATGTCACCTTCAGTATCATAATCTCATCTCAGATAAATATAGTGTACAATATGCTCAATGTATTTATTTACATTCAAATGTCCATGTACGTGTCGATGACGACATTACAAACAATGCGGCACACGAATACAAATTCACTTTGCGCAAACTGTAAAAACCGGTTTTCAATATATTAAACACTCACCTGTGCTCTATTGATGACGTCGTGGGGTCCTCGCCAAGTAGTAGCAGCTGGTGACTTTCGCTTTGCAAGTTCTAATGTCGCTTCACTCGGACAGCGCTCAAACATAAGCACTCTCTCTGCTACAGAGCCTCTTGTAAGGAACGGTCGAACTGGCGTCTGACCGGTGGCTGAGCCAGATTCAGCTGCACCAGCGCTGGAGGACCGGCGCGCTCGAGCTTCGAACTTCGACCTCGCCTCCGTCACATGGGAGCCGAGGGAAGCTCGTCGTTCACCACTCGCGCCGGCTACTGGCTTCCTCGCGCCTGTTTCTAGTCGATCTTGGTACCGACTCTTTGCGTAATCTACTAGCGATATAGGAGGCACCACATCAGGCCTTTCTGATGGACGCTCTGCAACCACTCCACCGGTACGGAGTGCCCTAAGAAGCCGTTCCTCCTCGCGTGCGACTTCCAGCCGCATAGCAGCGTTGTCCCGTCTCCCAATTGCGGGATTAGCACTGCCGTTACGCTCTGGAACTAAATCGGGAGGCAGATTCATCGCTTCCCTCTCAGATTCCGAGTGAATATCTCTGAGTTCAGGTCTCTGATCTCTCCGTAGATCCGGCCGTTGCTCACGAATTTCAGGGCGTTCTCTACGAAATTCAGGGCGCTGTTTTATTTCGGGCTTCGGTTCCGGTTTTGGCTTTGTTCGCAAACTCTCCGTCAGTTTAAGGCCGGGCGTGGGCCTACATGACAATATTTCGGTGGGTGCTAGACCGCGCGCTTTCCACGTTTGATAGATTGCTTCAGCGTGGTCAGATATTTGTTTGGCGATCGCAGCGATGTCTTCCTCGCCGGTGTCGATCTCGCGGCGAGCCGTGGCGGCCATGGCTGGGCCGCCTTTAGCACACGTTCTAATAATATCCCGGGGTATCCATGAACTCACTGTAGGCACGAGCACTGCACTATGGATTGGTACACTGAGATTTCACTGAGATATATGGGAGCGACACAAACAGCTGGTTATCTCGCGTGGACGAGTAAACAAAGACGATCGCGGTACGTAAAATACGCAGCCGGGCGTAGAGACTAGAAACCGATGGCGGCAACGAGCGCGGACTGCGGCGCGGGCCGCCGCCCGACGGGACGACGGGGCGGGACGTGCCCCCCGCCGCTCCCACACACTCGATACAATTACAGCATTAGGCCTACGCTACATCATCTCAAAAGTGAAATACAACGATCTTTCTCTAATACATAATCTTTATCGTTATACATATTGTCAATTCATCTAGATAGTATATAATGTTACGTATACAATAGACATATAGCTTTACGTATTTATTTTGTAAGAGCTTTAACGTTAGAGCATATAGCTAATAAGATATGTTTAATAATATTATGTTAAGTAAATTATGTATATCATGTTTCGGTAATTATATTGACCCAAAAACTTACTCAAATGATATTTGCAGATAAGATACAATATTTTATGGTCTGTTTTTTCTCATTCTGTGATGTGTCTCTGAATATAACTTACTTGTTATTGATGTTCTGTGTTTTTAATGTAATATTTTCCCGCCTAGTGTTTTATGTGTATTGTTAGTGAGCGTTATAAATTAATTAATTTTAGTATTTAATTGTTATAAATAAATAATAAAAAATCGTAGCTGAATATGGACAAAATTCAACACGAGATTTATTTATGCACTCTATAAGCAATATTTTTTAATAGATCATGAATTATTTATCTCACATTTTTTTACTATTGGCCTATGCCTATTAGATTTCAATAAGGAAGTATTTAATTTGTCTTATTTACAGACAATTATAAATATTTATATTTTGTGTACGTCTGTATTTTTTTTATAGAACGGAGCAAACGGGCAGAAGGCTGATGATAAGTGATACCGCCGCCCATGGATAGTCTTAATCCCAGAAGACTCGCGAGTACGTTGCCGGCATTGTAGGTACGCTCTTTTCTAGAAGGACCCTAAGTCGAATTGGTTCGGAAATACTTCAGTAAGCAGCTGGTTCCACATAGTGGTGGTGCGCGGCAAAAGCTGCCTTAAATACGCTCAGTTGTGGAACAGCGGACCTCGAGGTGATACGGGTGAAATTTCGTATTCTGCCTCGTCATCCGGTGATGAAACTCAGCTGCAGGTGCAAAATGGGCCTCGGCCATAGACTGCAGCCGTTTCATAACTTTTATAATAGAAATGTAGTAGTCTGTGCCTGGGTATGTAGATTTTTGGGTTTTTATGACACGATTCCTTTGATGGAGCTAGTTTATTGGCAAGAGGAACCTGATGTCCTGGTTGAGAGTTCCATTAAGCCACTAAGCTAACACTGGTCTCTTGATTAGATTACAAACTTTTTAAAGTGTTCACGTACCAAGTGTATTTGATTGGGATATTTGTCTCGAAACGAAGCAGCGGCTAGTAGATAAGTATTCTTAGTTTATATTTACAAAAGGAAGTCAACGTCGCATCTGTTTCAAGAATGCGCGTGCGCCGCCATAAATAGATCACGTATTCCCTTTATATTTTTTACTCATTTTGTCAAGTATATATAATTAAACCACTTTTTAGTAGACGTCCTAGCGATTTATTATATCGCTTATAATTCTAAATGAGTTATATACAAAATATAATCTAAATATATATGTGTGTTTACGTACGTTTGTGTGAATAAATAAATTATTAAAATTTCATACTACTGTGTTAGTAAAAAATAAATCGCAACTAAACTATTTAAATTACACTAATTATTACATCGTTTTATTTAAGCATTTATTTCTCTTTATATCACACCCTGAACATAATTTGATAGAAAAAGATGAAATACTATACTTCGAGGACTGACATTACTCCGAATGGGTATTTTAATAAGTGTTATTGTTACTATACTATACTACTAGTAGCCTAGTGGCTTCAGCGTGCGACTCTTATCCCTGAGGTCGAAGGTTCGATCCCCGGCTGTGCACCAATGGACTTTCTTTCCATGTGCGCATTAACATTCGCTCGAACGGTGAAGGAAAACATCGTGAGGAAACCGGCTTAGACCCAAAAAGTTGACGGCGTGCGTCAGGCACAGAAGGCTGATCACCTGCTTGCCTATTAGATTAACAAATGATCTTGAAACAGATACAGAAATCTGAGGCCCAGACCTAAAAAGGTGGTAGCGCAATTGATTTATTTTTATTTATTGGTACACCATAGTCTTAAGCTTTTGCAATTAAAAGGTCACCAGATCAAAGTCAAAGGGTCTACGTGTGGATAGTTAAAAATAAAAATAAGATTCGTGAGAGGTTCCAGTACCTATAAAATACTTAAGATATTTAATTCTTAAGCTATCGATATATTTTCCAAGAATTGTTTTACTTTGTTTTTTGAAGTTATACTTCTTTAGGCGCGTTATGAAAAATTGATGAGAGTGAAATTTTACGATGCGCGCGCATCGTGACACAAAATTAACAGAATGAAGTTGCCCACGGAAGATGCTACGGCATTGGACATAACTTAAAAACAACATTCGAATAATAATAGAATTTATGTTACACTTAATGTAAGAAAATACTAATAAATATTTATTTATTTAATTTTTCAAATGTAAACTGAATTTTATTGACTATAATGACTCCTTTTCCAGTCTTTGATTATTTAATTGTAATTAATTATTTGCATGCAATCAAAAACTATTTTTAATAATGCCAAAGAAGTAGGTATAACTTCTTACGCGCGTACATAAGTACACGCACCCTTTTTTTTAATACGTTCATGTGTGTACATTGTGTTATCTTTATATTTTTATATCATTGGGTTTTATTTTTTATAAATGACATTTCCTCACTGTATTGCGATACTTATTCGTTGAGGGAGGAAAGCACCAGCTCTGGAGTCACCGGTACTATCTACCAGGCGCCAATTTAAATCTTTAATTAGCGCCTGCGCCCTTGAACCCCACTGGGGTTGCACCAGCTTTTGTGCTTGTCCGAGATAGGTGAGACGGGGCTTACGTGTCCACACAAGAAGCATCACATACCAAAGCCCGTCCCATCCTCCGAAGGATCAAAAACATCTCATCTGGCTGCTTCCTATTGACCCTAGCGACCCTAGCAGCGCGGCATGGTGAGAAAAACGACCTGCACTCTTTTGGCAATAGAGGCCATAGCTAGTGCCCAAATACTTTAATATCAAAGGGACACTCCTCCAGTTAATTTAGCATTAAAATGGTGAAAGTATTTTTGAATCGAATCGAGATATATATTATATGCCTGAAGATTTGAAAGTAATTCTTTATTCAAGATTAAACTTAACGGAGATTATACAATGAAAACTATTTTATAAATTATAGCCAATCAATCGGTTATAGAACACAGTGTAGGATATAAAACATAAAAAAGTAATCTGAATTTTTACGAAACTAAGTTTATTTTAGGGGGCCTCATAGCCTAGCGGTCTTATTAAGTGGCAGCTAGGTGAGGGGTACCGGGTTCGATTCCCGGTTCGAGGGCATGTTTTTATTTAATTAAAATTTGTTCTCGGCCTTTGGGAGGGTTGTGCGGTACCGGGCGAGTGCTTAAACCGTACATGGAGGACACGGTCGAATTTCTAAAGGCAAGCACGAATTATTAAAAATCTTATACTTGACGCTGGCTAATGCACAAACCGTGCCAGAGCCATAAAAAAAGTTTTTTTTAAATTATTCTACGTTTTACAACTTTATTACAGTGACAGCTCGGCTGAAAATGCAGGCCGGCTCCATTATTTTTCATTTTTTTACGCCATTTGCATAAATTGTCAAAAACTTATCCTATTGCTAGTCTGTGTTGTGTTTATTTATTATTAAAGATTCGATTGGTTACGTGTATTTATGTATGTAGAAGTCATACTTCATTCTTAATCTCATGATTAAAAAAGCACCTCAATACAAATGAAATATCATAGAATAACGGTGAATCATGTTTTCACTTTTCTCTCCGTTTTAGCGTTTCGATTTCTACTATGCTTTTGGTGTTTGTAAATGGCGAACGCCGTATTGGGATTAAGCGGCTTAGATTAAAGGCAATTCCTTAATAGGACGCTTGTCTATATAGGCCGACGTCAATGTTCTGTAACATCTATTTAAATGCTAGAAACTATGGCGAAACTATGATACATTCTTAAACTCAAACTCAAAATAACTTTATTCATATAGGTAAACGTGCACTTATGAACGTCAAAAATGAAGTTAAATTAATTGTAAATTTACATTTACTACCAATTCGCATGTCAAGGGCGTAGAGCGGGCAAGAAGAACTGGCAAGAAACGTTCCGCCACTCTTTTTATTCGCTAAGTTTTGAGTCATACAAATTGTTTGAACTGGAGCAAATCAGGATCAGGATCATTTAAGTATTCGTCAAATTTATAAAACGTTTTATTGAATAATTTGAGCAGTGTTGGCCTAGTGGCTTCAGCGTGCGACTCTCATACCTGAGGTCGTAGGTTCGATCCCCGGCTGTGCATTTAACATTTGCTTGAACGGCGAAGGAAAACATCGTGAGGAAACCGACATGTCTTAGACCCAAAAAGTCGTGTGCGTGTGTCAGGCACTGGAGGCTGATCACCTATGACTATTAGATTTAAAAATGATCATGAAACATTCAGAAATCTGAGGCCAAGACCTGAAGAGGTTGTAGCGCCACTGATTTATTTTTATTTATTATATTACGTTTAACGAGGGCTTTGAATTTATTTAGTGATAATTATTCTCTAATTTCGCTTGGGAGTTTGTTGTAAAAACGAATACAATTTCCATATAAGGAGTGGTTTATCTTCTAGAGCCTGGTTGGTCGTACACTCAAATTAGTTCTGTTTCGCGTGTTATACTGGTGAAAGTCACCATTTGTTTTAAAATCGTTTATATGTACATACAACAAGGCTTCAAGAATATATTGACCAGATACTGTCATAAGAAGCTATAACTTGAATAATATTCTTAAATATTTGTTGGTTTATGGTTTCATTTGGAGGATATTGGACAATAACATTTTAGATTTTAACTGGTATTCGCACCACTATACGATTTTTTTTAAAGGAAGAAAGGTAGGTGGAGGGTTAAGTAAGTAATTTATTAAATTCCCATTTATATCAGAAGTCAACCTCGATTAAACTGTTAAAGTGCTGAGTTGTATGCATTTAGAATGTCAAGGGGGTGCAGTCGACGATATTTCGAGGTGTGGCGATCGTTGACCTGTTAAAAAGGAGTGCCAAATAACAAGGGTTCCACACCCTTCCATTCCTTAAAAACACTATATCACTATTACACTACATATTCTAAACATCTTATATAACTTTTGATCTAAATCAAAAGAAATAGACTGTAATCTAAGGCGTATCTATAAGCGGCGTTATCAGGTGAGCCTCTTGCCCGTTTTTTTTTTTAATCTTTACGAAATGCTGAAACCCAGACCTGATGTTTTAGACTGGTTTTTTGTATCTACAACAGGGGAAAAACCAAATTAGACTTTAATTTAGATTAAAATAAAGTTGATTTTCCATCGTAGATAAATGATTGATTTTGGGTGGAAATGAGTTGCGTTTTCATACTTTTACTTGGTTTGTTAACGGACGGTAAAACCCTGTTGGTTTTCTTAGCTTGTGTAAAGAGGGTGTAAAATCAATCAATCAAAATATCATCTATTCTTATAGGTAATAGAGTTCATTAATATAACCATATAATGCAACAAATAAAATGCTTTTGACGTTACATTTAGAGCGGAGAACAGAAGAGAAAAAGCAGACTAGAGATAAGAGAAACTAAAAACTCTACGTCGCTCTTTTTAATCGCCAAGTTTTTGGTTTTGCAAAATATAGATTTTATTTTATTTTTGCTCTCAAACATCACACATTAATATGAGACAATCAGATATGTACTTGAAATGTGTAATAAAAAGGATATATACGTGTGATAATGAGATGAGAACTTAAAAAGCAGATCCAGCAGGTCCAGATCCATGCAACTGCCTCACAATCATCTTTCATTTCAATGAAAAAAGTTCAATCTATTTGCTATTTCTTCTATGTTACAAATATATTTAAGTACAAGTCATGGAATATTAGATGTCCAAATGCCATAGACTGGCACTCCATTTTGTCAAAATTTCATCAATTACATTAATAAATAGAAATTAAAACAAATTTAAAAAGCTGGCAGCATTTCCTCGCTGTATTGCGGTACTTATTCGTTGAGCGAGGAAAACTCCATATTTAAATTTAAATCTTTTTAGACCACAATGTGTGACAAAATGCATGATCACAAAACGTACGTTTTAAAATATAGAATAACAGTTTATGAGTACTTATGTTCTGTATTCCAATGTCAATCCAATTCTGTCGAGTGACGGCTGACATTAACCATAGATACTTTGACAATATACCAACCAACTTCAGTTTGCCGCATTTATTCGAATAATTTGGATTGAATAGTACAAATTTTCGTTTACAGTTCTAAATATGGTTGAAGCGAGAGTGCCAGACGAGCTGAGAGATTGGAATGCAATGGATATATTTATCTTTTCGAATGGACAACAATATTCACCGCCGAGAAAGTATCACTTGTGTTCGGACGATTTAAAGTTCTGGGATTCGACAGTAAGCTTCCTTGCACATTCACAGTATGGTTCTTTGTAAGTATTTGAATAAAAACTGCGATTCATTGATAATAATTGTATGTGCATAGACACACTCAATATAATATTAGTATAGACTAATATTATAAAGAGGAAACAGTTGTGTTTTTGTATGTATATTTGTAATGTTTTCACACAAATACTACTGCCTCGATGAGAAAACTTCAAAAAGTAAAGGTTATATTTTCAAAAAAATAGGGATCCCTAATAAAAGCGCAATCATATAACCCAAGGTGTGAAACAATTATCCATAAAAAAATCTGTAATCGCGTGCGCTGTGGAAACTATTGATGATAGAACAAAAAAAATTTGTATAGTGTTATAGAACTTATTAATATCTACAAAAAGAATATTTTACCTTTCCACTACCGCGAGATCGGTATCGACGCGAGTGAAACCGCGGGGCATTGCTAGTAAGTAATATAGTCGTTGTTAAATAATTTATGGGTTGTTTGTATTTATTTTTTAGTGTATGAAAAAGTGTATTCGCAGATAGCAAGGCCAGTTGCTTATTTAAAGGCGTAAAATAACTCAGTTTGATTTCTGTCTAAATAATTTTTTTGGAAGCAACACAAGAACATTATACAGACGAACGTGAACACAGATACACAAATCACCAACACAAGTACACACCACAAGTACACACCACTCCCGGATAAAGGGAAGTGGAAAATACAAATAGCTAGCACGCACACAACGCTCCACAAACCAGCCTGTCGTACGAGGTAGCTATTGTTGCACCCACCCTCGCGAGGGGGTGTTTAGGACCGTTCGGGGCATATGTCCCCTTCGGGTGGTGTATCTGTTCGCGCCCTGCTAATACAGAGCGATACGGAGGCGGGCTGTATAGCCCTTAATGGGGGCTGCAGCACGCGGGGTGGTTCGGTCTCTACTCGCTGCGCGCAGCCGACCAACCAGCCTGTCGAGGAGCTGGGAGCACTTTGAGCCACGAACAGGACAACGAGCGCTGAGCGCTGAAAGAGCCCGGTCACCTAAATCACCATCTACCCGTCGTGGAGGTCCCATTTGCGTACTAAGTCTTCCCGCCACGACAAGGCTGGAGCCCGCGTTATCTATCACAAGATAATTTGCCACCGAACGACTTTGATTACGCGTATATTAATAGCCAAACTTAAAAAACCAAGTCTCGCAATGCAGTTCTTCTACCTTAGAAAGACAGATCCATGTAATACCAAGTCGTTTAATTCAGTCCATACTTTAGGCCCCATACTTAAGAGCGGTACAACGATTATAGCGGTTATAAAAATTTTCGCCACCATTTTTATAGTACGGTCAAAATCTGTTATAACGACATCGAAGGGACTTCCCATGTTTGGTCGTAAAAACCGGTAGTCGTAACAGCCGATGACGTTATTAAGTACCAGCCGGGACCTTTGATTTTGGTCATTATAACTTGTATTTAGCGTCAAAATAGGCTTCAGTTTCGGCGACCACTTCTTCTATTAGCTAGCATAAAACTCTCGGCTGATCTTTTTCATCGCCATGTTTTTTGATAGACATTCAAAGATAGAGCTATACACAATAGAAGGAAGAAGAGTGGAGGGACCATTGGAGCTACATAATGATGCCGCGTATGTAGCGGTCTCGCCGCCAGACCCTTTCATACAGTCTGGATATGATAAGTACCTACTGAAGGCTTCGAGGTATGAATCACTCTTCAATCTTATTTAATACTTGTTTGACATACGGGAGTCGTAATAAGTTAACAATATATAAATCATGTATATCTAATATGTATATAAAATTCTCGTGTCACAATGTACGAGTACGTTCCCATACTCCTCCGAAACGGCTCGACCAATTCTCATGAAATTTTTTATGCATATTCTGTAAGTCTGAGAATCGGCTACTATCTATCTTTCGAACCCCTAAGTGATAAGGGTTCTCCACCCCTAACATTTTATTTTTTGGACGAAATTTTAATTTTTTTTTATAATACATCAAACAAAAATACATACAACCCTTAATTTTCACCCCTCTACAATCAACCCCTATTTTTTTTTATTGATAGTCTATATTTTTATTGAACTCGAAAAATGTTTCCTAGAAATAATATGCTTACATGGCAAACGATGTTTGCTGGGTCAGCTAGTATGTATATGTCACCGTAAAATTGTAAACACCGTTAGATTGTAATCTATCTCGCGAGATTGTAAACTGTCGAAAGATTGTGAACACAACGTACTGCTTACAATTTAACGTATTATTATTCGGTAGATTGTAATCTGTCGAAGTGAAACCGTCAAATTGTGAAACGGCCATTTTCTACTTTTCTATTGGTTATAAGTGATGTGACATTCTCGTTTTCTATTGGTTATAAGTGATGTGACATTCTCGTTTTCTATTGGTTATAAGTGATGTGACATTCTCGGTAAATTAATCGGATCGATTATTTCCTCATTTGTTATTTTTAAAGTTGAACCTAATCGAATCGATTATTTCCTCATTTGTTAATTTTAAATTTAAACATAATTTAACCATTACATTAACTTCATGTTTCAATTAGTGTATGGTTCCGAAAATTTTTAAATTATTCAAAAAAACGAATACAAAAATCGATTTTCATTTTTAAAAAATAGATTATTTTTGAATAATTTCAAAATTTTCGGAACCCTACACTAATTGGAACATGAAGTTAATGTAATGTATGTGCATTTGACAAGTAATGGTTAAATTAGGTTTAAATTTAAAATTAACAAATGAGGAAATAATCGATTCGATTAATTTACCGAGAATGTCACATCACTTATAACCAATAGAAAACGAGAATGTCACATCTCTTATAACCAATAGAAAAGTAGGAAATGGCCGTTTCACAATTTGACGGTTTCACTTCGATAGATTACAATCTACCGAATAATAATACGTTAAATTGTAGGCAGTACGCTGAGGTTCACAATCTTTCGATAGTTTATAATCTCGCGAGATAGATTACAATCTAACGGTTTTTACAATTTTACGTTAACATATATAAAATTCTCGTGTCACAAAGTTCGTTCCCATACTCCTCCGAAACGGCTCGACCAATTCTCATGAAATTTTTTTTATGCATATTCAGTGTGTCTAAGAATCGGCTACTATCTATCTCTCAAACCCCTAAGTGATAAGAAGTATCCACCCAAAAAAAATAAATTTTTTATTATTTTTTATTATGTTGCATTAAAAATAAAAAACCCTACATTTTCACCTCTCTACGATCAACCCTAAGCCTAAACCTATTTTTTAGTATAGTAGATAGTTAATTTTATTCAACTAAAAAAATGTTCCCTAGAAATAATATACATACATGGCAAAACAACGTTTGTCGGGTTTATTTTATATTGTATTATAAGTAATTTATAATTAAGTTTGTTATGGAAGAGCTGGGAACCCTGACACAGGTATTTTTTTAATTAAGAGGGTTCCCAAATCTTAAACATTGTAATGAATTGTTAGTCAAATGAATAAACACATTTTTTTATGTCATAGATCTTGGGAAAAGAGACAAGGAAAGATATTGAGTGGCATCAGGAATCCAATGCATGGTACGTTGCATTATATTTATTAAAAAGCAATCTTATATCTTCACATCTACATGTAAATAAATAATTATATTTCTTATTTAACAATTATCTATTATGTGTTAACTGATGTTTGTTAGTCTGTGGAAAAGACGCTAGTTTTGGCCTGTCATTTAAGTTTTAATTTGAACATTTTATTTGATAGAATATTTTGAATTATAAAAGAAATAGGATAAAAGGGTTTTCAAGTAAAATAACAAACTCTAAATGTTGATTCTTAAAATACATATTTCCGCAACATATTTGAGTTGCATTTATCATATACCTATTACAAAAAAAATCACTTAGACATATACAAAGCCACAGATTGTTAAACAAAATATACGAAACGGAAGGCATAAGTCAAAATACATGATAAGATTAAAAAAGAAAACTGAAATTAAACAAACGACAACTTAATATTAAAAAAAGGGTACGTGTACTTATGTACGCGCGTAAGAAGTTATACTTCTTTGGCATTATTAAAAATAGTTTTTGATTGCATGCAAATAATTAATTACAATTAAATAATCAAAGACTGGAAAAGGAGTCATTATAGTCAATAACGTTCAGTTTAAATTTGAAAAATTAAATAAATAAATATTTATTAATATTATATTTATATTTATTTTCTAATATTAATTAGTATTGATTTGAATATTCAATTTAAATCAGTTCTGATTATAATTCAGACGCACATAAAATTCGCACTTGTATAATGAAAACAACAAAGCATGTGGATAAATATTATAAATATAAATACACAGTGAACAGAGGCGGCGTGCGTGCCAACATGCGCCACTAACTTCATTCTGTTAATTTTGTGTCACGGTGCGCGCGCATCGTAAAATTTCACTCTCATCAATTTTTCATAACGCGCCTAAAGAAGTATAACTTCAAAAACTTTATTACTACTGCTAAATAAAGTCAAAGTCTTCCCGCTTCCCAAAATATTTCCTCACGCCCTCTTTTTAAGGAGGTGGACATTCATCTTCATGAAGATGTAGACATTCATCTTCATAAATTGTATTGTACTTAGCGAAAACACGAAACATTGGCGAATTACGCAGATAAATCCTGTTCGTACGCACATGGAACAATTGTGAATATCTTGTGGCATACGGGGAGCGATTCTCAAATAAAACCATGACAGCAAATGTTACTTTAATCCTTTTCATAATGGGGCAAACAGACAGGAAGCTCACCTGACGTTAAGGGATACCGCCGCCCATGATCACAATACCAGGCTTATCGCCCTTTAAAGAATTGGTACGCTCTTTTCTGTTTTTTTGTTTGGGCGAAAATATTTATTAAGCTTTGAATTTCAGAAAAAATCCACGTTAGTGGCAACTTAGAGATTACTACATCTACTAACAAACCAGTGAAGGATGATTCTGTATCAACAGTAAGTAAAATCTATTTAAAAAAATGAATAGGCAAATTCTAAGTTTTATGTCTTGCAGGGAAATAAAGCGAATAAACCGTTGAACCTTAAATTATTATAAAAAAAAGTTATTTAATAGAATCGGCGTAACAAACCTAGCTACTCAAGCTGTTCACAAACCTTCTTTCAGACTGAAACAGGTAAATGCAGCAAGATCAGCTCAGCCACAAAGCACAAGCCGTCAACAGCGACAAAACCATCAACTAGAAGTTCATCTCTATCAAAAGACCCCATTGAAAGACGAAAGCTTCTTACAACAAAAGCAATTCTAAGAAAAGGAAAACTATCAGACTCGTCAACAAAGAGAGATAGTTCTTTGATAAAGAATTTAGGTGTTGTTGATAAGTCTGTTATAAAACAGGGTCTAACGCCTAGTGAAACACCCATCATTGACGCTATATTAGAAACGGAATCGTCAGCGTCTGCAAAAAAACTTACGAAGAATACTAATGTTTCTAGTGACAATGGACTTGATGTTATTCTGGAGCAAAATGAAAATGCTAATAAAATTAAACCAAATAATAACGTATACAAGAATCCTGTGAGTGAAACGGAATCTATGATAGTAGATGTCGACAAAGATATTAATGATGATATAACTATGAAAATTGAAAGCAATACAATTGATAATACTCTCATTAAACTAGGTCAAAATGAGAGTGTTGATAATGTAATGAAAACAAAAGATATAGGTACTCAGAAAAGTTGGGTTTCCGTGAATGAAAAACTACAGCAAACAAAGGAGTGTACTTTTAACTTGAATCTAAATATCGAAGTACATAATCGATCAAATTCTATTAATAACATGGAGTTGAGGAAATGTTTTAGTATCAAATCAGCTGAACGATCCGTGTTAGATGTTCAGAAAGAGAAGGTTCGTGAAAACATCGATCCAGTTATGTCAAAAACAGAACCTGATAATACCAAAGTTGTGGTTGTTCGATGTTCATGCAGCAGTCACCGTACTGATAATAAAATATTTGCCTTGTCGAATGAGAAAGATAAAGATTACTTCATTTTGGTACCAACGCAAGGACTTATTAAGTCGGATAGGTATTTAAAATTTACTAATATCCCTATGATTTAAGGTAATAATAAAAAAGCGCCTTGATGGCTGGAAGTTTTCCACGGTCCGCTTCACAAAACAATTTCTTTTGCTAACTAGCTTACTGTGGAATCTACTTCCACTGGGGGTCTTTCTTGGGAGATACGATCTCCAACTATACAACAAAGAGCATACTCCTCTATCAAAGACCGGCAACGCACCCACTTAAATGGGTGTCTATGGCTGCGATGTCTGCTCTTTTTGGGCGTCCCGTAGGCTGCTTTATCCTCATATATTTACTATGAAAAAACAACAGATTCTATTGACTTTTAGATTTTAATTTTTTAACCATTTGTTATCCAAATTTACACAAACAGCGAGCCAAATGATACTCTTACAAGATTTTATTTAATAAACCTTATTAAGTGTAGTTGCAGACTCACTGCATCAAATACTGAAGATGGAAAGGTATATGAAAACAGAAACGAAAAAGTTGATGACATTGTAATACCCAAAAAAGAGAATGACACAGCAGAAGACGGTAAAACGGACATTGTACAAGATCGTAAAGCTTTACCTCCTGCAAATCCTACACCTTTACCAAATCAAGAAATTACAACAAATTCAAGTGCTTTCGATAAAAGTAAAATGTTTGAAGGACCACAAACTAAAAGTACTCAAACAGATTGGTGCGATCTTTTGGTAAGTGCTTTTTCACAGAATCTATCCAGAGTAGCTTAACTCTAGGTAATTGCAGGATCATAGGGCACTGAGGGCAGACATAATTAGATTTTTCTCTTTATAACTTACTTGACTTATACTCTGATTTTCGATTCCGTAGAATTCTGACAGCTATCATTTTTTGATATGTCAGAAATGACAAACCTTTTGGCCAGGCACATTTTTCAATTTCAATACGAGTCGGAACATCTGAGTTTAACATTTAATTTGTTAGTGAATGTATCCATTTTATTAAGTGCGGTGGTCCACATTGAAAGTGATTTTACGGCGATCGGTAATTACGTCCATTTACATCACAAACAGTAAAAAACACAAAAGTAAAGATCACATTTTTAATTTTTTTAAAAGGTTTACTAAACCTGGAATTAGTAGGCAGTGATGCCAGCTAAAGAATAAAATAAAGTAATTTAAGTTAATTCGATGTGTTGTTCGTGATATTGAAATATTTGTTATTTTTGTATTAGGTCACTTGACTAAGTAAATATTTAAAATTACCTTTTTGTAGATAGAACATAAAAAATACGTCGCATTTTTTTATCGCCTTCAAATGGGTCAAATATGTCCCTTTTTCGGTGGAGAACTTTTTTAGTAGCAACACTTATGAAATGTCAGAATTCTACGGAATGAAAAATCAGAGTATTATGTCCTATAACCTCTAGATGGGGCAGAGGGCATCCACACATATTTCACCTCGCTCCAAGTCTTTACGTCTCTCTTTGCCTCATTTGCAACTGTACGCCAGGATTGCTTGGGACTACCACGCTTCCGCTTTTATTGTGGGTTCCAATCAAGCACCTGCTTGGGGATATAATGGGAATAGCTTCGGTGTGCATCGCCGAATAATCATATATAATACTAGCAGACTCGGCCAAGCGTTGCTGTGGCTAAGGTTTTTGTTATATTAAATAGTAGTAAACTATTCAAGGGAAACTGACGGAGAACACCAGTTATGGGGACCATCATGCTTTTTTGGTGGTTATGCCATTAAATTGTAGCTTAGGTGAAACGTTGGTACTTTCAACACAGCGCCATCTGTTAGAATTGTGACTATCAAATAATAAACAAATATTTTGCAATAAAATATGTAATATTGCGGGTATAAATTAAGATTTAAGCTATCCTATCTTTTAAGTTAGATCAAACTGCACACGATGGGCAAATTTGATTGAAATCGGTTAAGTAGTTTAGGAGTCCATAGCGGACAAACAACGTGACACGTAATTTATATATATTAAGATATGTTATTAGAAACCCGAAAATAACTGGAAATAACAGTAGATAACATACTTTTTACGGATAGTAACTCGAAAATATTACATTATTTACATAAGTACGCGTTTCTAATGCTTTGAAGGTGGTCCGCGAGATTGTATGTTATATTTATGGGCTAACGACTCATTGGTCTAGTGGTACTAACCAATACCACTAGACCAATGATTTTTCGCAGCCCGGATTTCCGATGGGTCCCGGGTTCGATCCCCGGCTGAGACGAACATCGATGTGATGAGCATTTGGTGTTGTGCTTAGGTCTTGGGTGTTTAAATATGTATTTATATGTCTATCTATCTATAATATGTATGTATATCCGTTGCCTAGAACCCATAACACAAGTTTCACCAGCTTAGCATGGGACTAGGTCAATTGGTGTGCATTGTCCTTAAAAAAAAAAAACACCTGGCCAAGTATTGGCCTGTAATGGCTTTAGCGTGTGACTCTTATCCCTGAGGTCGAAGGATTCCCGTCGGTGCACTTCTGTGCGCATTTAACATTCGCTCGAACGGTGAAGGAAAACATCGCGAGGAAACCGGCTTGCCTTAGACCCAAAAAGTCGGCATGTCTCCAGACACAGGAGGCTGATTACCTACTCTCCTATTAGATTGACAAATGATCATGAAACACAGAAATCTGACCTGAAAAGGTAGCGCCACTGGTTTTACAATATACAACTACCCTAACAGCCTACAGCCAATGGGATAGTTAACAACTAAATTAACGTAACATTTTTGCGAATTCGCTCTGAGAACATATAAAAATATCGATTGTTTTGGAGACAGTATATCGGTGCCACATATTCGTTCTGCCCATAGGTACTGCAAATATCCGCCATCCGCCATCTTAAATAGCTATTTGGTGCTAATAAACTGAGTTGCAGAACTAGGATTACTAATATTTCCCCTAAAAACTTTTACCAACGTAGCAAGCTGTAACTCCTGTCGGCTTGTTGTATCTATCTCTAACACAATCGTTAGTTTAGGTACATTGTCTTAAAACTGTTTTATTTTAAACAGATATACAGAGATTCTGATCTCACTTTTCATGAATAATGGAACTGATTTCTTTCAGCTGGAGGCACGGCATAGTCCGGGAGGCTACACACTCCACTTGCCATCGATACAAAAATTAAAGGAATATAAGTTATAAGTTATTGTTTTATTCACGAATTTATTTCTAAATACAACTCGAACAAAATTTAAACAAAGTTTATTAAAATTAAATAAACTAATGGAAATAACGTCGTCGATATAAATTTCGCTCCACGGTTATCGTATATTTGCATTTGATCCTGATATTTTTTCAGTTTTCTCGCCAAAATGTTTAAAGGTTTCTGCCCTAAGTACTTGAGTTGCGCCTCCGATAAGTATTGTAAATTATGTGGCGACATTGTTAGCATCACCTTCAAACATAAATATATTAATGGGGTAAGAATGTCTTCTGAACACCTTACGCAGAGTTGGAGATGCTACTAAGACCTAACATGTTAGAACGCGGCCACACGATGCGGTAACGGTGCGTTGCCGCGCCGGAGTGGTGCCGCAACGTCATCCTTCATACAAATTACTATACCATGTCACACGACGAGTTGTGACCTGCGAGCACGAGGCGAGGAGGGTTAAAATATATTGCCACACCGCAACGCTCGTGTGCACCCTATAGCTTGAAGTAATTGCGGTGCGGCGCCGCACCGCACCGTTACCGCATCGTGTAGCCGCGCTCTTAGACATTACTCACGCATGTTGTATTGTGTACCTAATGTTTTTTGTTAAAAAAATTTGGGAGAAGTAGTTGTAAACAGTAAAAAAATTAAATTCTCCAAAATTAAAGTGTTGGCCTAGTGCGTGCGACTCTCATCCCTCAGTTCATAGGTTCGATCTCCAGCTGTGCACCAATGGAGTTTCTTTCTATACGCGCATTTAACGTTCGCTCGAACGATGAAGGAAAACATCGTGAGGAAACCGGCTTGCCTTAGATACAATGAGCCGACATGAGTCAGGCACAGGAGGCTGATTACCTCTTGCCCATTAGATTGCCAAATGATCATGAAACCGATATACAGAAATAAGGCCCAGATCTAGAAAGTTTGTAGCGCCACTGATTTATTTATTTACTTTAGAAGTAATTCCAGCCATAGATTTAGGATTGATAGAACTTAAATCTGGTCCAGTCACTTCAGCCATTAGAAGACCGAGCTGAGCTACGTCACTCGCGCTCCAGCTGTATGACTTGCCCAACACCTGGGAAATATACTTAAATACTTTATAAATTCTTAACGCAAACTCGCTATGTCAATACAAGCATTTCAACATCTGGAAATGTACATTTTTCATAAATATGTATAGAATAATTAATTTTTTAATTATTTTGCTGACTATTTACCTCTTTATTAACGTAGAGAATATGGAATTATTTACCTAAATAAAATTTTTAAAGAAATAAATTTACTATATATATTGCTATACATATCATGAAGCTAAAAACTTTCCCACGTATTGTATTCGAACGGTGTTAGAATACTAATTTAATTCATAAAATTAACGGAACGAAAAATATGATGCCTACAAAATTATATATTTTAAAGACGTCAACATGACATTGCTATAATAATTTGGCAGGAGATATTTTTTATTGTTATGTTTTATAACAATTGCAAGCTGTTCTGATATTAAGTGATACCGTTGATCATGAACAAGGATTTATAGAGTCGAGCAATACAGCGAGGTAATTCTGCCAGCGTTAAAGGTACACTGCCGCAGGGACTAAACTTTTAAAATTTGTTTTATTAATTTTTTTATTAAGATAATTGTAAATACTGAATATTTCATTGTTATAATTACTAATAAACATTGAAATCCTAAAAGTGTTTATTTAAAAGCGAACTGCTTTATCCATCGCTCGCATAACTGATGTTTTTACTAACATTAGTGCAATATTCAAGAACCTGGTATTTCTATAAATAATAATCAGCGTTACAACACTTGGATTTAGTCCTAGTGTGTATATTTCATTTTTAAGAGATTAGCTTGCTGGATCAAATATTTTGATCATCATAGTAGCAAGTATTAACTACGCATATAAAAAATTCAAATAAACGTAGGAGCTAAGATTTCTCCTTGCTGTCTTGGCTTGCAAAATAGGTATAATGTATGTTGAAAGCCAGGCATTTATAACATAATAATTGCCAAATAGATAATAGTAGGTAGATAAGTTTATATCGTACTGACTTGAGTTCCACTCATAAAAGCAAGATAGAAGCGGCGTTGTAAAGGGTCACAGGCGTGTATATGATAGAACACCTAAAACGATATTGCTATTATATTTTGGCAGGAGTTAAAATTTTGTTTAGGATTTATCAAATTGTATATACTTTCTGTTTTATATCTTTTAAATGAATTTATATAACATTTAAGAGCCTGTATCTCCAATAATTATGGTTTTTTAGAATATATTTTATCAATTTATATATTTGGAAAACCGCTTTTATACAAAAAAGTAAATTTTTTTAGTAAACTTTTTTGATGAAAAGTGTTACGAAGTTAATTTCCAGGCTTCTAAGATTATCTAGTGGTGCATAAAAGATTGAAATACCTGATGTGACAATTGCAGAAACGTGTTCACAGGTAATTGCCGCATAAACGTCATGGGGATACCACATAGTATATTATTCATTATATTTAAATATCTAGGCTCTGACCATTGCTTATTTATACTTATGTATTTACTGGCAATCACACCGACCTGAATACAAAACAGAATCAGCCTTAACTTATTGTATATGACATTGGTACATTACGGCTTGCCTTATAACTTTGACTTGGAGAACCTACGGACGCCTTTTCAAAATATCTACCGTTTCTAGCGATGTTTTCATATGCTAGTGTGGACTGTGGTGTGACATGAAGCCCTAAAAGAATGCTGGAGGGTTATGGTGGGCAAGGATAGATCATAATCATGGATTTACGTGCATATCTATGCACACTATCAGTTCAGGTAGATGACAGTGATACAGAATCAATAAACAGTAATACAGAATAAATTATAAAAAGGGAAATAGTAAAAATGCTGTCCGCCGCGGTCTGTCACAGTCAAAAGTCAAAAATCATTTATTCATATAGGTAACACAATTGGTGCGTTCCACTAAGCGCTCACGACGATCACGCTCACGACCGCTGATTTCCCCATTCCACTTGATTGTGAATGTTACTGTCGTTAACTCAAGTGGAATGGATTATGGAGCGTTTCGGGCGTTCATGTAAATATTACAAATGTCAAGTTTGAAAATAGTAGAATTTTAAGGAGGTTAGGTAATCATAAACAATAAGTTTTGATATTTGTGACTTAAATTTATTTATGTTAAATGTGAAGAATAATTGAATATTTTATAAATAATTTTGGTGAAGTTATCAAACAACTTAAGTTTAAATATAATCGAAATGGCTTTACAATTTCTCTTTCTGAATCAAATAATGTGATTTTTCTTGTCGCCATCTTTAAGCTTTGAATATAATAATATTATTATTTGTCATATTTCAAAAAAAAACAAAAATTGCGCCAAATTATTCTCACCGTTCACAACGACCCACCTCTTTAGATGGGTCGTTGTGAGCGTTGCGTGAGCATTAGTCATGACGTCATGAGTGACGTTTTCGCCGTGACCACAACGACCGCGGTCGGTATGTGGAATGGCTAAAGGAGCATTTTGATCGTCGTGAGCGCTTAGTGGAACGCACCAAATGTACACTATGGACGTCATAAAAATAATGTACATTAAATGCTTCTAATTTTACATTTACTGCCAGTTCTCAAATCAAGGGCGTAGAACGGAAGAGAAGAAATGGTAATAAACTGTCCGCCACTCTCTTTAATCGCCAAGTTTTTTATTTTACACAACGTTTGTATAAAGGAGCTGCAACCATTACACCATGTTCCACACGACATATTAAGTTTATTTAAGTTATTTATTTATTAAGAAGAACAAAGATTATGTTACGTTATATATATTATTAACATAATCTTTGTTTTGTGGTGGATTACAACCTTGCTCTACTTTTATTGTGGAAAAATGATCGGCAGTGACGTGAATGGAATACAGAGATAGAGGACAAATCTTTGTTTTTAATTTCTTTTTATTATTATTAACTATTAATTACTTAAGGTGACATATGGAATATGGTGTAATGGTTGCAGCTCCTTACTATATTGTCTAAAACAAAAAACTTGGCGATTAAAAAGAGCGCCGGAGAGTTTATTGCCAGTTCTTCTCTTCCGTTCTACGCCCTTGATTTGAGAACTGGCAGTAACTGTAAAATTAGAAGCGTTTAATAGGGATTTATTTATTGGCGTTCACAAGTGTACATTGTGTTACCATGAATAAATGATTTTAACGTTGACAAATAATGCAATACAGAAGGAGGCAGCAGAAGGGGAGAGGGAGCGATCTAGGATGAATCCTAGGAAAAGAAGACGAAAAGTAGGAGAAGATATTCCCATCTCCAACCTCCGCTACATAATATAGTGTGTACTGCAGCGGAGTTTTTGAGTTCGCCGGTAGAATGCGACAGTGACCTCGGAGCTTCTCTAACGCGGCCTTGTAGGAACTACCCGAAGTGATTTTAGTGGGTATTGCTCACCCAGTCCCTAGTGTGGGTCATACCCCTGCGCAGAGGCTTCTTCACCTCGGATTGGAAAAAAAAAGGTGCATGTACTTATGTACACGCGTAAGAAGTTATACTTCTTTGGCATTATTAAAAATAGTTTTTGATTGCATGCAAATAATTAATTACAATTAAATAATCAAAGACTGGAAAAGGAGTCATTATAGTCAATAAAGTTCAGTTTACATTTGAAAAATTAAATAAATAAATATTTATTATTATTCTCTTACATTAAGTGTAACATAAATTCTATTATTATTCGAATGTTTTTTTAAAATTATGTCCAATGCCGTAGCATCTTCCGTGGGCAACTTCATTCTGTTAATTTTGTGTCACGGTGCGCGCGCATCGTAAAATTTCACTCTCATCAATTTTTCATAACGCGCCTAAAGGTATAACTTCAAAAATGGCGTTTGGGTTTTTCTGCAATTGATTTTATCTACCATCACCTGATGTCTGTCCAGTTCCGCGTGTGTTCCAATAAACGACAGTATTTTCGGATCGCTGAGATTCAATCGTGCTATCTCCTTCCCACTAATATATTTGAAAAGGGGTCTATATCTTTGTAACGTTTCGTAACTTATATCAATGGTTTTTCTTCTACCTTTGACAACATTCCACATGGCTGTTAATTTTTCTTTCGGTAATTTCATCATGGATATTGTTCTTGCCTGGAAGACAACGTGTGGTGAAGGCATACATGGTGACGATATGGTACGACCCAATACTAAAAAAACGTGTGTGTACTTATGTACACGCGTTAGAAGTTATACTTCTTTGGCGTAACAAGATAAAAATCTTTTCAAACATTTTACTCTACGTTTGTAGAAAAAACGACACTAACAATACAAAAACTAAATGTTGACTATAGCTAACTTCAGGGTGTCGGTTTTTTTGTGACGGTGTGAGCGCGCATCGTAAAAATTTACTCTCATAATTTTTCCCTAACGCGCCAAAAGAAGTATAACTTCAAAAATATTAAGGAAATAGATACAATGCATTATCATTCATCAGGATGATGTGCCATATTTATTTATTTACCCATCGTTACCTTTTACAAAAACATACAATTAAAAAAAAGAAGGTTACATAAGTTATGAGGCAACGTGCGGCCTTATCATGAGGGTAAAGTACAAGAAGTGCATAAATAATTAACAAAAAAAAACTCAAAATAACATATAACATTACCTATAACTAAAACAAAGTAAAATCTTAAGAAAAATCAAAAAACAAAATAAATAAACAATAATATGTATAAACAATAATGTAAAAGCATATCCAAGGGATAGTTGAGTCACAATTAATATATATAAATTCTTATTCAATGTATTTTATTTATTTATAATTTCACGCCTTTTTCCCCGAAGGGGTAAGCAAAGACAACAGATCTCCACTTGCTACGATCTGATACTGATATACCTCTCTCACTTCATTCTCTTCCATGACATGCATGCTCGTTGGTTATGGATATGTCCCTTCTCTAGCAGTCTTGCCAGATCAGAGGATTTCCTCCCTAGATTTAGGGGTTTCTCAACCGAGTTAGGGGCAGAATAGGGGGAAAGAATATTTGTTTTTTTTTAGGGGAAATTTCAAAAACTCGCCAAATACAGTTTTTTGCTATTGTACCTATAACACGTTCCTGATGTTGGAACTAAATTGAAGTACGAGCACATCGTAAGAATAGGATCCGTGTGGTTAACTTACTAATTGTTTATTGTATATTCGTTTGAGCTGTCAAATTAAAAATTAAAACCAAAATTGTTTAATTAAAAACAAATTCTAAATTGCATGAAAACTCCGTAATAACACTACACAAGATTTTTTTTTTGTATTCGAAGGCATCCTAGGCGATTTCTGGGAGGAAATAAAATTAGTCTAGGGGTACATCGCGTCGCCGAGACCATCTGGCAACACTGACTCTAGGACGTCCTGGATCCTAGGCCGAGGCCTATCCACCCCGACTTCACCATCCATTGCCTTGCCATACTTCGCGGCTTCTCATTCCTTTCTCCATGACCAAACCACTAAAGCATTCCCTTTCGTGTCCTTTTTTTATGTAATAGGAGGCAAACGGGCAGGAGGCTCACCTGATGTTAAGTAATACCGCCCATGGAAACATTGCCAGAAGGCTCGCTAGAGCGTACCAATTCTTGAAAGGCTGGCGACGGCCTTTCAAGAATTGGTACGCTCTAAGGGCCGATTCGACCAAACAAGAGTAAATCTTAATCTTAGAATAAATCGTCAGTTAATCGAGAGTAAATCAATTTTACGTTTTACCAACTACAAATTCTAAGAATAGTGGGCTTATTCGGGAATAGCTACTATACCGCCGTTTCGCACGGAATAACAGCTATTCCTAGAATAATTTAATGGCGTCAGTCAGTCCAATCAGCTGATTTCTGTCATTTCACAATGTGTTTTAATTTCAAGTCAACGCAACGCACTAAATTAATAGTCTGGCATTGTATAATGAAACGTTTAAACAATTTATTATTTATTTATTTTTAGATTTTTTATTTTCTATAATATTAGAATGAAATTCAACTAGGCTCAACAGAAGTTCCTTTTTAGACGAAAGCCTCAAACAAACAAGAAATAAAAACTTTTTGTTGTCGTTTGACACCTGTTAAAAGCTACTTTTTCACTTTATAATACGGCAAAATCGAGTTGACATGATGTATGCTCTTACACTGTCCCGTTCTAGAACAACATTTATTTGCCGAGTTTTATTTTCGTTCACCATTCTCTTGCTATTCGCGTATTGTTATTCCTAGCGCAATTATACTATCGATTACGTGGACAAACGACTATGGATTTACTCGAGATTAAAATCATGGAATAGATTATTCTTGGTATAGTTACTCGTGTATAAATTGAAGTTTGGTCGAATCGACCCTAAGTCGAATAGTCGAGTCTTTTAACCCACACTCGCAATAATACACAACACATAGGTACTTCTTAATACCCTCATTTCAACAGCATTTATTCTACTTAATTTTTGAAGTGAAACTTCTTTAGGCGCATGGGGGTTAAATTTTTACGGAACGTCACGAAGATGTGCAGCGTTTTTGTCGAAGAAATGGGAGAGAGCGATTGAGAGAGAGTGAAAAGGGCGAATTACCATATAGAAATTCTATTTTTAAAATAAAAATTTCGTAAAGAGAATTTATTAAATAATTAGTAAGTATTTTATATTTATATTAATTTTTAAAATTTAATGACAATTAAATTCATTAAATTCCTAACATATCCTCCTTTTTCCCTCCCTCTAAGTGTCGGAAATATAACAAGACTTAAAAATTAGTTTGCCAAAGAAGTTTCACTTCTGACATGTGTATGACATTTGTACGCACGCACTTTTGTTTCTCTGTATGTCTTCATAAAACCTTCTCTAAATGGCATAGATAAAAAATCACTCACTGAACGAAGAACGTATTCGGATGACAATCGTTCAATGTCAACCAGATCTCCATTCAGTATAATAGCGAAAGCATTCACGGCTGTCTGCATATAATCTTTTGTTTCATTTAGCTTGCAATAACCACGATGTAGATATTCTGACATTGGTAGGTGAACTCCGCTCACATTGTATACCAGCTCGGCCCTTAAAATAAATTAATACATGTTGTACTGTTCCTGCGTCATCGAGGTGCTTTAAATAATAGATGATTTTAATCCACTCGCGTACAAGTTACAACATTTTTTTTTTAATAAAAATTTTATGGCCTGGAGTTACAACAGTAGAATATTGACATAGAGATAGACATAGACATAGACATAACATTTATGACTAACAAAAACACACAAAATAACAATAATCAAAGAAAAAAATATCATGAGAGATATAAAAAAAATATCCCTTTTCCCATTCGGTTCGTTTCAAGTGTGTAATGCGTGTGTGCTGTGGCTGTAATTGGCCCTGGCTCAGCATTATGCAGAGCAGAATGTTCCACAGCGCTGCTCATTCTGTCAGAGACCAAACAGCAGCTCTTTGCACCTCAGTAGAAAATAATAATAATATTAGTAAAAGTTAGCAGTGTAAGTAATGAAGTCTTGTGTAATGTGGTGTATAGTAAATAAAATAAATTTAAAAGTTAAAAATAAGAATAATTGTTAAGAAGTATGGGCGGATAAAGACTAGATTTCGTGGGATTTTTATTGAGTCAGTAGATGAATCTAATAGCGAAATAATGAATTGTTAATTGCTATGTAACGAATGAATGCAATGTAACAGTCGAAGAGAGAGCCTGCGTCTGGCTATACTCTCGGGACGTAACTCCGACGATTTAGGAAACCGTCAAGCTTTTAAAACTAAGAAAGCCTGAGTGAGAAAAATGTACATATGTCAAAAGGCGTAAGTGAGATTTATAAGTAAACGGCGTGTTAGGAGTGAAGAGTTGCTTCATCTGGCACAGGAAAGGACAGGCACCAAAGGAAGAGATTTGTAAGTGAATCTATGAATGGAATGTTGGACCATTTTTTACACGCTTTATATTAGCTTCACCTGTATGTATGTATGTATGTATGTATGTAACCGACTCCTTCGGACTCGATTTTGACCCACATTAAACGAATAGATTTAATTCAAACTTTGTACACTTATAAAGAATCAGCGACAATATAATAATTTTATAGGTTTATCTCGAAAAAACAATGAAATTTTTTTTTAAGTCCACAAAGCAATACGATTACATTGAGACAACACGTATTGCTGCTAGGACTAAAAAGTGGAAAATAAATATAGTTAAAAAAAACTAAAAAACACGCTTTTAAAGCACAAACTAAAAAGTGAAAAATAATTCCTAATTTAGGCTGAAAATGGTAATGAACAAAAAATACTGGTATTATTGTGAAAAAGCGTGGCGCGCTCTGTGCCATATTTTTCGTCTATCGAGCAACCTTTAACCTAACTAACGTCTCATTGGTCTAGTGGTTAGTACCCCTGACTGCGAATCCATGGGTCCCGGGTTCGATCCCCGGCTGAGACAAACATCGATGTGATGAGCATTTGGTGTTGTGCTTAGGTCTTGGGTGTAAATATGTATTTATATGTCTATCTATGTATAATATGTATGTATATCCGTTGGCTAGTACCCATAACACAAGCTTCACCAGCTTAGCATGGGACTAGGTCAATTGGTGTGAATTGTCCAATCATATTATTATTGTTTCATTTCATTTGCCGTGTCCAGAACGGCACTAATCGACTCCTCATTTGGTGATGATGGACCAGTATGAACGCATCTCCAAGGGACAGCTAGACTTATATATTTGACTTATACATTTATTAATATTTCATACATGTCTAAGGAAATGGAAAATAATACCGAAACAATTTTCCGCATGGAAAATGTATGTACTGGGCTGTTGCATTCTTATTCAGTCCCAACCTCGTCTTTTCTTCTAGTCTTCCTGTACAATTTAAGTATTTTTAGTGTTTATTTTAAAAAAAAAACAATGGGGCTGCTACGTTTTTTTAAGTCTGGGCCTCAGATTTATGAATCTGTTTAATTTGTCAATCTGATAGGCAAGTAGGTGATCAGCCTCCTGTTCCTGACACACCTGGTCGACTGGTCTAAGGCACGATGTTTTCCTTCACTGTTCCATGAATGCTATGCGCACATAGACAGAGAGTCCATTGGTGCACAGCCGGGGATCGAACCTACGATCTCAGGGAAGAGAGTCGCACGCTGAAGCCACTAGGCCAACACTGCTCGATAGATTGTGTTCATTTATTTATTTTAAAAAGGGCACACTAAAACACATACAGATACTTACAGAGAACACACAACACACAAAAAACACATAACATGCATCAATAACAAGTGTGCACAATATTAAATAGGAAACATTACAATTATAAAAGCGAAGAGAAATAATACTATATGAAATTTAAAAATTTAAAATATTTATTCTTTCCAATAATTGTTATTGGTGACAGAACAATGGCTTCTGTTTTTTAGTATCTCCTAGTTTCTGCTATAGCGTTCGTAAAAGCTTGAATGCGCAAATTGTTTCTGGGTGAATTCCTACTAAATTAAAACATGTTTTTACGAAGCAAAAGCAATGTATACAAAAACATTGGTACTGCTATTTTTGACATAAGGAAGTCATAGTTCTCGACTCAGTATTTTACTTATGAAATATGGGAATTCTGTTACATGTATATTTTCAGGTAATATCTAAGGAGTTTTTTTTTTATGGCTCTGGCACGGTTTGTGCATTAGCCAGCGTCAAGTATAAGATTTTTTTATAATTCGTGCTTGTCTTTAGAAATTCGACCATGTCCTCCATGTACCGTTTAAGTACTCGCCCGGTACCGCACAACCCTCCCAAAGGCCGAGAACAAATTTAAATTAAATTAATACTTGCCCTCGAACCGGGAATCGAACCCGGTACCCCTCACCTAGCTGCCACTTAATAAGACCGCTAGGCTATGAAGCCCCCAACTAAGGAGTTTATCGCAGAACTGTTAGTCTAAAAAAATCATTCAAATCGCTCCAGCCGTTTAAAAGGAGTTCAGTGACATACACACGTACAGTAGAAATATATAAATATATATAAGATTTCGTGTGATGCCCGTTAGCAAATAAATAAAATAGAATAGTTGTATATAAACAACAATATTGGTGTTTGTTTTTACATTTTAATATTAATAGGTTCAATTTTAAGATGATAATTACCTCTTCCATCTTAGTTATCTCTAAAAGTCTAAAATATACCTGGCAAACCCATTTCCATCCCTTTAGAGTAAAGGTGCGCTTACACGAGGGCAATAATTGCTCGGCGACACGAATGGACCGATCTGGAGCAATTAATGGAGCAATTTCAATAAATTCAATAAATTGCAATAAATTATTTCGGCGATATTGCTTCTAATTGCTCCAGATATTTCATATCGCTCAATGTCGCAGATACGAATTGACGAATATCCAATGGACTTGGAAATTCATAGCAATTTCTGTATGTCTCATTCGCACTTGTTTGTTTTGCGGCTTGCCGTCTTGCTTCCGCGGGGAGAGCGAGAGGTCTAAATAATAATAATTTCTAATTACTTTATTCAAAAGTAATTCAAAGTCTAGTTAATGATAAAAAAGCGCTACAAGCCGCCGCAGCAAGAACAATGTCGTCCATAGCGAGCGAAAACTGAAATGCTCGTGTATGACAGTATTGCCTAGTTGATGAAGTTGCGCCATATCGCTCAATATTGTATTGCGCAGTATTGATGCTTGTTGCCGTTGCCGTAAATTGCTTGATGTAGTCGTGACGTCATAATTGACGAGTATTGACTGGAATTGAGAAATTTTAGTTGCCCGTGTAAGCGCACCTTTAAGCAAGTCATTTTGGCACATGTCGCTGGCGCCATCTAGTACGAGAGTATTGAATTACCTTCAATTGAAGCGTTTCCAAACAGCGCGACATTGATATCCTCTTCAAACTTTAGGTAAGGATCTGAAATGTTCACGTTCAACGCAATCTTTAGGAAATATAGAGGGCGCTAATTTCAATGAACACTAGATGCTCATTGAATGATAATGAAATAGCAATTTATATACTACTAGCAGATCGGCCAAGCGTTGCTGTGGCTAAGGTTTTTGATATAATAGTAAACTGTTCAAGGGAAACGGTAGGAGAACACCAGTCATGGGGACCACCATGCTCTTTTGGTGGTTATGCCATTAAATTGTAGCTTATGTGAAACGTTGGTACTTTCAACACAGCGCCATCTGTTAGAATTGTGACTATCAAAGAATAAACAAATAATTTCCTATAAAATAATATTGCGGGTATAAATTGAGATGTAAGCTATCCTATCTTTTAAGTTGGATCAAACTACACACGTTTGATTGATATCGGTTCGGTAGTTTAGGAGTCCATAGCGGACAAACAACGTGACACGTAATTTATATATATTAAGATTAAAGTAATTTTATTGTCTTCTCAAACGCTTTTCCCGGTCCTCGCTCAGTTAATTTAAAGTTAGATTTTTGGGAAAACAGTAATTTTCTTGGCACAGAAAGCCTTTCGAAAACTTTTGAGATCTTAAACATAATGAAAGAAATACATTTACATGTAATTAATTTTTTTATGTAACTAGATACGAAGCAAACGGGCCGGAAGCTAACCTTATGTTAAGTGATAAAGTCGCCCATAGACACATTGCCAGAGGGCACACACTTGTGCCCGCACCGCTTGTGAACGCACTTGCGTTGCCGGCCTTATATTATTTCGTTAGCTCTTGAAAATGAATGACAAAATTTGTTGCTAAGCGGTAAACTGAAAAACGGCTGGACTCACGCTGGACATTCGAGTATTTATATGTATTTTGACGAAGGTTTTTATTTCCATAAAAGCCTAAAAGCCAGTTTCGGAACGAATTTCCTTATCGCGCGTTGCGAAAGGGGGCTACACGGAAAAATTTTAGACGTTGTAACGATACTTTCTGCTATAGTTGTTATATTTTATATTTTCGATTCATTAATCGCCAACGTCCATACCACGTTGAATACACCGGTTCTCGTCCGATCACCGAAGTTAAGCAACGTCGGGCGAGGTCAGTACTTGGATGGGTGACCGCCTGGGAACACCTCGTGATGTTGGCTTTTTTTAAGAAATGAAAATTATTTTTGTAATCACTTAACTAAATTAGTCGTAGCAAACGTACACCAGAATCCCTGTACAATAATTGCGGGTCCCTAGTTTCCTTTGCAAAATACCTTTAAAAAATATTCATTATCATAAATATAAAATAATGGATCAGGAAAATTTCATGAAATTAAAAAATTAGGGAACTAATATCACAACGAATACAGCTTATACAAGGAGATGAACCAGATGAAACTGAATTAAAACATCTGAACCACGAAATATGTTTGTGTGTATGTGTTTTAAAATATAAATTAATCCAAAGGAACTTCGTTCCATTCGGGTGTCCATTGACACCTCTCAAGTTTTTTTTTTATTCCAGAGAAACGAACAGTCTCTATGGGGTATATGCAATGGCTGTTCCATATTTTGGTTTGTAGCTACTAAAATAGTAGGCTGAGTGGAAAAGTAATATTAATGCGAAACGAAGTTATGAATAAGAACATACGAACAATTTTTTTTTGTATTAGTCCATTTGAAAACCTGACCATCGTATTTAAGCATATTTTTTATTTTTATATAAGTCTTTATCTTGCAATCAGTCAGCTAGACTATGAGCAGATGTGTTGAGAGCTGTTAGACGTTCAGAGCAAAATCTCCATCGAGACTGCTCCTCTATTTCAACCGTGTCTATCAAGACTTAGGATTTGTCATCTTTTAAGCCTATTTATTAGGTCCGGTATGGTTAGTTGCGTGGCAAGCTTATTAGGATGCATTTCTAGCCTTTTTCTGTATTTCATACTCCAGGTCTTGATCTCCTCTTTGACAGTCCTGATTTTGAGGTGCTCATGAGTATTTAAGCATATAGTACGTAAAATTTGATACATACATTGGATAGAATGTACTAATTTTTATCGAAATATTTGTAATAATAATAATAATTTATTTGCAAGAATATGGTACAAAATACATTTGACGACTCATTGGTCTAGTGGTTAGTACTCCTGACTGCGAATCCTTGGGTCCCGGGTTCGATCCCCGGCTGAGACGAACATCGATGTGATGAGCATTTGGTGTTGTGCTTAGGTCTTGGGCGTTTAAATATGTATTTATATGTATATCTATCTATAATATGTATGTATATCGGTTGCCTAGTACCCATAACACAAGCTTCACCAGCTTAGCATGGGACTAGGTCAATTGGTGTGAATTGTCTTTAAAAAAAAAATGTTATGGTGGTACCTACGTTCTAAAGTTCGCATATATTGGCACACATAATGGCGTGCAAAATTGTCTTAAAAGGTAGAATTGAAGTTACTATCATGAGTCATATCATTATAGCCAATTCTTATTTTATTTTATCACTACATCATCACATTATTAAAATATATTATTACGTTATCAAATTAATATTAATTATATATATTGTTCCACGCAAAATATAATCATTAACAGAATAATACATTTTTACCAAAAGTAGTACATACAAATCAACTGATTATAATAATTATTAATGTCTAGTAGGAAGATCTTTTAATATTGTTGGTAAATTATTATAAATCTTAAAACAAAAGGTGTTTTTTCCTATACAAATCCATTTTAATTTTTGTATAGCCAATTTCTCCCCATGTCTACTTCTACAGTAGTCCATGTATATTAGGATGATACATTATCCCTGACTAAGATATTTATATGTATATGTATTTAAAAATGTGTATCCGTGAGTTATTAAACCTAACATTATTTAAGTTACATATATATATTTTAGTTAATAGTTAGAAGCGTAAACGAAATTTAAGCAATCATGGCACACTTGAAGAAAAAATGATTTTAATTTTACCCACACTCAGAAATTGTAATATAAAATTGTCGTTTCCGATAATGTCCAACATGATAAGTGTTGCTTAGAATTAAGAACCCTTCAATAAGCCAAGTTAGTTTTTGTTACCTCATGTTTTAAACAATTAATGCCAGTTTACACCCAGCTTCAAACAAAGTGTTTCATTTAAAATATCTGAACATCCACATAAAAAACCGTCACCAAACTAAATTCGTGCTGTTTTAAATTTTAAACGGTGTTTCCTGTATTATTTACGTTAAATCTATTTATTTGATGTCATATGCTGCCTGCGTTGGTACTCTGTAACTTCTAAAAGCGATTAAAATCGCGACCTCAACTATTGAATTTGAATCAAATTTGTGACATCAGTGCCACGAACACTGGACAATTTGGCAATTGGATACATAAACTAACGAGGCTAAGTTGAAATTTCACAGTACGGGGGTCTGAGACAACATTATTTTTGGACGGAGGTCGTACTATGTAACTTCCAATGGTGATCCTGATTAGGTACTGTCGGTATTGAAAGTTATAGAGGCCCATTGACACCAAAACGTAGGCGTAGAATCTTGGACGCAGACAGAGACCCCAAAAAACTGGAAGCGTGTGAGATCTGGGTTTATTGACGTATGCTTAAAATATCTTGGACAGACCGCATACAAAATCCAACTGTGCTGGACAGAATGCAGAAGGACAAAGAAGTGCTTATGACGGTTACTTGTTGTGACTGGTCGTACTTGAATTCGTGTATGATTAATTAGTTATTTCGACTATGTATTTGCGTGTTGTTCCCACGAGAATGTAAGTGCCTGCTCCAAATTCACCATGCCTCCTGCTGATAGAGGACAAATCTTTGTTTTTAACTTTTTTTATTACTTAAGATGTCACGTGGAACATTGTGTAATGGGATTAAAAAGAGTGGCGGAGAGTTTATTGCCAGTTCTTCTCTTCCGTTCTACGCCCTTGATTTGAGAACTGGCAGTAAATGTAAAATGAAAAACATTTAATGTATATTTCATTTTTGACGTTCATAAGTGTACATTGTGTTACCTATATATGAATAAATGATTTTGATTTTGACTTTAAGAAAACGAGTATTTCGGACTCCAAAATAAGCTCCTTCAACTAATCATACAAGGCAGAGGTAGAAGGAGCCGCAGACGCCGTCCTGGTTGAAAAACTTAAGACAATGGTTCGGTCAAAGCAGCAAGTCATTGTTTAGAAGCGCGGCATCCAAAATTAAACTAGCCATTATGACCGCCAACCTACGCAAGGTGATATGAAGAAGATTGACCCCCATAAATTGTATGGGAATGACAGAACCCCGTCACGTGAACGTGCCCTTTGTCGATTGTGGGCCCCATCTGGGATTATGTCTTAATCACACTATACACTATACTGATTAGTGTTTCCACGCGTCACACGAGATAATAATAGAAATCAAAGGCCTAACTGGTTTCGTATTTATCATATTAGATAACAACGTCATATTTCGCACTTTCTTTCGCCTAAATAGCATTTACATACACAAATGTTACGTTTGTTTGTTAAATTCTTACTTTTAAAGTTTTATTTATTTCATTTTTAAGTTTTAGTTAATCCTACAGCTAACATAAACTATATATAACAAAAACATTTACTAAAAATATAGCCAGAGGCGTACATTTTTCAATTTGTGTATTCATTTAATTCATTTCAGAAACATCCCCTTGATGGCAGGAAGTCTTCCACAGTGCGTTTGACAAGGCACTTTCTTTTGCGAACAAGCGATCTGTGGAATCGACTGCCGGTTGGGAAGGGAAGACCTGATACGACCTCTAACTATTCAAAGAGTGTACTCCTCCCTCAAAGGCCGGCAACGCACTCACTGAATGTGCTGTGATGACTGACCTTTATGGGCGTCCCGTAGGCTCATTTACCCCCTTATAATATAAAAAAAACAATAATAATACAGTATATACAAAAAAGTTCAAATATTTACGAAAGGAAAAATCAATAAAAGTCATTAAATACATTTAACTAAGTAATACCGCATTCAGCTGTGTTGTGTGATGGTGTGCGTATTGGCAAATACGTTGTTGATACACACATACATATTTATATTGTCCTCGTCGAGTCTAATCACTGACAGGCCTGAAGGCCTCTGTGGCTGTTTTATGTTTGAATGGAATCTCGCTGATGATCTGAAGGGCTTTGACAGCAGCAGCTCAGTACCAGCAGGGCGCAGCTGCCCAGAGGTAAGAATAGTACTCCATGTGGGGCCATTGTGTATTCTTGGGGTTAAATTGGACTAGATTTAGTCTACCCCAGTACGAGACTCCACGTAACAGAAATTCGACTAAAATGCACGAAATCCGCGCGGACGCCAAACTAATTTAAGTAATAATAAAAATATATTGTGCAACATAAATAAGATGCCATCATTACTACTACATGTCACCAGAATTGGGCAAAAGTTTCATCAGAGTCCCTGGCCGTTTTACGCAACGTAATCTCTCGTTAACATGGAATACCGTATAAAAACAGTTAATATAACACAATTATAAAAATCTGTTCACAAATATCCGTCGCACCAATGGTTTAAATAACAGTTTAAACTAAAAGTAAACAGCAGCAGCCTACCTATTTCAACGGTACTTTCCGTTGTTATAGTTGTTCGTGAAGGTTGTGCAGGTGATGTGTATTTCATTTTGAAGAAACCTTTCATGGCCAGCTTGTTGACGCCTTCGTAATGTTTACACGTAAATTCTGAAAGCAAGAATGATATCACAATTCGTTGAGAGCATTATTTATTTTAATTTAATGATGAATTGAACACCAAAAACCAATAAGGGTTAAAAGAGCGTACCAATTCTTAAAAAGTCGGCAACGCGCGAGCTTTCTGGCTATGTGAGTGTCCATATCACTTAACATCCGGTGAGCTGACCGTCAGCTCCTTGTTATATATTTAAAAAAAAGGGTTATGCACTAGCTATGGTCTGTGGTCGCTGATTTTTATGCTCCATGCACTAGTTTGCGTGTATTGTTAAAAAAACAAGGCTCAAGAACACAAATTGAACAATATACATACACAAGTGTTTAAGTGTCAGATGAGATAGAGCAGGGACGGCCAAAAAAAGCTAGACATTTTAGCTATTTTAGCTCTTTTAACTGTAGGTACAACAACAGGTAGGTAGGTACATTATCTATGTCTAAGATACATCAATAAAACAAAAATATCCAATTCAAATTTTTTAATATATCAATCCAAAAATCTTGACGAAATTTAGCGATAAAGATTCTTTCAAATGACTACACCTTTCAAAGCAAGGCTAGACGTTCGAAGGAAAATTACGAAGTCCAGAGTTCACATCCCAGATAAATTGGTTACATTATTATTATGAAATTGGTGTTTCTACCTGCTTTTAGGCAAAAAAATTAATGTTTAAATTAAAAGAACTCACGTTTTCGGTCATCTTCGCCGCATGTCGCAATAGTATAACGGTGATTCTTATAAGCTGATATATGTGCAATCATATACCAGAATATTACATAATGTAAGTCCATTTTGATAGTCAAAAATCTATGCGGCCACGATTGATTTCATAGCAATAAAACTGTAGCAGGCTCTTTATAACCAAATTTCTGTGACTTAATAATATTGAGTACGTGATTTGGACAAAACGAGTGACATTATGGAATAGACAAAGGGCGGGGCGACCCCAAATGCGATGGGAGGATTTCCAAAACTGCTGGCCCATACTCCAAGCTTGCTTTAAAGAGAAATGGCATTCCCGTGAAGGGAATTCCTACTTAAATTCTAACTTATTTAATATATCTTATTAGTAACGAGAGCAGTGTTGGCCTAGTGGCGTCAGCGTGCGACTCTCATAGCTGAGGTCGTAGGTTCGATCCCCGGCAGTGCACCGATGGACTTTCTTTCTAGATGCGAATTTAATATTTGCTCGAATGGCGAAGGAAAACATCGTGAGGAAACCGACATGTCTTAGACCCAAAAAGTCGACGGCTTGTGTCAGGCACTGGAGGCTGATCACCTACTTGCCTATTAAATTTAAAAATGATCATGAAACAAATTCAGAAATCTGAGGCCAAGACCTAAAGAGGTTGTAGCTCCACTGATTTATTTTATTATTTTTTTATAAGTAACAAAATGTTTATATTTATCTGGTTGTATATACATATGTCCAATTGTTAAGCTTGGACGATTAAAGAAGATACCCGCCGGCGCTTAGAAGCATTTGAGATCTGGTGGTTTTCCATGCTTTGAATAAGCTAGATCCAGAAGGTCTCTAGCGAAAAGGTTCTTAAACGAGTTGGAATGTCGAAAAAACTTATGCAGAACATGTGTTTCGCCATGTCCGCTACCACTTACTTCTATTAATTATAATGGGTATAATTCAGGGTAAAAGGCGTGTTGGTAGAAGGAAGAAATCATGGCTTCGTAACGTTGCTGCATCTGGCACAGGACAAGACACGCTTCAAGAGGCCATCCTCCAGTAATGGAGAGGCAGTAAAAGAAGAAAGATAATCATGTTGTTCATTTTAGTAGAAGATAAAAGGCTTTTTTAGTGCGATTAGATTTCGATGACACGATTCCTATTATTGTTATCACTCATAGTGAATACAAAGCACACACAAAGCTTCGACGAAGAACTTTAAAACCTGGCTACCCAAAAAACCAGTGGCACTAAAACCTTTAAGGTCTGGGTCTCAGATTACTGTATCTGATTCGTGATCTTCTAATGGGCAAGTAGATTCTCACAATGTTTTCTTTCAGCGAGTGTTGGGCACATAAAAAAATCCATATCAATTTATTGGCTGGCGTTCCAATTATTTCGTTTTAACATGATATAAAAATTCTATATAGAAATCAAAATCCGTAATTTACGTAATAAAGCTTGCGTAATTAAAACTTTTAAAATTATGAAAATCGATAATTTATAATCCATTTCCCATTCATAAATTTAAATGTTGTGATGTTTTGATTAAGGTCACGTCATTAAAATGCAGATTTAATGGTAAATATTATAAAATTTCTGCCATTAAGACACGATGCGTTCCATCAAATGTTTTTTGAGATTTGTAATTATACTTCTATCAGTTAATTTTAAACACTATTAGAGTAGATATAGATTTGAAAAAATATTCCATTAAATAGAAGTACAAAAGTTAAAAATAAAACAAATATTCTTTTTAATTAAATCCAATGGTGAAAACTCTGTTTAAGCTGAGCATTACCTAGCGCCAGCACAGGTTTTTGGGGTGTAGCTGTCGCAGCCAACTAGCTTAATTAGCCGTTCAACTAACAGGCTAGCATTATAACTGAACGGCGCCGTTGAACTAGCGGCGTAAAATAGCTATTAGTGTAGCGCGCCGAAACATACAAAATTTTAATAGGATGGGCCGTATTACAATTTAAAAAACGAGTCTAAGGGACGCACAGCCATCGCAGCCGATGGATACCTATTTTAGTTAGTGCGTTGCAGGCCTTTAAGGGGGGGAATATGCTCTTTTTTTAAACAATTGAAGCATTTTATACATTAATGTAATTAATTTCCTATATTTTTGTATAATGCTTTTTATTAAATATTTAAAATAGCGACTATCTTTAGTTAGAACTTAAAAATCTGTAAACGGACCGGTATAAGATTTAATAGATCTAATAGAAAACGTAGATTTTCATATCTAGACCTAAAGGAGACCGACCAAGACAAGACAAGAAGACGAAGACCTTAATATTTCAAAAATAAGTGAAAATATTGCCAACTTTCATCAAACAGGTATACTCTGCTGAAAGAAAGCGAAGAGTTCTGGACCAGGCTTCACGCGTTTTGCCTAGATATGTAGAATGATTTAATAGAAACGGGGGAGTTCCTATGCCTATGCAACGTAGTTATTTTCTATTCAGTAAAATGTAAGAAAAATTATCATAATTTTGTTTTTTCTTACTCTTCTTTTTTTATTAAAATAATAGAGGACTTTTTTATTTGTATTTGTTTTATTGAGACCTTATTTTTAGAAATCTAGAAGAATTGCTCTGCTGTGATATGGATGCTATAATTATAAGCATTTTGCTTTCTTAAACAAAACATTTTCTGCCAGAATCCCTTCTAAAAACAACTAAGAACTGTATTGGTAAGTGCTCTGCTTACTTGACAGACACGAAAAGTTGACGGTGTGTATTAGGCACAGAAGACTGTTTACCTACTTGCGTAATTAATAAAATCCCTATTCTGAATTACAGAAATTTGTATTAGAAACTCCTTCAATGACAATAGATTATAGACGTTCTCGTTTGTACTTGTTCATTTTTGACATCTATAAATCTTACGTGAGAATAAACATTTTTAATTTATAGTCTAAATTTTGTACATTATGTCTTCATCGTCAAGTGATGAACATTCGGAATGTTTTGACTATAATAATATAACTCCATGGCCGATGCAACCATTGGTATATTATACAAATGTGGTGAGAATATTTCTTTAATTTTTTTGGAAGGTTGACTAAAACCTGTACAGCGTGCAGCTGGAGACTGTCAAGAGAAAAGGCTCTCACGTCCCCATTTATAATTTAGCCTAACAGGTAAGTAGGTAATCAGTCTTCTATGCTGACACTAGCTGTCGACTTTTTGGGTCTAAGAACGGTTTCCTCACGCTGTTTTCCTTCATGCATTTAACGTTCTAGCTAATGTTAAATACGCACATAGAAATAATTCTATTGGTGCACAGCTGGGTGTCGAACCTATAACCTCAGAGATGAGAGTCACACGCTGAAGCCACTAGGCCAACACTGCTCTTCTTGAGGTCGATGATGCGTGTACTTTTACATATTATTAATATAATTGAATTATTTTCTGTGTTAATCAATTTATAGAAATATCCATTATGCTTATTATAAATAGTCTCTCATATAGTAATAATTGAATAAAATACAGCCAACAGAAAAATTAGAAATAAAAAATTGTTTATTTTGTGTGTTGATTTTTATGCACATCATTTATTTGTATGTGTACATTTAGAGCATTTTATTCTACTGCTCTGTAAAGTCATCTTAATTTCAAATTGTTTTTACTAAAATCTCTTAATAAAGAAGTAACTACAAAAAAAAAATTCGACTTCAAAAGACATCTTTGGCAAAATATATATGTTGCAGCCACCTAGCTTAATAAGCCGTTCAATCAATAGCCTAGACCCTGTACTAAACTGCAACTAGCGCTCTGATATTCAGCCATTTAATCAAATAGCTAGGCAAATGACCGGAGTCGATGAAGTTACATTACTTGCTGTTCCTATTCATTTCAATTTAATTTCAATTTCTGCCACCTAAAAGCGTATAAACACTAATAAGTTACAGTTTAAAGATATTATAAAGAATTTCTTATTTTAGATATTTGTGACATGATCGTACGAAAGGCCTAAGCATTAGCCAGCCAGTTTATTAAATGTTGTAACAAAAACTACTGCTGAATATAGTTCAGTTAAACGGCGCTGTTTAGATAAGAGGTTAGGCTGTTGATTTAAAGGCTAATTAAGCTAGTTAGCTGCAACATATGTATTACATATGAACGTTTTGAGTTTACAATACAATTATTTTTCAGCCGTACCGTGAAAAACCTAAAAGTAGAGAGAAAAAGCGTAACCCAAATTGCTTTGTCAAAGCTTTCCGGTGGTATACACAGGTAAATGGATATTAATGTTAACGCTATAATAAATTAATATTAACGCGAATTACCTTAAAGTTTTCACGTGCTTTATTTGAAGAAGTTGTACGTATTATTTACCATTTGAATTATCTAACAAAGCTGTATACCCAAGATACCAGAACGCTCATAAGATACCCAATACGCAAAGGTCCCGAAGATAATGGCGTATTCTGGTACATTCAATTTTAATTTCAAATATTCTTTATTTTGTTTCACAAAAATTTATAGTGCTACATATCCAGTGTACATTATTTCCTGGAATGTAACAAACTTACAACTAGACACGTTTTTACAGCTATTTTGCTTTTTTAAAAACTTATAAAATGTATAAAACTAAAGTAATAATGTTTCGAAAGGTTTTAACAATAACAAACTATTTTTAACAATGAGGTAAACTACCTTGTAATTAAGCAATCTTTAGATGAGATTTGCATTTTGACATTCCTAAATTGAATAACTAAATATAGTTCTAACAATAAATGGGGTAGCACCGAGAACAAAAGAGTGGACGGCAAGCAATCACAATAGAAACTGTCACCCGCTAAGGCTAGCGCGAGCATCAGTCACGCAACGCACGCGCATTCCAGGTCTATATTGTATAATAATAATAAGGCCGGAGGTCGCGCGCGACGCGATGGCCAACACTCGCGCACCTGCGCGGGTCAATCTTAAGGCAATAAAAACATAAAACAATTGTTGCTTATACTTCTACTATTCTTGGCGTCAGATCTCTGTTTCGTGATAGTATTTTCTCAGTCAAGTCCATCGAGTAAGTAAGTAAGGGCTTCTTACAAATTGTGTTCATAGAAAGAGTATTGGTTCACAGCCGTGATTCGAACGATCTCATTGTTGAGAGGCGCCGTCTTTAGCCACGGGGTCACTAATCTATAAAGCCTGATAAATGACTAAAATAACTAAAATAGAAATACCTATATGATGATGCCTACGTCTATAGTATCTTACGTATATAATATAATATATACAGTCAAAACCGTTTACGACGACGTCGTTTAGAACAACATACCGGTTATATATATTGACCAAAATCAAGGGTCCCGGCTGAATTCTATTGTAAGTATTAGGTACTTAATAACAACGTCATCGGCTGTAACGACTATCGGTTTTTACGACCAAATATGAGTAGTCCCTTTGATGTCGTTATAACAGATTTTGACTATGTAGGTATACAAACTAGGAACTGATATATTTGACAAATTACAGGAACGCTGTCCGAAAAAGACAGACTCGATGAGCACAAATGCACCAGAAATAAAGGGTTTTGCGATGTGGTTAGATCAGAAATATCAAGAATTTATCCATGATGGAGGTGGACACTCAAAGTACACGTTGAAGAAGACATCGACGGTGGAAATTGAAACTAAATCTAACAAGTATTTTTACATTCTATTTCGCATTCAATTCCCATTTCCCGGACTCATCCACCAATGGACTGTTTATTAACATTTAACATTCGCTCGAACGGTGAAGGAAAATATCGTGAGGAAACCGGCTGGCCTTAGACCTAAAAAGTCGACCGAGTGTAAGGCACAGGAGGCTGATCACCTACTTGTCTATTAGATTGACAAATGATCATGAGAGATACAGAAATCTGAGGCCCAGACCTGAAAAGGTTGTAGTGCCTCCGGTTTCAACAACATTCAGATTTTTGTACTTTTTATGTAATTTAACCCTCAATGAACAGTTGCATTTACTACTAATTATTTAGAGTAGTTTAAGTTAAAACGTTCTCTCGTAAAATAAAACTTTATTTTAAGTTTGTAAATTGTAATAATTTCAGCTTTCACTGCGACTCTTGCGGAGCGAAAAAATTCAAGAGACCCAAAAGGTTATACTAAATAGTTTAATTTTTTAAATTCTAATAATAATTTGGGTAAAAAACAACTTTTTTATAAATTGTCTCTGCACACTGACACAATTTAAAATTACGGATCTAGCCTAACTTAAGACTAATAAGTAATTTAATACTAACTTAATTTACTAAATAATAACATAAGAAAGTGTCCAATAACACTATAACACTATTAAAGAGATGTCACTCTGTTCTTGTGTACTTTTACCACTTACCACTGTTTAACATTCAAGATTAACGTGCCCTCATACTAAACTCGTATAAAAGTATTAAAACAATATAATACACTGATTTATTTATTTTATAATAAAATTTAAATCTTTTTACAGTCCTAGGAAAAGGCATAGAAAGCTCACGAATAGCAAAGGAAATGCTTTAAGGTACCTATATTTGTTTTTGTTAAATAAATCCCAACATGAATTAATTCTACGAGAAATGAACCTATTATCAAGTAGCAAAAGTATATAAGAGCATGTGTCCATTGGACTATTGGTAACTTTACGATAAATTCGTCAACAAACAATTCCTAATTTTACCATTGAAAATATCGACATACAATATTTGGCTGAATGTCCAATATACCGTAGATGGGGCAAAGGGCGTCCACAGTGAGTCTCCTTCGCGTTTGGTCTTGAGCCTCGTATTTCACCTCTAAGTCTTTCCGGCTCTCTTTATCTCCTCTGCAATTATACGTCACTAGGTCTGCTTTGGACGGCCACGCTTCGGCTTTCCTTGCTGGTTCCAATCAACGACATCATTGGAATCTGTTCGAAGTATACGACCTATCCATTTCCACTTGCGTCGCATGTGCTGGCTAATCGGTGTTTCTCGGCAGCACTCCCAAAGTTGCTTGTTAGAGATCTACCATCCTTCCTTCATAGTAGATACTCAGCATACGGCGAAGACAGCGGTTGAGGAAGACTTGGAGACGGTGCGAGATGTCGTGACCTTCCACGTTTCACACCAATAGAATTGTTTTAAATTAGCTCTCAAATTCGGACCCACTGAAGTTTTTCCGAACCAATTCGACTTAGGGTCCTTCAAGAAAAGAGCGACTTGTAGGAAAGCAAACGGGGGCAGCAAAGAAGCCACACTTAGTTAAATATAAGTTTTATTTTAATTAAAATAGTTTATAGTTGGTTCTTTTCAGAGCCCCAGTGGCAACTAACATAAATAACTTGTATACAAAAAGTCGGTATAGCTGTCGCTATTGAAGGTTACAGGAGTAAGGGAACAGGGAAGCAATATATTAAGATAATTTTTGATTTCAGATCCAATAAAAGCTTTGAAATCTTGCTGCATCCAAAACATACGGTGTCTCGAACAGCTTCGGAGTCCTGCCACAGGTGGGGTATTATTTACTTTTTAACATTTTCAGCCTTTGAATTTGTAACTGAATTTTATGATTCTTGTGTAAATAAATAAATATTGATATGACTTTGTGAGAAATTACAATATTTCGACACTAGAAAGCTGCACATTTTTGAACACAAAAAAATCTGGGCCTCAGATTTCTGTATCTGTTTCATGATCATTTGTCAATCTAATAAATAGGCAATTAGGAGATCAGGCTCTGACACACGCCGTCGATTTTTTGGGTCTAAGGCAAGCCGGTTTCTTTACGATTTTTCCTTCACCATTCGAGCGAATGTTAAATGCGCACATAGAAAGAAAGTCCAGAGGTGAGAGTCTCACTTTGAAGCAACTAGGCCAACACTGCTATTTTTAATTTAGATACCTAAATATTATTAGATACAGCTAAGACTGCCTAAAAAACTAACTTTTGAGGTCGTAAAAAATAATTTAACATGTAACTTCCCTAATGAAAAATCTTAAAATAAATATTTATTTGTTTCTATTTCAGAGTTTATTCGTGTTGTACATACAGTCCACTAACACAGAAAGCAAAACGTAAATCCCAGAGTCTCACCAGCGTTCTACTTGAAAGAGAAGTGTATCAAATACCTTACGATGCAATTGATGATAGAGATGAGGTGAAGAAAATCATTGCTAACATTGTGGATCCCAGTGTGAGCTTCTTTTTGAATACCGACTTGACTGTCAAAGATATTGTGTCGTTTAGTACATTATTACTCGTTTCAAATAATGTTCCTAGTTAAAAACAAAGCTAATATATTTGTAATCCACAAACTGGATGGAGACAAAAACGTTTATTTATTTCGTAATCCGTAAGCTAACATAAATTATATAACGAAAAACAATACTAAAGATAAAGCCAAAGATGGAATACATATACATGGGTAACACTGAAAATGTTTAGAACTGGCCAGTTGGAAACATTGCTAATAAAAACTTTTTTAAATTTCAATTTTAGAACTCTATGCTAACCTAATTAGTATATTGCATTCATTTGTTTTTGTGAATTGGCGCCAAATCTAAAACTCTTGTCACACTTGAAAATGAACCTAACGCGAGAAAATTTTCGGTCAATGATTTATTATGACTTTCGTTGTGGGCTTACTCAACAACAAAGCTATTTATTTATTTATTTTTTAAACCTACAGCTAACATAAATTATATACAATAACAAACAGTTACATTAAAAATATAGCCAAATATGGAATACATAATAATACATTTAACTACAAAATGGTTCAAGAATTTATAAAAGGAAACAAACAAATAAAAACTATTCAATACGTTTATCTAAGTGGTACCTAATTTGGTTGTGTTGTATGATGGTGTAATAGTGAGAGTAAGTACGTGAAGGTGTGTATGTGGGGTATGCTCATGATGCAGGTGATTTTGCGCTATGGATATTCTTAATACTTCTTTTAATCATATTCCGCGACAGCTTAAACAGGTCAAGGCTTAAATATTGGTCGTTGTATGTCCGGGCTGCGCGATACAAAACTGAGTTCCTTGCATAGTTAGTGTTAATGTGAGGAACATGGAACAAAGCACGATTACGAGTCTGGTAGGCAGGAACAAGGAAGGGCAATTTTTCTAGAAGGGAGCTACAATTAATTTTATTTGAGATGATGTCATGTAGTAGCAATAAATCATATTGTTTTCGTCGAGAGTCTAAAGTATTAATTTTAAAATGTTCACACGCGTCATTATATGTATTAAACTTATTGTAGGTCTTATAGGAGATAAATTTTATGAAGTCTTTTCAATTTTTTCTTTGTGTACAGTGTAACTAGGTGACCAAACCGAGCAACCATATTCGAGAATACTTCTTACGTATGTATAGTATAGTACTTTCATACAGTCGGCATCATGAAAATGTTCACTAACACGTCTTACAAAACCAAGCTGCTTATAGGCCTTGTCAACTATTGTGTCAATATGGTTATTATACGTCATTTTATAGTCTAACCATATACCTAAGTCACGAACACAATCTACTTTTACAGATTTGTTATTAATATGATAGCTAAAGTTAATTTTGTTTTTTTTTCTGGTGAATGTTATTTTGACACATTTGGAAGTATTAACCGATATTCGATTTTGTCTATAATAATTGGAAAGGTTATTTAGGTCGGCCTGAATTTTGTGACAGTCTCCTTCTTTGTTTATTTTTAAATATATCTTTTTATCATCAGCGAACATAAGGTAATTTGAATCTTTAATGGTACTATTTATGTCATAAAGATATGCATTGTATAACAGGGGACCCAATATAGATCCTTGAGGAACTCCAGAACTTATACGAACAAAGTCACTTCTAGCACTGCCAACCGCAACCGCCTGTCTACGATTTGTTATATATGAACAAAACCAGCGATGAAGGTCACCACGTATCCCTAGAAGTTGGAGCTTATGTAATAGGATGGTGTGATCCACTCTGTCGAAAGCCTTCTCAAAGTCTGTGTAAATTACATCAACCTGTGCACCACCATCCATACTTTGCAGTACATAGTTCGTAAACACGGTTAAGTTGGTTATCGTAGAACGTTTATTGATAAAACCATGCTGTTCATCGGGAAGTGAATTACTTATTATATTGTGGATGGCTTTATAAATTATCTTTTCAAAGACTTTACTGAAAGTATTAAGTATCGATATTGGTCGATAATTTTCAATACTCAACCGCGAGCCACTCTTATGAATAGGTATTATTTTAGCTATCTTCCATACATCAGGATAAATGCCAAATGTGTTCACGGATAAGTTCTGTATTATGTACAGTGGTTCTGTAATAGCTTGTGCACATTTTTTGATAAAAATAGGTGGTATACCGTCATACCCAGCTCCTTTTTCCGCATTTAATGAATTTGGTATCTTTAATATATCAAATTTGGTTATATTTAGTTTACATATAATGTTGTCGGTTACTTCCGTATTAGTCTGCAGAATTTCATGGTATGAAGGTGCTGCTTGTTGAAATACGCTCTCAAAGAAAGTACTGAATCCCGTGCATGCTTCCGATTCGTTATTATATATATTGCTTCCTAATTGTAATCTATTTGGATAGCCAGTGTTATTAATTCGTAAGGTTTTTAGATATGACCAGATTTTCTTTGGATCTTTCTTTAACGATGTTTGTATTTTTTTCATATATAACTTAAAACATTTTTTTTGGACTGCCTTCTGTCTTGAACGAAGTAAGGAAAACTCATTTCCTCTTGCTTTCCATCGAGAGTGAGCGGTTCGTTTGTCGCGTATTATGTGTATGAGCGCCTTAGTATACCAGACTGGGTATTTGTTATGAGCATAAAAGGTAGTCTTAGGCACATACTGATCAATTCCACGGTGGAGGATTGAATAAAATTTCTGCACAATTATGTCAATGGTGTCGCCTCTTAGAGAGTCATTCCAGTCTATACCGTTAAGATATTCATTTAATTTATCGTAGTTAGCCTTCTTGAAGTTATATCTTATCTCCTTTTTTAATTTAACTACTTACTAGGCGTCATCAATTCCGACACTTTCAGTTCCAGACATGGATGGCTTGGATCTTCTTTAACGAGATAACTGCAAGATTTAGACACCTCGATGTATGTGTCACTAAATATTAGGTCTAGTATATTTCCAGAGGAGTTTTTATGCAAATTGTACTGACTGAAGCCGAGACTACTGCATGATTCAACAAACCTTGCACCCGCATTTTGTAGGTTTATAGTACCACGTCTAAGGAAGGTGGGATCAAAGGTTGGAGACCAGCCTATGTGGGGTAGATTGAAATCGCCAGCTATGATATAATGATCATTTGGGTGTAGTGAGAAAATATATAGGAGAAAGTCTGTAAACATGGTATGTATGCAATACATATATGTAGTTCGCGTTTATTATGCGCGTATATATGATAGGCTGCGATTAGCATTTCTTAATGAAGCCCCATCTCGTGCCACTATTTACAATTGGTTTAACGAGTTTAAGCGTGGACATAGCAATCTCAATGATGATCCGCGTGAGGGACGTCCTTTAACAGCGACTACTGAAGATAACATCAGCAACAAAAAGATTCAAACATTTACGAAAGGAAAAAATATTCAATACATTTATCTAAGTAATACCCAATTCAGGTGTTGTGTGATGGTGTGAGAGTATGTACGTGAGTGTGTGGGGTGTGCACATGATGCTGTAGGTGATTTAGCGCTATGGATTCTTAATACTTCTTTTAAGCATATTCCACCATAGCTTAAACAAGTCAATGATTAAATATTATAGTAAACTTATTTATGTGTATTTTTATTATCTGTTAAATGTGTTTTAAAATGTTCCTGTTTTTGTATTTTATATAATTCTGTACTTATTGTAACTAGTTGTGGGAATACTGAAATAAATTAAAATGATTAGTTGTTAAATCGTAAATATGATATTTTTCGTATGATTGTAACTCGTCTTGAGTCGAACAATAGCACACCTCACGTACATACCCTCACTTTCACACCATCACACGACACCTGAAGTAGGTATTACTTAGGTAAATGTATTTAATATTTATTATTGGTTGCTTACTTTTGTAAATGTTTGAACCTTTTTGTATATATGTATTCCATCTCTGACTATATCTTTATTTTAATTGGTTTTTGTTGTTTATTGGACGTCCCTCACGCGGATCATCATTGAGATTGCTATGACCACGCTTAAACTCGTTAAACTAATTGTAAATAGTGGCACGAGATGGGGCTTCATTAAGAAATGCTAATCGCAGCCTATCATAGCTTTGTTGTTGAGTAAGCCCACAACGAAAGTCGTAATAAATCATTAAACGAAAATTTTCTCGCGTTAGGTTCATTTTCACGTGTAACAAGAGTTTTAGATTTGCCGCCAATTCACAAAAACAAATGAATGCAATATACTACATTAGGTTACCATAGAGTTCTAAAATTGAAATTCAAAAAAGTTTTCATTAGCAATGTTTCCAACTGGCCAGTTCTTAAAATTTTCAGTGTTACTCATGTATATGTATTCCATCTTTGGATTTATCTTTAGTATTGTTTTTTGTTATATAATTTATGTTAGCTGTAGGATTAAGAAATAAATAAATATACTATATTTGTCCACACAATTGTTTTGTTTTTTATTACGATTTTTTATATCCGAGGTTGCATTTGCCTCCGAAAGTAGAACGAGTATATGGGGATTGACTCACAGGAGACTCTGCTATTTAGAGTATAGACGACCCACTTAGAGCACCCCGGAATGTCCCACAAGGCTGCATTGGAGGAGCTCCAGGGTCGCTCTCGCATTCTAGCGGGGCCACGTTCTTAAGAGCTACCACAACTGTGACCTAGACAAAGCGTTAAACGCTATCTGTATATAAGGCTTACTATAAAGTTAAAGATTATCTAGTTGATAAAAGGGCCTGGAAATAGTGCTAGACAGGCTACTTCCAATTAATTTTCGATATTATTTAAAATAAGTGTTGTTTGCCATAATCATTTTGTGTGATGATTTGCTATTTTAAAAAAGTACCGACAGTTTTTTTCGCCGGCTTTTTCTCTCGGCCCTCTGTCTTCTTTGCCGATGAGTAGGGATGTCTACCGATTCAAATTTAATAACGTAAGTGATATTATTAGATCTTATATTCCTTAATAAACATATTTTATTTTTTTAAATAAAATGTTTCTCAACTAACAGTCACACCCTGTACTCTTTTTCATACACATACTTTAATCCAATAAGACTTTAAATCCGGTCTTGAATAAAAAAATAAGCAGATTGGCTGTTAAATTAGGCCTTATATAAAAGTTAAAGGTCAGTTCATTTTTGTTTGCAGCACGGCAAGGAATTACAAAATACCCCTAAAAGTTCAAAAGCGAGAAGTGACCATTCGAAGAAGAATATTTCCTGCCAATGCATAAACGAAAGTGTCACATTTGACGTCAGCTGTCAATGTCCCACAATCAGATCTAAAGTCATAAGTCAAAGCAAATTGTCAAAACTTAAAAAGGCGGATCCAATGGTATTTATTATGATCTACTCTGATTGGAGTTTCCTGTATGTAGTCAAGTTTATGTATATTTATGTAAACCAACATTGGTCCTCCGGGCCGGAATATTGTCTGAATTGGTTTGTTATAACTGGTGCCAGACACATTCTCAAACATACACTACTGTTGCAGATGAAACTATATGGATGTTGTACGTAGACCCCTAATCCCTGTGGTCGTACCCCTTTCGAATCACGTATCTGCACCAATAGAAATTACTTTCTTTATGCAGAATCAGTACTTGCAGGAAAACATCGTTAGGAAACCCGCTTGTGTCAAACCCAAACAAACTATGACATGTGTGACACAGAAGGCTAATTACCTACTGGTTTATAAAATAAAATAAAAATAATAAATGGATGCAATCTGAGACTCCCTCTCTCTCTCTCTTCAGTCGGTAGGTCATCGTCATTCGTCAGCAAGGAAACATCTGGAGCGAACAATCTATTTCCACCGGCTTCTGTCCAGTGCCTCTTCTAACAGTGTATAGTTTTGAGGACTATGAAGTGAGGATGAGTCTATCACTTGATCAGTCCATCTGGTTGGTAAACCTCGTGATCTTTTGCCTTCTGGGTTACCAACCACGATCAGTTTTTGCAAGTTCTTATCGCCGCTACACATTGTACTAGTATGGCCGAAATATAGTATATAATATATCGAGTAATGATTTGCTATTTTAAAAGAGTACCGAGAGTTTTTTACCCCGGCTTTTTCTCTCGGCCTACACCCTCTGTCTTCTTTGCCGATGAGTAGGGATGCCTACAAATTCAAATTTAATGACGTGGAATAAGTGATACATGTATCTTATGTTCCATAATAAACATATTTCGTTTTTTTTTTTAAAATTCGTTGTCGGCAAATGGTAGACAGGCGAGTCCGTGCGGAGTTAGATTAGGATGTATTGATGGATTGTTGTTAAATACTTAAAACAGTTTCATATCGCGATGCCAGTGTATTTATGTTAAAGATTGGAATAATTCCAACCAGAGATCTCTCTAAAGTATATCTGTTTTCTAACATTATAGAAACTGAAAAATGATGGTCAGAGTGAAGTTGGAAAAGCGTCTCCAAAACCAATACAGCCGTTTATGTCGGAAAATGTATCTTCATTCACATATGGAACTCAGACATGTGATAATCCTATACAATTGGTATGATCCCATTTTAATTTGTTAATAAAAGTCGAGTTAAGTTCGGTGGCGGTTGTTGGAGGGATGTTCAAATGAATGAAACACTTTGTTTGAAGCCAAGTAGTGGTGGTAGGGGGGTTGCGACGCTGGACTAACAAAAAACTGTGACTTATTTATGGGTTCTTAAAACTTATGGACACTTCTGTTACCTATAAAGAAATAAGTGAAGTTAACCTATTGGACATTATCGGAAACGAGAAATTTATATTAGTCCATTGGAATGTTACATGGGCTGAACATTTGATGATCTCTCGTTTATTTTAAATAAATTTTCGTTTTTTTTTGTTTTTCCAACCCCACAAAATTGGGTTTAAGCTTGTATTGACCCCCCTACATGTACCATAAATAAATTACGTCCTCTATGAAAATGTTCAGTTTGGCAACTCAAATTGTAACATTGCAATGGACTATATCACAATTTATAAATGAAAAACTAAAGGGCACAATAATTATTACTACCAAAACTAAAGGGCACAATAATTATTACTACCAAGTGTAAGATTGTTAACATTTCATTTGACCGATTTATTATTAACAAATATATACATATGTAACTTACTTACTTATATTGCATAACTAAAGGCAGGTAAATGTAATAAAGCGGTCGCATCATTGAACCAAACAGAATTAGAGTTTTATTTTTGGGTCTAGTTTAGATCTAAGAAACTAAACAGACATTCCGATGTAATGCATATGTGTGCAATTTTACGGTGACACATACATTACACTCACACATCCATTCATTTACCCACACATTCATGTAATAGCTAGTGTTACGCGTTGCGTATGCTGTTAAAAATTAGCCGCGTCCACACCGCGTGCGATCCATTTGTTGTCGGTTTTTTGTTCACGCTCAAAGGGGCCTCAGTCACTTGCCACGCGGTGTGAGATTTGAATCGCGTGATCCAACGTTATGGATAATTCACTATGTACTCTTTTAATATCCCTTTATAGGGAGAATAAATGTTTATGGGATCCTAATGATATTACACAAATAATAGGCAAACTACCGACTAGTTTGCCTACTATTTGTGATGAACAAAGGTCAAATTAATCTGCAGACAAAGTTCCACTGATTCAGTATGGATCCGCTGGAGCGTGTTGGATCAGCCAGTCAGGATCGCAAAAGATTGCTGTTGGATCAGCCTAGTACGATCCACGCTCCACGCATCGCGATCTTAGATCGCAGATCGCGGGATCGCCGATCCATTTTGGATCGTTCGGTGTAGACGCGGCTATTAACAACACATTTTAGAATTTACTAAATTAAAATAACGGATTAAGTATAAAGACTTAAGAAATATATTACAACTGATTTTAAAAACACTAAAGGAATTGGTTACTTCCAACCTATAACGTTTTTAATAGGCCAGAAGCATGAGAGGCCATAGACAACAAATAATTCAACTTAAATTAACGATATTTGACTAGGCGTTATTTTTTTTTGAGTTTCTTTAGAAACATATTGAGCAAGATTTTGTTTTAAACGAATAAACTACTGGACTGATTTAAAATTCTTTAACATAATTACATTATGCTGTATTATCCCTGAGTAACCATCAAATTCCAAAATATCAAAAAAACCGTGCGATACTATTTGTTTCTGCGTCTTGTAGTTCCGAGTAGGTTTCTGTTGTCACCTAAAAGCAGTTATTTAGTCTGTAGTTTTAGCTAATATTTAAATGATCCCAATCCTTCGAGGATCGATTTATTTTTCAAACTATTGGATGACTTAAAACTTTGCGATTAAAAAAGTGGCCAGTTCTTCTCACCCGCTCACACCCTTGACTTGCGAACTGGTAGTAAATGAAAATTTAAGAACATCTTATCATTTTAACATCTTTTCTGCGGACGTTCATAAGTGTACTTGGTTACCTATATGAATAAAGTTATTTTGAATTTGAGACAAACCAAAACACAAAGACTAATATTGTTTAAAGATTTTTAATGTCATTATCAAAATGACAATTATCCCCGAGTATCATATTATATTCAATTTCAAAATATTTAAAAAAAAACCCCTGCGAATCTTAGGCCCGTAATAATAAAAAGCATATATAAACTTTCTACATTCCTTTGATGTAATATGTTTTGCAAATATAGGTATATAATGAAAATAACTGAATTTAAAAAAAATTGCTAGGTATTATCGCTTGTGTTTAAACTGACCAGTACCAGTCATATTCTTAACATAAATATTTTACATAATAATTTTAACATACATACGTTTTAATATTAGAAAATATAAGAAACTTAAATGATAAGTTTTAGGAAGAACTTACTTGGAAATTGTTAACTAAACACACTAAGTAAATTTAAGAATGAATAACTTAAATTACAAATAATAATTTAAAAAAAATCGATAACCCGAGGAAAAGTTAAGGAGTAACAAACAAACTGCCCCCTGCGGGGGGTGGGCCTTACGTTGGGAAACACTGCTCTTATGTGTCCCTCAGGCCTCACACCATTTTAGGGAATTTTAATTATTATCTAATAACTGTGTAAGGTTATATTCCACGTTTCTATGCCAAGGGAAAACAACCTCAAATATTACATAAAATGTCGTTAATTTACTACTGTTGAGTAATGCGTAGTAATATTTGGTATTCAAATAGAAACTGTTAAAAAACGAATAATTATTCTTTGATTGCAGCCCGCCGCCCAATACCCATTGTTCATGAGGATAACATGCCCAGACAGATTACAATAAAAAAAAAGTCAATTAAAAAATAATACTTTATTAAGTCTTTCATTTTAATCTAATTTGGCACTCCGTAGGAAATCGCTGGTTTGTTCTGTGGTATGAATGCAACGCTATTGTCGACTTGGTTCGGTAATCCATAGTCTGTGGACACAGATTGTGAACCAGAGCTCTGGCTCACAGCTTGCTGCGAGTTCTGGACGAAGGATGATATTTCTATACTTGGCTGAGCGTTCTCGAGGCTTACACCTGACACCAAAGACAAGTATCCACGTTCCTTCGCTGAGGAATGTTCGTTGTCTTTGATTATATTCTGTACCCGACTGACGACATGGTCATCCAATGCATCTCTGTGGGTTTGCTGTTGCTGAGGAGAATTGTACTGACCGAGTGAAAGTTGGGCGTTGTTGTATTGGTTAGAATCTGCCTGGTAGCTGGATAGTGCTTGGCTGGATTGTTGGATGAAAGGAGCGGCAGGTTGCTGGTAGGAGTATCCTGATTGTTGGGGTTGAGGGAAAATTGGTTGTGGGAGAGGTTGGATTGGTTGTGGGAATGGTTGAATTGGTTGTGGTTGGGGGGAGAGGCTGTGCTGGTTGAGGATAGTTGTAGGATGGTTGTGGCTGAGGGTAAGTTGGTTGGGGCTGTGGCTGGGGATAGCTAGGCTGTGGTTGTGGGTAGCTAGGCTGTGGTTGAGGATAGCTAGGTTGTGGTTGAGGATAGCTAGGTTGGGGTTGTGGATAGCTGGGCTGTGGTTGAGGATAGCTAGGTTGTGGTTGTGGATAGCTGGGCTGTGGTTGTGGGTAAGTAGGTTGCGGCTGGGGAACTCCATAGGATGGCTGTGGAAGGGGTTGGGGTAACGGAGCTATGGGTTGGGGATAATTGGGTTGAGGCTGAGGGTACACAGGTTGAGGTAGACGTTGAGGTTGAGGTCTTGGTTGTGGCACATAGTTTGGCCTAGGTTGTGGTTGTTGGTAATGATAACCACCACTTGACTGCTGTGAATTTAGTATTATATTTGGCCTTTGTGGTTGCTGTACTGGATAATTAAAAACTGGAGCCTGAGGCCCTGGCTGCGGTAGCTGGTATGGTGCTTCAGCCACTATGGCCGCGACCACTGACAATATTATTACCTGTAAATAAAAAGTAAAAAAAATATTCTACATATATATTTTTTTTTGTCACGAAAAATGTACCTAGATTCATGCATTATCTCTAATTGTACATTAATTAGTATTTATTATTTAAAAAAAATGTTAATTGTTTAACTTTTTAAATCAATTTTCTAAATTAACTTATTTAAATTATTATAGATTACGTTAGCTATTAATGTACCTATAACTCTGAGTATGTTCACTATCAATTAAATGATTGACACTTTTATGTCAACATCTAATACGTAAGTTCTATTAAATTTGTACTTTAATTAAGGTACTTATCTGTTGACACAATTTGACAGAACAATTTAAAAAGTAGTTAAAATTGTTTTCATGAGAAATTAGTCTTAAACCAGTGTTTAAAAATCAATTTCTGCTCACGGTACAGTTCGTTTATCTGACTAAATCTTAAACATTGTTCAAATACAAGTTGGAAAGTCTAATCTCTGATCAAATATTTATTAACTTCACTCACCACTCTCATGCTCGATGCTGGGTCAGTGTGCACAGATATCTAAACCTGCCGTATTATATACTTACCACCACATCTCTTGGAGATTCTGTGATTGCAAAAACGATGGGCGTTTTGTGTGCTTTGTTGATCTTTTCATTTAGAATTGCTTTAGTGGGCTTTACGCGTCAATGTTGCGTTTTAACGAAGAGGCACTGTATGGGATTTATATTTCAACTTATGAACGGTAGTTATATTAATAAATAGGATTACATAATCACGAGACATTTACACTATTAATTATATTATATTATATGTTAGTTAATTTTGTTTTTTCTAATGAATTTCTTTTTTGTTTTACGTGTGAAATTATTTTCATTTCCATCTTATAAAAACGCAAAATAAGTTATAACTCTGCCGAGGTTGAGCTTAAGGACATCGCGTAGAACAATTTTTTGCAGCTGATGACCTCATCTATCCCCTGGTTGCGTTTGATCCACGACTTTTTGGCCATTCTGTATACAGTTACAAAATATTCATACTTTGTAAGAACCAGTACTAATAATAATAGTATTTATAAGGTACTTTTTAAATCTATGAGTATTGCAAAGTACTTAAAATAGATATAATTAATTTAAAATCTCATTAAAACGAAAGCTATCATGTCTTTCAAACCACGCTAATATAGAAACACGCTGGCGTTCAAATTCTTCGTTGTTGACATCCCCAGGTTCCGCACTGCACAATTTGGATCATCGTTTCTTGTTCAAGCTAAGGAGTGGAACACCTTGCCCACTCCTTCTTCCCTAGACAGTTAATTTAAGCGGCGATGGAATAAGTATCTGGACAGAAGTGTCTTCCAGGCCACATCTCTCCTAACATCAGAGAGTAGCCAAACATGTGTCCAGTTCTGTAAAAAAAAGTGCGTGCGTACAAAGTACACATGTCAGAAGTGAAACTTCTTTGGCAAACTGATTTTTAATTCTTGTTCATACAAATCTAAAACTTTAGATTTCCGAGACTTAGAGGGAGGGAGAAAGGAAGATATGTTAGGAATTTAACGAATTTAATTGTCATTAAAATATTAAAAGTGTCTAAAATTAATACAAATTATAAAAAAAAACACGTGGCATTTTAATTTACAATTCGTCATTTGAGATTCCAATAAATTATTTTGCATAAAATATAAAATACTGATATAAGTAATATGTCATAAATTCTCTTTACAAAATTTTAAAAATACTCTGGACTGAAATTTGCTAGGCAACCCATATGGATTATATTTATTGACATATTAAATTAAGTATAAAATACGTTTCATTAAATAAGCATCTCGGTGAAGGTCGTTGTATATCGGGATCTTAGACCATTATTGCATTTCATCCGTAAAAATTTTACCCTCATGCGCCTAAGTTTCACTTCAAAAATTAATCAATCGATAATGTCAAAATGTGGTCTTGGGTCAGAATCTTGACATTTCATAAGTTGCGCTTATATTCGTAAAGCCTCTTGCGCCTTATTGTAATACTTAAGTATGAGAGTTACGGAATGCGGAGAATCCACTTAGGCGTACATTGCGTTTTAAGATAGCCAATTGGCCTTAACATTATCGGCTTTAACCGGCTTCAAACGGAGGTTCAGATAACATAACGTGAAATCGGATATTTGAGAATGATGCTCTGTTTATCCTAGATGTTGTTCTTTAGGGAATAATCCAAAGCCATCGATTTAGCTGTTGAGATATCCACAGGCGAAAACATTTTAAAACACGAGAAAATTTCGTATGTGATATTTATCATAAATATTTACAGCTCCTGTCATAGGTCATAGGTTCGAACCTCGGCTATGTAATGGACTTTTCTTTCTATATGCCTATTTAACATTCGAACGCTGAAGGAGAAAATCGTAGACCCAAGAAGTCAACGACTGGTGTCAGGCACAAAAGGCTGTTCACTTACTTGTCTATTAAGTTCTTTTTAATATAACAGGCAGGACAGACTCACCTGATGTCTAGTGACACCGCCGCTGTCACACTCACATTGTAAGCTCACAAGTGCGTTGCCGTCCTTTAATTAATCGGTACGCTCTTTTCTTGACCCTAAGTCGAATTAGTATTACTAAAACTTCTTAAAATACTTCAGCAGCTGGTTCCACATTAAGTAAAAATTACCTCGAATTAGACTGATCTGAGGACAATACCAGGGGTTGTAGCGCCGCTGGTTTCTTAATATATAAAACATACTATTATTATTATGTATATAAAACACAATAGCAGCTTAATAAGCTAAAGCGCGCGTATGAGATTTGGAGAAACTATCCAAACTATTTTTAAAAGAGTTAAAAGCCTATTCCAGTCGGTCCACTACTCGGTTTGGGAGAAAGTTCTATCTATAACAAATTATTTTCTTAACATATAATTTATAATTTAACCTAGCTTATTAATACAAAAAAAGAACAATAAAAACCATAACTAACCTTAAAATAAAATATATATTTATTTATGGAAGGTCACCACAACATACATACTATATTTAGGGTCTGTTTCACAATGTTCCAAGTTCCAAATTAGCTATTTATTACTTATTGGTAGGATAAACACTATTGTTGCGTATCACGACTGTCAGATAGCGCTTTTCGTCACATAAAGTCCATCATAAGTTATGAGTCCGATGAAGTGACAAATAGCAAAATTTATTTTCCAAATAATTTATGTGTCGCATAGCTATTTGGAACTTTATCCATACATTGTGAAACAGACCCTTACAGTATATTATGTTACAAGTAATATTTTCTAAAAATACATGACAATTATGGTAAGTATAAACGTCACCAATAATTAATAAGTAAAAATAATAAAAATATTACACTTCCAATTTTAAAATTCACTAGAATAAAAAATAAATTTTTAAAATTTACTAAATTGTTAAACAAAAAATTACAATTCTTTTAAAATTGATAAATTATGAATGTAAGCAATTTTAAGACCTCAAATTACTTATGTACATAATTTCGTTACCTTTTGTATCAAAAGGTAATTCGTTTAATTTATTACAAATTTATTTAGTTACACTTCGTTGTACATACAGAAATACATTACAATTAAAATAATTAAAAAAAAGGAGGGTGTGCACGATAAAATTGCTCTTTGTTTAGTTTGTTAATAAATAGTGTGATGCAACTGCGGGGGGCGGGGGCCGGGCGAGCGTGTGGTGTGCTATCGTCTCGTTCATTCGCCTGAGGTCACTGACCACACTACACGCCGCTCGACACTGCTTCCGCAGCTGCACACTTTTTCGAAAATAGTCTTTTAATTCTTCGCCTCGTCATCAACATTTTGGTCTTCGGCCGGATCTTTGGACATTTATAGACAATTAGTGAAGTGTGTAATCGTATAAAAGTGATTTGAATCGTGAAGTTTTGTGTGCAAGTGAATATTATAGTGAATCACGCGCACGCCCTTTGTTTCCTTTGTTCTCGGTTCTTATATGTTAGATACTTTTATTGCGGAATGCACAGTGATTTATTTTATAGTTAAATTGCGTATTTCGTGAAAACTAATAACTATTTTAAATTATTGTTCGTTTCGTTTTATTATTTAAATAGTTAATTAGTTATTTGTTTCGTTTCATCGAAGTACGTAATAAATATACCTGTTTAAGTGTTAGTGAGGTGATAATAATTACTTAAATAGTTATGAAATAAATAGCTATTAAATTATTGTTCGTTCGATTCGTTTTAAGTATTTAAATAAAATACTTGTTGAATTAGTTATTTGTTTCATACTGGTATTCATTATTTTTTTGTGATAGTGAACCTACCTACGTTTAAAGTGAATGTTAGTGAGTAATAAATAATTGTTCGGTTCGTTATATATTTTGTGAAACTATATTTATATAATATTAAAGTGTGTGTTTATGAAAATATAAGTGTGAATAATTTTGTGATTATTTTTACGTTGCGTATTGAAACAAAATAAAATAATAGTGCTCGAGTGCGGTATTATAATTATAAATAATAGTATTTGCTGTTGTGTTAGTACGTAATACGTAAATTATTTTCGTTTTCGTCTCGTAGAAACGAGTTCTTTTCAATAAGTTTTTTGTGTAGTGAATAAAATTATATTTTTTTGTGCGTTTTGGGCGTGGCGTGTGTGTTGAGTGTTGATTTCTTTTAAATTTATTAATCACTTTTTTCTCCCAAACATGCCAATTACTAGGTCGCTCAGACGCCAGGCCGTAAAATGTGAATCGACCCCAGTACATCCTACACATGAAGACGATAACTTAGCAAATCCGCAAGCGCCAGCTCCTGCATCAATGGCAGCCGTTCATCATCAATCAGAGAAGTCATTACACGAATACCCTAAGGCTCCTTCGGAGAAGCGATCGGTGATGAGCAAGAAGAGTGTGCAGCGGGCAGAGACTTTAAAAAGATTAGCAGCTGCAAGAATAGAAGAGGCTTGCGCTAAGGCCGCTTTCGCTGAAGCTGAATTAGCGGCTATTGAAGCGCAGGGCAGTGAGCTGGATAGCTTGGCGGAAAATAAAGGCTTCAGAGAGAGAGATAGTTTAGTTAGAGATTGGTTAGATTCAAATGATCATGATGCTCAAACAACTTCGAATCAGCAGCTCGATATTAAGACACTCGTACCTGCGCTTACTGAAGCCGCACGAGCGATGCATAGCCCAAAAACGCTATTCGAATTACCTATTTTTAGCGGGGCAAGTAGTGAGTGGTTAGCGTTTAGAGCAGCATATAATGAAACTAGCAGTAATTTCTCTAAATTGGAAAATTTGGTGCGGCTAAGAAGATGCCTGAAAGGGGCAGCCAAGGAAGCTGCCATTTCTTTGTTTATAGCAGATGTGGAGCCTGGAGAGATTTTGTCACTCTTGGAAGCAAGATTTGGACGACCTGATGCATTAGTTATTACGGAGATGGACAAGATTAAACAACTTTCTAAACTTTCTGATAATCCTCGTGATATTTGTATTTTTTCAAGCAAGATAGTCAATATTGTAACAGTCATAAAGGCTTTAAAAAAGGAGTGCTATTTGTTTAACCCAGAATCTGTGAGAGCTGTTGTGGAGAAGATGACACCGACTTTGAGGTACCGTTGGTATGACTACGCTGCGAGGCGACCTGAGGAAGAGGCGGACTTAGTTAAATTGTCTTCTTTCTTTTCCCGCGAGGCGGACCTTTGCAGTCGGTATGCTCAAGTTGAAAATGTTCAGCACTCGTCATCACAAAGAAGACCGTTTCTAACAAATGTGACATCTACTACTGCAACACCTGGAACGTCTATAACGCCAAAGAAACAGAGCTATGAGTGTACTGTCTGTCATCATATACATCACATAAAAGACTGTAAACAGTTCAAAGATTTGGAGAGTAAATGTAGATGGGAGAAGGCTAAAGATTTGAACCTGTGTTTTAGATGTTTAGGACGTCGCAATCATCGTCATAGGTGTTCCTATAAGCCATGTGGGATCGAAGGCTGCAAGGCGTCTCATCATTCACTTCTGCATTTTTCAGCGTCTCCCTCAGAGACGCCAGTAGAACCAGCAGGAAAGTCAGCTGTTGTAGCTGCGACTCGACAGAAAGTTGGTAGAGCTTTGTTGAAGATTGTGCCAGTAAGATTGAGAGGTCCCAAGGGGGACCATGACTACATTTGCATTGCTTGATGAAGGGTCATCGGTCACTCTTATAGAGAAAGAAGTGGCTTCTGAGATTGGACTTACAGGTCCAGAAGAGTCTTTTATTATTGAAGGGGTGGCAGGAGCACGTACGGAGGCTTCCAGTTCAAGGAGAGTGAGTCTCTATATTAATGGTGTTCACATGGATAAGGAGCATAAAATAGAAGCACGAACAATAAATAGTTTGAATCTTAATCACCAATCGGTGGATGCAGATATGATAGAAGGTTGTGATCACCTTCTGGAAATAACCGAGGATCTTACATATGATCGAGGTACACCTACTCTTCTTATTGGCCAGGACAACTGGCATTTGATTATTTCGAGGAAGATAAGAAGTGGTGGGTGCAGAGATCCAGTTGCATCATTAACAGAATTAGGTTGGGTATTGCACGGGCCTACTAAGGGTCCTGGAAAAGTTAGTGTATTAAAGCTGGTAAATCATAATGAAGAAGAAGCTGAAAAGAATGAAGTTAAATTAGAAGATTTGTTCAAGAAGTTTTTAAGTATAGATTCACTAGGAATCGAACCAAAACGTCAAAAAAATGATCCAGAGGAACGCGCGTTGTCATTATTAAAGAGCTACAGCCACCGTCTTCCTGATGGACGTTTTGAATCGGGGTTGTTGTGGCGCAAAGAAGAACTGGAGTTACCAGAAAATAGAGAGAATGCTTTAAGAAGATTGATAGCGATTGAGAAGAAATTAGATAAAAACCCTAAGCAGAAGATGGAATATAATGCTCAAATTGAGTATCTTTTAGAATGTGGCTATGCTGAGGAGGCCCTACCTTCGTCTCGTTCTGGCCGCACTTGGTACCTACCACATTTTGCTGTGATTAATCCATCAAAACCGAAACCGCGAATAGTTCTGGACGCTGCTGCTAAAACGAATGGGATATCCTTGAATGACATGTTACTTACCGGACCAGATCTGTTACAATCACTACCTGGAGTTTTGATGCGCTTTCGACAAAGACCAATTGCTGTGTCAGGAGATATTCGTGAAATGTTTCTTCAAATCAAAATTAGGACTGAGGACAGGGATGCATTGCGTTTTTTATGGCGAGGTGATAGACGCGAAAATGAACCTCAAGAATATCGTATGACAAGAGTGATTTTTGGTGCGGCGTCTTCACCTTGTACTGCCATTTACATTAAAAATTTAAATGCTGAAGAATATCGACGGGAGTACCCTGAAGCTGCAGATGCAATTTGTCGCAATCACTACATGGATGATTATCTCCAAAGTTTTGATTCTGTGGAAGAAGCTAAGCGTATAGCAAAAGAGGTCAGTTTTGTGCACCGTCAAGGAAAATTTCATTTACAAAAATGGGCGAGTAACGAATTTGAAGTTATAGCCGAGATGGAGTCGCAACTCCAGAATAGAAGTAAAGAAGTCGAGCTTCAAAATAGCTCATTAGATCCGTTGGAAAAGACTTTGGGTCTAGTTTGGAGAACCACTGATGATCACCTTACTTTTAATCTGGATATTAAAAGGGCTAATCTGGAAGTACTCGAAGGGACCAAGCGACCCACTAAACGAGAATTCCTAAAAGTTATTATGTCTCTTTTTGACCCCTTGGGTCTTATTACACCGATAACTTTGCCCGCAAGAGGGATATTACAAGAATCGTGGCGCCTCGGTCTTCTATGGGACAGCCTTCTTTCAGATGATTTGCATGAAAAATGGCTCGATTGGCTAGGTCATATGAGGCAGTTAAAGAACCTTTACATTCCTCGTTGTTATCCAGGTGGTTCAGTGGCCAATGATTTAGAGATGCACATTTTCGTGGATGCAAGCCAGACGGCGTATGTGGCTGCTGTATATTGGCGTGCTGTATTAGGAAATGAAGATGTGAAGGTCTCACTAGTTATGGCAAAGGGTAGAGTGGCACCAATAAAATTAGTTTCTATACCAAGATTAGAATTGCAAGCTGCCGTGCTTGGATGCCGTCTAGCCCGAAATGTGGAAACGGAACATGATCTAAAACCAAGACGTAGAATATTTTGGACAGATTCTCGTACAGTACTCGCGTGGTTGCGCTCAGGTCCTCGGGTGTTTAAGCCATTTGTTGCACATAGAGTAGCTGAAATAGAGGAAGAGACAAGAGTCAGTGAATGGCGCTGGATTCCCACTGGAGAAAATGTGGCCGATGATGCCACTAGAGATGTACCTCGAAATTTCAATAGGGATCATCGATGGTTTCGCGGTCCCAGTTTTCTATATTCTCCAGAAGAGACGTGGCCTAAGGAAAAAATAGAAGAAGCGGGAACTGTACAAACTACAGGAGAAGAGCGAGTGACAGTTGTCGAAAGTTGTACAATTAATCATCTAATAACTGGCTTGCCTGATGTATCCAGATTTTCGTCCTGGATGCGCCTAATAAGAACAACGGGTAGAGTTTTACAGTTCATTGACTTATCCCGCAAAACTCAAATTACTGCTTCGGTTCAAATTAGACAGAAACGGCAAGCGAGGAATGACGACATTTTATGGAAGCCGAATGCATCTCGACCAAGATTACTATCACGTAACGCCCATTCAGCTAGAGCAGGGGCATATAGCTCAAATAACAATTATATTCCGTTAGACCCTCATTACATCATCAGAGCAGAGAGCTTGTGGTGGAAAGCTTCTCAACATGAGAGTTTTGAAAATGAAATTATTTCGTTACAGAAGAAGCTTCCTTTGAGGAGAGACAGTCGATTGCGGACTTTAAACGTTATCATGGATAATGAGGGTATAATTCGGTTGAAATCTAGAATCGATGCTGCTCTCTATCTGAACGACGAACAGCGAAGTCCTCCAATTTTGGATGGTGAACACAGATACACCCGCTTGTTCATCACCTGGTTACACTGTAAAAACAATCATGCAGGACCTGATACGGTGATGAATGAAGTTCGATCTCGTTTCTGGGTGATACGATTGAGAACGGTTACTCGAAGTATTGTGAAGAGTTGTGTCCAATGCAGAATACTACGGGCAAAACCGGCGCAGCCTGCCACTGGTGATCACCCCGGAACAAGGTTGGCCCATCATCAACGCCCATTTTCTTTTGTGGGGTTAGACTATTTTGGCCCTTATAGCGTTACGGTAGGCCACCACCATGAGAAGAGGTATGTTGCCCTATTTACTTGCCTTACAACTCGGGCTATCCATTTAGAGATTGCAGGGTCATTAAGTACAGATAGCGCAATTATGGCCCTGCGACGTATGATAGCGAGACGGGGATGCCCTACAGAAATACACAGCGATAATGGGACGAATCTCCGCGGAGCTGATGCAGAACTAAGGAGGGCAGCGCTTGAAATAACAAAAGATGAGGCGGAGGTAAGGGCGATACGATGGCGCTTTATTCCTCCAGGTGCTCCTTTCATGGGAGGAGCTTGGGAGCGAATGGTACAGTCAGTGAAGAGGGCGCTGGCAGCAACACTAAAGGAACGCCACCCGTCAGAGGAGATGTTGCTTACTTTGCTTTTAGAAGCAGAATATGTGGTGAATAATCGACCACTAACTCCTGTATCAACTTCACCAGAGGACATCGAAGCTTTAACACCGTTACACTTCATTCTTGGTGGTCCAGCGAGGGTTCCACAACCCGGGAGTTTTGCTGACGCTGACTTAAATCACGGGCGAATTCGGCGGCGTACACAACGGCTGGCAGATATGTTTTGGTCACGCTGGACCAAAGAGTATTTATTAAACATTTTACAGTCTCGTCGAGATCCTACAGGTCGAGGGAAGATGCCAGAGCTGGGAGATTTGGTGCTCGTGGTGGACGGAACCCTGCCCAGAAATTCGTGGCCTAGGGGAAGGGTCGTGGCGACTTTCCCGGGAAAAGATGGCGTCACTCGCGTGGTCGAGGTGCAGACTAAGGCTGGAGTACTTAAGAGGCCAACCAAGAAGATCATCGTGCTGCTGACGGAGAGTGCGCAGGACGCACTGGGGGGAGAATGTGCACGATAAAATTGCTCTTTGTTTAGTTTGTTAATAAATAGTGTGATGCAACTGCGGGGGGCGGGGGCCGGGCGAGCGTGTGGTGTGCTATCGTCTCGTTCATTCGCCTGAGGTCACTGACCACACTACACGCCGCTCGACACTGCTTCCGCAGCTGCACACTTTTTTCGAAAATAGTCTTTTAATTATTCGCCTCGTCATAAAAAGAGGGCAAGACCTCATCGCTTTCGAGCGATCTCTTCCAGGCAACCACTGTGAGAAAAAATGTATTAAATTAGATAAGGTAAGGAAGTGCAAAATATAAGACACTAGCAGCCCGTCCCGGCTTCGCACGAGTGGAATTTTTTTTTAAATTGTAGATGTTCTTTAATATTGTGGAACATTTTTTTGTTCTATCATCAATAGTTTTCGCAGCGCATGCGATGAAAGATATTTTATAGGCATTTCTTTTACACCTTGGGTAACATTAATGTACTTTTAATAGGTATCCTTATCTTTTTCTCGCAATTAAAATAGCTTATATTAATCAGTGATAATGTAGCATTCAAATGGTGAAAGAATTTTTAAAATTGGTCCAGTACTTTTTGAGCCATTTCGTATAAACATACTTACATACAAATCTTTCCTGTTTATAATATTATTATAGATATAGTTACTTTGACAAAACAGTGAAAAACAATTAAGAAATCACGATATTTTTCGATTATTTAATATTCGATGAATTTTATATTTTGAGTAGCGTACTCAATGTCAAAATGATAAAGTGGAATCAGCAGTCCAAGGGTCAAGGTTGCAACTCAGAAAGGAGATTTATCGCAAAATCTTAGACGACGTCTGTGTTCGTAAACTAAAATCTAGTTATTTGTTACGAAAAAAGTTTTGGACTGTGGCCTCGGATTGTGTTTTTGACAATTTCTCTTTTAGTCACGCGTCGACTTGTCTAAGACTTTTTCCTCAAGATGTTTTGATTTGTCGTAAAAGTAAGCATAGATAATAGAATTCTTTGGTAGGATTTGAAGTGTACTATGGAGAGTGTTCTGAAGGGTTGTTTGGGGTAATTTCTGCTGTCTCGATTCAAACCCGTACGAGCGGTATTAATTTAAAATTTCATTACCTTGATGGCTGGAAGTCTTCCACAGTCTACCTCTTAAGATACTTTCTTTTACTGTTTATATAAATGAGAAAACTTCTCTCTCAAAGGCCGGCAACGCAGACTTAAATGGGTGTCCATGGGCTGCGATAACTGCCGTTTTTGGGCGTTTATTAGGCTCTGTTGCCTATGCTATAAAAAGGCTCTTAAAGGAATAGCCAAGTGGGAAAAAGGATAGGACACTCACCGGAGGAAATAAAACAGCGGGGAATTATTGGAAAATTGTTGCAAAAATGAGAGACCTGTGGAAGAATTTGGAGGAGGCCGTCTCTCTGTCGGAGGTCGTGTACTAGTGTAATAATAATACAAAACAGAAAAACGTTTGGCCACAATCCCACGTGATGTTAAGTGATATGCGGCCTAATGGAGGGCACTCCTGTCCAGGTGATACCTATTTAATCGCCGCTTAAATGAACCCATATTAAACTGTCTAGGGAAGATGGAAGGGAGCAAGCAGTTCCACTCCTTTGCTGATATAAGAAACGACGACCCAAATCGTGCAGTGCGGCATCTGGTGACAACGAAGGAGTGCCACTCTAGCGTGCTTCTAGACGAGTTTTCTTTGTAAGGGGATGATGGAGTCAGGTTGTGTAGTTCCTTGGAGCATTCTCTGGAGAGCAATCTATAGAAGAAAAGCAGGCAACTGAACGGCGATGGTCAAGACTTTAATTAGTGAATCGTCGTCTAACTTAACTTATAGTAAAGCTATTTACATCGTGTGAACTAAGTTTATACGTTCAAGGACGTACCCTAATTCATTAAGAAAATTAAGAAATATCTCTTAATTTTACTATATGAGAATCAAAGATGAACCATGAACTATTAAAACATAACGTAACGCAACCTTCGACGTTATTTAATCGTTGAATTCGTTGTGAAATGTCCAACTTGTCACAGACTTCATTTTAATTTTGCCCTCAAAGATGTGTGTTCCAAGTTGGACAATAAGATACCTATGAAAATATGTTATAGACAGGATATACATGTGTAAAGATGACAGGAGAATTTATGAATACAATCAAATACCCCGCTATATCGAACACAATTCACGAATTCACTCTTTGTATTGAAGTCGCACGGGTCCGCCAAGTATCCGCGAAGATATACATTGTAAATAATTATTTATTTACACTTCATTACCTTATACAAAATTATACACAAAAAAAGCAGGTTACATAAGTTATTAGGCAACGGGCGGCCTCATCGCTAACAAGCGATTTCTTCCAGGCAACCCTAATATGGAATAATAAAAAAGAAACACATATAGAGGGTAAAGTACAAGAAGTGCATAATTAAATAACAAAACTCAAATAAAATAAAGTAAAATCTATAGAAAAAATATAAATAATAATATGTATAAACAAAACTAATCCAAAGGTTAATTGCGTTATGTAAGAATAAAGAAAATAATAATAGCAAATAATTAACACAGGAAGGGGGAAAGGTCTTTATGGAGTTGCTGAACATGTCCACCGAGTCATGGTTCATCACAGTCTTATTGTAAATCCGACACTATAATATGTAGGATCATTGAACGTTGAGCACAAACATAATATAGGCGTGAAAGAGATATATGCAAGACATTTTTACACGCTTCACCTGTATGTATGTATGTATTTATGTATGTATGTATGTATGTAACCGACTCCTTCGGACTCGATTTTGACCCACATTAAACGGACAGATTTAATTCAAACTTTGTACACTTATAAAGAATCAGCGACAATATAATAATTTCATAGGTTTATCTCGAAAAAACAATGAAATTTTTTTTAAGTCCACAAAGCAATACGATTAAATTGAGACAACACGTATTGCTGCTAGGACTAAAAAGTGGAAAATAAATATAGTTTAAAAAACTCTGCTCTGTGCCATATTTTTCGTCTATCGAGCAACCCACGCTTTTTCACAATAATACCAGTATTTTTTGTTCATTACCATTTTCAGCCTAAATTAGGAATTATTTTTCACTTTTTAGTTTGATGTGCTTTAAAAGCGTGTTTTTTAGTTTTTTTAAACTATATTTATTTATATTTACACTACATTAAACAAGTGTTTTTATCTATTTTTAATTAAAACTAGGTACATAACATGTTTGATGTACATTCAATAATCATAAATCAATCTAATATTTATCAAAAATAGTAAATATTTTGATAATAAGATGAAAATTTTGACAGTTAACACTTTTTATATATAAAATGGGTTAATTGTCATGATATTCATAGACAACAACTTACTTGGTAATTTAGCTACAAACTCCCAAAGGCGAAAAATTAAATTGCTTAACAGAATGCCAAGAGATTCCAAAAATGAAGTGAGTGACGAAGGGAGCGCTGTTAGTGAAGTTGAAATCATTCAGGATTATCAGAATGCCAAGGCTGCAGTGAATAAGGGTATTATCAAGCAGCTTTGAATGAATATCACTATGCATTATGTATACACTACATCAACGAGGTCACGTCACAACTCAAGTGAAACAAGCACAAATATTTTGATAACCTTTCTACAGAAATAAAAGTTGTTAATAAAGAGGAATGGTTAGATAATTTATTTGAAAGAAAAAAAGAATGAAAGAAAAAACTTTTTTAATACAGTTGCTCAAAAAGTGGCGTATTGCAGGGACGTATAGCGTTCGGGATGTGGGCTATTACACACTCGTGCTTTTTATTTTACCTTTTCCGAACTAGTGCGTTTTCTTTCCCAACTGTCAAAATAATGTCTATTAAAAAGAAAAAACCAACCACGAAGTTTTTACTAAAAAAATTCATAGAAATTTTTATGATTCATGCAAATATCTCTAAAAAGAAGCTACTGCTTTGTTTCAATATCAGATTTAATGATTTGATTCAATGAGTTAGGTTAGATTTCATCTCATTAAATTTCATTTCATATCAATATAAAATTGTACTGAAGACTTGGCTGTATGGGCATAGTTCCCTTTGCCTACCCAGAATGGGTGAAGAAAAAAAAATATCTGCTTATATTCTTTTACGGTTGGCGCCATTTTCCAAAAATGTTCTTTGCGCGTTTAGTTGTTTGTTATATTATATATTAAATAGAGATGAATAATCATACGAAATAAATAATAGTTTGTCTCAAACAGTAAATAAATATGCAACCTAAAACTTCTCCAGTTAGTATAAAAAACTGTACCAATGTATATGTGAACAATAATTTGTATAAGAAATAAATGATTAGTGAGTTGAGTTTATTGTTTTTTATTATTTTATTAAATTGCATAATTTTTTCGCAACTGTATTAAAAATAGTTGTTATGGAAGAGACTGGCTGATCACAAAACAGGGAATCCTAGTGTGGGGGCCAGTGACCAGTGTACTTTACTTAATCTAACTATCCTGTATATCGTGTATAATATAGTATATTTCATTACACGTGAGGAACCGTCATTGCAACTTGTTCCGACTGTCAACCCTCACCTCCTTCCTCACGTGTAATGAAATATACTATATTATACACGATATACAGGATAGTTAGATTAAGTAAAGTACACTGGTCACTGGCCCCCACACTAGGATTCCCTGTTTTGTGATCAGCCAGTCTCTTCCTTTTGACATGTAAACAGTATTTTATAAATTATATTTATGATTTCTACACGTTTATATTTTAACTATTTTTGCACAATAAGAATATTTTCAGTACCAACATAGGACAGGTTAACGAGATATTATTTGAGTTATTTATTAAATGTATGCAATGTGATTTTTGAAATGTTATTGATAATTTTGTTTTTAAGGAAGTGGTTAAGGATGAAAGGGCCTCGGAATGAGAAAAAGCGTTGGGCGAAGAAAGTGCAGTTTGAAATGTAAAGGCCTCATTTCGATCTAGATTTGAATAATTCTTTCTCCATCAGAATCCTACATTATCCCTGATGTCTAGCCTATACAATAATTTCAAAAAAAGTAAGGCAATTGTATGAAAACAGTAAATTAAATGATGTACAGTAAACCCCCTATAACGCGTTAGATTAGGACCGCGTTATAGCAAATCGTGTTGTAGGAGTATTCTCGTAAAACCGCTCACAATTTATAAGCTAGGGACACGAATTTAATAAAGTTTTATAGTTTTATTTTATAACAACATAGTTGAAACAGATGCAAAGGTACGCAAAACTAATAATGAACTTGAGAAATCATTATGAATTTTACACTACAGAAAAATAACTTGAGAAATCTTTGGGACGGAAATCGCGTTATACAAAAACGCGTTATAAGTGTTTTTTGTATTACAGTTTTATAAAGGACACAATCTACAACAAAGTCCGCGATAATATATAACTATTACATATTTAATAATTGAAATATTAAATAATCAAATTACATTATTCCGGATCCCACACTAAACATTTCCCTATGGGTTACTTCTGAAGTACAAAACAGAGAAGTCACCTACAATTACTCAATTAAATGTGGCTAAAATAATAACAATAATAAAAGCCCGTTTAATTTTCAATCATTACAAAAGTAAAAAATACTCCGTTACACCGTTTTGTATCGCGCAACCCGGACATACGACAACCAATATTTAAGCATTGACTTGGTTAAGCTCGCGGAATATGGTTCAAATGAGTATTAAGAATATCCATAGAGCTTCATCTGCATCATGAGCGCACCCCACATACACACCTTCTCGTACATAATAATAATAATAATTTTTATTAATCAGACAAATACAGTCCTTGATTGATTAGTAAGTTAGTAACAATCGTTTCTTAAGATCTATGTTAGTAGAATTAGTAAAAATAAGGAAAAAGTAGTTAAATAAAAGCCCTGCGGAGATGTCCGAGAAGTGCGGGAGATGTGATGGCATCCTCACTTATACATCACAGAACACAGCCAAATTACATATTGCTTTAAATGTATTGAATATTTTTTTCCTTTTGTATATATTACTAGCTGACCTGGCCAACGTCATTTTGCCATGTATATCATTTATAATAAAAAAATAGGGGCTGATCGTAGAGGGGTGAAAAGTAGGGGTTGTATGTATTTTTTAATGCTGTATCAAAAAAAATCTATCTAAAAATTAAAAATATAATAATTTAGGGTTGGACTACCCTTAACATTTAGAGGGATAAAAAATAAATGTTTTTTGATTTTCAGACATACCCAATATGCACACAAAATTTCACGAGAATCGGTCAAGCCGTTTCGGAGGAGTTTAACTACAAACACCGCGACACGAGAATTTTATATATTAGATGTATACAATCTTTGTCTATATCTTTAGTATAATTTATTTTTGTTAATTATAATATAGATTACCTAATGTTTTAAGTCAAGTGAACTTCCTCTTAAAGAGGAACACAAGAAACACTTCAATCCTTTTTTACGTTCGGGCAGTGAGGACCAACGTCGGTTGTAATGCTCCTCTACACAGATCTCTATCGACATTAAACGACGCTCTGAGTACATGCCAAGCAGATCCATTTAGTGACAGCCTCCATTTCTTCAGGCGTAAGATGCTGCAGCCACTGTTGATCCGTGACCAATAGTGATAATTGCAAAGTAGAAAATTATTGTTTTTTTTTTAATATTTATTTGTAAATTGCATGTTTGTATTTTTTTTTAATCTAGTTTGTTGGAACGAAGTTCTTTATCGCGCGTTGTGAAAGAGGGCTAGACGGAAAAAATTCTTGTATAATTGTAATACACCGGTTCTCGTTCACCGAAGTTAAGCAACGTCGGGCGAGGTCAGTACTTGGATGGGTGACCGCCTGAGAACACCTCGTGATGTTGGCTTTTTTTTGTAGGGATAAGAAATGAAAATTATTTTTGGAATCACTTAACTAAATTAGTCTTGTTGGAACGAAGTTATCGAGCGTTGCGAAAGGGGGCTAGACGGAATAAATTAAGACCAAAAGTTGTAACGACACTTTTTGCTATAGTTGTTATATTTTACATTTTCGATTCAACTATCGCCAACGTCCATACCACGTTGAATACACCGGTTCTCGTCCGATCACCGAAGTTAATCCACGTCGGGCGAGGTCAGTACTTGGATGGGTGACCGCCTGGGAACACCTCGTCGTGATGTTGGATTTCTTTTTCGTCGTAAGATTGGTGTCGAGAAAATCTATCATACTGTTATGATACCAATTACATATAAATTAATCGAAAGGAATTTCGTTCCATCCGGGTGTCCCTTGACACCTCTAATGTTTTTTTTTACTGTTTTAATGTTGAAGTTATTTTCTCTTCATCATTGTAATGTTTCCCTTTAAATGTTGTGCACACTTGTTATTGATGCACATGCATGTATCTTGTTTTATATGTTATGTGTTCTCTGTGTGTGTATGTGTTTCGTTAGTGTGCCTTTTAAAATAAAATAAAATAAAAAATAAAATATATTAGCTGTAGAATTACGAAAAAATTTACGAAATATAGAAATGTTGCTATTATTGTATTGTATTTTGTTAAAGGATAATTGTTGTAATTCGGAAATTATCAAACCGGAACATATATTCCCTGCAAATCAAAGTAATATGTTTGACCAATTGCCACTGAGGCCTAAAGGTTAGGTAACAGTGACAAATTGTGCGGTCACAATTCGCACCTTTGACAGCGTGTCGCAACAAAAAAAACTTAGATAATAATTCACGACCTTTCGCTTCGTTCTGAATAGATTCATTGTTCCAACATTGCACATACACTCTTCATTCGTTTGGTCATATTCGAGTGCACACTAATAATAATAAATCGTTTATTAAGATAAGGGTACAATTAGATCGATTAATTATAAAAAAGCGCACAATCAGCCATATATAAATAGGCATGCAAATGTCATATTAATTTATATGTTATATAATAAGAACATTAACATAATGTCATAATAATAAGTTATTTATAATTGGTGTCAAACTTATGGTCCATGGCGCAGGCTATAATACATATAATATGGTCTCTCGACCATATCGCCTAGTCTTTCGTAGAATTTTTCGTTTAATTGTATATGAAGTTCATTTATGTCTCGTAACTATGGTTTTAAAATAATTGGACACAGACGACGCCGATGTGATATATACCAAAGACAATACTAAGCATAGATAAAAAAAATATAATAATATAATTGAATGTCTATGTCTATGCCTATCTCGAACCTAATCCACTGTTTTGCTGGTATATTTCTGCGTAACAAAAACCTTTGGTATTTTTATTGTATCTTTATTTTATCTTGTATATGTTTTAATTGTATTTTTTTTTGTAACATTAATGTTTAACTAAACTATCGTACATTTAAGATAAAAGAGTTTATAACATATATCGCAGATTTAGTATTATCAGGTTAAGTTTTATAAATAAACAATGAGGGTTCCAGTTATTTCAATTTCAAAGTAGGAGGTAAAAATTAAAGACATTTATATAGAAAAGCCTGTGGTGTTACGACTTTTGTCTATTTCTTGGTCATTGCTTAATAGACAAGGTTAGCCTTCTATGACATATGTCGATTTTTAGGTCCAAGACGTGTCGATTTCGTCACTATGTGTTCCTTCACCGTATAAGCCAATGTTAAATGCTCACATAGAAAAGAATATGCAACATCAGTTGACAGTCACAAGCTGTAGCTACTAGGTCTCCAACAATTTAGATTGTAGTCAAATTTGAGAACTACATAAACTTACCATTTATTCTTTGAATCTTTTTTAGGTTTAGGTCAAATAATAAGTAGTCAATGAAAAAAAAAACACATTTTTAAAGTGATTTTTTTAGAAAAAGTTAGTTAAAAGTTAAAAATCACAAAATATAGATACCCAAAATGTTTGGTTATATTTATATTTATCAGAAGAACAAATTTGTTTTAAAATGACGATTTCAAATAAGAATGAAATTGTTGGCATGTTTTTTTTTATATTCTGCCGCTTAATACGATACGATTGTATACTTTTGAAATTTCAATAAATCTTAACTATAACTAATATGTTCCGTGTAGTTTATGATAAATGTATATTTGGAATAAATTCAATCTTTGATTAAATTGGGTTAATTCACGTTGTATTGTCTTTGATTAACATAACCTTTACACATTTAAAGAAAAAACTTTTTAACCGGATTAAAGTTATATTATTAGTTATAGAAACGTCGGATAAATTTAAAATTATGTTAAATAATTGTAAATTTATAATAATACAAACCATACGTACCATCATATTATGATTACATTCCTAGGTGTAAAGTGCAAAGCAAAGTAGTACCCACCTAGTTCCTATAATTCGCTGTTTATCTATCAATAGGTATATATTCACTAATTGTGTCTTAAATAAAGTAGTATAAACCGAGAGTTTATAAAGATGTGTAATTCCTAAATAGAAATAAATAAATTTAATACATCAAAAACACAGCTGCTGCAGAAAATGAGCATCAATTTAAAAAATGTCTCGACCTTATACTTTCGTCCGTATGCTATCAAAGTAATTTAAACTTTATATGAACAGTTACAATACTCCAGTACAGATAAATACAATACAGATTGCTACATGGTCAAATGCAACGATAGCAGGACATTAAGAAGGTTTAAAATCAGCAGAATTTTCCAAGTTCCGTCTGCAAAAACAAACCTATCATAACGGATTAAACAGTACTTAAAAAGGTTAAAGCTTGGGACTTAGTTTCCGCATTTAGACTCTCATTAGGCCAACCTAGCTCCTTCCAGAAGTCTCCTGGGCCCTTTGCAGGTTTCACGGAGCGACCTCACTGTTCCGAGGATTTCTATACGTTGTTTAGCCACAGCCTCACATTCCAGGACTACGTGGGTGACTGATTCCTCTGCGCTGAAACAGTCTTTGCACATGGGGCTGTCTGTCGCGCCTAGGACAAAAAGATTTTCATCAAGAGGACAGTGGCCCGTAATTGTCCCTATCATAAAGTTCAAAGAAAGAATTGTTAACTGCCTATCTCATACCTAATCTGCTATTTTGCTGGTATTTTTTTTAAATTATTTTTTGTGATTAACAAAACTTGCTAGTATTTTTATTTTATTTAAATTTTATTTTTATTTTTTGAAACATTGATGTTTACCAAAATTGTCATATATTTTAGATAAAAGAGCTTGTTACAAGCTATATTAAGAATAACGTAGATATAGTGTAATGTATATTGTATAAACTTCAATAATCTTTAATTTCACAACACAATTCATTTTTTAATTTAAAAATATAAAATAGAGGCATTCTGGCATATATATATATATGCCGAAACAGCCGCCTCCATAACAAGTGACAAAAGAAGACAACGTTTTTCAGATATCTTTTATTATTGTTTGATGTAACAATGTGTAAATTGAACTGTGTGTTGTGTTACAAAATTGTGACAAGCACTGATTAGAGAGATATTAAAACTTTCTTATTTTTGACAAGCCTTAGAAATGCATTATTCACAAGTGGGGCTATCAGTCATTGTCTTTCGTTTCGAATCTTGGACCTCCTACTAGAGATAACTAAAGAGACTAATAAATAAAAAGTTTTGCAATACAGCGAGGAAATGTCAGCATTAAAGGTACTACCACAGGGACCAAACTTTCAAAATTATAATAATAAATAAAAATAATAAAAACTTTATTGATGACAGAAAGGTTTGTGACAGAAATCATAAATCGCTAGTCCCCACACTAGGGAGGCCCTGTGTTGTGGGTAACTAGAAAACAATTGTTTCGTGGTACATGTTAAAATTAGTTTAAAAATGTGATATGAAAAAATGATAATAAAAAATAAAAAATACCAATAATAGTTATAAATTTAGTGTTACGTATGAAGTGAATGAGTGAGTGTGTGAATAGGTGAGTTTGCGCATGTATTTGAGAATGTAGCTGAAAGTTGTTATGATCGTGCACTGTGTCTGTGTTTATGAAACCTCAAAGTCATACCAAGATATGTAGTAATGCCTCTGTGGATTCGAAGTCCAATTTGGCTAGTGTAGTTTCTATGTGACTTGCTAATTTATATCTGGATAGTTTTACGATCTCAGAGTCCATAGATTTGGAGATTTTGTTATAAAGGAAGGGGCCCCTAAATGCAAAGGAGCGTTGTCCAAATACAGTCCTTCGTTTTGGCGTTGGGAATGCAAAACGTCTGTTCTTAGATGTGTCCTGAATTGTGAGCCCATGGAATCTATGATATCTTGAACAGGTCGCCAAGATGTAAAGCTTCCTTACCGAGAGGGTTTTTGTTTCTAGGTGGAGTTTGACTGTGGGGTATCTAAACGGCCTGCGATAGGCAACTTTAAGGATTGCTCTCTGTGCACGTTCCAACTTAAGCAATAGAGATTCAGCCGCTCCTCCCCATGCCGATATACAGTATGTGAGAATGGACTGACAAAGTGCAAAATAAATTATTCTAATAACTTCGTCCTCCGCTACTCGTTTCAGTCGATTAAATATTAACATAAGCTTTCTGATCCTAGAAGACTGTGCATCAATGTGCTTTTCCCAAGTGAGGTGTCGATCTATTATTATTCCTAGATATTTTATACTTTCGGTGTATTCGAGAACAGGACACTGGCATGGATATTGGTTATAGCACGTGTGGAGTTTTATGACTGGTAGGGTCGTTGGGCGGGAGCGATCTGTTATGCTGAAACACATAAATTTGGTTTTGCTGAGATTTAGACTAAGCAGATTGTTTTGAAGCCAGTTGGAGACGCAATTTATACCTTTCTCAGCTAAGACAGAAACCTGTTCCCAAGTTTTAGCATGAAATATCATAGCTGTATCGTCGGCAAATGAATAAATATTTCCGTTGTCCAGTGGCAGACTGCACAGGTCGTTGATATATATTAAAAAGAGGGTCGGTGCAAGCGCACTGCCCTGTGGTACTCCAAATCTGACGTATTTCTTGTGGCTTGTGTGTCCCCTAAGACTAACACGCTGTTGCCTATCCTTAAGGTAGAATGCAAACCATTGCAGAGCCACCCCTCTCACTCCTAACAGTTCCATTCTTCGCAGCAAAATGCAGTGTGAGACCGTGTCGAAGGCTTTTGCGAGGTCTAAGAAGACACCTATACATACCTGCCCCATATCCAATTTCTCGCTTATATGGTCAGTAAGATTACTGACAGCGTCTGCAGTAGATCTTTGTTTTCTGAACCCGAATTGGTTGTAGGAAATGAGCGATTGCTTTTCTAAAAATGAGAGCAGCCTCTTGTTCACTATTCGTTCTAGGATCTTGGCTATGACTGGGAGAAGGGATATTGGTCTGTAATTAGAGACGTCCATTTTGTTTCCTGACTTCCAGATTGGGGTTACATTGGCTAGCTTCCAAGCTTCAGGAAAGGTGCTGGTCGACATGCTAAGGTTACAAAGGTAGGTTATAGGAGCCGCAAGGATGTTTTTAAGTCTGATTATCAGTTCGCTTCCTATGTTGTCACAACCTCCAGCTGAGTTACCCCTAAGTTTGTTGATAGTTGCACATATTTCCTCTTCGTCTGTTGGATGTAAGAAAAATGAGTTTGGATTGGATGGCTTATCTATATTTTTTGCTAGCTGTTCCTCAGATGTATGTAAGTATGTGATAGTCCTTTCCGCTAAACTATTGCCTATGTTTGTAAAAAAGTCGTTGGCTTTATTTAGAGCTACCACAGGATCGGGTGTTATTTGAAGTAGGTCAGTGGAATGCGACTCCTTTGAACCTATGTGGCATATACTTTTTACTGACTCCCATAGTTTTTTGGTGTTATGTCTGTTCTGCCTAATCGTGCTTTTTTCGAAGTTTTCTTTAAGTTTCTTTAGAAGATTATTGCAGAAGTTTCGATATTTTACATATTTATCCAATAGTTCAAGATCTTTGGGATGTTTTCTAGCGGTTTTGTGAAGAGTGTCTCTTTTTCTTACACAATTTAGAAGACCAGCGGTCATCCATGGTTTCCTAATGGTTTTGGAGTTTCTCGCTGGTTGTATGACGGTATGTTTTGAGATGGCATTCTTTAGCGTATCGTTAAAGGTTTCAACTGCGTTATTTATCTCTTTGATGTCATAGAGGTGTTTCCAGTCAGTGAGCTTAGTTCTTCTGTAGCTCCTTCATAGTTGATTCGGGTCTTGTTTCTAAGGGCCTCAGGCTGTGGTGTTGCTATGGGGATGGTGTTAATTCCTAAAATAACGCAAAGGTGATCTGACACTAATGAAGGGCAAACTGCCACTTTAGCTAGGAGGCTTGAATTTACAAGAGCATGATCTAAGCAGTTTCCTTCTCGTGTTGGAAAGGTGTGGCCAGGTGCAAGCCCATGGTAACCTATAAGGTTTAAGTATTGGTCTTTCCTGATATCACTTGACGATTCTTTTATATCAATGTTTATGTCCCCTACTATGTAGGTAGATTTGTTTTGAATTTGATTTAAGATTTGATCTAGCGATGCCAAAAAATTGTCAATGTTTACAAAGGATGGAGAACGATATAATGTTACTATTGCTATGTCATCATCGATTGTCAAGATTAGACAATTGCTTTCAGAGAAAGTAGGTTCGGATATCTTGACGTTTATGTCCGGCTTATGGAAAATAACAATACCATCACATTTGTTAATATATTGTGTTGAGTATTTGCAGATATATCCGTTCAAACAGAGTCCGTCAAAATGTTGATCGATCCAGCATTCGGTAAGTACAATGACCTCTGGATCGAACCCGAGCCTGGCAAGAAAGAGGGTAAAGGCGTCGAAGTTTTTCTGGACACTTCGAATATTTTGTGATACGATTGATAGGTTGGGCCTGCAGAGGAAACTTTTGCAGTCTTCAGGATGCCATAAAAGCTCGCTATCGCTGAATTTCGTGCCATCAATGGCCTGGATTAAATCATTGCTATCGAATTTTATAGACACAAGTAGATGGTGGGTTAGAGAGATATTTATGAATCCGTAAAAAGGAATAGCCAGAGTAATTGTTGTGGTCGGACAGTATATTTTTGAGAGTAGAGGCAATAGTTATGTGTGTGAGTAATGGTATATGCCGGTAGAAGACGTAGTACTCTTTATAAAACAAAGGAGTTGGCTGATAGAAGCTTGTTATTAGGTATGACAGTGCTTGCTGTATGGAGTGTGTGTTTGAAAAAAAGTATGCGTAATATATTAAGTGAGGTCTGGATTTGATTTGTATGATTTGGTGTTGGTATGTGTGATACATCATATAGGCGAATGCAAGAAAGACTAGTCATCCTTGAGTCGGATGGAGTTGTTCTTCGGAGTTGATGAGCCTGTAAGGGGCTCCTTCTTGACGGCGTACGTAGACCTGTCCATTAGACACCCAGCAGTACTTGTAGTCATTTGCTTTTGCCCAGTCTTTGGTTACGTGATACAGTCTTTTTGTTTTCCGTGATAAGTACTCAGAGACATAGATAGACGTCGCGTCACCGGGTATACCGAGAAGATTAGATGATATTGGTTTGTTGTTGTGTAATTTGTAATATTTTTTCACAGCACTTAAGATCTCGGTTTTGCGTAATGTGTTAGAGAATTCCACTACAAGGCTAGATATAGAAGAATCCTTGCGGTTGGGCACCTTCACGACGTCCCTTAAGTCATGGTTATCAATCGGGACATTCAAGTTTTTGCAAAGACTTATAACACATTCGTATAGCTCGCATTTAGAATTACGACCATTTTTAGGAACATTCCGCACTTCCACGCAGGTTTTGTTTAGTGATCGTGTAATGTAATCCTGTCGTTCTTCGATCACTTGTACCCGACAGTCCAATGATTTCCACTGCGATTGTAGGCTATCTATCTTTGTTTGGAATATATCGATTTTCTCCGATAGAAAATCGATAGATTTTTCGATATCCTGACTCGTAGTATCAATAGTGGTCATCTTGGTGGATATTTCAGACATGCACTTTTCTAAAGAATCGAGGCGGTTATTTTGCTGTCTGTGCAGATCGTCCATCTTTTTGCTTTGTTCCCTTTGGAATGTGCGAAGCATGTCTTTTATCTCTCTACGGAATGTGACAAATTCCTCGACATTATAATTTGCGAGTCGCTTCTGTTTACCGGGGAGCTCAGTCTCGCGATCAGATGCGTTGTCACGATTCTGAGAGTTCATTTTACAGATCCTTTTAGCAGTAGTTAATAACAAAAAAAAGAAAAAAAAGAAAAAGAAAAGAGGATCAAGACAAAACACCGATTTGAACTCGGGATTATTTGATGAGGCAACGACTTCCGCAATCGGCTAACTGGTTAATTGTATGTAACTTCGAAATATTGGTATAGATGCTATTTTCTAGTGACGTTTGTCGTGAATGACTATATACATCTTCTGTTAGTCATTTAGGTAAAGGTTTTCATAACCAACAAAAAGAATCCACAACACAATAGTGTCACAAGTCACTATAGTCACAATAATACACTTTCGAAATCACACATTTATAAAAAATATAGTCGTTTTGAACAAAGTTAGTCGCGTATAAATTTTATAAATTATTGTTCTGTTCACAGTTTATTTTAAGTCTATTTTTGACGGATTTTGCACTAAACTATGTATGTCCTCGTTACTTTGTGTTAATATATGACTTTTAAACACATATTTGAACTTTATTTTCCACAAATAATATTTTTAAATGAAATAGAAATACGGAACTTGTGTTGACACGCGCAACCTGCACTACCCACACGAATTGACTCCCTGCACTACCCACACGAATTGACCGATTTGTTTTAATTTTCTGTTTATCCATTTTTAATTATGTTTACTATGTAGGTTGAGAATATTGTAAATACTGTATATTAGAGTGTTAATAAATGTAAATATTTTTAGACAAAGTATATATATATATATAATATTTCTAATAAAGTATTTTTATCATATTTATTATAAAATTATCGTGTCACAATGTTCGTTCCCGAAGCGGCTCGACCGATTCTTATGAATTTTTTTATGCATATTCAGTATGTCTGAGATTCGGATACTATCTTTCAAACCCCTAAGTGATAAGGGGTGGCCACTGTCCAACCCAAATTTTTTATTTTTATTATTTTTTATTATGTGGCTTATCGCTAGGCTATCCCTTAATTTTCCCCTCTACGATCAACCCCTATTTTTTATTTGTTAATATGTCTTTTTTATTTGTTAGTATAACTTATGACTTGAACTCTGGGGTTTATACGTATATAGGGAAAAATTCACAGAACAACTTTAAAAGTTTTCACTCCGGAAACCGAACAATTTCTGGGGTAGCATAGCAAAATGTTCCATGTCGGTTTATACTAAAAAGGTATGCTAGGCATTTAGGAGAAACGAAGTTCGCGGGGACAGCTAGTATTTATTATAAATTGTCTACCACGAAGAACGATTCGGTGGCCAAAATGCAACTTTTTTAGCAGTAAATATTATGAACACATACCTGATAAGGGAACAATTAGTAAAGCAACAGATACTAATAACATAACAATTACTATGCCTTTAAGCCAACGAACCACAAATATATATCTATATATTATCGAGGACTTAATTAATAAATAAATGACGCGTTAACAAAACAAAAATTGCGACGATTAAACATTATGTCAAAAATTATGGAAGTGAACAAAATTAATAAAAAAATATCCTAAACGTTGGGTAAATGAAAAAGTTTGGCAGTATAGCAGTGTTGGCCTAGTGGCTTCAGCGTGCGACTCTCAGCCCTGAGGTTGTAGGTTCGATCCCCGGCTGTGCACCAATGGACTTTCTTTCTATGTTTGCATTTAACTAGAGCTCGAACGGTGAAGGAAAACATCGTGAGGAAACCGGCTTGCCTTACACCCAAAATGTCGAAGGCGTGTCAGGCATCAGGCACAAGAGGCTGATCACCTACTTGCCTATTGGATCGACAAATGATCTCGAAGCAGATAAAGAAATCTGAGGCCCAGACCTGATAGGTTGGATAGACCTTGTTGTGCCTTGACGTAATAGTGGAGTGACAAGTTAAAAGTACCCATAACCGAGGAGCATGTAATGAAAGTGAGTGGAGCGGGAGTATGTGGACCGCAGGTGAAGATCCGTGGTCTCTGCCTACCCCAGGCGTCAAGCTTAATGTTAACAACTATTTATTTTTAAAATGACGAGCCTACATTCTATCATTTACAGCAATCTGAAATATTATTTATTTTCTATACTCACAGTAACTTAAAACTAGTAGAATAGAATTAATATTAATTTAAAGGTAAACTGGAAACTGGTCTAATATATAAAATTCTCGTGTCGCGGTGTTTGTGGTTAAACTCCTCCGAAATGGCTTGACCGATTCTCATGAAATTTTGTGTGCATATTGGGTATGTCTGAGAATCGAACAACATCTATTTTTCATCCCCCTAAATGTTAAGGGAATTTAACATTTAGGGGGATGAAAACCTAGGGGACCCCTTAATTTTTTTTTAAATATTTAATTTTTTTATGATACAGCATTAAAAAATACATACAACCCCCAATTTTCACCCTTCTACAAATCAACCCCTTTTTTTTATTACAAACGATATACATGGCAAAACGACGTTTGCCGAGTCAGCTAGTATATATATATATATCGCCCTTAGACAAAGTTATATGACAAGATAAATATAGGAAATAGTTATTATATTTTAATAGGATCTAAATATATGAACATACCACAGCTTTAAAATGATAATAACCAAAAACCACTCGAAACAAACGCGACTAACAAGTTTTATAAATCGTAAAACATAGTTTTTGCATAAGTTTTGAGTTATATAATATAGCGTTACTTCCAAACTGATTTATAGGCGAAAAAAACTGTCAATTCAATCAAATTTATTGCCAACAATCAAACAATGATTTTATGAAGAATTATGCAAATATCATCACGACCCACTTATTATCTGTGACACAATCTTATTGTGTGCAATTAACATAAGGAAAGTTGACATTTATTATTTAAAATATGCCTAAAACATGTTTTTATTATCATAAATCGTTGTATAGGTAGTTTTGTTGTAAAAGTAGCAAAATCTTGCCCACTGTTTATTTTACTATTCCGAGCCTGTAAAAAAAATATATGTTTATTATGGAACATAAGACACAGGTATCACTTATTCCACGTCATTAAATTTGAAACTGCAAACTGCATACTATTTATATATATTTTTATTCCTACTCATCGGCAAAGAAGACAGAGGGTGGCCGAGAGAAAAAGCCGGCGTAAAAAACCCTCGGTACTCTTTTAAAATAGCAAATCATCAAACAACACTTATTTTAAAACAAATATCGCAAATTATTAGAAGTAGCCTGTCTAGCACTAGTCCCAGGCCTCTTTATCAACTAGATAATCGTTATATATATTATAACTTTTCTTTAATACATTTCTTAAATTTATTAAAAGGCAGAGATGAAAGAGCAGCTGGGATTTTATTAAAGAAGAGTATCCCTTTTCCCACAAAAGAGTTACTAACTTTAGATAGTCTATTACCGGGAAATTAGTATATAAGTATAAAAAGTATATAAATAGTAAATAAGTACCTATATAAATTAGTATACTGTAACTGATGTTTTATCATATTTATTTTATTTGAGTGCGATACCGGCCTCAGATACCCTCTCCGGCTGATACTTCCTACCTATCCTACCCGGGGTACAAATTGGAACATTCATTTGTGCAGCGGGTCTGTTCTCGTCGCTTTGAGACGTTTAAAGCAACTATCTAAGCTCTGGCTGCGCGTTGACTGCGATGACCATCCGCGATTCTACGCATGCCTGTATAGGTCCCATAGCGGGAATACCGAAACTGACCGACTATAGATTCCCTGATGGCTATAGATTCCCTGCTCGAAAGGGTTCCTACCGCTGAAATCGTGATACTTGGCGATTTTAACGCCCACCATGCCGATTGGCTCGGCTCTGAAACCACCGATCACGCGGGAAGATCCTTTCACGACTTTGCTTTAGCCTACGACCTGACACAAATGGTCCCTGCGATTACGCGAATACCAGATGTGGATGGTCATAAACCCTCTTTGTTGGACCTTCTGCTGACTTCACATCCGGAGAACTATCAAGTCTCTGTTGACCCGCCATTGGGTTCATCGGATCATTGTGTGGTCCGGAGTACTGTGCCATCTACGCGCCCTTCACGGCCCCGCTTTATGGGTTGTCGCCGTATTTGGCACTATAAGTCAGCAGATTGGGACGGGATGCGGTCTTTCTTTGCGTCCTACCCTTGGGGGCCTATGTGCTTTTCGCCGGAAGCTCCAGATTCCGTCGCCGCCTCTGTCGCCGAAGTGGTTCTGCAGGGCATGGAACTCTTTATTCCATTTTCTGCGGTGCCGATCGGTGGCAAGTCTCAGCCCTGGTTTAAACGTTCTTGCAAGGCGGCCTCGCGTCGAAAGCGAGAATGCTTTAAGGCATGGGCGGAAGCGGCGAAATCTCGTGATGCCAATACCAGCGAACTTAAAACAGCATATAACTCAGCCTCCAGGTTCTTCAAACGGGAAATCACTAAGGCAAAGTCAGAGCACATTGCCAGATTTGGCGAGGGATTGGCCCAGCTCCCTTCAGGGACTCGAGCCTTCTGGTCTCTCGCCAAAGCTGTCCAAGGGAATTTTTGTCAGCCCGCCATTCCGCCACTGCACAGGGAGGATGACTCTCAGGCCCACACTGCGAAGGAGAAGGCCGACCTTTTGGGCTGTCTCTTCGCGTCCAACTCGACTTTGGATGACCAAGGAAGATCACCACCGACCATTTCGCGGTGCGATTCTTCGATGCCGGAAATCACTTTCCGGCAACGTGCAGTCCGCAAAGCACTATCTTCCTTGGACATTCATAAGTCGAGCGGGCCGGATGGTATCCCCCCAATTGTGCTGCGTGCTTGTGCTCCTGAGTTGGCTCCGGTCTTAACGCGCCTTTTCCGGTACCTGTACTCGCTCGGCACTGTCCCGAAGTGCTGGAAGACCGCTTCGATACATCGGATCCCTAAAAAAGGCGATCGCTCTGATCCGTCCAACTATCGCCCAATAGCTATAACCTCCTTGTTCTCCAAAATAATGGAAACCATTATTAATTGCCAGCTCTTGTGGTATCTAGAGGGCCACCAGTTGATTAGCGATTCTCAGTACGGCTTTCGTCGTGGTCGCTCAGCTGGTGACCTCCTTGTATACCTTACCCATAGGTGGGCAGAGGCAATTGAGTCCAAGGGGAGGCGCTGGCGGTAAGTTTGGACATAGCGAAAGCCTTCGATCGGGTGTGGCACAGAGCACTGCTCTCGAAGCTTCCAGCCTATGGGCTTCCCGAGAAATTATGCGATTGGATCTCCAGCTTTCTGGCCGATCGGAGCATCAAGGTCGTCATCGACGGAGCATGTTCCGACCTTAAACCTGTGAACGCTGGGGTCCCACAAGGCTGTGTTCTATCCCCGACCCTATTTCTTTTGCATATCAATGATATGTTGCAACTTAGCAACATTCATTGCTATGCGGATGACAGCACTGGGGATACTTTTTACACTGGCCGGGCAGGTATTTCTCGGGCAGTTGTTGATGAGTACCGGAACAAACTTGTGTCTGAAGTCGAAACTCTACTACGTGGAGTCTCAGACTGGGGCAGACAAAACCTAGTCCAATTTAACCCCAAGAAGACACAAGTTTGCGCGTTTTCCGCTAAAAAATCACCCTTTGTCGCTACTCCTCTTTTCGAAAACACTCTTCTTAAAGCCACAGCCAGCATTGGAATACTTGGCGTTGACATATCGAACGACGTTCAGTTTCGCGGTCACTTGGAGGGAAAGGCTAAATTAGCCTCCAAAAAGCTTGGTGTTCTCAGCAAGGCGAGGCGGTACTTCACTCCGGGCCACCGCATGCAACTATATAAAGCGCAAATTCGGCCCCACATGGAGTACTGCTCTCACCTCTGGGCGGGGGCTCCCCAGTACCAGCTCCTTCCACTTGACCGTATACAACGCAGAGCGGTTCGAATCGTCGACGACCAATCCCTCTCCGAGCGGCTTGATCCTTTGGCGTTGCGTAGAGATGTGGGGTCACTCTGCATCTTCTACCGCATTTACCATGGAGAGTGTTCAGAGGAGTTGTTCGGATTAATACCTGCAGCTGAGTTTCATCATCGGACGTCGAGACAGAATACGAAATTCCACCCGTATCACCTCGACGTCCGCCGTTCCACAACTGAGCGTTTTTCAAGGCATTTTTTGCCGCGCACCACCACTATGTGGAATCAGCTGCCCACTGAAGTATTTCCGAACCAATTCGACTTAGGGTCCTTCAAGAAAAGAGCGTACCAATTCTTAAAAGGCCGGCAACGCACTCGCGAGCCCTCTGGCATTGAGAGTGTCCATGGGCGGCGGTGTCACTTAACATCAGGTGAGCCTCCTGCCCGTTTGCCCCCGTTCTATAAAAAAAAAAAAATTTTACTAGTGCCTATGTTAGGGACCTTTAAGACAGGAGCGTACCAATTCTTAAAAGACCGGCGACGCACTTGCGAGCCCACTGGCAATGTGTGTCCATGGGTGATCTTCCCGTTTGTCCCCTCTTTCTTTAAAAAAAAGGGTGCGTGTACTTATGAACGCGCGTACAAGTCGTCGGAAATATCTGCGAACCTGGCTTAATGACGTCATACAAACTGGAGAGATAGCAAAAAAATTGAAGATGTAAAAATAAAAAATATTTTATTTGTGTACTTATTTTTATTGATACTCGTACCTACCCATCTTACATACAGCACTAAATAGGTAGTTTATGTAATATTTCACCAAACAGAGAAACAATAAACACTAAAATGCGATTACGAAAGCAAGAATAATACACGTGCGGCGTCGGCGATTGCGTTGGCAACGGTACTGGATAGGCGAAAACGGGGCGGGGTGCGGGGGCGCCAGGGGAAGCGCATTCCAGCGAGGTTCGCAGATATTTCCGACGGCTTGTAAGAAGTTATACTTCTTTGGCATTATTAAAAATAGTTTTTGATTGCATGCAAAACATTAATTACAATTAAATAATCAAAGACTGGAAAAGGAGTCATTATAGTCAATAAAGTTCAGTTTACATTTGAAAATTAAATAAATAAATATTTATTATTATTCTCTAACATTAAGTGTAACATAAATTCTATTATTATTCGAATGTTGTTTTTAAATGTCCAATGCCCTTCCGTGGGCAACTTCATTCTGTTAATTTTGTGTCACGTTGCGCGCGCGTAAAATTTCACTCTCATAAATTTTTCATAACGCGCCTAAAGAAGTATAACTTCAAAATAATAGTTATTTATTTATTAACACTTCGTTGCCAGTATACAGAAATACAGTAGTTATATTATTTAATTGAAATATTGGCATATCTGTGTTACGACTCAAAACTTAGCGATTAAAAAGAGTGGCGGAAAGTTTCTTACCAGCCCTGCGATTCTGTAACTCACTTTTCGAACTCACACAGCGGTTTTCGGATCGCCGGTCGCTCTGAAATCAGTCGTGAAGCGGTCATTTTATGATTTGGCATTCTAATAGACAATAAACTACAAGCTTCCACCTTTTCAGAATGTAATTTCGGAATTTCTGAGTGAGTTCGAAAAGTGAGTTACAGAATCGCAGGGCAGTTCTTCTTGCCCGCTCTACGTCCTTGACTTGCGAACTGGTAGTAAATGTAAATTTAGAATTAATTTAACTTCTTTTCTGACGTTCATAAGTGTACTTGTTTACCTAGTGTGATATGAATAAAGTTATTTTGAGTTTGAGTTAGTAATTATGATGATTTCTCTAAATATGTGATACAGCTAACTTGGGATCGCGTTGGTACGTTATCTGAATATAGAAGACAGTTGGAGTTGCGAGGAAGAATAAAAACGACTGGAAATCTTAAACAAGTTTATTAATTAGTTTTGTAAAGCCGATATTCTGTTTAAAATAGATGTCAGTGCATTTCATTACAGCATTAACACTTTGATATAACGGATCGAAGTGTTCGAAAGAAAGGAAAACTTTATTATCTAATACATAATTTCTCGTGTCACAATGTTCGTTCCCATACTCCTCCGAAACGGCTCGACCGATTCTTATAAATTTTATGCATATTCAGTATGTCTGAGAATCAGCTATCTATTTTTCAAACCCCTAAATGATAAGGGGTGTCCATCCCAATTTTTTTTTGGTTTTTAGACAATTTTTTGTTTTTATTTTTTATGATACAAAAATAAATACTACCCCCAATTATCACGCCTCTACGATCAACCCCTATTTTTTATTATTGTAGACCTATTTTTATTGAACTAAAAAAATATTTCCTAGAAAAAATACATGGCAAAACAACGTTTGCCGGGTCAGCTGTACATAATAAAAAAGCATTCGTTAAAAAGAAAGTGCACTAGCCCCCGCACCAGTATTGCCTGTATTGTGGACTGCTAGTCTCTTCCACTACACTTCTCTTACACTACATAACACTTACAATTTTATAATTAAACTACTGGTGCACAAGAAGAGTTCTCTATTTCAGCATAGGACGGGTTGAGAAGATGTTTAAGATTTTTAGTGAATGTATAAAGGTTTGAACCGTTAGTTGAAAGGGCCTCTGAAGGAGAAAAAGATGATCTAAGAAGAAAGCAAAGGGTCTACTGTCTACATTTTTTTTAAGGCAATTCACACCAATTGACCTAGTCCCATGCTAAGCTGGTGAAGCTTGTGTTATGGGTACTAGGCAACGGATATACATACATATTATAGATAGATACACATATAAATACATTTTAAACACCCAAGACCTAAGCACAACACCAAATGCTCATCACATCGATGTACGTCTCAGCCGGGGATCGAACCCGGGACCCATGGATTCGCAGTCAGGGGTACTAACCACTAGACCAATGAGTCTTCAAACATATAACTTTGTAACGACTATTTTCTAAGAGGATAGTTTCGTATCGGTGACGCGATTGGACCTTTCTTCAAGTCAATCTCTCGTTGCTTCCTCTTTGCGACAATACGCTGGTGTGTTCGCTTCATTTCTAGAATTTCTTTCATCTCTTCTTTGTCTTCATCCTATAAACATGACATTAACTATTTCATGATACTAAAGTTTCCTATCAATGTGTTGATATCTCAGGTGCCATGCGCCCACGAAATCGAGCAAAATAGTCGCACGGCCGTACCATCCTCCTCTTGAAGCAGCCTTGCGATTCTGTAACTCACACACACAGCGCTTTTCGCAGCGGCGGTCGCGCTCAAATCAGTCGTGAAGCAGTTATTTTATGATTTGGCATTCTGATAAGGAGGGAGCTTGTAGTTTATTGTTTGTGTGAGTTCGAAAAGTGAATCGCAAGGCAGGTCAGGCCATTTTCGACCCCCAATAACTTCGTTGTAGTTAAAATAAGAAGCCTGTTCAGTTAACATGCAGGGAATGTATAAACACGGTATATTTCAATTTTTATCCAATGTGATCAAGCTTTTTAAGAATTATTATTAGTAAATTTTTTTCATTTTCTCACTCACTCATTGACTGACTGACCGATCATTAAAACCCTAAGGTACTTCTAGGACACATAGAAGCTTAAGAATACAATTAGTGTTTCGTGTATAAATCAAGGAAAAACTAAAATATTATCTAACCCATAGGTCTTGGCCTCAGATTTCTGTATCTGTTTCATGATCAATCTAATAGTCAAGTAGGTGATCAGCCTCCTGTGCCTGACATACGCCGTCGACATTTTGGTCTAAGGCAAGTTTTCCTGACGATGTTTTCACGAGGCTCACATGGAAAAATGTCCACTGGTGCACAGCCGGGGATCGAACCTTCAACCTCAGGTCTAAAAGTCGCACGCTAAAGCCACACAACTCTTGAATCCATAAACTGGTTTCAATAACAGCTGCCGCAACCTCGTTACCTTGGAGAACGTTAATCAATGAATATTGTTAATTACCTTTTTATTAATATAAAAATGAAACATGAAACAGATCCAGAAATCTGAGGCCAAGACCTAAAGATTTTGTAGCGCCACTGATTTATTTTATTTTATATTAATAAAAAGGTAATTACCAATATTCATTGATTAACGTTCTCCAAGGTAACGAGGCAAGTAGGTGATCAGCCTCCAGTGCCTGCCACACGCCGTCGACTATTTGGGTCTAAGACATGGCGGTTTCCTCACGATGTTTTCCTTCACCGTTCGAGAAAATATTAAATGCGCACATAGAAAGAAAGTCCATTGGTGCACAGCCGGGGATCGAACCTACGACCTCAGGTATGAGAGTCGCACGCTGAAGCCACTAGGCCAACACCACTCTACCTTTTGATTGATCCGCAAAACTAAAGCTCTCTTTCCGCTGGCCATGGGCTGGCTGTAGGTCATGAGTTGCTTCAACCGTTGCGCAGGTGGCACTCCTCTTTCGACAACTAGAACTATTCTGGCCCACTGTCTCTGCCATTCGTTACGGGTCTCCGCGATCTTCTGGTATGTGTTTCCCATCATGGCGATCAACATGTTCACCAGCAATACGGCAACGAGTATCATGTAGATGACGAAGAGGAGCTGAAATTATAAGGTTTATTAAATGGCGGCCTTCGTATGCATCAGTACACTTAAACCTTGAAAAATTGATTACTAAACCTTCCCCATGTATCTTGATATTTGTGAAAACTGCAATAGATTCCGTGCAATCGTTTTTTAGTCTATGGGCGCATCTAATACTCTCATCTCATATTCAAAAATAGACATATACCAGAGAGAAGGCTGATCGCCTATGAGAGAAAATTTTTCAAATAATCATATTCCTCGCAATACAGGAAATGCTGCCAGCGTGAAAGGGATGCCACAGGGACCAAAGTTTTTAAATTTGTTTTAATTTTCCATTAATTAATTTTTAAGTATTTTTATTACTGTGTAGGTTAAGAATATTGTAAATTACCTTTAGTTTTTGATTGTCTATATTTATTCTTTAAAATATATTACATAATAAACATATCGTATATGGTTGTAGTTAGAGATGCCACGAATATTCGGCTACTATTCTGTATTCGGCCTATTCGGCCACTTTTTTTGGTATTCGGTATTCGGCCGAATAATAAGTACTATTCGGCCGAATACCGAATACCAAATCGTGGACAAAAAATACACATCATATTATTACTCAAGATTTGTATTTATTACCAAATTACAATATTTTAATAAGTAAAATTAATCAGCGGTAAGTTGTGATGGATAAAAACAAGCTATCAATCTCATAATATTGCCATATGGCCGATTTCTTATTAACTGTTGTCATTTTTTAACACCCAAACAATTGAAAAAGAACTAATGAACTTTTCTACAAAATCGTAGGTGATGGTTTATTTTTATAATGAACTGACAAAGCGTGCCCCGACGTGCCTACTCGCAATAGAAACAAACAATCAAATGGCCGCACGCCGCACGCCCGCCCGCGCTCGAGTGAGACAGGTCGCGACACGATTTTGCGTTCGACAAGCATGTACTTAGTGCCGAATGTTCGGCGGCCGAATATTCGGCGCTTCGGCCGATAGCGTTGCAGAACATTCGGTATTCGCTATTCGGCTAAATCACTATTCGTGGCAACTCTAGTTGTAGTACCACTGGATTATTATTAGCTGCTGACCCGGCGAACTTTATACCGCCTAACAGGCAATAAATGTCGTGTAACTGATTAGTTGAACTTAATTTATGATTTTATTATAGTAATACACACACTAAAATACAAGTTTTATGTGTGTGTGTGTGTGTGTGTGTTTGTGTGTGCACTTAAAGGCAAATGAAATCGATGAGAAATAAACACTAAAGGTAAATAAACTTCTAAGTGTGAAAGCTAGGGATATCGGTGAGTTTTGGCCAAAACGCCTTCTGAAAAGGGACTAATGCCTGGTACAATGAGTCAAACCAACTTCTTGACACAACATGAATAACACGCCTAAAGGGAACTAAACCTTTTGACTTAATAAACCTACCGCATTTACCATGGAGAGTGTCAAACGAGTTGTTCGGATTAATATGCAGCCGAGTTTCATAATTCTCGAGGCAGAATACGTAAGTAAATATTATTTCTGCGGAAATCGAACTCAAACTGATCTCAAATGACATGACTACGGAGGGAATAATGAATAGCTTTTTTGTTACGTTAATATTGCTACACTCATTCGAAACTCATTCGTATTCATTATTCACCAACCATTTTAATGACCCTATAATCACCGTTGAATTCGGAGTTGGCCTAACTGTACGCAGTCGTTAAGATTATATAACGATTTAAATGAGTTCACAATAGACATAGACATAACATTTATAACTAACGAAACACACACACAGAAACACAAAATAATAATAATCAAGGAAATAGAAAAATAATAACATTTTTTTTTTAAAGGAACAAGGTACACTTAAAGTGTGTAATGTGTGTGACCCTGGCTCAGCATTATGCTGAGAGCAGACGTGTTCCACAGCGCTGGCCATTCTGCCAGAGACCACAACAGTTAGTTTGCGCGTCAGACGTAAAAAAAGAAAAAAATGAATAGTAATAATAGTTGATAAAATAATAATAGTAAAAAATTTCAGTGCAAGTAAATATACAATAGATTAACTTACACGGGATTTTTAAAGTCAGTTAAAAGATCTAACTAAATAATGGGGCATTTTTCGTATCACCTCAGGGACCAAATTTTTTATATTTGTTTTAATTGTATATTTATTCATATATGTAGTATATTGTAAATACTGTATATTTGAGTGTTGGAAATAAATAAAATATTTAATAATGAATTATTTAGTATATATGTATGTGAAGCCACCCAAGTCACTAGGGTTCTTTTTAAAAGAAATAACAATGATCTAGTTATTGAGAATCCTGACACCTCTCATAAAGATAAACAACCCCGAGCAATGACACCTTGGAATGAAACAATAAGTCATTAAGAACAAATGCACATTAAGAAACAATAAGTCATTAAGACTGCATTCCTAAGATGACACCAGTGACCACCGGCATTCTACCCCGCAGACGTCGCATCTTTTGTATATAAGCAGAAGACTCGTGACAACTGGTCATTCACATCACCACCTAGCACTAGGCTCTAGATAATCTTAAGTAATTTGTGTAATCTTTTAAATCTTAAGTAAATTTGTATATCTTTAAAATAAAAAGTGTAATCTTTTAAATAAAGTTTTTTTTAAATATCTCACACGTTGAGATATTTTGACTGGCGCCCAACGTGGGGCCCAGCAACGTAATTTCTCGTCGCATAATAAATAAATAATTTAACAACGCGATCATCGATCCAGTTGATTTCAACGACCAAGGAATTACGAAGTTTTCTTAAAAACGAAACGCTGGGTAACACAAGAAATAAATAAGTCAAAATATCAAGAGGAGAAGTAAAGAAGGACATGTTCCGGGAACTACTACAAGGTCTTCTGTAAGTACCTTTGCATTATAAATCCCGCCAAAATTCCTTTCTTTCTCAAACCTCCGACTTTTGTATATAATAGAGTAAGTGTTAGTGATTGTGGTGTGAATCACCCTCCTTCTAGTAGTGAGGGTAATAACAACTTGCTCCATAGTGTGCCAAGTTCATTAGATAGTAATACCAACTTGCTCCATAGTGTGCCAAGTTCATTAGATAATACTAACTTGCTCCATAGTGTTCCAAGTTCATTAGATATTTTAAGTACACAAACAAAAAAAGGATTAGAAATAATGGATCCTAAAACTTTATTAGCATACGTCCCATCTTATAATGGTGACCCAAATAGATTATATAACTATTTAAACAGAGCAAAACAATGGTTAATGCGCGTGGGAGGTGAGTCCCCAGATACTACTATGTTACTTATAAGTAAGTTAGAAGGCAAAGCAGCCGCATGCGTGAGTATGATGGACCATGAATTAAAATGGGCAAACATAGAGGAAATATTAAAAAGTGAATGTGGTGATAATCGTGAACTTAATACATTATTAATAGAAATAGTAAATTTAAAACGAAAAAATACATATAGTGAATTAATTTTTGAGTTGAAACAAAAATTATTTTATATGAAAAGTAAGTTAATGGATACTTATAGAGATAGGAATAGGGTAGAAGATATGATGATACCATATGTTAATGTAGCACAAAATACTTTGCGCAATAATCTTCCATATCACGATCAAAACTTTATTTCAAATTGTAGTTTTACAGAATCTGTAAATCGGGTATTAAATTTTGAAGCAGAGGGAAGATTTGATAATATAAAACAAAAATTTTCGCAAATTTTACCTCCACCAAAGATTATACAAAATTATATTAAACCACACTATCCGATGTATAATGCAGCGGGACCTAGTTACCAGTATCCGCGATCGTATAACATACCGCAACAACATTCGAGACATGTTTATCCACCAACACAAAGGTCAATTAATCAAAGAATACAATCAAACAGACCAAATAATGCTTGGATACCGAATCCAAATAATGTATTTACTAAACCTAAACATGATTACTTTAGGGGTCAACAACAACATTATCCTAATCAAAAGTTTCAACAAAATCGGTTGCCAAATGAGACGACTGATGTGTCAATGCGAACGGCTCCTCACCTTAGACCGGGGCAAATAAATTTAGGGAAAGGTATGGTAGCGGAAGAAGTTTTCTTCCATGAGGAAAATATGGGGGAAGATGAATATTATGGATACCCTCATGAATACGAGGAATATAGTGAACAAGCAATTATTGATGAATCCTCAGAGGTTGTCAATGAAGAAAATTTTCAATCGGAAGAAAAAGTAATAAAAAAATCATAGAGTTTAATCATGTTAAATCATATTTACCATATTTCGAAACAAATAATCCAAAGTTAAAAATTTTGATAGATACCGGTAGTCAACGTTCTTTTATTACAAAAAAGGCTTCGGAAAACTTTAGTGAATATTATAAACCAGAGAAATTCACGGTGCGAACTTCTCATGGTGTAACACATCACGATGGTCTAATTGAAACACCATTTTGGACAAAATATTTTGGTGATGTAGATAAGGGTAATATGAAATTTTACGTATTTAATTTTAGTGACAAATATGATATTTTAATGGGTACCGACATGATAGAGCAGATAGAAGCATTAATTGATTTAAGGGAAAGAAAATTAATTTTACCAGAAAATGAATTATTGATTTTTCATATGTCTGATGACAACTTATTAAACATTAAAGATTTATGTAAAACGTATAGTGATTTGTTTACCGAAGACGTAACAAATAGCGCAACAACTTCAATACGTCATAAAATTACGTTAATAAACGAGGAACCTATTTATCAACGACCATTTAGGTTACCACAAACTCAACAACAAGAAGTGGATAGTCAAATTCGTAAATTATTAGACGAAAACATAATAAGACCGTCCGAATCTCCATGGTCATCTCCGGTGCATTTAGTTCCTAAAAAAATGGATCAATCAGGTGTTAAGAAATGGAGAATGGTAATAGACTATAGGCGATTAAATGAAGGAACTAAATCCGATAAATTTCCTTTGCCAAATATAGAAGAATTATTTTCAAAATTACAAGGTAATAATTATTTTACAACATTAGATTTAACTTCAGGATACCACCAAATATTAATGGAAAATAACTCTATTGAGAAGACAGCGTTTAGTACACCTAACGGTCATTATGAGTTTCTAAGAATGCCATTTGGTTTAAAAAATGCACCAGCAACTTTTCAAAGAATGATGAATAATGTATTAAGAAATGAGATCTCGCATAATATCTGTTTAGTTTATTTAGATGACATTATAGTCTATTCAAAAAATGAACAGGATCATATAAATAAATTGCAACAAGTTTTTGAAGCGTTACGAAAAGTTAATTTAAAGTTAAACCAAAACAAATGCGTTTTTATGAAAGAAGAAATTGAATTCTTAGGACATATTTTAAATAAAGATGGCTTAAAACCAAATCAGTCTAAAATAGAGGTCATTCAAAAATTCCCTATACCAAAAACATTAAAACAAGTTAGAGGATTTTTAGGATTGATAGGATATTATAGAAAATTTGTTCCTAATTTAAGTAAAATTATAAAACCACTTACGGAAGTTACTAAGAAAAACGCTATTATAGATATTACAGACAAGAAATATATAGAAGCATTTGAAAAATGTAAACATTTATTGAGTAATACTCCTATTCTAGCTTTTCCCGACTTTGATAAAACCTTTGTTATAACTACAGACGCTTCCGATATAGCATTAGGTGCTTTATTAAGTCAGGAAAATCATCCGATAGCTTACGCATCGCGAACACTGAGTATAACTGAACAAAAATATAATACAACAGAAAAAGAATTATTAGGTATTTTATGGGCCGTAACACATTTTAGACCTTACATTTATGGAAGAAAATTTATATTAAGAACAGATCATAAAGCCTTAATATGGTTATCAAAATTAAAAGAACCAAATCAAAGGTTAACTCGTTGGAAGTTAAAATTACAAGATTATGATTATAAAATAGAGCATGTTAAAGGTAAAGAAAATTATGTAGCAGATGCCTTAAGCAGAATACAATTACACCACACAAGTGAAGACTCATTAGCTGTACAACATGACGATGACAATAGATCATTAAATACTACACCAGTAAATACAGACACTAATTCTTGGGTGTCAGATAAAGACAATAGGTCATTGAATAACACAATACACTCTTGTCAAGAGAATAGCGATGGAGGCATACCAATTATTAATAGTTATCCACCCAAACGGTTAAGACGTGTAGTGTTTGAAGTTGCTCCGTACAAAAAAGCAAATTATGAAAGAGGTATGTGGTATTTTTATATTCCACCCAATAATGAAGAACAAATTATTAAAGAATTTATGTTAGAATATTTAAGTAAAGATAAATATGCTTTTATCATACCTAATGAAGAATTATATTATAAAGTTACAGAAGTTTATAGGAAGTATTTTGATCATAATAAATTTAAGCCAGTTAGGTATACAAGAAATTTAATTGAAATAGATGACAAAGAAGAACAATTAACATTAATTAGAGAATATCATTTGTTTGAACATAGACATGCTGGTATAGAAAGTGTGTATAAACAGTTACGAGACAAATACTATTGGGAAAATATGCGTAAACAAATAAAGAAATATATTTTAAATTGTGAAACATGTAAAAAGGAAAAATATAACAGACATCCTAATGTATCTTTATCTTTAGAAACAGAGACTCCTTATGAGCCTATGGATATATGGCACATTGACTTCATGTCTTTAGAAGGACAATGGTATCTTACAGTTATAGATAAATTTTCAAAGTACGCTATAGTCAAACCATCTAAAAAAAGTAGAGTATACGACACTATAGCAGAAATTTTTGCGTTAATAGGTACACCTAATAAAATTATTCATGATGGTGAACAATCAATGTGTAGTATTATCATGCAAGAACTTTTTAAAACTTATAACATTAAAGATTATACAACTACACCTCAACATCATAAATCTAACTCAGATGTAGAAAGACTGCATAATACTATTCAAGAACTATATCGTTTACAAAGAGATTCTGATCTAGAAAAAAATCAAAAATTAACTTAATAACACATTCCTACAATAACACGGTGCATAGCTCCATAAATATGACACCATTTGAAGTTCATTTTGGAAGGAAAGCAAAATTACGTAGCTTTGATAATCTCAAAGTAGTTATACAAAATTATACAGCTCAACAGCGAGAATTTTCAAAAAGTTTAAATAAAAATGTTCATGAATTATTAAAACGAGGTAAAGAAGTTAGAAATGAACGAATTAATAGGAAAATTAAAACCCCTAAGATTTATAAAGTAGGTAATGTCGCTTATTTAAAAAATAGCATGGCAGATCGGCATAAAACTAAACCTAGATTTTTAGGTCCATTCACTATAGTCAGTGTAGAGCCACATAATAAGTATAAATTGAGTAATGGTCGATCATATCATGTTGAAGAACTAAATATTGTTCCAGACTCATCTTCTTCGTCACAGCATTCAAGTTCAGAAAATTAACTCCATCAGAAAATGTAATTTTAATAGAATCTAAACCAACCCGATTACTAGAAGGACGGTGGGCAATTATTCATAAATTAGATATTAAACCTATAAAGAGTAACCTAGATAGTATTGAAAATTCTATGAAAAATGCTCTCACTAGATTTAAGTCTGATGAAGTTAAGCATGTATATCAGAGAATCGATATTATTTTAGAACACATCAGGGAAATTTGTAAACATTTGAATATACAAAGTAACAGTCGTGTAAAGCGTGGATTAATTAATGGATTAGGATCTGTAATCAAATCAATTACTGGTAATTTAGACCAAGACGATTTAGATAGTATTCAAAAAGATTTAGAAACTCTACGAGTAGCATATAATAAACAAATATCTGTAACAGATGATACATTGGAAGAATATAATAAGCAAATTGCTAATATAACCTTAATTCAAGAGCAAATTAATCAACAATTTCAAGGAGTATTTAATTCGAAAATACAACAAAAAGTAGCGATTTCCTTATTATTACAGGCTCAAACTTTACAAGATGTATCTGAAAGACTTAGTACTGCGATCACTTTTGCGGAACATAATATGTTTCATTACAGCATTTTGCAATCTCATATTTTACAGGATACTATAAATAGTATACCAAAAGAAGTAATGTTATCTAATAATATAAATGATATAGAATCTTTTATAACAGTAAATAGTCGAATTATAAATCAGATAATATACTTTGTTATTAATATACCATTAGTTAAGATTCAAGTTTATAAGTCAAGGAAAATTGTTCCCATTATCCAAAATAATCCCTCCTGTACCTATCCTATAATGCAAAGGGTTACTTTAGCATACAACGATGAAGAAATCTATGAAGTAGAGGACTGCCGAAATTTGGATTTTCAGATATGTAAAGGAAATTTAATTAAAATCAATACTTGTGAGTCAGAAATACTTAACAAGAAAGAAAGTGACAAGTGTCAAGCTGTTCCAATAAAATGCCCAGTTCAGGAAGTATTTCAAATTTCACCAAAAGCAATATACATGTTCTTTAATAAAACCACAGAAGTAAGTGCAAACTGTAATAATCACCAAGAAACTTTATGGACAAAAGGATCAAACATTTTGTACGGTGAAAACTGTGAATTAAATATTTCTGGTATAAAAATGTTCAAAACCACAGAGTCAAAAGATAAAATGATAATTGCTAATATTGATATTCCAATGATAGAAACTGCATCAGAAATAGACATTGTATATGACGCTACAAAAATCAAGTCTAAGCTGAAGCAACTAAAAACTATAGATTCTTTTAGTGAACACAGACAACATGAAATTATTCAATATAGTTGGATCAGTATTATAACTATAATAATTGTCATTATAATTCTTGTTAAAATTCTCAGATCCAAGGTTTGGAAACCTAGGACTTCGAATTTGGAAGGGGAGAGTGAAGCCACCCAAGTCACTAGGGTTCTTTTTAAAAGAAATAACAATGATCTAGTTATTGAGAATCCTGACACCTCTCATAAAGATAAACAACCCCGAGCAATGACACCTTGGAATGAAACAATAAGTCATTAAGAACAAATGCACATTAAGAAACAATAAGTCATTAAGACTGCATTCCTAAGATGACACCAGTGACCACCGGCATTCTACCCCGCGGACGTCGCATCTTTTGTATATAAGCAGAAGACTCGTGACAACTGGTCATTCACATCACCACCTAGCACTAGGCTCTAGATAATCTTAAGTAATTTGTGTAATCTTTTAAATCTTAAGTAAATTTGTATATCTTTAAAATAAAAAGTGTAATCTTTTAAATAAAGTTTTTTTTAAATATCTCACACGTTGAGATATTTTGACTTGTATGTATATCTATACTAATATTATAAAGAGGAAAGGTTTGATTTTTTGTTTGTTTGTAATGAATAGGCTCCGAAACTACTGGACCGATTTCAAAAATTCTTTCACCGTTGGCAAGCTACACTTTTTCCCGAGTGACATAAGCTATGTTTCATTTTCAAAAAATTAGGGATGCTTACTAAAACTTGAATAATCTAACCCAAGGTGTAAAAAAATAAACAAAAAACTTCCTTCAATCGTGTGCGCTGCGAAAACTATTAATGATAGAACAAAATGATGTATCACAATTTTTCAGCACACATCACTATCTATAAAAAATGTCGCGACAGCATGTCTCTATCTTTTATAGTTACGTCACAATAAGCGTCCTTTTATAATTATTTTTTTATTAAAATACCACCGCTAGAAAAGGCTCTTTATTCGTACCTAGGTATTGATCCTTATCAAAATAATTACCAACGTTTCACATGAGCTACAATTTAATGGCATAACCACCAAAAAAGCATGGTGGATTGGTGTTCTTTTGCCGTTTCTCTTGAATAGTTTACTACTATGTAATATAACAAAAATCTTAGCCACAGCAACGCTTGGCCAAATTTGTGTATCATAGCTGTAGTATTCCCGATCTGTGGTTTGTTAAAAAAAAATATTTTAAATTTTTACACAAATATGTAGGCGATACGAAGTTCCCCAGGTCATCTAGCAGATAAATAAAAACGACCCCCAAATCTTCAAAGCCTTGGAAACTTCCTTGCGAGCCTTCTGCCAATATCCAAGGGCTTATCACATAGCATCACGTGAACCTCCTGCCAGTTTGACCGTTATTTATATAACAGGGTTATTTATATATTTTATAATAAAGCCTATACGAAGCCGCAACTGTCACTTGTCAATTCAATCAACCGCTTTGAATGGCTTCAACGATATTCCGTCACTTCTTGTGTCGTAAACATGTGCCGTAATTTGTTAAAGCAATAAACCTTTGACTTTTAGCCATTGAATTGGTTTTTAATGATAACTGAGGACGTATGCAACATATATTATATTTGATTCTGGTACAGAATACTCAAACAATGACTTTGTTACGCCTTAATCAATTTCATCTGGTAAAATAATAAGAAATAATTACGTTCAAGACATTTGATAACCATTTTCCTTAAAAAAGTATTATTTAGATAAAATATATCGTTTATAAAACCTAAACATAACAATCAAATGTACAGTATTTACAAAACTAACCTACAAAGTAATACTTTGACGACTCATTGGTCTAGTGGTTAGTACCCCTGACTGCGAATCCATGGTTCCCGGGTTCGATCCCCGGCTGAGACGAACATCGATGTGATGAGCATTTGGTGTTGTGCTTAGGTCTTGGGTGTTTAAATATGTATTTATATGTCTATCTATCTATAATATGTATGTATATCCGTTGTCTAGTACCCATAACACAAGCTTCACCGGCTTGGCATGGGACTAGGTCAATTGGTGTGAATTGTCTTTAGAAATAATAAAAATAATAATAAAATAAAAAATAATTATCATAATATTAAAACAAATTTAAAACGTTTATATTTAACGATATTTGAGGAGTGTCTACCCAAAAAGTTATATCTACATGTTAAGTAAAATTTCAGGAAACAATAGAATAGTGAAATAAAGAACCAAGCTATAAATGTAATCGTTTTTTTTTTCTCTATGTTTGAAGGAGGGAACTAAGTTACCCGTAGTACAATTTTTTACCCTCTACACACAGAATTTAAAGAGACAAAAAAAAAATATCTTGTATTTATTGTCTTATGGTCAGACACCTAATAAAATATAACCTTATGGTTGGAAATAATAGGAACAAGATGCTTTTCTTTCTCTAGCTAATACTGCTTTTTGGTGGTCTTCTTTGAGGTTCATAAGGCGCAATCAATCTTGTTAGAAACATGTCTTGATCAATTTAGCACTTGAAAGTCTTTGTTGTTTTGTGTTTACAGGTTTTTTTAAAGTTCGTAGCTAATGGGTCATTATCAATGTACTTTCTGAAACAACACAAAATAAAGATTTAGTATATATTCCATGACACATTGTAAATTATAGTGATTCTATCTAGCTAGCTAGAATAATACCAATGAATAGACACTTACTTTCTTTTGTTCCTAGGTTGCTTAAATCTGTTTTTGTGGCGAGTGCCGCTGTTAATAGCACTAACGGTTGTCTCCATTGGTGATATTATCAATTAAATACTACTAAAGAGTTGAGAGATTCGTATTGTATATAGTATTTTAATAAAAAGCAGGCAGAACTAAAATAAATACATTGCAATGCGGCCGCCCGGCCATAGATAGAAATTGCGCGCCGAAAAGAAGAAAGTATCATTCATTCATAGATAAAATAATGCACTCTTGTCAATTTTGACAGTGGCTGTCAAACTGAGTTTTTTTTTTATTAAAAAAAATTAATTGTAAACCCAAAGTAGACCTCAAAAAACGACCAAGAACCGTTATATAAAATATATTGTTTGAATGTGTTTTAGCAATACGTTTTTTTAGACAAATGTAACCTTTTGTACGGTTTTATTTGCGAGTTTATGAATTTGTATGTAAATTAAAAGCTTTTTGGTCAAAATTTAAATCGTTTGCAAAAAAGTTAAAAAGTTACAGCGTTTTGGTCAGTCATACTGTCTTTAAGTCACATTTTATATAATAAAGAAAGCGTTTTGGACAATTTTATTTAGTCGGGATTGTACTTTTTAATGTACTGACCCAGAATCAAGAAAAAAAAACATATTTCTATTTTTGTAGATATAACCTTTTGCGTGAACACTCCTCATTTATTCGTTGAGCGAGGAAAGCACCAGCTCTTGGGTCACCGGTACTATCTACCAGGCGTCAACTTAAATCTTAATTTAGCGCCTGTGTACTTGAGCTCTACGGCCCAAGAGTCTCTACTCCAAAGGGAACAAAATCGCAGTAGAAGTTTATTTTCCGATCCTGCTCTGCGGCTGGCCCAGCTTTTTTGCTTGTCTGAGAGAGATGAGACGGGGCTAACGTGTCCAAACAAGTAGCATCCCATACCAAAGCCCGTCCCATATTCCAAGGGATCAACGACATCCCATCCGGCCGCTTGCCATCGTCTCTAGCGATGGCTGTTCGCTCCAAATTTGCTGGAACATTGAGGGAGGCAAGAGATCAGCGTACGATGTCATTGAGCGCGGCGTGGCGAGAAAAACTAACTCTTTTGGTAATGGAGGCCAAAAAATATATATATTTCTATAGCGAGTGTTCCTCAAGTCTCTAGCGCGGCAAATAATAATAATACGTCGGTTTTTTATGACGGTGTGCGCGCGCATTGTAACCTCTCATCATTTTTCCCTAACGCGCCAAAAGAAGTATAACTTCACAAAATATATTTTCTAATTCCTTAAAAATTCGTGTACCACGGCGATTACTGCGTAGTTTAAAAAAAACAAAAGAGAGCTTTTTTATTATTATTACCATACCTGCCAGTATTTATTTTTCTTTCCAAGGAGAATGTATACCAATATAACTATTAACAGCCCCCGTATTACATGTACATGTTAACTTTACATCGAATGTCATTAAGAGTCTTCCGTTAAAACATATTTTTACGTTTTTTTTTTTATATTGGACAATTCCCACCAATTGACCTAGTCCCATGCTAAACTGGTGAAGCTTGTGTTATGGGTACAAGCCAACGGATATACATACATATTATAGCTAGATAGACATATAAATACATATTTAAACACTCAAGACCTAAGCACAACACCAAATGCTTATCACATAGATGTTTGTCTCAGCCGGGGACCGAACCCGGGACCCATGGATCCGCAGTCAGTGGTACTAACCACTAGACCAATGAGCCGTCAAACCGTTGCTGTTTTATTTATTGCGAAATATTTTTGCACCACTAGACATTTATTAAAATCGGAAATTAATATATATGGCCTACGTTGTAAGAATTTCATTAATCGTGTAGTTTTTTAATAAATTTATTAACATACATTTCCTGTGTATAATATTAGAATAGTTACCTTGGCTTCAGTCTCGTGCGCAGTTCTGTCAAAGGCGCTGAAGTAATCCGAAAAGGTAGTCAGCGACATGAGGAACATCGCCATGATGCTCTCCATCGGAGACGGCATGGGGTTGGACACAGAGTCATCAACTCCTTCGGGTGTATTTGGATTGTCGAAGGATAGAAATATTATATAGTACGCTGTAAATAGACGCAAGTAGTATATAAAACACAGAATTAAATTTACAAATATTGCGGCACTGTAACTGTATTAATGTAGCACTGTAGTCATCGTAGTTAATTATTTAATAAAAATAATAATAATAAATAGTTTATTTGCAAAGAAAGTGGTATATTCAGATCGATTAATTAAAAAAGCGCACAATCAGCCATATAGGTATATCAAAATAGTCATGCAAATGCAAATGCCTATTTTTAATTGTCATAATGTCATATTTAAGTTATTTATTTCGTAACTATGCCGAGGTACCCGCATAAAAACTGCGGTTTATGTATTTATAGAGCAGTACTGGCCTAGTGGCTTCAGCGTGCGACTCTCATCCCTGAGGTCGTAGGTTCGATCCCCGGCTGTGCACCAATGGAATTTCTTTCTATGTGCGCATTTAACATTCGCTCGAACGGTGAAGGATAACATCGTGAGGAAAGACATGTCTTAGACCCAAAAAGTCGACGGCGTGTGTCAGACACTGGAGGCTGATCACCTACTTGCCTATTAGATTTAAAAATCATGAAACAGATGAAACAACAGAAATCTGAGGCCCAGACCTAAAGAGGTTGTAGCGCCACTGATTATTAATATGTATTTATAATCGTTGTCAACACTTATGGTCTTAACACTCTCCCATTGAAGGCACCTTGCCTTTAAAAATGTAGGTTTTATAGTACACCTATAAATGTACGTATAATGTATATATAGGAGACTAAATAGGTCTTGGTTGGACCGACAGAGTGGAGGAACTGCTGCAGCTGAAAGCCAGTAATTGGCGGAAGGTGGCACAGGACAGGGAACACTGGAAATTTCTCGTTTCGTAGGCCAAGATTTTTGGGCCGCAAAGAGCAAAGCAGCAGAGTTATACATATCGAAATAATATGTTGAATCAAATTTTTGCACCAGGGACTATGTGTTTTTTTTTTTAATTCTATAATGTGCTATACTACTGCGGCTCCTAAATACTTGGTCAATTCACTATTTTTTAACAGGGGGCAAACGGGCAAGAAGCTCGCGTTAGACTCACGTTAAGTGATACCGTCGCCCGGACACTCTCATTGTTCTGGCTCGCAAGTGCGTTGCCGGCCTTTTAAGAACTGGTACGCTATTTCTTGAAGGATTATTATTTTGTATAAGGATGTTCTTGGTTATTCTATTTTCCATGACTTTTAGGCATCAAATATGGAGAAGGCGTTTGATTCTCGGTGAAGTATTAATTGATTTTATTTGACTTAGTTAAAAAAAACAGTTTGTAAAACAAAATGGCGGTTCCGTCATTCCTGACGGAGAGTTTATGGCCAATTCTTGTTCTACGCCCTTAATTTGGCAATATGTTATGAAATTAAATTTATTGAAATAGTTTAATGACGTTCATAGGATTACATATATCACGGGACTTACCTTGCGAGAATCCCATAACGAAGACCAGATAAATACACACAAATCTCAAAAGATCCCCCATCACCATTCTATAAATCATCACCACGAATGGACCAACAGTTTTGAAACCACTGAAAAAAATTAAATTATGATGTCTGATTGACGAGTGTTGGCTTACGCCCGAACCTAATAACCTATCTCAATCCATAATCCACCATCCGAGATAGAAAACAACAAATAGAATGACAGTTGACGAAGGCTCAATTTCAACAGTTATTTTAACAGATTTTAATTTACACCAGTTTTTTAAATAATCAAAGAATCTGTTTGTTATGTTTTAAACGTACACATGTATATTTTGATGTTATTTGTACGGTTTTATTTACTTTATTTGGTTTACATTAATTATCAAATATGAGTGAAAACTCAGTAAAATGGAACGACAAAGAGCATTTTATCCGTCACCAAAAATGCATTGTCTTCGTAGTGTTTGGTTATTGGGATGCAGATAGGAGATCGATCGACTGTTACGGTCTGATCTCAGATTGTGGTCAATCTGAGATTGTGGATTGATTATTGGGTTCGGGCGTTAATGGCTTCGTACGACTCTCAATCCCTGGAGTCGTATGTTCGATCTTTGTCTGTGCACCAATGGACTTTCTTTCTATGTGCGCCGAACGGGGAAACGAGAACTTCGTGACATCGGTCTTATACCCAAAAAGTCGACGGCGTGTGTCAGGCAGGCTGATCACCTAGTTGCCTATTAGAAATAATCACGGTACAGATACAGAAATCTGAGGCCCAGACCTTAAAGGTCACTGGTTTTTCTCTTTTGTATAAAGTTATTTATTTAAATCAAGCAAAATTTTATAATAGTACCAGCTTATGTCTCGTTCGCTCCTTTTTCATTAATAACACAAGATGTCGTATCGGTATGTACCGCATGGTATACGGTAACTATTTTTTGTTCAAAAAGAGTACACTTTGCAAGAATTTCATAGGTGAAAACACGATAAAACTTTATTTTATATTTGACTGTTACGACGGCAGATAATGTTTTAATGAAAGTTGTGATTTCTCACTGCTCCAATAATCATTCCCTAGTGAAAATACCCTTTCAACAGCAGCATTAGTGCTTGGACAACATAAGGAAATTTCTTTTAAAACTAAATTATACAAATGAGTACTTTCAGAGTACAGAATTTGAAAAGAGTACGGTTTGCGAAAAAAAGTACAAAACTCAGTAATTGAGTATAGTCACAATATGGTATAGTATACCTACATATATTGACATTCGTGAGCTAAGATTAAGTAAATACTTATCGCTTATGACTCAAATAAGGATTTGGGTGAGATTCTATTAACTATTCTGTACCAGTTTCAGTCCAACTTAGGCGACCAATACTCGTCCGAATATTAAAAATGCATACCAAATAAAGAACAGCCCTGCGATTCTGTAACTCACTTTTCGAACTCACACAGCGGTTTTCGCATCGGCGGTCGCTCTCAAATCAGTCGTGAAGCAGTCATTTTATGATTTGGCATTCTGATAAACTATAAGCTCCCACCTTTTCAGATTTTCACCTTTTCGCTGTGTGAGTTCGAAAAGTGAGTTACAGAATCGCAGGGCAGTCTTTCTTATGCAGTATACGTAAGTAGTGTTTGGTCTTTTCAATTGTGTAACGTATCTTGTAAGTTGTTGGAGCATGGGTGTGAATTGCAAATTAATTAGTAGGAGTGTGACAAGGTGAAAAATTTTATACTGGGTTATTGGTACTTCGACGTATTTCCCTTAGATGATAGAGGTGACTATTTGTAATAATTTACCCTTGCATTGTTAAAATGTGAACCATGTTTTTTAGCTATTTTAAATTAAAAAAAGCAATCAAATCTGCAACATATTTTTTTTTAAATTTCATTTTAAATGTAATTTATCTTTCAGATACATAAAAAGATTAAACTCGGGTTATATATCAATACTAGCTGACCGGGCAAACGTCGTTTTACCATGTATATCATTTATAATAAAAAAATAGGGGTTGATCGCAGGGGGGTGAAAGTTAGGAGTTATATGTATTTTTGAATGCTGTATCATAAAAAAATAAAAACAGAAAAAAAAATCTAAAATAAAAAAAAAATTAGGGCTGGACTACCCTTAAAATTTAGGGGGATGAAAAATAGATGTTGTCTGATTCTCAGACATACCCAATATGCACACAAAATTTCATGAGAATCGGTCAAGCCGTTTCGGAGGAGTTTAACCACAAACACCGCGACACGAGAATTTTATATATTAGATTAAAACAACTGTTAGCGGTTAAAAATTAAACATGCGAGACGAATTATTTCAATATTTATTTGAGGTTTTTTTCCAGAGAAATGCTTTAAAACTTGACTTGCAGATTCTTTATGGTTAAAATCATCGCAAATAGTCCTATCTACTACTACCTACTAACGTCGAATTACCAATAACTCTGTATAATTTGTGGCAGCTCCAGACTCCAAAATCTCCAAAAACTTGTACTATAATATTAATTTCACCATGCCATTACTTATAGAGATTAAACGGTTTTTATTATTAATACGATTTAATCCATGTCTAGTTATTTTACAAGCATATTTTAAAATATTGGGAGATGAAAAGCATTGGCGGAGATTTTATTGCCAGCTCTTGTTCTACGTCCTTGAATTGAGAACTAGCAATAAATTAAAGACATTTTATTTTATTATTAAGCGTATAAAACCTACATGAATGAGTAGTAGAAAAAAAGTTTACTATTAAAACTATAATTAGGGGCCTCATAGCCTAGCGGTCTTATTAAGTGGGAGCTAGGTGAGGGGTACCGGGTTCGATTCCCGGTTCGAGGGCAAGTTTTAATTTAATTTAAATTTGTTCTCGGCCTTTGGGAGGGTTGTGCGGGCGAGTGCTTAAACCGTACATGGAGGACATGGTCGAATTATAAAAAAAATCTTATACTTGACGCTGGCTAATGCACAAACCGTGCCAGAGCCATTAAAAAAAAACCTACATGAATGTGTAATAAAAAAAAGTTTACTATTAAAACTAAAATTAGACATAGACACAATCTATTGTTTTTGCTTACCGACAAAAGAACAAGAAATAAGGTGCAGTTGTTAGCATGATGATCACGGCCAGATGGTCCTCAGCTTCATCAGCACACCATAGGCGAAGAGAAGGCAGAACCACCATTAAGATACAAGAGAATAGGAACATTACTCTGAAATATTAAAATTATGACGTTCTTTATAAACAAATATAGAAATTCGATTTATTTTGGCGCGCAATTCAATTCAACGCATTTGTATTAATCTGTGGGGTGTAATATGTTTGGAACAGTTTTATAAACAATTATTATTAATTATTAATCATTGTGTATTACAATATATATATTTCATTCTAAATACAATAGTTTTTTAAAGTGCACAAGGGCTGATTAAATATATAGTTCGGCTCCTGGTAGATAGTACCGGTGACCCCAGAGCTGGTGCTTTCCTCGCTCAACGAATAAGTGTCGCAATAAAGTGAGGAAATGCAGCCAGCGTTAAAGGTACACTACCACAGGGAATAATTTTTTTAGATTTGTTTTAATTTTAATTTTATTGATTTTTAATTATTGAGAATTAAACATGTATTTAACAATAGAAAATTATGCGTTCATATTAACCCACTTAAAAAAGATATCAATTGGACCTGTATCTTGTTAGAATTGTATAATATTTGATTGTTTATCTATTTAGGCTTCTAAGAACGTGTGCTTAATTGCGTAAGGCTGCTGCCTCGAATTTTGCGGGCAGCGGGAGCGGCAGGATCTTATGCGTAAAATCAAATGGATCAAATATAATCAAATTCTCGAAAACAGCGGCGTGGCAGCGGCGCAAGGGCGGGTAACGAGAGGTGCAATCGCCCGCTCCCGCGCCGCAGCCGCCGCCGCCCCGCTGCCCGCAAAATTCGAGGCAGCAGCCTAAGCGCATATCTGCCCATAAATAGATCAGGTATATTTCGAATTGGAACAGTACAAGTTTCGTGAAAATCGATAAATTCACGGATAGCCTAGGTAACTTAAAATTCACTTTACCTGGATGGTACAGTGCTCAAATTCTCAAAGAACATCTTCAATCCAAGAAACCTGGCTTCTCGTAGAGCTGCAGCGATATATATGAGAGCTCCGAGCCATAACATTAGTTCGGTGCATATTCTTACCTAAAATAAATCGTTAGGGCTAAGGGTGAGTTTCACAAACAAGTGGCAACAAAATGGCTCCCGTGTGTCTAAATCCAACACATTTTTGGCGTACGGCAGTCAAACTGGATGTACAGAAGAAGAATTACTTCACCCATCTGGAGATTCAAGGCAAGAGACGGGCTGAAGAAGGAGTAGGTAGAGGTAAGGAGTCTTGGTTGCGAAAAGAACGGACATATAATTATGAAATCAGTCACTTTAAAAATATATTTTTATCTTATACTAGCCGTTTCGCGCCCGCTTTGCTGGACGAATTAAAATAAATTTTATGTTTCATTATTTTATTTTTTTTTCATATTTTTATTATTCTTCTTTTTAACTTCCCGCTAAGAAAATTGAAATATTTCGAAAATCGAGTTTTTAACAGATGTTGACGTTTAGAGGTTCTAGGAAGCCTCCCCGAATGTTTCCGCGGTGAAGAAGCAATAAAAAAATGAAGGAACGTTGGAATTTAATAAATAAATAGCCATAAACCATTTAGGAAAAATTTCGCATCGAATGGTGGTAGTTTTATGTCGATACAATCAGTGGTTTAGGCGTGAAGGAGCCTCAAACGAAGACCATTTTTCTTTTATATATATAGATTTTCTTTCTTTCAAAAGTGCCTTTCTAAATAAAATTGAAATAAATGATTTGACTTTTTCATCTAAGACATTTTATCCAAAGAAAACATTCCATTTGCTCTACCTTGGCTTGGGAAGAATCGAAGTTCATCAATCTACACTCTTCAGTTAAATCCTCCCACCAGCCCTCCATATCTGTCTCCTTTGGTGCATCTGAGGCTGAAATTTTTTTTTAAACAAATAGTATATTAACAATGTATGTAGTAAGAGACAGGTCGACCCAATAGGATAGTGTACATGTGTCGTCTCCTCTAGGTCTTGAATTATTTGTGTTTTCCTAACAGGTTAACAACCATCTGAGCCTGACACACGTCTTCCATTTGAGTCGAAGACACGCAGATTTCCTCACAATAATTGACCGCAAGAGCGAGTATTATTTGCGCACAGAGATACCCTTTACTTACTTTTAACTTTGGGATGACTTTTAAAATGACCACACTTGGTTTCATTGACTTTGCTTCCATTAAAAACCTCGACAGCCAGTTTCTCAGCTATATGGAGAAGAGTACAGTTTTCTGAAATTATAATACGATAAGTTAATACAAAATAACGCTCTTAATGAGATTTAAGTTTCTATTTAGTTTTAGTTATTATTGTTTTTATTTTGTGATTGCTTGAAACCGAAGCTGCGTTGCTAGGATTAAGTTGTCAAGGACCTCGAAACAATAGGTGTTCAAAGCTTTACTACGCTAATGTAAGCTATACTGCGATAGCGAAATATACTTGAGGAGGCTAAGGTTCACAAAGGGCTGTATTGTATTGATGATGATAACTGAATCTTAGATCTCTCAGCCACCTGCAATGTCTTTGTGGAGCATTCAATCACTTAAAGACTTAAAAGAACTAATTATACTCACCAACTTCAGGAGCTACTTCAGCGTCGACAATATTAGTAATAGATGCTACTGTAGTATTTACTACAGTGGAATTCAGCGCCCGGTCAGGCGGCCCAGGTCGCAGTGTGAAGCAGACGAGGGACACGACGAAATAACAGGCAAACAGAATAAATTGCCGATAGAATCGAAATTTTACAAATGTATTCCATTTTGTTTTTAGCAGATCGATCAACATGCCTTCCAGAAGTTCCAGATGTTCGTCTTTTTCCTGTAAATGGTGTTGTTTATATCTTTCGTAGAAATCTACGGCTAGATGGTGACTGGTCGGAATTGAATTGAATTGAAATTGAATTCGTGTATGCGGTGAAGTTAGTTATTTTTACTATGTATTTGCGTGTTGTTCTCACAAGAATATAAGTGCGTGCTCCTCTTTCACCATGCCTCCTACTGATAGAGGACAAAACGTTGTTGTTTTTTTGTATACAACTTAAAGATTTCATGTGGAACATGGTGAAAAGGTTGCAGATCGTTACAAATATTTTGTAAAACAAAAACCTTGGCGATTAAAAAGAGTTACGGAGAGTTTATTGCCAGTTCTTCCGTTCTACGCCCTTGATTTGAGAACTGGCAGTAAATGTAAAATCAGAGGCATTTAATATGTATTTCTTTATTGACGTTCATTATACGTATGCTACCTAAATGAATTTAAAATTTAGAGTCACTGTGATGATGTCATACCCAGAAACATGCTAACGAAGTTTTTCACGCTAAAGATATAGGTATAGGACCTATCACCCATAGCCAGTCGGGTCTTCAGGCCACTCAGTGGCAGGCATAAAATTCTCCTCGACAATTTTTTATAGAATAGGGGGCAAACTTCTGTTCTTGGGGGATTCTCATCTGATGTTAAGTGAGCCGCCGCCCATGCACACTCGCAATGGTAGTGGGCTCGCAAACGCCTCGCCAGCCTTTTAGCCTATTATTCAAATTATTATAACAGTATTACGTCCAAATTCCGACTGTTCATCGATTTATTTATATATTAAATTACCATCCATAAAAGCAATTTCTTACTGTTCAAAAAGGTGAAAAACTAATTTAAAAACTGCAATTTATGACGCATCCTCCATATTGCTACTTACCCCAAATACAACTAAATTCAACGCCGAATCCTTACTAATAAGCCCCGTCTGGGTATCGATAGTATCAACTTGCCCCAAAGGGTATGCAGCACAGGTTGTTGCCCCAATTTGCCAATATATCTCTCTTTCTATGTTCAAGATGTGGAAGAAGAGCTCAGTCCTGGCGAGTTTAGCAGCCAGGGTCAAAGGCGTAAGGTTCCTGACGTTTCTGATGTTCAATGATGCCCCAACTTCATAGGCCATATCAAATGTGTTCTGCAAACAATTTAAACCTAATATAATAAGTAGCAGCTAGATCCCTTGACATTGCGTAGAGATGTGGGGTCACTCTGCATCTACTACCGCATTTACCATGGAGAGTGTTCAGAGGAGTTGTTCGGATTAATAGCTGCAGCTGAGTTTCATCATCGGACGTCGAGGCAGAATTCGAAATTCCACCCGTATCACCACTTAGCGTTCCACAATTGAGCGTTTTTAAGACAGTTTTTGCCGCCCACGATGTAGAATCAGCTAGCCAATGAAGTATTTCCGAACCAATTCGACTTCGGGTCCTTCAAGAAAAAGTGTACCAATTCCTTAAAGGCCAGCAACGCACTTGCGTGCGAACTGCCCTGCAATTCTGTAACTCACTTTTCTAACTCACACAGCGGTTTTTGCATCGGCGGTCGCTTTCAAATCAGTCGTGAAGCAGTCATTTTATGATTTGGCGTTCTGAAAAGGTGGAAGCTTGTAGTTTATTGTTTATTATTACGGTTGGTTTCTGTTCTACAGCTTGTCCTTGGACATAGGCCTCCTCTAAGGGCTTCCACTCTTCTCTGATTCTAGCTTTACGTAGCCACATAGGACCAGCCAATCTTCGCACATCATGTTCCCATTTTTTTTTCTTGTCTTCCTCGTTTTTTTTATTATTATTAATTAACTATTAATTACTTAAGATGTGGAACATAGTGAACCTAATGGTTGCAGGTTCTTACAAACAAAACAAAACAAAAAACTTGGAGATTAAAAAGAGTGGTGGAGAGTTTATTGCCAGTTCTTCTCTTCCGTTCTACGGCCTAGATTTGAGAACTGGAAGTAAATGTAAAATTAGAAGCATTTAATGTATATTTCTTTTTGTGACGAAAACCGCTGTGTGAGTTCGAAAAGTGAGTTACAGAATCGCAAGGCAGGCATTGAGAATGTTCATGGGCGGCGGTATCACTTAACATCAGGTGAGCTTCCTGCCCGTTTGCCTCCTGATCTATGAAAAATAACTCGTGCTACTTACCACTTTATCGTATATAACAAGCATGTGTAAAACAGTATTTCCATTTGTGTCTTGTTTGTCTGGATTTGCTCCTCGAGCCAGAATGAGTCTATAGCTCTCTTCTTGCGCAAGACAGGCAGCAAAGCTCAATGGATATTCTCCCCAGTACACGTAGCTATAAAAAAAGAGTTTTATATCTGTAGATTAGGCTTCTTCGCAACGCTTTAGTCAAAGAATGAATTTGGAGAATCCAAAATATTAACGTCTAAAATATAGAAAAAAGCGTTTAAACTCAGCTGTTTATAGTTGAAACGGTTCTTCATAATCTATATGTACATACAGGCACATAAGAATATAGCCATGTATGTTTAGGTGTGTAGGTATTGTGTTAATTTTACATTTTCTGTGTTTTATACACGCTTTTCGTTATTTTTGAGTTCGAGACGCAACCCGGATTCAGATTCGCTTTACAGCCCAAGATCTGCGGATTTTCCTGGGTGTCTTCTGTGAGAGTCAAGCCTCGATTTGGGCTGTCAAATGGCACAAAGTAGTAAAAAATCATGATTAAGAAGTATTTCTTACATATTCGTATTTCATACATGTTGTATTTTACGCACGCGTTTTATATAATAAATGACGCCTTCAATTTTATAATAAGCAAATACTTGGTTAACCTGTTTACCGGACAAGACGAATAAATGTGTCAGGCGTAAACAATATCAAGTACGGGTAGGACATAATATGAATACATTCTCAAAAATTAATGTGCGCCTGGAACGGACGGGACGTATATTATTTCCGATCCACTATGATATTACGTCATCCATGCGTGTCTCCACATGAATTGTCATATATTTAGTTATCTAGTGCAGCTTGCTCATACATATATAACATATACTATACAGATACTCCTAACATTCAATACATATATTTTAAGCACACATTTCAGTCACACTGACTAGCAAGCTGTACTCAACAATACCAATATAAAACAGACTTAAAACCATTTGTTCCGCCAAAGTAAAAATACAAACCCTTCGTAATTCGTATCTGGTTGAACATTAACCCATTCGTGGTCAAACGAATCAGATCTGGACGCTTTTTGGTCTTCCGGGCACATGAAGTTACCAAAACATCGCTCGTGATAATCTGCTCCTGCGTCCAATAAGAACTTCACCATTGTTGGGTCCTCGTTGACAATGGTCATGTGGAGAACACTCTCGCCTGCAATTATATAAAAAAAATTAGCAGTTTTAAAGGTTTTAAAGGATATCCAGGACCACCGTGTGACGACGAAGTACGTTTTTATGGGAGTGGGCAAATGAGCAGGTGATTCAATTTGAAATAAAGTAAATTAAGCAGTTTTACAGGTTTTAAAACACATCCAGAACTATTTTGTGTTTACGACGAAGTGCGTTTTTATGGACCAGTGGACAAATGAGCAGGTGAGTCACTTTAAATGGGTCGAATTAAATGCATATCGGCATTGTCAAAATATTGCCTTAAAAACACTGCAAGATAAAGTGAAGTGGATGGAATTTGCCTGTTGTTCCCACGAGAATGTAAGTGCGTGCTCCTATTTCACCATACCATGTGTTACTTATATGAATAAATTATTTTTATTTTGGTTTTTGAACCTTCTGCCTTGATGTCAAGGAAGTTTTTTTGCCTTAGAAGTTTTTTTAACGGCCATCCGTTCAACACAAAAAAAACCCTACATCTAAGTACTGAAGGCAGTGTTTTTTTAATTAAATTTATTTATATACATAAAATAAAAAATAAACGGCTGAAATATAAGATTCTTTAATCCAACTTCGAATTAGTTCCCTTTGGAGTAGAGACTCTTGGGCCGTGGGGTTCAAGTGCACAGCTAATTAAAGATTAAAGTTAGCGCCTGGTAGATAGTATCGGTGAACCCAGAGCTGGTGCTTTCCTCAACGAATAAGTATCGGAATACAGCGAGGAAATGCCAGCATTAAAACTACACAGGGACCAAACTTTTTAAACTTGTTTTAATTTTCTTTTTAATATTACTATGTAGGTTAAGAAAATTGAAAATACTGTATATATTTGATTGTTATGATTACTAATAAACTATAATTATTTACCATAATATTCGTCGCTCATGTAAATATCGTTAATCATCTTTGGATAGAAGCGTAGGAGTCGTTTCGCCAGGTCTGCGAGCAGCGAAGTTGCGTTCAACAAGCATAGATGAAGAATGGTCTCCCCCACAGCACCACGTTCCTAAATTTCAAGGAGGTTTTATTCAAGTTATACTTCTTTTGGCGCGTTAGAGAAAAGTGATGAGACTAATTTTTTACGATGCGCGTGCACACCGTCAAAACTCCGACACCCTGAAGTTAGCTATAGTCAATATTTTAGTTTTTTTGAAGTACGTTATTTGGCGCGTAAGGGAAAAATTATGAGAGTATTTTTTTTCTATTGTTAGTGTCGTTTATTCTCCAAACGTAGAATAAAATTTTTTGAAAAGATTTTTATCTTGTTACGCCAAAGAAGTATAACTTCTAACGCGTGGACATAAGTACGCACACGTTTTTTATTTTTTATTGTAATATCGTCTTGTGTTCCATGAGGTTAATAAAATGTACACATGTTTTCACTGTGACATCATGGAGAACTAGAGTCTAGCCTAACTGAATACTAATAAGTAATTTAAGTGTCTAATAACGTACTCTCTATTAAGGTGGAAACACTATGTTCTTGTGTACTCTTTCTACTGTTTAGCACTTAAGACTAACGTGCACTAACACTAATTCTACACTAGTATAGTATTTTGGTAATAATTGTTAAGTTACAATTTCATTAGTTCTGGGGCTCCAAAAACAATGTAACTTGTTACTGAATATAGATTTTTTTTTAAAAAATTTTTTTAATTCACTAATGGTTTTGTCTTTTTCAATCTTCTCACTAGACCCGTGGAGTCAAAAACTTGAGTAGCATCGACATTCACGTGTTGCAGACAAGATTCATCAATCTGTATCAGTATATGGTAGCATAGCCTATATTTAATATGGCAAAAAAACTGTATCCAATTGTCAGCCACTATACTTTGTGAAAAAATAATATATAACTGCGACTAAACATATAGTATATTGTGTATGTCGGTGTGTAAGACAATCTCGAAGTGACAAAATTGAAAAGAATTATTAGCAAAAATGTTACACAATTTTTTTATTAAGTAAATCTGTTTCGCAGACATTAGTCGAAGTTGCTTTACACGAACAAACCTTTAAATCCCAGCAGAGTTCCCTAAACCCAGAGGGGTTGGCGTCATACTCCTCTTGTGTCACATTAGGCCAGTCTTTGTCTATGTCAAACTCCTCGTCAGGGTTCTCCATGCCTCTTAAAGGCGGTAACTAAAAAGAATATGTACTCAAAGGAATATTGAAAGAATCTTCAATCTCATCTTATATGCGTCACGCCCATTATTCACAATTTTTTTTAAGGTTATACTTTTTTGGCGGAAAAATGATGAGAGTAAATTTTTACACTGCTCGCGCACACCGTCACAAAAAACAGACATCAGGGTGTCTGACTATGCTTCAGGAAGTTAGCATAGTCAACATTTTAAATTAAAAAATGTCAATTTCTTTAATTATGTAAAAATATATTTTTTTGTGATATTTAAATAAACTTTATTTAACTAGACTTTTACTATTGTTAGTGTCGTTTTTTCTACAAACGTAGAATAAGGCGGAAGATTTAAAAAGATTTCAATCTTGTTACGCCAAAGAGATGTTTTTATGTAATAGCACGGGCAGGAGGGCCACCTGATGTTAAGTGATACCGCCGCCCGTGGACACTCACATTGCCAGAAGGCTCGCTAGTGCATTGCCGACCTTTTAAATATATATATTTAAAAGGTCGGCATATAATATGATTATTATCGAACTATAATCACGTGACAATATCGTTAACGTAACATCTATGTATAAATTAATTGCTTTTCGTTTATCTCGCTAAAACTCGAGAATGGCTGGACCGATTTGGCTTATATCTTGAAACATTTGTGGAAGTTCAAGGAAGGTTAAAAATAATTAAATTCTTCGATACAATTCGTTTCTAGCTTCAAAACTTTTGATGTCTTGTTTTGTTTGGCGTATTTTAGATTTAAAAAAGGAATAATGTCAAGAAAGAATTGTCATAATTATTGGTTGTCAAATATTTATGCGTTCATACACTGATTTCTTATTGTTTTAATTTCTTAAGAAATTAGTGAGCTTAGTATTTGTTTTGTATTAATAAAATCATAAATTAAATTCAGATAATCAGCTACACGACATTCATATTAGGCGTTACGAAGTTCGCTGGGTCAGCTGCACTGCAACGAGCAAGTCCAGCGACGGCTCACGTACATTAGTTTGAATCACGGCACATAATAATGAAGGAAAACATCGTGAGGAAACCGCTCACATTCGGCTTTAGACCGAAACATAATCAGCGTGTGTCAGACTGATCACCATCTTGACTATTAAGAAGAATGATCACGAAAGAGATACAGAAATCTGAAGCCTAGACAAGGCAAGAGTCACTGGTTTTTCTCTTCTTTTGTATAAATAAAAGTAATTATTACAGGCAAAATTAATGTTTAATGTTTAAAAAACTTTATTTCTCATTACAAAAAATGTATTTTTATTTACATGAGAAATTTAATTTATAGGCGGCGTGTATCTCGGCTTTGGCAAGAAAAGCAAAACTCGCTCGACGAGTTATGCGTGTAGTGGTGTTTGATTTTTTTTAAATAATAAGCTACTATAGAGTTAATTCAATTGTGTTTAATTAAGGTGCTAAAAACATATAATTATTTAATCGTCATAATTTTGGTTTCCTGGTAGGTTTTGTTAGTCTGTGTTAAAAGAGCCGTTCAAGTATTACGTAAGTAAATATACTGCAATTTATCCCCTTCCCCTCCCCTTGTCAGCAAAAGTAAGCAAAGCTCTCAAAAATAATAGTACATAAACGTATTAATTTTTTGTAGGAATCCTCGAAAATGCATTTCGTTTTCATCCATAGACGATGTGTGGGTAATATGTGTAAAAAAGTAAATAATTACTGTTGACGTAATCGCGAAATAAGAAAATCAAAGACCCCCCTATAATGATTACGTAATACAATACAAAAACAAAATTATTTCAATGTCTTGAACTTTTAGCGGTTGAAAGATAGGAATGAGTTTATTTCACGCCCTGAATATTACATAAGATGTTTTTGAAATATTAATTGTATACCAGTACCAGCTTATGTCTCGCTCGCTCCTTATTCCTTAACAACACAAGGTGTGATATTGGTATGTACCGTCCCTTGCCTTTGTTATACAGGAATGGCTCCACTTTTGTCTTAATAGCATGGTCGATCTCTGCATACTGCTTATTCTGGACTGCTCGCTTCATCATGTCTACTAGTAATCCACCACCTTCAACACATTGAACGTTCAAAGAAAAGAGAAATGTGTATGTGATACCCATATCTCTTGAACTTCTAAACTGATTTGGTGAAATGTTAAGAAGAGTTTAGGGCAACTAAGATAAAGTCTAATCTAAAAAATCCAAAAAAGAAAAGATAACTTTCTGTTATCCTCATTTCTCCTGTGATTCGTGTATTTATTGAGACTGGCCCTGCGCAGGAGATGTGTGGTCAAGGGCAATCTCTATTCCTCCTTCCATCCTTATCATTATATTTCGTTGGACTAACCACTAAAAACTATTCAAAAAAACTAAATCAGTGCTATCAAATCCAAAAATCGAAATCACTTATTCATTTAGGCAACACAATGTAAAGTTATGAACTTCAAAAAGAAATATTAAATGCTTCTAATTTTACATTTACTGCCAGTTCTCAAATCAAGGGCGTAGAACGGAAGAGAAGAACTGACAAAAAACTTTGCGCCACTCTTTTAACGGTCTCCTTTTGGCTTCAATGCAAAGAGATAAATACTTTAATTAAATTTTGCAAGCAGACTATTTTATCTTCTATGATTCAGTGGACAAGGCTTTAAGGTTTAGAGATACTATGACTGCCGTATGTACGATGTTTTTGACATAGCGAGTCATACTTAGCTCTAATACTGACCTTTTAAGTCTATTAATTTGTACAACTTCTGTGTGGACGTGCCAGCCTGCTTCTTCACGCCACTGGTTACATTACTCTCTGTATTTCCCATTTTTGCACTTTAACAGATATTTTCAGACACTTATACAACACATCGATTGAATAATATTTGTTGCTTAGTGATTTTATTTGGTCGATACTCGAACTAGCAACCCAAAAATAATGTTCTACTCATATAGGTAGCGCGGAAGGGACCGAGGGAAAAAGGAGAAAAGGGCGCCCTAATCTTTGTTTTATTTTATTATTATTTATTACTTAAGATGTCATATGGAACATGGTGTAATGGTTGCAACTCCTTACAAACATCGTGTAAAACAAAAAACTTGACGATTAAAAAGAGTGGCGGAGAGTTTATTGCCAGTTCTTCTCTTCCGTTCTACGCCCTTGATTTGAGAACTAAAATAAAGTAAATGTAAAATTAGCAGCATTTTATATGTATTTCTTTTTGACGTTCATAAGTGTACATTGTCTTACATAAATGAATAAATGATTTATACGGACGATAAAAAAGGTTCGTTAACCTATGTTGATGACTAATGTAATACAAAGAATCATATGTGCCCTTATTAGAAGGTTCGTCCTAGCTATGGGCACACGTAGTATCGGCGGAGGATGGCGTTCTGCCGTACCCATAAGGCACATCATAGTCACTTGTATATTCATAATAATTTAAATTATGACTGTGTGACGTAGGAGTGACGTTCTAGATCCGCAGACAAGTTTTCAGTTCAAGCCTCAAGGACAAGCCTCGCTCGGAGGAGAAATCCATGGGCATGTTCACTTCAAGCCCATTGACCTCATTGCGTATTATCATTATCTTTGGATTATCACGTCATTGATACAAGGTAATCGTCGTATGATATCAGTATACAAAAACTTCGCTGAAGTGTTGGTTGTTTCGTGGTAATGGCGGTGTTATTGAATACATTATGAGTTTATAATTTGTGAACAATTTTCGTGAAACAATATTGTTTAACACACAACAATGCGGTATGTAATTTGGATAATTACGTTAGTACGTACCAGTATTTCATTTAGATGAACAATTATGAATAATATTAATGAAGAGCACGGAAAGGGATTGGTCGTCGAATCGTCGACCAATCCCTTTCCGTGCGGCTTGATCCCTTGGCGTAGCGTAGAGAATGTATGGCGTCTATCCCTAGTATCCCTTGTACCCAACATTATTTGCCTTAGAATTAACAATAACTTAGTAACAAGACGGGACTAACCGTTGGTGCATCTTAATGTCTTGGGGGGAGTGGTGAGCAACCCAAATGTTCTCCAAGAACTAGGTTTTTTTGTCCGTATAAGATATGTGAAACGGCGAAGGCCAAGGTTGTTTGCGATGGCCAGAACCAGTCAGTCAGGATCCCTGTTAAAACGTTGCGCCTACTGAATGCTCTCTCCGACACTATCGACATATTTATATGTTCGCAGAGAGTTCACAGTACCGATTTTGAGTATCTTATGTTTTTAATATTATATATTTTTGTTTACGTCATTGTCGTATTAGTTTAGTACTATAAGGATAGGATGTATTTTTTGTGAATAATAAAAAAAAAATTGACAAACGATACATACACTTCCTATTTTATATAAAATCAATTAAGCATTTTTTTATTCAAGGACTTCTTAAATAGTATAGTCTCCAACTGGCTACAACTCTCTCTGGAGTTCTTCTTCTGAAGTTCGCTGCCCAGAGAGACCTCTCGTTCTTTTCCCTGGTGGGCCTTTTCACCTTGTAACCCTCTTGGTCTTCTCTGTCATTATTCGTGCGAGCGGTGTACCCAATTCGATTTATGCAACGGGATATCATTAATAATTTTGAACAATGATAAATGTCAAAATAAAAAAAACAATTTAAATGTCGAATTGCAACGTTTACCTAAAGTAAATGTCTCTTTTATTACGGCGTAAACACAGTTGTTCAATTGTATTACAAGAATTTGATTCAGAATTCAGTTCTAAATAAACAATAGCTTAACTTAACTGGCGTACAGTTTTAGAAACTTAACACGATAAACGACACTTTAAAGGAAAGAGACTAAAACTGGTTAAAATGGTATAATAACACTGTTTGATTTTTAAACTTAATAACTAAACATGGGAAAGTCATAAATGAAAAAAATATAAAAGTCTACCCTCCAACTCTCGTTATGTTCGCCTTGGAGAGACTTCTTGGGTGTGGGGTTAAGGGCACATGAAAAAAAACCGGAGGAATCGATCCGGAAATATTCCATTTCTGGATCGATTCCTCTGGTTTATAGTAGTATATCTCAATAACTACTACTTTAATAGAAACTAAGTATATCAGGAAATTAAATATTTCTGAACGGATAATTTAGTTATGACGATTAATTTTTTAAGGACCTGAGAGTTTTATTTAATAATTGTGAGTGAAATTATTAAAAAAATGTGATCATGAAGGATAATGATGAAAAATATTAACTTTTTATAAAATAAAGCAGCGGTTACTTATTATTAATAATAACTATGTATATATTTAAATAAAAATCAATAATTTAGTATTTAATTGGCACACCAATATTATGATTACATAAACATAAATCGCGATTGTTTATAAATTTTTGTGTTCATCACTACACTATTATATGAGGTATCACTATTTTACAAAATGACAGTAGCTAATGTTAAATGTGGAATCGAAATATAAGTCGTGGTATAATTAAACATTTAAGTAGGCGCCTGAAAGATAGTGACCGCAGAGCTGATACTTGCCTTAACGAATAAGTATCGCAATACAGCGAGGAAACGTTAAAGGTAGACTGCCATAGGCACCAAACTTTTTAAATTTGTTTTAATTTTATATTTATTCATTTTTAATTATTATTATTTCTCGTAAGAAAATTGTAATCTAAAAATAATTATTATAAAGTTTCTGTATAATTATTAAACAAATGGAACCTTCTTGGAAATTTAAAACCTTCATTTAACATTCAAATTAAGATGTTATTATTATTTTTCTAGGATAACCTAAACTTACAAGCTAATTTATGGATCTTATTTTTTATACGACTAATCTGTGAAACAAAACAATTATTCTTGTTAATAATATTCGAAAATATGTGTAATCCTATTACTGCCTTGGAATTGAATTTAATTGAAGACTGTTTTTGATCGAAACATCACAACACAACATATATTATGTATTTGTATAATTTAAGAATAATAACTCGTACAAACCACGTTTTTACTGTCATGGTACATAAAAGGGACTGGTGTGACGCCATCTTGCTTAGAGAAGCATTTTGGCGGGTTCTGGAAATTATATTTAAAACCAATATTTAACAGAATTATTTATTTACAAAAGCACACAATACATTGGTAAAATAAATAAGGAAAATAAAATACAAGATTTGATGTGATTTATAGGCAAAAATAACAAAAACTTGGAAAAAAGTACATAGATTCATAAATTATAAAACTAAAGGAAATTTGATTTGAAATGACAATCTGTAAAGTCACTATTAAATTATTATCTGTGTGATGGTTGATATCCTGTCAAATAGCCTTGCTTTTGACAACTCTTTTGTTACACACTTTTACGTTAATAAAAAGTACAAATACATTTTTTACGAAATAAAAAGCACCATTATTTGACGACTCATTGGTCTAGTGATTAGTACCCCTAACTGCGAATCCATGGGTCCCGGGTTCGATCCCCGGCTGAGACGAACATCGATGTGATGAGCATTTGGTGTTGTGCTTAGGTCTTGGGTGTTTAAATATGTATTTATATGTCTATCTATCTATAATATGTATGTGTATCAGTTGCCTAGTGCCCATAACACAAGCTTCACCAGCTTAGCATGGGGCTAGGTCAATTGGTGTGAATTGTCTTTAAAAAAATAAAAATAAAACAAAATTTAAGTTAAACGTAAATTAATCAATAATATAATTTAACAATCAGTCTTAACCAAACGAAAGTATTCTTCGGAACCAGCTTTTCTCTGTGGTCGGTTCAAATGGGTCTCCGTACGCCTGGGTGACGTTTGGTTTTACCGATCTGTCGATTCGGAAACCGAACTTCAAGTCTCGGAGGAGATCAGTTCGAGGGTGCTGGCGTTGCCATTCTGTAGCTAAAAAATAATTTATATTATAAGTAGGTTTGCTCCAACTAAGTATTTTTTCAAATACAAAACGAATAGAAAATGGCGCATTGTGTCGCTCTATTACTTTTTGTTCTTTTTATAAAACAATCGGGCAGGAGATTTATCTGATTTTAAGGGATGCCCATGGACACTTTCAATGCCAGAGGGCTCGCGAGTGCGTTGTCGGCCTTTTAGGAATTGGCACGCTCATCTCCTTAAGGGGTGATTATTAAAAAGAGTACGTACAGTTTATTTGTATCTATCGAATCGAAGTTGGCAAGACTGTCAAATATGTCAATTTTTCAAGGGTTTGACAGCTCTAGAAACTAGATTTAATTGACGTTCTCCAAAACGTGTTTGACACTTGGCAGCTAATATGGACAGTTACTTACGAAAAATATTGTTACCATGGCAACCATCAATCTTTACCATCTAAGGCCCATTTGATTCACATTTACTCACGACAATAAGGTTCTCTCTCAGTAGTGAGCACGAAGTATGGCCCCTTTGCCTTCTGCTTCAATACTCCACCGATAGCATTAATTCCCATTTCAGCACATGATGCTTGACGATCGCAGGCCGCTACCAAACTTGAATTCACTCTAAAAATCACATACAAATCCTTTATAGTTACTATTGTTAGCTTTTAATATTTATTCTAAACATTTTTTACGAAAAATATTTTTAAGAATCTTGCTACAAGTGCGCATGTGCAATAGTTACTCATTTGACTCGTTCGGTTGTTTCAAATTGTAACGGATTGACTCGAACAACTCCCCGAAGTGGGGTGGTCAAGTCGGAGTAGGGAAAAGATTATAAAAGAGGTTGTAACACATGTGCACGGGCAATTCCTTTGTTCAAGTTTGAAGTTAAAGAGTTTACGTAAAATCAGTGAAGTGAATTATAGTGAATCAAGTCATCATTGGAGTGTTTAATTTCCTACCCTATGAACTAGATCAACTAGCTAAATAAAAGAATGTATAAATGGCGCCAAATCTACAGCCACAGATCAGTAAAAAATTAAATATTAACCCAGTTTGTCACAGACTATGGAATTGGCGCGAATCTAGCCATAAGTAATAATGACAGCTGTGGTGAGATGACACAAATTGAAAGTGGGATTTGATCTGTGTTACTGATTTTGGATTGATTTATATTTCTATAATTTGAATTACCATTTTACACATATATTAATATTTATGTATTAATTAAATATTATCTAAAATATAAACAAACCCTTCATATGTCAAATTCCACCGGTAAGCTCTGAACGTGCAGTTGTCATTTATCAATGACTCCGTAAATAGCATATACGCTCTTCCGTGGCTGCATATGGCTTGCTGGAGACCTTAAACAATAATAATAATTAAAAAATCTTTTAAGATCTGTATCACGATGGAAGAAATTATTTATTCCCTCTGCTATTACTTTGCATATACACAAATATGACGCTGATCCGAAGCAATTATTATTAGCCATAGGTATCACTATCGTCGGGGATATGAATTTTATTTTAAAATAAGCGACATCCGGCGCAGGCTGTGATCAGGAGCAGATGAACTCAATGCACACTGACAAATTGACAATTTACAATCTGTAAGATGTCTATAATATTGCGTGGTGTTGCCATTATAATAAAAAAATAGACATCGTTTTCTCGTATTATATCTGTGAAAAATAAATAAAATAATTATTAGACTTACGTGAAGCAGAAAAAGGAATCAATTTCGACCATAGAGACTTTGTTCGGTTTACGCAGCCTGGTTGCTGCATTCCTCCATTTGGGTAGAAGTCGGCATGGCCTAACAAAAGGGGGGACTTAAAATTCTTATTCATACAATATACAACTACGAGGGCGATTAAAGAAATGTTTTTAACCACTATAAGCGTTATTAGTTTCACACCTGTAGCCACATCTACTAAACTCTGTGATGAGGTCATACACTAAAACGCGGTAAAGAAGTATTATACGAGGTACGGTAAGTAACGAAGTATAACGGTAGATTTCATAGATAAACAATTTATATGAAAAACACTGCCAACACTGCTCAAAAATATGGATATTGACAAATTATATCTCTATTTTTGAGCAGAGTTCAGTGGCCAAGTGGCTTCGACGTGCGACTCTCATCCCTCAGGGAGTAGATCCCCGGCTGAGCACCAATGGACTTTCTTTCTATGTGCGCATTTAACATTCGCTCGAACGGCGAAGGAAAACATCGTGAGGAAACCGGCTTGCGTTAGACCCAAAAAGTCGACGGCGTGTGTCAGGCACTGGAGGCTGATCACCTACTTGCCTATTAGATTGAAAAATTAATGAAACAGATACATAAATCTGAGGCCCAGACCTAAAAGGGTTGTAGCACCACTGATTTATTTTTATTTTATATCAATATTTCATTGAATCATCTCATATTGTATCACGTAAGCACTATGGGGGAGAGTATTTGATTTTCTTATTTGGTGATTACGTCAACAGTAATTATTTACCTTTTGGGGTAAATAATTATGAGGGGGGGATAAATTGCAGTAAATCTGCTTACGTAATACTTGAACGGCCATACAGAGGCGATGCGTATTTAAAGAAAATGTATTTTTTATTATTATTACAATGATTTTTACCAATAGGATCGGGTAATCCAAAGCCAATCTTCTTTAAAAGACGACCATTGGTATGAATAACATCCACGAAGTCAGCATCCGAGGGATCCAATCTTTCCACAGCACTTGAATCGCCGAAGCATGGTTGAGCAGGATCTAAACCTTCAAAGTTAATATTTAATTAGACTAGTTCATGGGCCGATCCAGGTGGAGAGTGGTCATAGCTGGACCTAGGGTCTGTGTCTAGTTGAAATTACATAGCTTTTAGATTTCAAAAACGATTTAAATTGGTTACTGAGGATTAAAGAAGTTTGTTCTCAGTGAAATATATCACGCCACCATCGTACGTTGATATTGCATTAGAGTCCATCTACCAGCAGTGGCGTAACTATTCTATCTGGGGCCCGTGGCAAATCTTCTTTCGAGGCAATTCTTTTGATGGGGCCCTATCAATATAAATGGTCACGTTGTACTCAGTTTAATTTTAAAAAACTTCGAGATTTTCAGCGTACTCAATTACACGTTGTATATGTCCCACTAATGGCCATAGGCCTCGTCTCTTAGGCGAGAGGGAATGGTCTGTAGTCCCAATGCCTATTGGAGACTTCACATTCATCCGTATGACATAATATCTCTTGGTCAGGGGCCCTCTTGGGTCGGGGCCCGTGGCATTTTGCTAGCCCTGCCACCCTATTGTTACGCCACTGGACTTCCAATTCTCCTATTTCCCTTATCTCAGGAGGCACGCTGTTGTGACGACTAGCAGTCTACTCAGTCCGTATTCGGTTCTGTATATGATCGGTTATGCCGGCTACGTGTGGTATTGAAGATTTAATGCTCGTCTACGTACGATACGTATTGCTTTTAAACTAAAATTTTATTTTATTCTGCTTAATGGTTATAAATTTAAATTATAAACACAAAATTCATAAAAACCATGTTCTAAATCCTAAGCCTGAACTCATCTTGAGACTCCCGAAGCAGGAGATACTTCATGATTTGTACCAGAATACGTACTCATCGGAGGCACGCGAGGGGAGGGTATGAATCATTAATTAATTTATAAACTAAATTACTTTTCTAATTATTCGTTATCGTGACCATCAGTACCGTTAACCGGAAACACTGTTCTGGTAAATTCCTCCTCCAGTTCTTGCAACCTGCTATCTTTTCTATATCCCAAAAAAAAGATAGAAGAAAAGGGTTTCTTCTATCTTTTCTTTCCATAACTAAACTTTCTAAAATCTTTTACGTATGGTAACCCCCAATAACATCAGGTGAGTCTCCTGTCCGTTTGCCCTTTATTACTTTAAAAAAAAGGGTGCGTGTACTTATGTACGCGCGTAAGAAGTTATACTTCTTTGGCTTTCTTAATTTTTTTTAAATATAATTAATTAATAATTAATATTTAACGTAAACAATTTAATATTTAGTATATTATTCAATTATTAATTAATATTAATAACAATTATTATTATTATTTATTATTTTATTATATTATTAATTCAATTTAATAACTTGGTATGTTTCATAACCTTTTAACTAAGTAACAATAGGTCTTTGTGAAAAAACATTGCTAAATTTCTTTGAAAAAATAATTAAAACACCTTTATTTGTTTAAAACGTAAATGTCATTATGTTCATTCAAAATTCTTGGCATAGCTGCTAACTTCACGCATATTCTATTTCTTTTTACTTGTAGATTGTCTTATTCCCATCTCGCTCGCGCACGCTATAATCACACTGACAACTTTGTGTCACGGTGCGCGCGCAATCGTAAAATTTCACTGTCATCAATTTTTCATAACGCGCCTAAAGAAGTATAACTTCAAAAATTCATAAAAATATATATCTTACCGGTAATCCTGGCAACTCTGCCCAGGTGGAAGGAGACGTATGAAGCTATATGCGCTCCAAGACTGTGTCCGATGAAATGAAAGTCTTTTAGCCTGGCACCAGTCACCGCTATGAGTTGGCGCATGAACCTTAAAGAAAAGTCTGTTTATCACAAAACTTGAATAGCGATTCCCATGAACATATGTTTGGACAAAATACCCAAATGACGTCAACTGGAAATCTTGAAAATACTGCTAAATACTACATATATTCCAACTTTTCCTAAATTAAGATAATCATCGGTTCAATCATTTTGAGGTAAGAAAAGAGAGTACCAATTCTTAAAAGGTAACGCACTCGTGAGCCCACTGCTTTTGAGAGGGTCCATGGGCAATGATATCACTTAACATCTGATGAGCCTCCTGCCCTATCTACACAAAAAAGACCTTGCAATTTTACTTATGATCGAAATACTCTAATCTCTGCTTAAAGTCATGTTGTTTTTGTAATTACTCTTCTTCGCCGTAGTCTTAATTACTGAAGGTACCTTGAAAATCCCTAACCGTTACGTAGACTTGCTGCCTCCACATCACTCCATCCTCAGCATGTGTGGCACCCATAATCGACATCTTTGGTCAGACCAAAGAGTAGGCGTTCGACTCCTACTTCTCCTGCTACCACTCCTTCCTACTATTACCAACCGAGATTATCCAGTTCTCTCCTGGCAATATCGACGTATTTATATGTTCGCCGAGTGAATTCACAGAAGCGATATTGTGTATATTATCTGTGTGTGTGTTACATATTTGGTCTCTGGCAGAATGAACAGCGCTGTGGAACATTCTGCTCCTCAGCATAATGCTGAGCCAGGGCCAATTACAGCCACAGCACACACTCATTGCACACTGGAAGCGAACCGAATGGCAAAAGGGATTTTTTTTATATATCTCTCAGTATATTTTTTTTAATTTTTGTTTGATTATGTGTGTGTGTGTTTTTGTTTGTAATAAATGATGTGTCTATGTCTTTTATTTAATGTTTCTCGACATTATCGTATTGTTATAGTCTGTAAGGATAATGTACCTATGTATTTCTGTAACAAATAAATAAATATGGCCAAAGTATCTAAGCACCCGTTTGATGATAGTCGACAGTCTAGTGAGAATGGACTTATGTTGTTTTTGCAGTCCAGTATTCGGAACATTCTCCTCCATCACCACATCTCGAATGCCTCAATCAATGTGTAATTATGTGAAAATAGAGCATAGACTAAAGAAACAGAAAGAAACCTTTAAATAACTATTACCCAGTAACATCGGAGCCAACTCGTCTGGTATTGGCAACAGCGCGCCAGTACTTCCACGTGTCGCCTCCCTTGCTCCAGTCCACGGCGATCACGTTTACGTCCGCCTTTAGGATTTAATAAGTAATTTTTATAAAGGTTTATTAAACGGTGTACCGTGAGTGCCCCGTGTAAGACCTCTTTTTTTATATAATTTCTTGTAGTCTGTGTATTTATCGTGTTCTGTGCGTGATCACTTTATTGCTTATGGTTGAGAGCTTGTTTCTGGATAATGGTACTAAGCATGTGGAACCAGCTGCCCATTTAAGTATTTCCGAACCAATTCGACTTAGGGTCCTTCAATAAAAGAGCGTACGAATTCTTAAAAGGCCGGCAACGCACTCGCGAGCCCTCTGACATTGAGAGTGTCCATGGGCGGCGGTATCACTTAACATCAGTTGAGCCTCTTGCCCGTTTGCCCCCTGTTCTATAAAAGTGTATGTATTTAGGATAACTATTCGCTAACATAATGTTACTATGACACTTGTATGTGTATTTCATTAAAAGTGACAAGTAATAATATTAGGGGAAGCAAAAGTGATTTTTGTTATTATAATTAATTTCATCAAAATGTCAGGAGAATATTTGCAGCTTCTTACAAATAGTAAGACAAAAAACTTGGCAATTTGAAAGTAACAGAGTATTGCCAATACTTCTCTTTCTATGCAGCAGTGTTCGCCTAGTGGCTTCAGAGTGCGATTCTCATCCTTGAGGTCCTGAGTTCGATCCCCAGCTGTGCACCAATAAACTTTATGTCTATGTGCATTTAACAGTGGCTCGAACGGTGAAGGAAAACATCGTGAGGACTGCCTTGCCAACACGTAGTTTCTTTAACATTCCCCATTTTTAACAAAATATACAATATTTCGTATCTTTCTGTCGAATTATGTTTACGCTGTCATTAAAAGAGATTGGCGTGCAAAGCAACGTGCAACTAGATTATTTTATTCATTTTATCATGAATAAAACATTAACAGGTCATAAAAAGTTGCCAGAAGACCAAAGAGTATTCCACTCATGCGACAAACTAAAATTATCAATATCTAATCAAATATATAAAATTCTCGTGTCAAAATGTTCGTTCCCATACTCCTCCGAAACGGCTCAACCGTAGCTGCACCTGTCTTGAAAATAATGCAAAATTTACCCAATTTAATAAGGCACTTGTCATATCACGAACCCACGATGCGTTGCTATGGCTCATGAATCCGTGTACTATCATGGCGGTTCTTCGGCTTGGGTCAAAATCTACCCACTCCAGTCCAAACTGGTCTCCAGGGAATACCTATAACAAAACATAAAATTCCTTAAGTTAAACGCTGATGTATAAATTCATCATTAATTTATTTATTAAACAACAGATGGCGTTATGCATGTAAAGAACGCGATAACAAAACGACATCCTAGAATTACTTCGCACTTCTCTTTACTTGGCACTTCGTGAGCTTCCGTCTATCCCCTCAGGGAGTTACCGCCCCGCAACGGCCCAAGCCGAGGTCCGAGTCTCGCAGAAGACTCCCTTGCGCTAGTCGCGGAACAAACGCTCATTCCGGCCCTTCAGGCCAATAGAAAAAAAGTCCTAGAAACATATAATGTTTAGGATTGTAAATTTATGTTGATCGCAAGCCATGAGCCCGCAACTACCGACAACGACATCAGAGCCAAATCGAGATTACTTCTTGGCCCCACACTACCGGACATGACATAACATCCACTCCATGGACACGATCCCCGGATTATCGAGTCGAGGGTCGCTACTCGGTCCAACTTCGGCTGCGCACAGCTGCAGCGTGTACAGGCCCTGTCTCCCGACTCCTCGGACGCTGCATCCCCATTTAAGACCCACATGCCCGCCCTGTATCAGCAGGGCGCGAACCTGAACACCACTCGAAGGGGGCATACGCCCTGAACGGGCCAAGCACACCCCTCTCGAGGTCGCATGAACCACATTCTTCATTAATGTTGAAGTATATTTTGTAGAAGTTCTAGTATTGTTCAATGCAATATAAGTGTCCCTCTCTAAATAATAAAATAGTATGTGGTGAGTCACGTTAGGTTAGGCTCCTTTGAGTTTAAAATGGAAAGCCCTGTGGGGAAAACATAGTCATATAATATCTTATATAGCAATAGAATGTTGATATTACTTTATCTACATATTTATGAGTTTAAATTTCCGTACAGTCATACAGTATGCATTTATATTAATAGAATGTCTTATTAAAGATTTGATCCTTCTACAGGCAGCATATATCTTTAATTGTTTACATGAGTATTATTTACATATGTTTTATGTATGTTTGCGTGTATAAATTCTCGAGTCACAATGCTAGTTACCATACTCCTCCGAAACGGCTCGACCGATTTTTATCAAATTTTATATGCAAATTCAGTAAGTCTGAGAATCGGCTATCTATTTTTCATACCACTAAGTGATAAGGGGTGTCCACCCCAAAATATTAATTTTTATTTTTTGGACAATTTTTTTGTTTTTATTTTTTATGATACAGCATACAAAAATACTTACAACCCCTAATTTTCACCCCTCTACGATCAACCCCTATTTTTATTTGTTAATTTAAAACTTATGACTTGAAATATATATAGAAAAAATTCATTCCGGAATATCGAAGTCTCCGGGGTAGCATAGCAAAATGTTTCATGTTAGTAGGCTAAGTTTAATCACATTAAGGAGAAACGAAGTTCGCGGGGGCAGCTAGTAATGTTATAAAAGATTGTCAATTGTCATGCATTTAATACGTCATTGGAATAACATTTGTTTAGTTCCGTAAATAACTGAATGACGCGGGGTTTTCTCGGTAATAACTCAAGGAAATTTGAACAAACAAATTAAAATCCTGAGAAATTTCTGTTAGACTTTTTTAATTAGTTAATTGTCTCATTGTATAATGCATTTATCAAGGCTTTTTTGTCGTTTACATAATTATTATTTTTGCCTTGCAATAACAAATCCTTACTTTTTATTACGTCTATAACAAATTACTTCGAAATAGCGTAATATAATATTAGTTGGTTTCACAGCTTTCCGTGAATTTTTAGGTCTAAATAATCAAAGGAATCTGAGTGTGTATGTTATCAAAACAATGATTACTTATAATAAAAGTGGCCTGGTTGCCATGTTTTGTGTCATTTCATTTCTTTTTTGGCGTAGATACAGATAGACCTAGCTAGTTGCTAGTTTTGGTTCTGAAAGAAAATGTCAAATCGAAAAATTTGGGCTCAAATACCGCGTCATCAAGGGTCCAAGGGCTTGAGACAAAATCACTTTGCAAGCGTGAGCCACTAGCGCCATACAAATTTATATGGAAACAGTCACGTGACATAGCGTAAGCTAATGCTATGTGTACTTTTGGCGGTAGTGGATCTCGGCTGTCGTAGTTATTTTGTCTAAAGTCCCAGAAACGATTGTAGCGCGAAATCTAGACCTATACGTCACCAAACACGATTTTTGGCGCAATAAATGGCCTGTTTCGTTCTATTGATATATTGCCGTCTTCTTTTCGCGATGAAGACGAAATATTATGTTATTAATTATTTTTGAAGTGAGACTTCTTTAGGCTCATGACAACATTTTTACGGATAAGATACGAAGATTTGCAGGGTTTTCGTCGAAGAAAAGGGAGAAAGCGATTGCGAGAGAGTGAGAAGGGCGAATTACCTTACAGAAATTCTATTTTTAAAATAAAAATTTCGTAAAGAGAATTTATGAAATATTAGTAAGTATTTTATATTTTATGCAAAATAATTAATTAAAATCTCAAATGACGAATTGTAAATTAAAATGCCACATGTTTTTATTATCGAAGAAATAAATTAAAACAATTAAATTTATAATTTGTATTAATTTTGGACACTTTTAATATTTTAATGACACTTAAATTCATTAAATTCCTAACATATCTTCCCTTAAGTTTTAGATTCGTATAAATATGAACGACTTAAAAATTAGTTTGCCAAAGAAGTTTCACTTCCGACATGTGTACTTTTAAGCTCGCACTTTTTTTAAATAATCCTGCTTATTATTTTGAGGTTCTCTTCAAATCTTTTAAATTAAAAATATTATAAATATGAAATACAAGTGCAACGTTATAACAATTCTCCTTTAACGGTTAAGACTCACCTGAACCCGCAAAGGTTGTTGTCTAGAAGAGAAGTAGAAATGTGTGTTAATACTGTCGGATGATCCGGGCTTCATGTTTAAAAAGCCAAGTTTATTTATAAAGTTGCCTAAGCCAAAGCAGTCCACTGTATTTGGAACTGGCAGCTTAGATGTTGTGTCCTGGGAAACATAAAATTGTATAAAATAAGATCCTCAGTATAGAAGGAAGATGGCGACTAAAATTGTTTTTTTTTGTTCATTTAACACTTAAAATCATTTCTTAAAAATAACCGGTGAACAAATTTAAATGACAATCGATATGTTAGACAGATTTCACTCCTAAATAATTCCCTGATTCGACAATCTGTGGTACACTGTTCTATAGTCAATTATATTTGGCCTAAAGGTAATACCAGGCCATAAACTCCAAAAAAAAAAATTACAATTATGAAAATGGCGCGTTTAAAAACAAAGCATGACGCTTTGTGCTTTATGGAAATCCCGCTCGAAGTCTTTTAGCACATCTTAATTGCACCTAATTTCTACTACATTTAAATTTTCTATATTAATCTATATAAAACAAAAAATAATGAAGACATCCGCGGAAATGTGTTTGAACTCTTATAATACTAATATTATAAATTTGAAGACTTAGTTTGGCTGTTCTGTTAGACGAGTTTAAAAATTATTTATTTGTTGCCTATAGTCCAGTCGAGTGAGATAACAAAGGTTTTATAACATCTCGCAAAGAGTAAAAGGGATAAATTATGCCGTATTGAGAGCTTTTGCTGCGTAAACAGAAGTATCATGTATTTCGCAATGACAGGGGTCAAGTAACTGCAGGTGGTACCGCAAAGCTAGTTCATATAAGAACCTTTACTTACTTCGACATCAGCGTAACCCACATATTCTGGACTATTCGTAGAGCTTGGGAGTACGTCGCCATATTTCAAAAATTCCCTTAAATCTTCAGGGCTGATGTGGTTCTCAACTGTAAATAATTTTAAATTTTATTACATAAAAATGGGTATTTATCTAGACAGATTTTCTTTGGAATCTAAATCTATATACAAATAAGTCGCTACACATGTAAATAGTAGTAAAAATATATTTTTTTTTAATGCACAGGCAAACGAACAGTCGGTTAGAGTTAAGTGCTTACTGCCCATGACGCGACACCAGGTTTTCAAGTGCGTAGTGCGATGCCGGCCTTCAAGTTCAAGTGAAGGTCCCTAAGTAACGGTTCGGAAATACCTGGACTAGCACTTTTATAAAATAGTGGTCTTAAAATGCTCTTTCGTATTGTTAAAAGTCACACAACTGTAATAATGTCTGCTAAACTTCTTTATATCCACAAACAGCATGCAGCACATACTGCATTTGTCACGTTGATTTAATCTAATAAGAAAATTCTCGTGTCACAATGTTCGTTCCCATACTCCTTCGAAACGGCTCGACCGATTCTTATAAATTTTTTTATGCATATTCAGTGTGTCTGAGAATCAGCTACTATGTATCTTTCAAAGCCCTAAGTGATAAGGGGAGTCCAGGGTTTTTTTAGTTTTTTTTGTTTTTACCCCTAATTTTCACCCCTTTACGATCAACCCATTGTTTTTAATATAGTACATAGTTATTTTTATTGAACTACAAAAAAAAATCCTAGAAATAATATACAATTATACATGGCAAAACAACATTTGCCGGGTCAGCTAGTAATTTTATAATACATACACATCGTAATTAATCAATAAAGCTTTTTTAAAATTGGCAATTATTAAAATGATTTCGTTTTAAATGTCTATCTGTTGTCCAAGTACTGTTATCATCAGGACATAGGTACATACTGCAAATATACAGGAATTTGCTTAACTTATTGCCAAAGATTTTCTTATCTGATTTACGTAATTGCAAGAGTAAGTTTCAGACGTGGTCGATAACGGCCTACAGTTGTATATGCCTCCAGGGCTCAGCTCAGCCATACAATATTTGGAATTATTTCGGTGTGGACATTGACCTGTCTGTTCCCAAATCTACAACTTTCAGGCCTTCAAAACGTATTGGATTTGACTTACAGAACAGTCTTTACTCCGTCTTTTTTTAACCGGGAGGGAAAAGGGCAGGGAGGCTCACCTGATGTTAAGTGATATTATAATATACACTCACATTACCAGAGGGCTCGCAAGTGCGTTGCCCGCCTTTTAAGAAGTACGCTCTTTACATAAAGGCTTGAGCGGGATAAAACATTTAATATTTTAACAAGACCGTTTCCATGGTAACGTAAGCTATTACGCAATTTCAAGGAAATGCGGGCTAAGTTGTAACTTCTTGCGTTGAGGACGCACGCGATCTCAATAAGGTTATATTGAAGCTACTTATATAAAATTAAATAAAGGAAATATGTTATATGTATGTAAAGTGTGATAATAAGTGAGGATGAAAAGATTCTTTAATAGATAACAAAAAGTGAATAGTGTTTTAATATATAAAAATTAACGTAGGTACTCTATGGGCATGCTTTTTTTGAGTAGTCTATGGATGTAAAGGATAACGGTAGCACTCTGATGGTGGATAAATTTGAAACACATTACAAACAAATTTCATCAACATCATATTGATTCTAGTCAGACAGGGGGGTCCTCCCTAAGAAATACGACCTCCAACGTTACGAGTTACTCCCTCAAAGGCAGGCAACGCACCCACTAAAATGGGTGTCGATGACTGCCCTTTTTAGGCGTCCCATAGGCTCGTTCCTATTATATCTAATTATATAAAACAACGTCGTGTTAGGTACACCACTTATAACTCAAGATCAGACCGATGTTAGCTATCTCTTTTTTGGTGGATTCTTCTCCGCTCTGAATAACAGAATAAATAATAAAATATCGGATAAGTTATCGAATAACAAATAATTAATTAATTAATTTTACGAATGCAAACAAACACAAAACGACGCATATAAGTAATATTAACAAATCAACAAAATAAATTGCACTTAGTTAATCTCTGTAATATTATGTACACAATTTAACATTTATTTCATATGAAAAGATTAAGAAATTATTTCCAAGACGGCTAACCTGAGAAAGGTATTTATGGAGAAAAAAAAACGGGAAAATTTGCATAGATGAACCTAAAAACAAACAAACAACAATTGTGAATGCAAACAGTTTCTAAGGGATAGCATAACAAAATATACCATATGTTGTTGTTTTTATGTAGCTACTAAAAAGGTAAGTAAAATCAAATTAAGGTGAAACGAAGTTCGCGGGGGCTGCTAGTATATATAAAAACCACACAAGAAATCTAATATTTCAATTATGTAATTACTGTTTTGTTTCTAATTTATAGTAGAAAAAAAGTTTTGTTGTTGTCTAATTTTTTTATTCTTTTAAAAACTGTCAACTCTGGGGGGCCTCATAGCCTAGCGGTCTTATCAAGTGGCAGCTAGGTGAGGGGTACCGGGTTTGATTCCCGGTTCGAGGGCAAGTTTTAATTTAATTTAAATTTGTTCTCGGCCTTTGGGAGGGTTGTGCGGTACAGGGCGAGTACTTACACCGTACATGGAGGACACGGTCGAATTTCTAAAGACAAGCACGAATTATAAAAAATCCTATACTTGACGCTGGCTAATGCGCAAATCGTGCCAGAGCCATTAAGAAAAAAAAAACTGTCAACTGTTCAATTCTTTGGCTAAAACGTATTGTGTCATTGTATAATGAATGACAATTTCTGACATAATCTGTATATTTTATTCATACATATATAGATGTTTAAACTTTTGAATGATATCTTTGATTAAATGTTAGAACTAATTTAATTGAATAACGAGTTGTTATTGTATTGGAGTGATTCATTAAACGATTCAGTGATTTGGGAAATACAGAGTAAAGTGTGTAATTAATTAATTAATTAAATATTAATGACTAATAATTTTAGCCTAATGGCTTCAGCGTGACCAACAAACCCTGAGGTCGTAGGTTCGATCCCCGGCTGTGCACCAATGGAATTTCTGACCTTGCATGTATTTAACATTCGCTCGAATGGTGAAGGAAAACAACTTGAGGAAACCATCTTGCCTAAATTAGAACGTAGTCGACGGCCTGTGTCAGGCACAGGAGGCTGATCACCTACTTGCCTATTAGATTGACAAATGATCATGAATGAATATATTCAGAAATCTGAGGCCCAGGCCTAAAAAGGTAGCTGGCGCTACATTTAATCAATTCTAGTGTGTGTATTTATTTTCAATGTTTTTTTTAATTTATAAAAATATTTAACTTTAATAATCTGTAAAAATAACACATAGCAGGATTGAACATTTTTTTAATATTTTATTTAGCATTTTTAAATTTGTCTAGTCGTAAAAATATGTATAGTAAGTATAAGAATATTGTATATACTCGTACCATATGGATATATAAATATTTTTATTTTAAAATATTTTGTCAGCAGTCTATCCAATAATATTATATATAATAACAGCGCGATAATTCTAATATCATATTTAATTTAAATTATTATTTAATACGTTGAATATTTTGTATCATATTATGATTTCAAATAGTCAATAGTTGTAATCGCGTAACATCCTACTTCCGAATATGTTTTGTGGTTATCATAGTCAAGGCTTCGTAGTTTAAGCCCATTATTATTATTAGTCTACATATTTAGTGGCCGGATTGAAGAACAGGTATTAAACAGGATTAAAACCATTATAGATTATTTATTAGTGACTATAGAACCAAAATTTTCAATTATGTTAAGTTAAACGTTATTCAAATTAAACATTCATAAAGAACCCGCCAAAACCCTTCTCTTAGCAAGATGGCGTCGCATCGGTCCCTGTGACGTACCACCATTCTTTACGTGTATCATTCATTTATGTTATTTACGCTTACCAACGCTCGGCACACTGATACATTGGTAAACGAATTTTTTTTTTTTTAATAAGACAAGCACGTATAGGCAAACATAACATACACGAAGAGACAATGAAAAAAAAATATTGCACATACTTAATCGTTATCTGGTTTGTAAATTATACATATACATTAAAGATGATTTAATATTAATACAACAATATATAATAATATAATATTGCTCCCCTCGACATAACAGACAGCTATTTCACTATATATGTTAATTAGATAATTAAACATAGGTAAAAAATATAAAATATTTTTTAATAAACTTTAAGATTCTTATCCTATCCTATACAATAATAATATCAGTTTAGTATTTTTCAAAGAGTTTTTCTTCCCATTTTTTCATTCCCATCCAATACAAAAAAGAGATCAGAGACAACTTTATCTCTCGAAGAAAATCTTGGCTTAAGGAATTTTACTAACCTGGAATAGTTATAACGGTAATAATAATGAAACACCACAGTACAATAATAAATTAAATTTACTCACGTTCATCAGTCGTCAAAATATTAAAACACGTACACTTAAAACTTGTTAATAAAATACACCATAATGATTGAATTAACATTTTTGCCGCTACAGGAAAATGGCGATTGTCAATTTAAAAAATAATTCACACAAAACCACTGAACAGTAAGACAATTTAAGAGTAAGTGATTCAGAATTTTACTGGGCCGATATAAAGAGGCAATTCTAAATGTTTTCAGATGTACAGGAAGTCAACCCACGAGGCTTAAGCTGATAATTATATTATCAATAACTTCTGTTTACTAACAAATGCAAAATATCTATTGATCGCATCATTGTATATAACATTAATTTATATATTTTAGAAACGTTGCATTGTGTTTAGGAAACAACGTAAAAATATTATAATTTTTTTATGAGTCTGTGGTATCCCTTTTCATTATTTTGCTAATGTCTGATTTATTATGTTTAGTCAATGATTAAAATATGAATTTTATCCAAAAGTAATAAAACAACCCTAGAAACTTCAACTGTTTAGTTTTTCATTAGCTCACAGGATGTTATTTGAAATATAATATACCTAGCAAATTATAACGAGCAACTGTATGTTTTGTTCGTGATTGCCGAAAATTGGTTTAAGTGGTTATGGTTGCTGTATGTAGTATGAGATATTGGTAATGAAAGTATTCGCTTTTAAGTTAAAATTTTCATTTTTGGAGTTATACTTCTTTAAGCGCGTTATGAAAAATTTATGAGAGTGAAATTTTACGATGCGCGCGCACCTGAGACACAAAGTTGTCAGTGTGACTATAGCGTGCGCGAGCGAGATGGGAATAAGACAATCTACAAGTAAAAAGAAATAGAATATGCGTGAAGTTAGCAGCTATGCCAAGAATTTTGAATGAACATAATGACATTTACCTTTTAAACAAATAAAGGAGTTTTAATTATTTTTTTAAAGAAATTTAGCAATGCTTTTTCACAAAGACCTATTGTTACTTAGTTAAAAGGTTATGAAACATACGTAGTTATTAAATTGAATGAATAATACCTATAATAAAATAATAAATAATAATAATTATTAATATTAATTAATAATTGAATCATATACTAAATATTAAATATTATTAAATTATTAACGTTAAACATTTGTTATTAATTATTTAATATTTTTAAAAAATAAAGAAAGCCAAAGAAGTACAACTTCTTACGCGCGTACATTAGTACACGCACCATTTTTTTATAATTAAAAGGGGGACCTGCACACACAGTTAATTCTGGAATACTTGGAGAATATTTAATATATCAGTCTAAATAAATTGTCAAGACTCACGATTATTCTTTGGACATGTATAATTGAGGATTTTAATTTTATCGAAATTTTAGAAAATCAAAATATGAACTTGATAATATATAATTATTACAATAAAATATTAATCAACTTTATTTTTTTATAGGTCATAGTTGTAATACAATTTCGTTTGTATTGTACCCATAGACTATACAAATCTGTTAATGATTAGTTGACCTAGATTTTTCAGTTACCTGTTTTATTTTTAAGGATTATTATAAAATACAACATATAAATAAAAATACAAATATGTAAGAATATATTTTATATTGGCTACTTTTATATTATAATACAATGATCCACAGACTATCATGATATACGAGGCATATCATGATAGTCTGTGGATGGCAGGCAGCTTTACTATAATATAAATATTTAATTTTTTTAATAATGGCAACATAATAACTAACATCATAAATACTCAAATTTGATTGGTTACTGAACCAACTGAAATAATATGAATTGAACCGTTCAACGCAAAGCAACAAGATTTCAAACGATTTGCCGTTTGAAAATTTCTCTTTGTGAATGTGTCAACAATTGTTACAACCTTGCTGTTAATTTAAAGTTTTATTTGATTTAATTTATATTTTATTTAGTTTATATTTAAAAATGACCTCAATGAAAGAAGATGACAAGAAAGAAATCCCGGAAATTATTCGTGATCCCCAGACTGGCTGTACTTACCAAAGATTACGGTTTTTTGGAAAGGTAATTACTATCATATATCTTTAAAGTGTAAATTTTGTTCAATTAAATTATATTTTAGCTTAACTTTGCAAGCTTTCTTTCAAAGTTTAATTATAAGCAAACTGATATAAGAGGTTAGCATCTAGTGGTAATAGTTTTAACTTCTAACGGCTTGAGTTTTTTCGTGATGCAAATGAATTTCTACCCGTTTACCAATTTTTAGTACATTTAAAACGTAGTATATCTAATTTTAAATTATTACTATAAATTAAAATAATCTCGATTTGCACCTGCTCTAATTGTTCAACACCTAAAAAACCATTAACATCAAATTTTACTTCCTAATAACCTAAATGCTTATTCAAACATACTAGAGTTCTATTAAGAATGGGTATGATGTATTATAGAAATTAATCAATGAATGTGCATAAATTATATATAGGTATAAAAAAATCAATACAACTAAATGCATTTATATCTTTTATTGCTTATTTACTACTTAGTAAAAGGATGGATACTTGTTGCTTCAGCTTGTTATCATAATTTAAAATTGTAATCTACATACATTTGTCCACTAGAATACATTCTTAATTAAAAAACAATTAATTTATTTTAGGGGGGTTTCGCAAAATGTTACGAAATGCAAGATCTTGCTACAGAGCAAGTATGGGCAGGCAAGGTGGTTTCCAAAAAACTGCTTGTAAAAAAGACCCAAAAAGAGAAAACTGCTCAAGAGATCTCCATCCATAGATCACTTCTACATAAACATGTGGTGGGATTCCACAATTTCTTTGAAGATTCCCAGAACATATATATTTTATTGGAGCTATGTAAAAAACGGGTAAGTCCTCATGTGACAAGAGAGTTATTTAATTTTTTTATTAACTTTATACTTCCTGAATGGAAGTTGATGTGACAAAGTAGTACAAAGCATAGACCTAATATATGATATATTTTATCATATGTCCATGCATACAGCTTTCAGGATATTAATAACTATGCAACAGACAAAAATAAAACACTTATACAGTCTGTTTTTAAACAAAGTTGTAAAGCCTATGTCAAGTTTTCAGATCTAGGTTTCAATTAACTGTTATGTTACAGTCGATGATGGAACTGCACAAGAGGAGAAAAGCCTTGACTGAGCCGGAAACAAGGTTTTACATGCACCAAATATTGCTTGGTGTTCAGTATTTGCACCATAAGCGTATTATACACAGAGATCTGAAATTGGGCAATCTCTTCCTTGATGACGACTTGCATGTTAAGATTGGTGACTTTGGTCTAGCTGCCAAAATTGAATATGAAGGTAACTTATTCAAACATACTTAGTACTATTTATATATAACTTGTAATATAATATGTTGCCTTCAGACATGTGTTGGACACTTATATCTCAAAAACAACTGAACCAATTGTGATATATGAATTAGTGTGTTTGTGTCAACAAACATAATTTAGTTGGAAATTAAATCTGCTTGTGTATGGGGAGTTTTACACTATGTATAGTCATGTGAATGTGAACCCGGCTAAATTGTTTTGATTTGAACTTAGACTTTAACCCACTATGGTGTTTTATTGCTTAATATGTTTCAATGCATAAAATGTATGTCTCTTTGATGGGCATAACACCCTTTACTAATAAACCAACTTCAAAATGGTTTTGTTATTTATAAAATTTATAAGTATATAGGGAGTGATAGCAATTTCATTAATTTTTATAAGAACTTATGCACATGCTTTCAGAAAACATCTCTGTCATGTGAAAGTTGTACTTTTTTTAGTGTATGTATGTAAGTTATAAGAAAATTATATTTTAATAGGAGAGAGAAAGCAGACTGTTTGCGGTACACCAAATTACATTGCACCAGAGATTTTGACTAAGAAGGGACACTCGTTTGAAGTTGACATTTGGAGCATAGGCTGTATTATGTATACGCTGCTTGTGGGCAAACCGCCGTTTGAGACATCCACACTTCAAGATACATACAAGAGAATTAAGAAGTGTGAATACAAGTAAGTGAAGGATATTATTATTTTGTAGGCGTGACTAGATTAAACCAGTTTTATAATTAAAGAAATTTTAATGAGTAACTGATGTCGTACCAAACCAATTATAATTTTTAGCAAAATAAATCAATGTAGCAAGTGACTTAGGTATTTATGAAAAAATATTTAGGAAAATTATGTTATCCCATCTAATAGCCGTGGAATAGTGTTCGCACTTGTATATATTTTTAAGTCATTGCCAGTTTTAATAGAAATAATCCAGAGAAATTTATTTGTAAAATGTCATTTATTTAAACACAAGTGATAAAGGCCAAAACAGGTTTATAACAGTAAATTGTTTTTTTTTTAGTGAATAAATTAAGCGATACTTATCAGTGTACTAGTATTTTAAACTTTTTTTACCAATTGGGTATTATTCCATTCACATTTAGTCTTGGCAAGCTTCCAAATTTGCTTGTCTTATTAAGGCCGCCCTGTATAAAATATCTATTATAGACTTCATTGTATATATATAATTTGACATATAGCAGGAATTATGATCCTGTTAGATTGATGATGAGTCAGATTTAGATAGAATGACTTGCAAGAACACCAATTACATAAATTCCAATACCCGATTACATAAAAAGAGTATTTAATCTCATGATAATATTACTGTTGCATTTGAATTATATTCCCTGTAACAGAATAATACAAATAATCTTGGTAACATAGTTACATGAAAGACGAAACATTTGGGAAACAATTCGTCTTTTGTTCTAAACTATTCAATTTTAAAAGTCTAATCTGCTATTTTACTAGTAATTTTTTGCTTATTGTTAAATAATTTCTACAACTGGCAGTGTAGTGTATTTTTTGTAATATATGTTTACCATAATTACAAAAGATTGTAACATATAATGTAGATATAGCATTATGATGTGGTAAACTTTAATAAATAAACTATCAGCTGTTCCCTTTAAAGAATTTAGGACGATTACAGTTGATTTACTTAGAATATTTTTTAGTATAGATACATTTTATTTAGTTCTTAGTTATTTATATAAATTATGGGTTAATATTCCTTGCCGCACAGTGAGGGGATAAGCATGGCAATAGAGGTGTGTTGTGGCCCATGGAAAACCCTCGGTGCACGATACGCACAGGCCGTTATCAACAATAACACACTTAGACAAGAATACAGGTTATATTTGTTACACATTGGTGAAGGGACGCTTTTGTGTAACTTAACTAAGCTCAAGGGCGTCGCCGGATGATTGTTGAGTGGGGCAGGGGCTAGAAGTAGCTATAGAGTTTGAGCAGTGTTTCCCAACGTTTTTAAAGTGAAACTTTTTATTACATCGTGTCAAACTTTTTCGTCTGTGTGTTGCATGTCGCGTGACAGTCGGCCGCGGAGTAGGGATAAAGTGAAAGGCGCTCGTCATAGCAGCCAAGGCCAATATGGCGGCGCCTATAGTTCGCAGCAGCTGACTTTGTAGTGTATAGACTATTATTTAATATGTGTATATTATCTAAATAATTGTTAAGTATTATGTATGACGAACTCTCTAAGACACAGAGTTCAATAAAAATATTATTATTATTTTATTATTTCCCATTATCATTCCAATTTTCCAAGTATAAAATTAAGATTGATAAAGCGATTTTTATACCCTTAATGGAATAATATTCCATAAAATTTTAGTTAAATGACTATAATGTGAAAAAAAGTTTCACTTTTACCGTGGTTTCATAAAACCACACAATCCTTTTTTTTGTGCCTTGCCTCTATTCAACATACATAACTTTTATTTAAAAAATATCGTTAAATTGAAGAAACAAATGATACCTATCATATTTTTCCGTTTTGGGCGGAAATTACTACGAAGTAGCTAAAGCTTAGGGTTCCTAGAAAAGCGGTGCCGTTATCTAACGGCCGTAATGTAGCGTTGGGTGACGTCACCCATACGTAGTTTATAAATAACATCGGAGTAGGTTTCCTAGAGAACGTTGTGTCACCGTAACGTCAAATAGCGGTGCTGTCATTTGCATGACGGCCGTCATAGTGGTGCCCATATTAATTTAATACAATGAGTGGAAATGTGAATTGGACGAGCGAAGAGGTTATTGTTTATTTCATTATGTTAATAACCGTAAAATGACGGCCGTTAGTTAGCGGCACCGCTTTTCTAGGAAACCTAAGCTTAACGATACACAGTTAGTAAACTATATAAATGAAAAACTTTAAATTCTATTTCCAAATAATTTTTATAACAATCAAATTGCCCCCCTGTGGGGTGTAGCGCCTCGTTAGGAAACACTGTAGAGTAAACAATTATTAATAATTAATAAACAGTTTTTTTTTCTGGGACAGCCTGCCCCGTCCTGGCGACACCCTTGACTATGCTTATATATTTCGTGCTATGTGCCGATTCCTAAAACCCTGACACGTTCTAGGCAATTTTACGTCAGTTTCACGATTGTATGATTATATGTGCTCCTTACTTCGATTCTTCGTTGTAAGGCCGTTTCTCCACTGCTCCGGTCCGGCAAACGTTAATTACCGATCCGATTTAGAAACTCACAACAGTACTTACGTGCTTCTCCACTACTCCGGCATCCGGTTTTTAACGATCCGATAACTTCTTAGATAGGAAGGCGGTGGACGCACAGGCTGCCCTTCGTATTCTGGGGGGGGGCAATTCTGCGCTCTACAAAAATAGTAATCGTCCTCGGGGCAAACGGAGCAATTATACAAAGGCACCCCCGTCCACACTCGCCGTGGACTTCACAAATGTTAGGGGGCTTAATTCTAACATCAACGCTGTCCACTATCATCTAGAGACTGCGAAGCCGGCCTTGCTCTTTCTTACCGAGACTCAGATATCCTCCCCGGCTGATACTTCCCACCTATCCTACCCGGGGTACAAATTGGAACATTCATTTGTGCCGCGGGCTGGAGTTTGCGTGTACGTCAGAGAGGATATCTGTTCTCGTCGCCTCGGGACGCTTGAAGGAAGGGACCTATCTAACCTCTGGCTGCGCGTAGACTGCGATGACCATCCGCGATTCTACGCATGCCTGTATAGGTCCCATAGCGGAAATACCGAAACTGACCGACTCATTGAGCACATCCAAATGGCTACAGATTCCCTGCTCGAAAGGGTTCCTACCGCTGAAATCGTGATACTTGGCGATTTTAACGCCCACCATGCCGATTGGCTCGGCTCTGAAACCACCGATCACGCGGGAAGATCCTTTCACGACTTTGCTTTAGCCTACGACCTGACACAAATGGTCCCTGCGATTACGCGAATACCAGATGTGGATGGTCATAAACCCTCTTTGTTGGACCTTCTGCTGACTTCTCATCCGGAGAACTATCAAGTCTCTGTTGACCCGCCATTGGGTTCATCAGATCATTGTGTGGTCCGGAGTACTGTGCCATCTACGCGCCCTTCACGGCCCCGCTTTATGGGTTGTCGCCGTATTTGGCACTATAAGTCAGCAGATTGGGACGGGATGCGGTCTTTCTTTGCGTCCTACCCTTGGGGGCCTATGTGCTTTTCGCCGGAAGCTCCAGATTCCGTCGCCGCCTCTGTCGCCGAAGTGGTTCTGCAGGGCATGGAACTCTTTATTCCATTTTCTGCGGTGCCGATCGGTGGCAAGTCTCAGCCCTGGTTTAAACGTTCTTGCAAGGCGGCCTCGCGTCGAAAGCGAGAATGCTTTAAGGCATGGGCGGAAGCGGCGAAATCTCGTGATGCCAATACCAGCGAACTTAAAAAAGCATATAACTCAGCCTCCAGGTCCTTCAAACGGGAAATCACTAAGGCAAAGTCAGAGCACATTGCCAGATTTGGCGAGAGATTGGCCCTACTCCCATCAGGGACTCGAGCCTTCTGGTCTCTCGCCAAAGCTGTCCAAGGGAATTTTTGTCAGCCCGCCATTCCGCCACTGCACAGGGAGGATGACTCTCTGGCCCACACTGCGAAGGAGAAGGCTGACCTTTTGGGCTGTCTCTTCGCGTCTAACTCGACTTTGGATGACCGAGGGAGATCACCACCGACCATTTCGCGGTGTGATTCTTCGATGCCGGAAATCACATTCCGGCAACGTGCTGTCCGCAAAGCACTATCTTCCTTGGACATTCATAAGTCGAGCGGGCCGGATGGTATCCCCCCAATTGTGCTGCGTACTTGTGCTCCTGAGTTGGCTCCGGTCTTAACGCGCCTTTTCCGGTACCTGTACTCGCTCGGCACTGTCCCGAAGTGCTGGAAGACCGCTTTGATACATCCGATCCCTATAAAAGGCGATCGCTCTGATCCGTCCAACTATCGCCCAATAGCTATAACCTCCTTGTTCTCCAAAATAATGGAAACCATTATTAACAGCCAGCTCTTGAGGTATCTAGAGGGCCACCAGCTGATTAGCGATTCTCAGTACGGCTTCCGTCGTGGTCGCTCGGCTGGTGACCTCCTTGTATACCTTACACATAGATGGGCAGAGGCAATTGAGTCCAAGGGGGAGGCGCTAGCGGTTAGTTTGGACATAGCGAAAGCCTTCGATCGGGTGTGGCACAGAGCACTGCTCTCGAAGCTTCCAGCCTATGGGCTTCCCGAGAAATTACGCAATTGGATCTCCAGCTTTCTGGCCGATCGGAGCATCAAGGTCGTCATCGACGGAGCATGTTCCGACCTAAAACCCGTAAACGCTGGGGTCCCACAAGGCTGTGTTCTATCCCCGACCCTATTTCTTCTGCATATCAATGATATGTTGAAACTTAGCAACATTCATTGCTATGCGGATGACAGTACTGGGGATACTTTTTACACTGGCCGGGCAGGTATTTCTCGGGCAGTTGTTGATGAGTACCGGAACAAACTTGTGTCTGAAGTTGAAACTCTACTTCGTGGAGTCTCAGATTGGGGCAGACAAAACCTAGTCCAATTTAACCCCAAGAAGACACAAGTTTGCGCGTTTTCCGCTAAAAAAACACCCTTTGTCGCTACTCCTCTTTTCGAAAACACTCTTCTTAAAGCCACAGCCAGCATTGGAATACTTGGCGTTGACATATCGAGCGACGTTCAGTTTCGCGGTCACTTGGAGGGAAAGGCTAAATTAGCCTCCAAAAAGCTTGGTGTGCTCAGCAAGGCGAGACGGTACTTCACTCCGGGCCACCGCATGCAACTATATAAAGCGCAAATTCGGCCCCACATGGAGTACTGCTCTCACCTCTGGGCGGGGGCTCCCCAGTACCAGCTCCTTCCACTTGACCGTATACAACGCAGAGCGGTTCGAATCGTTGACGACCAATCCCTCTCCGAGCGGCTTGATCCTTTGGCGTTGCGTAGAGATGTGGGGTCACTCTGCATCTTCTACCGCATTTACCATGGAGAGTGTTCAGAGGAGTTGTTCGGATTAATACCTGCAGCTGAGTTTCATCATCGGACGTCGAGGCAGAATACGAAATTCCACCCGTATCACCTCGACGTCCGACGTTCCACAACTGAGCGTTTCTCAAGGCAGTTTTTGCCGCGCACCACCACTATGTGGAACCAGCTGCCCACTGAAGTATTCCCGAACCAATTCGACTTAGGGTCCTTCAAGAAAAGAGCGTACCAATTTTTAAAAGGCCGGCAACGCACTCGCGAGCCCTCTGGCATTGAGAGTGTCCATGGGCGGCGGTATCACTTAACATCAGGTGAGCCTCCTGCCCGTTTGCCCCCGTTCTATAAAAAAAAAAAAAAAAAAAAAATCGAAGTATCCAAGAGGTTATAAATTATTATTCACAGGTTTATTTATACTTTCTTTAATTTGAAAGAATCTGGATAACCTGGACCAAACCAACAGTATTAGTGAACTATTTATTAAGTAGATTATAATATTTTAAGATAGACAATATAAAAAAAGTAATAAACTTGCCAGAGCAATAAAATATTCAGAATTTAGAACGTTATATTAATAAAATAAAGTATATGGGTTTTAGTTAATATAAGTGTTGCATGTAAATATACAAGTAACGATTATTGTCGGATCGGATATAGTGGAGAAGCGCAATCCGGCCTTCCGATATTTTTCTCATGACTCATTCCGGTATCTGACGCCGGACCGGAGCAGTGGAGAAAGGGCCTAAGATATGGTTTTCGACGATTTCATTCATAAAGACCTGTTTAACAAAATGAAATTGGTCTATCTGAATACCAATTAAGGGTAAAGTACTTAACATAGTAGGCTAATATTCTGCTAACGATGTTGTACCATTCAATGTTTGCACAGATCATGATTCATTTCACCTTAACCACACTTAACTTATGTAGCTTAGACATTGTAATCAATTTTCGCCTAAAAATTAGTTAATATTAATAGAAGGAAGTAATAAAACTAGTAAATTATTCACTTCACTGAAGGATGTAATTTACTTTTGGCGTCTAGTTATTCGGTCACTTTTACGTACCTGCAATGAAATCGAACCTGGGCCTTCACGATGCTAATATAAAATATTTGTATAGTACAGTAATCTCTCCTATAACGCGTTAGACGCGTTATAGACAATTGTAGGAGTATTCACGTAAAACTGTTTTTTTAACAATTCAAAAATTAGGACACCAATTTAATTAAGTTATTTATTTATGACTAAAACAAAATAAGTGAAATGTTGAGCGTTTAGGTATGGAGTTAGCGGAAAGTTGCAGAGGTGACATTTAGGGTAAACCGTTTTCCTAAAAAAAAATTAAATCGGAAAAAAAATTGCGTGATATTTGCCGAGACCCCCCCTCTCTCCAACGTAAGATTAAATGAGATTTGACTCGACCCCCTCCCCCCCTTAAACACCTCCAACACCAGTTGAATGCAAAGGTACGCAAAACTAGTTACAGATTTGACAAATCATTATAAATGTCACACTACAGAAATGAGAAATATCTTGAGAAATACCGCGTAATATGGGAAAAAAACGCGTTATACTGGGGGGGGTTGTCGCGTTATAGGGGGGATTACTGTTCACGCGTTCTCTTCAAACTTAGTACTTGTTCACATACGAAACGCACGTGCGGGCTCGCCACTTCTCCGCGCCCGCACCCGCCGCCGCGCCAGCGCTTTCCAACGTGAACAAGCACTAAGCATGTCCTTAGAACTTATGTACCTACAAGTTCTAAACACGCCCACGGACGGCTTAAATTTCCAACACAAAATTAAACAGTTACTTTTCATTATAATCTTTGTAAAGTTGACCTAATAAATTTTACAAGATCGTGCTCAGGCCTCAAGTATACACTATATTTAATAAAGGAAGGTCGTGGTCCCATGGTCCTCCATAAATAGAATAACAATTTCAGAATTCCATCGGCTCTCCGCAAGCCTGCTGCCTCAATGATAGTCCTGCAGCTCCAAGCGAACCCAACTCTCCGGCCCTCTGTGGACAAATTGCTCCAGCATGAGTTCTTCTCATCCGGGATAATGCCAGCGGCTCTGCCAGTTTCTTGTCTGACCACAGCTCCTCGGCTTGACCAGTTGATCGAGGGAGAGCCGATACATAGACGTCCGCTGAATGAAGTCAACAGTAATGGTAAGTTTGAAATTTATCGTCATGATCGTAGAACAATGTGGGATTTGAAAAAAAATCAAAATCCACTTTTTATCATATTTGGATATTGCATTGACTAAATATTCCATGTGTTTTAAATTTCAAATTAATCCGTCGGTAAAGTGACGGATTTGATAGAAACATGCAATTTTTCTAGAAAACTGTGTAATTTCATGTTATTATTTTTATTTTGTTTAAAAACAAACCCTTTTAATTGCTTGTATGCCAATTTTCATAATAATAGAATATGAATTAAAATAGTTATGACAAAAACTAACATGATTGTATTATTTTGAAATGGCTGCCCTGTAAAGTTTACTATTTGTCAGATCCGTTACTATTCTACGACTATGACGGTGTGCAATTTTCTATTCCTAGGTCTTTAACATCAAATCGAATTCCTCCCCATCTCCCCGAAGTGCGCCCGCGCACTTACTTGTCTTTGACGTAATTTTTTTTAATATTTGTCCCTATGACAATGCGTAAGACATTTATTTAATTTAAACGGAAATATAGCTTGCCATCCTTTTTCTAATTGAAAAAATTAAAGTTTTCAACCAAAAAAAAATTGGAATACTCGACAAAAATGTTTCGCTATTTCCTATAACAGGATTTCAAATACTCGGCATTTTATAAATCAATTAGATAAAAGGACATTCTGATACAAAAATATTTTTTTAAAGGGTTTATCATATACATGTAAATTTTACAGACATGATGGCGGTAGATTCGCCAGTGAAGCCCCAACCACCAGAAGAGCTCCGAGCAGTGGAATCCACCGGACACAGGCAGAACCTTATGGCGCTTCGGGACCAAATTGCTTCGTTGCTCACTGGCAAGGTAATTGCCATTCTATTAAATAGAATTCATTCATCATTTGTACTTTTTATTTACTTACACTGAATTATATATATTCGGAGCGTTCAAGTATTACGTAACCAATTTGAGGGGGGTCCTTTCGTAAAACATTACGATGCGGGGCGGGGATTGAATTACGCGTTATTGTTAATATTATTTTCGACTTTTCAGTACTTTACACCACGTAATGGTAACTTTTAGGTATAAATAGTCACTTTGGTGGTCACGAAACGTTTTACTAATGGGTACAGAAAAACGTTACGGCGCGCTACTTGGGGGTTAATAATCTCCAAAAATTTCGTGACGTAATACTTGAACGCTCTCCCTAATACGAATTTAAAAAGTTAAAAAATATATTTGGTACTAAAAAGTCTTTCTTCCCTATATGAAAAAAAGGGTGCGTGTACTTATGTACGCGCGTAAGAAGTTATACTTCTTTGGCATTATTAAAAATAGTTTTTGATTGCATGCAAATAATTAATTACAATTAAATAATCAAAGACTGGAAAAGGAGTCATTAAAGTCAATAAAGTTCAGTTTACATTTGAAAAATTAATTAAATAAATATTTATTATTATTCTCTTACATTAAACAAATAAAACACTATTTATCTTTAAAACATTTTTATTTCATTATACTATTTATTTTTAAGTGACTCTAATGTCTTCATCAGAATTTCGGTTTGTAATTTTAAATTAATCATTACTTGGTTGTGCATCTACGAGGCTTCTCCAAAACTACTTGCTTTCTGCAACAAATAAGAGAATATTAATTTAAGCTCTGTCCATGCAAAACTTAAAATTTTTTATAATTCATATTATAAATTTTTAACACATTTATATTAATATAATTATATAAATGTGTTAATAATATAATTTGTAGCACATGCTACAGACCTGGATAGCAACTTTCTTTTATTCTATTTAGAGATAGAGATAATTTAAATATAATACCGGTGTCTTCCTTGTAGGTTTCTTTGGAGTTGTTTGGGGATTCTTGTTGTTCAGTTCGACATGATTTTCTTTAACCTTTCTTTAATCCTACAAAATAATGAAATTGTTAAGTTATGTTGTCACTGTTGTGCACACCTTTGTTTGGCTTTTTTAGTATTCAAGTTATGTCAAAACTGATTTATTACCTTGTCATTGTTGGCTTTATTTGCTTTTGGGATATCAATTGTTTCCAAAATGATTTTATTTGTAATAACCTGAAATATATAAATAACATCTATTAATTTAAGTATCATGGTGAGTGGTTCGCACTCAGGTATTAAGGTGTATTATACCCACTGTCCATTATAAGTGGGAATGGGCTCACTTCTGGCAGGACAGAGTTTCGGTACTACAAGTGCAACATGGATGTTTTGAGGTATTACAATATCTCTAACTACCCTGTAGGGGAATAAAGTAATGTTGTAAGCATATGCCTATGCTTGAAAGGTTGAACCTTGAACATCACCATACATCATATTTATAATTAACATTCCTACCTCGACACCATCACAATCAAATTCATTGAAATCTACTTCAAACCATTGTGTCTCGAGAAGGTGATGGTGGCTTTGTTCCACCTCCAGTTTTTGATGTTTCACGGCGATAAGATGACAACTCTTTTTTGTATTCAATTTAGTGCACTTCCACTGATTCATCAATTGTTTTTTGTCTCTTGTCCTTATATTTGCTAGATTAAATCTGATGTTTTGATTAAATAATGTGGTCATTTTTTTGAGATGCAGGTACTTATTAAAATGTTTACTTCTCTGTTATATCGCTCCAAGCCTTCATTTTCTCCTTATTAGTATTCGTGCTTATTAAATCTTTGTTCTCAGTTATTGATATATAGGGTCGTAGAATATTTCTAAAAAGTTGCTGTAACAAACGCAATAAACAAAAGCAATGAATAATGGTTCATGTTTCAGTTTTAATCAACAATAATACTCGATAATACATACGGATAGTTAACCTCAATTGTATTGAAGCACTCAGGAAGGTTAGCACAGTTTTTTCACAAATATTTTATATTATTTCACAAATATTTTGTATAATGAAAATAACTAGGTATATAATTATTAATTTTAAAATTTAAACAATAATTAAAACTCCTATATTTGTTTAAAAGGTAAATGTCATTGTCAGATGTCAATTGTCATGGTCATTCAAAATTCTTGTTAAGCTGCTAAGCTAGAATATGCGTGAAGTTAGCTTCACGCATATTCTATTTCTTTTTACTTGTAGTTTGTCTTATTCCCATCTCGCTCGCGCACGCTATATCACACTGCCAATTTTGTGTCATAGGTGCGCGCGCAATCGTAAAATTTCACTCTCATCAATTTTTCATAACGCGCCTAAAGAAGTACAACTTCAAAAAATACATTTATAATATCTAAATTTAATTTTGTTTGCTATTGCGAGTAAAATACATACATAAAAAAAACTATGGCATTACAACCTTTTAGGTTTGGACCTCAGATTTATGTATCTCTTTCGTGATCATTACTTTTAATAGGCATGTAGGTGACCGGTCTTCTGTGCCTGACACACGCCTTCGACTTTTTGAGTCTAAATCATGCCGGCTTTATCACGATGCTTACGTTTACCATACGATCGAGTGTTAAATACGCACTTAAAGTCTAAGGGGCCGTTCATTTCGTTTTCAAGCATAGACAATGCGTAAAAAAGTAAATAATTACTGTTGACGTAATCACCAAATAAGAAAATCAAAATCCCCCCTTCGCCCTATAGTGCTTACGTAATACTTAAACTGCCCCTAATACACAGCCAGGGTTCGAACCTACGACCTCAGGGATGAGTGTTGCTACATATACATCATAGTAATAATGTAATAATTGCCCACAATTTTAAATAGAATTGCCTTTATGGTCTCTTGCCTATTAGGAAAAAAAATTATTTTTGGATGAATTTGTTAAATTTGGATTCTACTGATTTACTTTTAGTACAATTTATCTTTTTTTGCTTTTCCTACAGCTGACTTAAATTGTATATCACAAAATAGAATGTTGAATTTGTAATTATACTTTTTTTGCAATTGGCTTTTGGGCCACCCACAAATAAAATTATGAAAGAAACCGAAACAACTAAAGATTGTCGTGAATAGAGGCCAAAATGATTTGGTGACTGGAAACATCCAATATATAAAAATAATTTCTTACGTGATCAATTAAAATTTTCCACGCCCCATTACGGGTCTAACTTAATAATATAATGCTCTTTCAGCTGAAATGTCGTCCCGAGTGCCTGACTGACGAGTTGAGTGACCCTGCAGCTCAGCCATTGGTGTGGGTCGGGAAGTGGGTTGACTATAGTGACAAATATGGCTTCGGATACCAATTGTGTGATGAAAGTGTTGGAGTCATGTTCAATGATACAACCAAGCTTATTATGCTTGCTAATGGAGTGTGAGTATATTTTATCTGGTTCGGATTTAAATATATCTTTTTTTAACGAATTTTTACGGTTACAAATTTATCAATCGCGTTAATTGGTTACCATACATGTTTAACATAGCTACTTAATTTAAACTTAAAAATTATCCATTAAGTAGATTATGAATAAAGAATTCATATCATGCTGCCGTCACAAGCCCTGTTCGTCCCTGAAATATCAACAATATTTATAAAAAAGGCGTGTTGGTACATTGAAAATTTTCAAAGCATAGGTGTTTTTTGTAAAAATATATACAGTCAAACCTGGGTAAGTGAGAACTGGATAAGTGAGAGTAATAGCCAGGACCCGTTATTTTAAGCTCCCAAAACCTTTATTAGCGAGAAACAGAAACCTCTGTAAGAGAGAGTCGTTTCTCCCTCATGGACCTCCGTAAGTGAGACTGCTACTTATCTATACCTCTATAAGTGACAGTCGAGCTTTAATTTATTTATATTATTTAGGAGGAACTATAGCTACAATAAACATACACACATACAGTAACAAATTACAAATTTGACATTTTCATTTATTCAGGATTTTTTAAAGTGTAAATAAGTTCTACATAAAATAAAATATATATGTACATAATAATGTTGTGCACATTATGCACATAATTTTATCATATAACATATTTACTACATTAGTACTTGCTGTGACTTGTTATTGCTGCGTACCCCTATAAGAGAGAAACGCTACCCATGTACCGGCATTAGCGAGAAACCTCTATTAGCGAGAATGAGATTGTGCTCCCTTGAACTCTCGCTTATCCAGGTTTGACTGTATATCAATTTTTTCATAAATATTTTGAGAATTGAGGATACCATACTAGGTTGTCTCTTCTAATGAATCAATTTAATATGTTGTATGTTAGAAACAAGGAAAAGAAATTCACTAAGTTAAATTAAAAAACGTTTTTTTTAAAATAGCTAAATAACATTAAAATAAACAATAAAAATTGTTTCCTTTTGTAAATTTTCATCTCTGACTATATTTTCAGTGTAACTGTTTGTTATTATATATCATTTATGTTAGCTGTAGGATTACGAAATAATTAAACAACTACTAATTTGATACTACAAAAGGCCATATTTTCATTTATATAAAATAATTCCAGTACCGTCCACTACATTGACCGACAAGGCAAAGAGCAGTATATGACAATGCACAAATACCCATCGGAGCTGGAGAAGAAGATGAAACTCTTGACCTATTTCAGAAGATACATGACTGAACATCTTATGAAAGCAGGTAAATATTGTTTTCATGCATAAATTATAGCTCACACTCAACCAAAGCTGAACGGTTTTTATATTCTGAAAATAAATACCTGTTACTCAGATAATGTAGCATCTTTCTAATATTTTTTTAATGTGTGATGTAGTTACATATAGTATAATAAAAAAATATATTTTTAGCTTTTATACAAATTAAAAGTTGTATGAGGCTTATGTCTTGTCTTTTATACTATTCCTTCCTTCATAATATGGTATTAACATCATCCAGACAAAAATAAAGGTGATTCTGGAATACATAGATTTTTCACCTGCTTTGAATTTATTTTTTATTAAATCTTTAAAGCCACACAAAAATACATTGATACCAATCGGTATCAATGTATTGTATGCAATGCTACATTTTCAATTTTCTCGGAAACTAAATTGCATTCAGATAATCTATCTATTTTTCCCAACCTAGTTTCATCAAAATCAGTTTAGTACTCGGTGAAGACATGGGTATCGGGTATCCATCAAACTCGGGAGTGGGCATATATATAAGTTACATAGATAATTAATAAGATTCAGTTGATAGTAGTCGGTTTGATTTTAAATACACAAACATACTTGTGTTACAGGTGCATCGGTGTCAGTGCGGGAAAGTGACGGTCTGTCTCGATTGCCTCACCTCCACCAATGGTTTAGAACCACTTTGGCCGTTATCATGTACCTGACCAATGGCACACTACAGGTAAATTATTTTGATTATGTTTCCTTCATTTAAATAAAAATACCAAAATAAAAGAACCAAATGTAGTCAAAGCCATTACTTTTAAGTAAATTTCTAGTAAATTAAATACTTTCGCCAAGATTTTATTTTTAATTTAAACAGTTTGAACTCCTTGGATTTAATTTGTCACTTTCATAGAGAAAAGAGGTTAATTTGTGTAGCGACACCTACAATTACTATGATGATGTTTTACCCTAAAACACGCAAGCAGAGTAATTCCGACCTTAGCCTCCTGGCTTAAGGTCAGACTGAAGGTTTGATGTTGTTGGTTGTTAAACAATGTATCATAAATACTAATTGTGATAGACATTTAACAATACTTCAATATTTTTTACAGATAAACTTCCAAGACCACACAAAGATCATTCTGTGTCCGCTTATGCAAGCGGTGACATACATAGATGTAGAGAAAAACTTCAGAACATTCAGATTTGCAACGATCGAGGAACACGGCTGCGACAAGAAACTCTACACAAATCTCAAATATGCTTTAGAAAAAATGAACAGTATTTTAACGAACAAGTTATGTTAAATTAGATTTTGAAATATATTTTTAGATATTTTTAATGTTACCCGGTTAATTTTTTATTGGGTTCCAATAGACGATCGAATTAGCTTCGTAAGTAAAGAGGGCGAGTCTGTTATAAAAATGTACTGAATAAATTTTGGATATCTTTCAGTGCTAAATTTATTTTACAGGAAATTTACTGAAAAACTTGATATAATTAATATGCTCGACGCTAATATTCAAATACTGCTAAGTTCGGCAATTTCGCATCATTCAACATTTAGTAGATAGCATTATAGCCGGAGGTAATTTTTTAATATACCCGAAGTGAAAGTGTGTGGTGATAGCAAATTTACTCAAGCAATTTTTCTTTTAAAACAAATACCAATAAAACTATATTATATCTCAGCAAGTGCCTTAGATTATAATATGTACTTGTAAAAGTACAAAAAACCCTAAATTTGGTTTATAATAATAAAAGTTTGGGTTGCAAGCACCAATTAAATTTAAATCTAATTTTCAATATTAACTTTTTATTTGTATTAAGTTAGTTGTGTAAAAAAACCTGTATATAACTAACGCAAAATTTACCTTATAATGACTGAGAAATAATCAAATTATTTGGATCTATATCGTAAAGAATAGCAGACTTGGTCCCTAAATGCCAACTTATTTCATATTAGCGATCAATTTTACTAAGAATTTTTAGAACATTGTTCCACATTCCACTGGTTGGTTTTTTTAATATTACAAGGTTACCTGAAATTTGTAAAGTTGACTTAAAGTAAGATTATGATATTGGATATGACATAATACGCGAGTAATACTTAGGGCTAAGTCTCAACTTAGAATGCATACTCCTTCCGGCCTAAGTATTTATTAAGAGCATGCTAAGCAAGATTTCATCAAATTCTAATGTTTCTATTCACATCATTCACTAGTAAGCCGAGTCTAAGTTTTTACTGAAAGTCGTTCTTAGCGCTAAGTCTTTAATTTTAATCTTACCATTAGCATGCTTTATAAATTTCTTATAACCATCTCTTTATAATTCAGAAACAGTTTTATCATAAAGAGATTATGATTGGTCATCACATTAGAGGGATGTATGAAGTTAAGATTTCTTAATTATTTTAAAATTTTCACTCTTACATTAATATTTTTATCCAAAAAGCATCATGACTGAAACACTGGTGCGATATAATGATCCTTTGTATTGTTTTTAGTTTTATAAACTCTTATTTTTTAAGTTTGTGTGCTTCAATGCAATGAATTGGTACAATCTGGGAGGAAAGGAATAATTCTTATGTTCACAATTTAGACAGTCAAAAGTTCCTGTCTTATGCTAATACTACAAATAATTGTAGGTTTTTGCCATTGACCAAATTAAAAAAGTACATTTATTTATTTTTAATTAATAATAATTGGTTGCATTTTGTGTACTTTATAGTATCGGTCACAAGTTGGTATTTTGATGCCAGGGTTAGTAAATGATTGAGTGGTTAAGGAGTTGTACATTAGAACTTGCTTATAATTCTGATGAAAAATTCACAGAAATATCAGTTTAGACTTCTTAGCTATTTTTTTCTAGATTTGAACATTAGAATTAGCATTGTTGATAGGAAGATGTAAGTTTGATAACTTTTCGATGTTGAAGCACTGCATTTTTAGCAACATTTCTCGGAGGGTAATTACCTCATGTAGTTATAATACTTGACAATAAAGGTTTTAGTAAAATTCGTGTATTTATTTGTATCACAATTTATTCTCACAAAGTTGTGCATCATTCGGCAGCATCTTTTGCTTATAAGATTTAATAAAAACATTTGTGTTTAGTCCTATTGAACCCAAATTGTTTGCATCTTAAAAAATAATAAATAAGTTTTTTCAGAGGTGTAGACAGTGATGATTAATTCAATCTTTGGTAACCTTGAAAAATTTATATAAATTGTAATCTGATGAACATAAAATTTCAATTATTGTTCTATAATTCAGTATGTATTGCTGCTTGGTGTGGTAATAGATCACTGGGATGTACAAATAATCCTTCCATTGCTTGCCAGTCAGTGTATGCCCCATATTGAGATGTAACACCAACTATTTCTCCTTGACCACTGATCGGGCGGCCAAATGTTCTGCCTGACCCAGCCAGATACCTAAAAGTTAAATAGTTGTAAGATTCTAAAGCCTAGACATATCCACAAATTAAATTAAATTTAGCTTTAACTAATATTTACATACTTGCCACAAAACTTACTAAACTAGAAATAATAAATTTGTTGCAATCATTTGCTACTAGTCTAACATTTATTGAGAATTTTACTTACGCTGCTGTGTCAATATGTTTTAATTTAACTGGAGTATCTCTTCTCCAGTAGTCATTGTTGCACACAACAGTCCAGTTGTCACCACTGTCACCCTCTCCACCATCATCACCATATGCTGACACTTCCTGATTTCCTGATAGTGGCGATGAGAAGTAATGTGAATGTAGATTCTTCTTTGTTGCTACATGCTGAAGCCGGATGTTGGTATTACATTTAATTGGAGACCTAGATCACAAAAAATATTTTTATCAACAATTTAAAGTTAATATAAAGAACAATGTTGACCTAGTGGCTTTAACACTGTGATTCTCATCTTTAGGTCATAAGTTCCAGGCCCACCTATGTGCTTTCCGTCTATATGCACATTTAATCTCACAAGGTAAGGAAAACATTGTGAGGAAACTAGCAAGCTTTAGTCCGAAAAAATCCAAAGTCGGAAAAAGCAAATGAACATGCAACAGGTATAGAATCTTATGCCGAGATCAAGGGTTGTAGTCACTGGTTTTGAAAAATATATGAAGCGCTTTGATGTCCTGTCTGCCACATAGTGTATGTCACTAGATAAAAAAAATATCAATGTAGATAAAGTAGAGTCAAATATATGATGTACAAGTTCAAGAAAATCAAATAATAAAAAAAAGAAAAGCATGAAATAGTTGAATACACTTACCCTCTTTTACAAGTTTCACCCATAGCTGGTCGCACTAGCCAATGACTGTTATGATCATCACTTACATCCACAGCTGTAATCGACTGCTGGCCAGAACCGGAGCCGTATTTGACATCGTGCGAGTGAAGACGAAGACGCAAATCCGTGTTCATTATCTTTAACATTGTGCCGCATGTTACAAATTCAGCCCGTGACGCTAAAATATATAAGAGAAAATTATTTTTCTATTCGATTTCCAGGGTTTGGTAACATATATTCATTCAAATTCCGCCCCTAACATTGGGCCACGTAATTATCAACCATGCACAGTTGTAAACAACACCGCGCTTCAGAATAATTCCATTTAAAATAAATTCCTGAGTAACTCACCTTTGGATATTTTGGAAATGCATATTATAAATAAAAATACAATTGGAAAAACGTGAAATAATTTTACAAACACCATTTTTTAGCTTAAAAAAATATTTATCAATTAAATTTCGGCACTAGTCGACTGTCGACCCTTCGCTGTTTTTAAGTATTGACAACTGTCAACTGTGAACTGACAAAATTATAATTTGATTTAATACCTACTGTCATTGTCAAGTAAGCAAAATCATTTTACATCATCAAGTTACACTTCACATTTCAAAATAGAAAAAGTTTCAATTTATAATATAATATGGTTTGAATTTCAAATTTTGCAAGTGTTTTGCAATAATTCTTCTTTCACTTTCTAGTTTCTTGCTAACGCTTAACAGTCTATAAGATTGCATTGAAGTAAAGATTAGAGGACATTCTGTTTCTGTATTTCTATACATAATAATTTGAAAAACAGAACTTTATCATTATATCACTAAGTGTGTACTAGTCATGGATAACATCAATAAACCTCCTGAATCAAATGGCAGAGGTAGTGTAGCAAAGCATATTTTAAGTTTTAATATAATACATAGTTTTATTTTCGACTAATAAATTGAAATTTTAGTGTCTTTCGATCCTGGTTGGAACGACCCACCAACTCTCACATACAACGCGCAACAGCCGACACCAAATAAACCCCGATTAAACAAAAGAGTTGCTTTTCCACTATCAAATAATGGCGATAATTTGCCCCCAGCTCCTATGAAATTACCTCCAATGCTATCAGCATTACCTCCTACTCCAATATTGCTACCTCCTGTACAAAAAACTATATATGGAAATACAGAAGAAAATATGCAGGTTGATAGTGAAAAAACCTTAAATAATGTAAAAGAAACACTGTTAGATATTTTAAATAACAGTACTGAATTGGGAACTAAAGTAGAGAGTATAAGAAAGAAAATATGTGCCATGGAAGATATGTGGACAAATGGAAAAATAAATGCACAGGTTCAGTTAAAAATGCAGGAACTAACACAAGGTAACAAATTTAAACAATTGTTTTTTAATAATTTATTACAGCAATAATTATTATCACTGTTTGTTATTAAGATGATTTTAGTTAAATTCAGCAGGCAATTTCAACCCTTTGGTACATATTATAAAAACATTCAAAATAACACTTTTTAGGAAGGATTTGAGGAACTTTAAAATCATTAACTTTAATAATACATTAAATTAAATAACATGATGTGTTACCTATATGATCAAATGATTTTTGACTTTTGATAAATAGTACAGGAAACTTAAGTCAATAAGTGATCTACCAACATACTTAAAACTGAACGGGATCATTTGAATAGACTGTGTAATAAACTAACAAATTATTTTAAAAATATACATGCTCAAGCTGACATTATTCCATCAATGTATAAAATACTTGATGTAGATAAAGACATGCTAAGGTCTCTAATGTAAGTCCATAGTCTTGCAGATTGGTTAGTGTGAAATAATTTCCTGTTCTTTCAGCCCTAAAGGATGACAACCCTTCCAAGGCTGATGAGATCCACAAAGCCTTGATGGTAGACCATGTCAGTATAGTTGGTACTTGGATGCCGGGTGTGAAACAACTTATCTATCACTGCATAGCCCGAACGGAATTATTAGCAATAGATAAAGAATAACTATTATAAGCATAAATGATGTAATATTTATTTTTATGTATAATCATATTCATTCAAAACATAATAGTGTATGTATCATTGTGCATAAAATAAAATAAATTCTTAAAAACTGCTATGTAAATAATAAAGATCTATAGCAAACTGTATTTTGTGTCTGTCAAGCTTCCATTTTCCATCTGTAATTTTCGATTGAGGGTCATTAAAAAAACCTCTGTGTACTGTCTAGGATCTATCCTAGAAGTTGAAATATCTTTAAAAATTTAGGTCTTGTATATGTTGCGATCACCTAGTTAAGGAGTGTGGGGCTGTTCAAGTATTACGTAAGCACTCTAGGGGTGCGGGGTATTTGATTTTCTTATTTAATATTTGGTGATTAACGTTAACAGTAATTATTTGACTCTTTACACATATTACACACATTGTCTATGCTTGAATACGAAATGCATTTTCGAGGATTCCTACAAAAAATGAATACGTTTAGGTACTATTATTTTTGAGAGCTTTGCTTACTTTTGCTGACAAGAGGAAGGGGGGGGAATAATTGCAGTTAATCTGCTTGCGTAATACTTGAACGTCCCTTATGTAGGAAATTCAACATAATCAGTTGCTATTATTTTATTTCGCGCGACAAGATTCGGCGCTACCAATTGTACACTACATACTGTCGCAATACAAAATATGTGGTATACATAAACCCGTACAAATCCTTAACAATTTTATGAAAACGGTTACCGATACTACTTATTATGTAAGTGACCAACCTGCAATCAAATCCAGGACATCTTGATCAGGAAAGAGTTAATTGGTTGTAATTTTACACTGTAATGTGAATTGAACAAGGAATCCGGTCAGAATTAACTTCCTATTTATTATAATACATTTCATTTCAGTAATCATGAATAACAAAAAAAGGGTGCGTGTACTTATGTACGCGCGTAAGAAGTTATACTTCTTTGGCATTATTTAAAATAGTTTTTGATTGCATGCAAATAATTAATTACAATTAAATAACCAAAGACTGGAAAAGGAGTCATTATAGTCAATAAAGTTCAGTTTACATTTGAAAAATTAAATAAATAAATATTTATTATTATTCTCTTACATTAAGTGTAACATAAATTCTATTATTATTCGAATGTTGTTTTTAAATTGAGTCCAATGCCGTAGCATCTTCCGTGGGCAACGTCATTCTGTTAATTTTGTGTCACGGTGCGCGCGCATCGTAATATTTCACTCTCATAAATTTTTCATAACGCGCCTAAAGAAGTATAACTTCAAAAATAACATAACCTAATGTAAAGTTATTCTCACAATTCCAATAAAATGTGCCAATTTATTTACCTATGTTTGTATATATGAAATAAAGTTACCTAAGAGATATGATTTTATTTTTTTTATTCATCTTTTTGTATCCCATAAACTATAGAAAACAAACTAGTAAAATTCCCATTATGTGACAGTTATCTGACTCTTGCAGAAAAAACACTAAACACAAACCTTTTGAATATTGAAATAAATCAAAAGTACCGCATAACGTTTGCGCTATTCAAAACGCCGCAATTGGCAACCTCGCCCAGACATCTGTACGTAGGCCGTAGGGGTTAAAGGGGTGTTTCGAGGCGGCTTCCTAAACAATCCCGATGATAAAGCTAACATTTCTTATTTTAATACAGCTAATTCCCAACCTTTAAATTTATATTCACCACGAGAATTGCTAATTAAGTTTTGACAGATCATCAACGGAGCATGATTTAATAAAGAAATAATAATTGCTTTTCCATGGCAATGTTTTATTTATTTGGAATTATGATGTGGCGATTTCGTTAAAAAATATCCCGGTCACAAAATTGAGTGAAATTAAAATAAATCACCAAACTATTTTAAGGACACATTACAAGTTTGGTTCGATTACCGAAAAGTAAGAATAAAACTCGCGTTTATCGTTAAAAATTTATTATATATTTACAGTAAATATACCACAATCACTACATCTATATGCCGCGTTTAATAGGTTTAGGGGCCACTGTGACCCTGACGGGGCGACAGAGCTCCACGAGCTGTGCCTCCCGGCCTCCCCCCTCTTCCACTGCCAAACAAACAGATATATCAACCCCGCACGGCTCTGTCCATACTCCATGAGATATTAGGACCTTTGTTAGAAGGCGCACATTTTCTGTTCCATCGTCATCTAAAAACGACAACAAAAAAATCGAAAACCATATTTAATATCATTTTGTTAATGATAATCCGTTAACAAAACTTTAAAGATTTGGCTATCTGTATAAAACATGGCCTAAAGCGGGCCATAGACGGACCGCATGTTGCAGTCAAGACCGACTGCAATATGCGGTTTGCTCAGGAACTGCTCGAGCGGTCCGTGTATTGCGAATATGAATTTAGTATGGAAACTGCAGATCGCCGCGCGGCGACCGCATATTGCAGTCGGTCTTGACTGCAACATGCGGTCCGTCTATGGCCCGCTTAACAGTTACGAGAATTATCATCTGGAGGCACGGCAATTCCAGCAAATTGGCCGCACGGCCGTACCATCCTCTTCTCAAAGCAGTTCAGGACATTTTCGACCCCATATAACTTCGTTATGGATAAAATTAGAAGCCTGAATTCAGTTAGCAGGAATTGTATAAACACGGTATATTTCAATTTTCATTCAATTCAAGACAAAAATCATAGAATCTTTAGTGTATAAATTAAGGAAAAACTAAAAATATTTTTCGGTCCAGTTTTCCAGATACAATCGGCGTATCTCACCAATAACTCCATATAATGTTCGAGCAATAATAATCATTTTTTCCATAATCAATACTGCACGCAAAGATAAATAGTTAAGAGAAACCGACACTCACTGGTATTTTGATGATCGAGCGGCCTCAAATGATCTCTGGGCGGCAGAAGTGCGTGCACGCGCCTGTCCGGATACGCCACGCGCACGCGCAGCGCTCCGGGCTCGCGTACGCGCAACACCTCCGCCTCGAACGAGACCCCCGTAATCAGACCCGCACAGAAACGTAGCACTGTGTCGTTGTCACTGGCGGGTTCTATTATCGTGGCTGTGCACATTCTAATCTGTGTATAATATATTTTATATAATACTAGCAGACCGGCCAAGCGTTGCTGTGGCTAAGGTTTTTGTTATGTCACATAGTGGTAAACTATTCAAAGGAAACGGTAGGAGAACACCAGTCATGGAGACCACCATGCTTTTTTGGTGGTTATGCCATTAAATTGCAGCTTATGTGAAACGTTGGTACTTTCAACACAGCGCCACCTGTTACAATTGTGACTATCAAATAATAAACGAATATTTTGCAATAAAATAATATTGCGGGTATAAATTGAAATGTAAGCTATCCTATCTTTTGAGTTAGATCTAACCGCACGGTGTGCAAATTTGATTGACGTCGGTTCGGTAGTTTAGGAGTCCATAGCGGACAAACAACGTGACACGTAATTTATATATATGGCAAGGCAAACATCGTGAGAAAACCGGCTTTAGACCCAAAAAATCAACGGCATTAGAGGCACGGGAAGCTGATCACCTACTTGCCTATTAGATTGACAAATGATCATAATACAGAACCAGAAATCTGAGGTCCAGACCTAAAAAGGCTGTAGGGCCACTGATTTATTTATTTTATATATTATATTTTTTGAAATAGTGCTGTCTCTGTCGTACTTTCGAGTCACAGCATTCTATGTATAATAAACAATTGATGCTATGGTGAAAGTGAGGAAACCAGCATGTTCTACTAAAAATTAACATGCATTCGACACGGAAGGCTAATCAGTTACTTGTATAAAAACAAAAATATATAAACACACGAAATGTCAGGGAAACATATTTCTTTTTCCCAATTTGCTATATTTTTTATTTCCAATTTGAATCTGCTAAAGCTGGCCTACCCTTAATTTTATGCTCATGTCAAGTCAAGCTCACGTCTTAAAAGATTAATGCCAATTGTTACCCAGCTTCAACAACCGCCACCGAACGTAACTCGCGTATGTATTAATTTGTACAATCACAACACAACATACTTAAATATTTATTAGTATAAACGTACAATGGCTCGATTTGAACCAGCGCCGTACGCTCGAAATGGAACTCGAAGTGGAGCCATAATTATTCCGTTAATTGCTCGAACGTTAGAGGCCTAACAAAATTACAAGTTTTTTTTTAAAGACAATTCACACCAATTGACCTAGTCCCACACTAAGCTGGTGAAGCTTGTGTTATGGGTACTAGGCAACGGATATACATACATATTATAGATAGATAGACATATAAATACATATTTAAACACCCAAGACCTACTAAGCACAACACCAAATACTCATCACATCGATGGTCGTCTCAGCCGGGGATCGAACCCGGGACCCATGGATTCGCAGTCAGGGGTACTAAGCACTACACCAATGAGTCGTCCAAAGATGAAGCAAGCTTATAGCTAACGTTGGTAAAAGGGACTGGCCGACCCTCCCGCTACCTGGTCACCCACCGACCATTTCCTGGCCCTGTGGCTGCCAGCTTCGTTTACCAGCTTTCTACACTATATTGTTCGTTGTCCGTAGTAATTATTTTTGCTTGCTTAGTAAAGAAGTACTTAGTAAGTTTCTTTTGATGAAATAAAGATTTAATTTCATATTATAAGAAATAAGACAATATACTTTATATCGTAAGTAAAAAAAAAATAATAGAATCACGTAAACTTTCGATTAAACCGTTAAACCGTTAAAAAAGGCGACACATTTTTGATAAAAATTAATTTAAATTCTTCAATAGCGCGGCCACTTTATTTGAATCTTTCGTTTAGAGTATCCAAAGCTAATAAGGTGGTTTGGTAGGTTTTTAAAGATTTTTTTTTTACGCCACCCATAGACACACATTGCCAGAGGGTTCGCAAGTGCGTTGCCGGCCTTTTATGAATTGGTGCGCTCTTTTCTTGAACAACCCTAAGTCGAATTGAATAAATTATTGATTATAGTTATTTCGCTTCATAAAAAAAAAAGTAAAAACTATAATAATAATAATAATAATAATAATATAGCCTTTAAATTCCGAAACTCTGTCATTTTATATATCTGAACTCTAATATATTTTCACTCCAGTATATCTCGGAGTTCGGTTTGCCTCTTGGCAAAGGCCTCCTCTAACCCTTTCCACTGTTCTCTATCTTTTGCGACTCTTCTCCAGTTGTAGCCTGCTGTTAGTTTCAGTTCGTCCTCCCATCTCTTGCGTGGTCGACCTCTTCTTCGTTTTCCGTCTCTAGGGTACCATTCCGTCACAATTTTGCTCCATTTTTCATGAGGGCTCCGTAGCATATGACCCGTCCATCTCCATTTCATTTGGTCGATCTTAGTGAGAATGTCTGTCACACCTGTTCTAGCTCTTATGTCTGAGTTTATTTGTTTATCTAATTTTCTTATGCTCAGCATGCTTCTTTCCATGGCTCTTTGGCAGTGTGCTAACATATCCCTGTGCTGGTTAGATAGTGCCCAAGTTTCGCAGCCATAGGTAAGGCAGGGTAGGATACATGTGTTAAAGACTTTTCTCTTTATTTTTTTTTGCTGAAATCTGTTGTTTTCATGATCTCCCTCAGTGACCAATATCTTTTCCATCCATTTGCTATTCTTCTTTTGATCTCTTTGGTGGTTATATCAGTTAGAGAGATAATTTGCCCCAGATAAATGTACTCCTCAACATATTCTAGAGGTTGATTATTAAGTTTTATTTCGTATGGGACTGAATTTGATAGTAGCTTTGTTTTGCTTGTGTTCATTTTCAGGCCTACTTTCTCACTTTCTTTGTTTAAGTCTTGTATCATTTCTCCAAGTTTATGAGGGTTCTCTTCGAACAATACAATGTCGTCTGCAAATCGAAGATGATGTAGTTTTCTCCCATCTATATTTAGTCCAAATTCATTCCATTCTAGTTTTCGGACTAAAAACTATTAATTCCAACTTATATTAACTAACGATTTTTTTTTTGAAGGTCATTAAAAAAAAACTTCAAAATCTTTGGTTATTGAATAACGTTGGGCGTTTGTTCAAAACATAACAATTATGCTTACAGAAACCAATAAATACCTTTAGATTAGGCGTGGGAATTTGCGGTAGCGGAGCGGCGAGTAGGAGCGGATGAAGCGCACGGGCCAACGACCCCGGCTTCGGCTCACCGCACGACAGCTGTTGGAACACTGCAATCGTGAATGGATCTGGTTCCATGCCTGGAAAAATATTCAGCAAAGTAGCTCTTTCATCCCTTTCTGCCATATTGAATTTATGCTGTGACGAAAAGAGACAGATTGGTACTTTTGATATGATTGATTTTTCTTTGTAATCAAAAATTAATCATTTAAATCACATATCTACGACAACATAATATGTTCTGTAAAACAACTTTCACAGTTCTCTAGAAGTCTCTAGAATTTTCTAATAGTTTCTTATTTTACTTTAACAATAAGTTTTTTCAAATCTATCTTCTTTTTTACGTGAATATTGTATTTAATAATGCATTTTAATTAAATACAGATAAAACTCACCCGCAGAAACAAGTAGCCGATCCAAAAGCTCAGCGTGATGCGTCAAAGCAGCCGCCGTTGACAGTGCTACCGCTCCCGCCCCCGCTCCCGTTGTCATAGCCGCGCTTTCAACCGCCGCTATTAGTCGAGCCGCACTCACGCGCAATGCAAGTTGCCATACACAAGCATTTTCTTGTTCTGTCACACCACTGAATTGGTGTTGCAATCTTAAAAATATGGAAAAGTTTATATTAGCACGATTTTAATTAAAAAAACAACTTACAACAAATAATAGGTCAGGTTTCGACTGTAGATCATGAGGTCTCGGGTTCAAATCCTCGAGACCAAGAAATTTCAATAGCAAATAGATTAGTACTAAGTAGAGTGGGCGGTCTTGGTAATATCATATCCGACAAACTCAATACAAATATCTAATATATAAAATTCTCGTGTCGCGGTGTTTGTAGTTAAACTTCTCCGAAACGGCTTGACCGATTCTCATGAAATTTTGTGTGCATATTAGGTATGTCTGAGAATCGGACAACATCTATTTTTCATCCCCCTAAATGTTATGGGTAGTCCACCCCTAAATTATTTTGTTTTAATTTTTAGATATTTTTTTTTTTGTTTTTATTTTTTTATGATACAGCATTAAAAAATACATACAACCCCTAATTTTCACCCCTCTACGATCAACCCCTATTTTTTATTATAAATGATATACATGGCGAAACGACGTTTGCCCGGTAAGCTAGTCTTTATATAATAAAATAAACGATAATATATATCAATTGCGTAATGTTCCCACGAGAATTTAATGCGTGCTCCTTTTTCACCATTCCTACTGCTGATAGAGAACAAATCTTTGTTTTTAATTTATTTTATTATTATTTATTACTTAGGATGTCATGTGGAACATGGTGTAATGGTTCTCCTTACATTGTGTAAAACAAAAAACTTGGCGATTAAAAAGAGTGGCGGAGAGTTTATTGCCAGTTCTTCTCTTCGGTTCTAAGCCCTCGATTTGAGAACTGGCAGTAAATGAAAATTAGAGGCAATTAATGTATATTTCTTTTTTCACGTTCATAAGTGTACATTGTGTTGCCAATATGAATAAATGATTTTTGACTTTTGACTTTTATTACCAACCCCCCTCTCCGAGCGCCTACATAAAAACATCACTATCAGCTGGGCTCAGGCTGGTTACCATGGAATAACACACGAAAAACCCAACAAAAATGTATACATAAAAAAATGAATATATTAGTAGGAAAGAAAGACCCCGAAGTAGGTATGCAAGTATAAAAATTCAAAATCCATAAAAGACTGGCACTTTGCAGGTGAGGAGAGAAAGAGAGGTTACTAACAAATAAATTATTTAATAAACCTAGATTTTGTAAAGAAGAAATATTAGACTTTCATTTTATTGGTGTCACAGATTCAGAAAGATTGTTGATAATCGTCCGACATGTTACATACAGCACACGCCGAACACAGACAGATTGACACATTGACATTGAACGTGACTCAGAAACTGTCAAATCATTGTTTCTATTCGAAATTTGACATATTTGACAGTGCGGATAGTGCGGAATTTGACATATTTGGCAGTTAAGCGGAGACTGAGCTTGAGATACCTTTTGTAATTTTGTAAGACTTAAGAATCTTGTAGAATTGTCAAGTCTGACAGTTATATGTTCATGCTGCAAATCTCAATGATATAGTCATCAGTTTCTGAGATACTGTAAATGTAAGGCCATCAATTTTTTATTACCTGAGACAGTCCGTTGAGAGATTCTGCAGCGCATGCGCAGGTGGACCCGCGGGATTATTTAGCGCTGTGTGTAAAGCTAACACACATCGCGCGAACATTGCCGTGAAGTTAGCCGCGCCTGTCACCAATGGCTCCATTTCTGATAACCTGAAAATTGCCATAACAAAAAACTTATTTAACAAATATACACGCGATGTTATCATTTAATTAAAGGGCAACAATTTAACACATTGTTTTTAATATAAGGCTGCCCAATTGAAAAATGGATTTAGAGAATTGTTTAAAAATAAAAATAATTTATGAAATAGCATAAGTCACTGATAAAAAGCATTTGAACCGTCAAGTTAATAACAAATTCACGTTTATATCCGATATAAAAAACACCCGTTGTGCTACAACCTTTTTAGGTCTGGGCCTCAGATTTCTTTATCTGTTTCGTGATCATTTGACCATCTAATAGGCAAGTAGGTGATGAACTTCCTGTTAGTGACATTCGCCGTCGACTTTTAGGGTCTTAGGCAAGCCCTCGATGTTTTCATTCACCGTTTGAGCGAATGTTAAATGCGCACATAGATAGTCAACTGCTGCACTGGGAATCGAACCTACGACCTCAGGATGAGAGTCACACGCTGAAGCCATGAACCCAACACTGCTGCTGCTGTTTTATTTATAATTATTCTCAATTATTGATTATTTGTTATTTAAAAATGAAAGTAAAAATGCTGAAGTGGTCATACAATAATTGCAATCAATTTTGTCAAAATCTGTGTTCATCTTATTTATTTTAACCAATATTAGACAATTTACTGTTTAAACCCGACGACTTTTATTTATTTAATGTACAAAAGCCACAAAAGGAGTTTGGACACAAGTTAGTTAAGGTTAAACACAGATAAAAAATTGGTCCTTCGATCCGGAATACAGGAAGAGCATCTGCACTATCATAAGTAATCTTTACTGTACACCGTTCGGTCTTATCAAGGCCACTCAATAATTCTAGTTTATGAAAATTATTTATTCTTTCTAAGTATGGCTTTGTTAGTGGGCCTAAATACTATCAGCACTTACTTGTTAAGTTGTTCTTCAGCAGATTGGAGCATCTTAAGCCTCACGTTACTTGACAAAGTCACGTTATCAATGTGCTGTAAGACGTTCTCGAAGAATCTTCGAACTGCACTATCGTCCATTTCTGATTCACTTTTTTGCTTACGAGAAAATTGATTTTCACCTGAAAGTTAAATTTACTACATATTACTTAAGTTAGTTTTAACTAAACGAATAATAACAGATGCCGCATTAAATTATCTATTGTTATGAAGTATCCACTAAAGTATTTCCGAACCAATTCTTGAAAGGCCGGCAACGAACTCGCTAGCCTTTTGGCAATGTGAGTGTCTATGGGCGGCATTATCACTTTACATCAGGTGAGCCTCCTGCCCGTTTGCCTCCTATTACTTAAAAAAAAGAGAGATTTGTCTTTTTTTATGTTTATCGAGAAAACTCAAAACTTTAAACCAATTTCAAAAAAAAACTACCATTCGTATGGTTTAGATCTTGCCCTTAGATTTCTGTATCTGTTTCGTCTTTTTTTTTTCTAATAGGCAAGCAGGTGATCAGCCAGTTTCCTCACGTTTTCCTTCACCGTACGAGCAAGTGTTAAACGCGTATATAGACAGAAAGTCCAGAGCAAATTCGAGGTTCGAATCCAGGACTTCAGGGATTAGAGTCGCACTCTGAACACTAGGCCGAGACTGCTGACATTATTCCTGACATTATATTTATTTTCAAAATTTTGAAACGTCAGCCGAGAGACAGCCGGCCGCTAGTCTTACGTATTTATACTGGCACAGAAATATAGCTCCTATGAGATACAACATAAGAGCCAATTAAAGAAACTCACCAATAGGCAGCAGGGGCACCAGATGTGGCATCGTATCTCTTAAGTATGTGTAATGTTTGACTGTATGTTCCTCGAAAAGGGGCAGCATCGTCGTACAATGTTGAGCCGCATTCAAAACCAAGATAAGTACGCACATATCTATTATTGAGTTAAGTAAATCGAATGTAAATCGGTCGTTTAAATATCTAATATATAAAATTCTCGTGTCACAATGTTCGTTCCCATACTCCTCCGAAACGGCTCTACCGATTCTTATAATTTTTTTATGCATATTCAGTAAGTCTGAGAATCGGCTACTTTCTATCTTTCAAACCCCTAAGTGATAAGGGGTGTCCACAAAATTTTATGTTTTTTTTTTGTTTTTATATTTTTATGATCAACCATCAAAAATACATACAACCCCTAATTTTTACCCATCTACGATCAACCCCTATTTTTTATTATTGTATAATACTAGCTATAAGTAGTTATTTTTATTGAATCAAAAAAATGTTTCCTAGAAATAATATACATGGTAAAACAAACGTTTGCCGGGTCAGCTAGTTTGATTATAAAATATGCTAAAATTAAATATTAAGCTCCATAATTACATCAATGGTAGTAAATGTTCCAAAATATGTTAGGTAAAACATTTTTGGATATAATATAGACCGCAGTATCCAGAACAATAAAATAAAAAAACATGTGCAGTTCACACGTGTTAGAAGTGAAACCTTCAAAAATTTTGGTTTTAAGATAATGAGACGAATCTAATTTTAATTTTAAAGTTTAATATCAATTATTAATTTTGATAAAAACTAAATAATTAAAGTTTGAAAGTCGATGAAACGAAAAAGCGATAGTAAAAAGAGACAGACATAAATTTATAAGATTTAACGTGGGAGAAAATTATTCCTTTATATGTATAGTAATAGATTATTAAAAAAGGATACAGCTGGGATCTTCAACATCCGGTTCCGGCATGTCAAAGAAAGGGTGAACCCCAAGCAGACGCGTGGTCAGTGGAAGCACGAGAGTAGCGTGATTGCTACCCATTTTTTGCACACAACGGAATGTGGAGCGTTTGTCCTGGGACAAAAAATATCTCAAAAATTTATTACAAAAATAGTAGCAACTTTCTTTGTCCCGAATCTATAAATTGTTTTCAATAATAATAATAATAATCTTTAATTTCTTCTCTCACATATACATACAAGGTTATTATGATGAAACTAAGATGAAACATTAGGAAGTGTATGTGAGAGACTGGTCTCTGTAACAGGAGACCTGAGTGACAGATAGCCAGCCTCTCCACCACCGGACCGGAACACGTACAATCAGGTCATTGTCATAAGATACAAAAAAAAACAATAAAACACACTAGCCCGTTTTCGGCTTCAACTTGGCCAGACCAAGTAATTAAAAAAATCTGTGGCACATCAACCTTTTTAGGTCTGGGCCACAGATTTCTGTATCTGTTTCATGATCATTCGTCAATGTAATAGGCAAGTAGGTGATCCAGCCTTTTGGGTCTAAGGTTTCCTCACGATGTTTTTCCTTCACCGTTCGAGCGAATGTTAAATGCGCACATAGAAAGAAAGACCATTGGTGCACAGCCGGAGAACGAACCTACGGCCTCGGATGCGTGTCGCAAGCTGAACCCACTAGGCCGCTGCTGAAGTTTTCAAAAAACTCAAGCATTTTTATTAATAATTTCTTTAGCTAATTCCCATTCAAAAAAATCCATTTTACAATACAACAGATTCGTGAATATATAAATACTATGAAAACTCACTTGAGGATATCTCTTGAGATTCTCCAAAATTTTATCAACGCACATCTCGAGGCAGGTCTTAGACGCCACTGTACACGAGCCGAGCATTCTGTGCAAGCCCTCCCTTACATCCATTGAATAATCCTATAAATATATTAAAACTCCATTGCCATTAGAGTTTCACTAGGGATGGACCCTTATTATTCTTAATATACATAAATAAAAGTAGCTATCAAAAGGAAAAGTATGAGCATATATCTGCTAGAATCTTGGAGTTCCACAAGGTGCGATTATAGGACCTATATTATTCCTTTTATACACGTTTGGCCAATTCATGAATTATTCAATTTTACTATTCGACCACGTTTATATAAAGATATAATACTTGTATTATTAATGTAACGACAATTACTTTTATTTAGGGAATAAATGCAGATCAAAGGCTAAATAAAACCTATTTAAAGAAACTTAAAAAAAGAGAAAAAGACAAGAAACATTCAATGAATTAAATTTAATAAACAAATGTGCGCCATTTCAGATGCATAATTACTGACTAATTTGACGCATTGGGATTATTATATTTAATTTGGATTATTTAGTTATCAGAATGACTGAGATTAACTTTTAACACTATTGCAACTAGCTAAATTATGTCCTATATTACTTATCTCACCTCCAAAGCAGACAGAATAGTCTCCAACTGATCCTCTCTCAAAACAATATGATGGGAAATCTTGTTCAGACTATCAATCGCCCGCAATCTCACATCTTCGATTTCATCATTGAACATATCTACTAAAAAATCCAGCGATGTCGTTGCGAAAATTGGATTTTGCATTGACAATTCGCATACCGCTTCAACGGCCGCTGTGCGAACCTCTAAAACAATACATTTTAAATGAGAAATAGAAGTTTTTGTCGCCGCTAGAATGGCGCCAAGTTTTTTTGTTCCTCTATTCAAGACTAGGAATCAGCGCCGGTATTCTGTATCTTACAATAGTGATATGGATTTTAAAATAGTAAGTATGGAGTATCTTCCCCATTATTCTCCATATGAAAACTTTCTTTTGGAAGGGGAAACTAGAATTATTCTTGAAGTTATACTTCTTTTGGCGCGTTAGGGAAAAATGATAAGAGTAAATTTTTACGATGCGCGCACACACCGTTACAAAAAATCGACAACCTGAACTTAGCTATAGACAACATTTTAGTTTTTTTAAATACAACTATTGATGCTGTATTTGTACGATATTTAGACAATGTTTCTACAAGAATATTTGTATCCTACTTTAGCTATCTTAAGCATATATCATAAGCCATATTAAGCAACTAACATGTCTACTGAACTCCAACCAATGGACGTGAATTAAATAGTAAATATCAATATGTATACCTCTTGCATGCTAAAATAAAAAATGTCCATTTCTTTAATTATGTAGAAATAATTTTTCTGTGATATTTAAATAAACTTTATTTAACTAGATAATGCGTTATAATAAAACTTTCAATGTATTAAATGCCTTCTTTCTATTGTTAGTATTTTTCAACAAACGTAGAATACAATTTTTGAAAAGATTTTTATCTTGTTACGCCAAAGAAGTATAACTTCTAACGCGTGTACATAAGTACACACACTTTTTTTTAAATATTTTTATATACTTGTAATGTTGACTTTCAAAAGTGCCTTTTTAATAGGCCTAATTGAAATAAATGATTTGACTTTGATATTCAATTTAAGTACAACGCAGATGCAAGTTTAGGACATCAGCACTAGCAGAAGGAAGCATTTTATGATTAAGATTAGCGAACTGGAGACATGTTGCCTTTTGTTTTCAATTGTAAAAACCAATGGGAGCGTTCAAGTATTACGTCAAGCGATTTTTGGCTATAATTGACCCCCCCCTCCCCATGTAACGCGCCGTAACGTTTTGCTGTACCCAAGTATAGTAAAACGTTTCGTGACCACCTAGTGACTCTTTATACCTAAAAGTTACCATTATGTGGTGTAAAGTACTAGAAAGTCGAAAATAATATTAACAATAACGCGTAATTCAATCCCCATCCCGCATCGTAACTTTTACAAATCCCCCAAATTCGTTACGTAATACTTGAACGCTCCCAAAGACGATATTAAATTCTGACAATTATTTGACAAATCCCGTCTGACACAATAGAGACTGGGGAGAATATCATGAAAAAACGTACCCATAAACTCGTCCTCCAACCCATGTACAAACGCCCCAGCCGCCCCTCCGGGTAACAATTGAACCGTGGACTGTTCCAACAACTGACCCGGGGCATCGTCTGCCCAGCGGCGCCCACTGGCCCACGCCCCTGAGCGGACCAATTCCGCTCCACGCTCGTGGGCTGTTTTCTTTTTCTAAACAATTATTATCATTGTGTGAGAGTATTTTTAATGCCGTATATGTTCCTTTTTATGAAACATAATTTTATTTATTTTATTTTTCAAACTTTCAGTAAATTAAAAAATACTATTTATTAATTCAGTTCTTTGTTATTTTTGCACAAGTATGACCATTTACTTGTATTGTGAGATAATTTATTATAACTATATCTAATATTTAAATTCTCGTGTCGCGGTGTTTGTAGTTAAACTCCTCCGAAACGGCTCGTCCGATTCTCATGAAATTTTGTGTGCATATTGGGTATGTCTGAGAATCGGACAACATCTATTTTTCATCCCCCTAAATGTTAAGGGTAGTCCACCCCTAATTTTTTTTTCTTTAATTTTTTATTTTTTTATGATACAGCATTAAAAAATACATACAACCCCTAATTTTCACCCCTCTACGATCAACCCCTATTTTTAATATAAATGATATACATGGCAAAACGACGTTTGTCAGGTCAGCTAGTCACATATAAATATTCACAATAACTGAAAAGCACTGAAAAGTTATTTAAATAATGTAAAAGTGTTATATAATAATAGTCCAGAAGATTTCTCCAATTTACAGCAACATAATATCAATAAATTCATTTAAAATTGTGCTATTCAGCTTTCAGCAAATCAATCAAATCATTGCATACCTTCATATTACTCATTAGTTGTTTATCCAAAGTTTGTAGAAGGAATCGGTCAGATACAGCCCTAGTAGTACCGAGTAAAGTACAAGCCAGTGCTCGAACCTGCATACACAGGTCGTTAACCGCTGAACATATACGGATAAATGCATCATCTACCAACCGCATTGTTGTTTCACCATCTTGAAGGGTCACTGTACTGTAATAAAAGTGCTTAGTAAAAGTTACATACTGCTAATAATTAACCAAGGTGTGGATACCCATATCTCAAATACTAGCTACCAAAATTGATGAAACTTGGACTAGTCTTAGTTGGGATATACCTGGTTTAAATCTAAAAACATATATCACTAAAAAGATCAGTTAAGGCGCTACAACCTTTAAGGTCTGGGCCTCTAATTTTTGTAGCTGTTTAGTGATCACTTGTTACTTCTAATAAGCAAATAGGTGATCAGCCTTCTTTTCTCAAAAAAGACAAACACTCTGTCGACTTAAACTTTTGGGTGGAAAAAATGGAATTTTCCCTTTATTGTACGAGTATTAAATGCAAACACAGAAAGTCAACTGGTGCAAAGCAGGTACTCAAACTACAACCTCAGGGAAAAGAATTGCATGTTGAATTAACGCTAACACAGTCTTATACACAATTAAGCACAAATGCTTGAAAGTTTAAATAGACCAGTATACTCAAATGTCTAATTTAAGTAAATGAAAAAACAAACAATATAATGGTTCTTACTTTTCAGGATATTTATTTCCCAGGAGCCAAATGAGCTTCAATGCCACTTCCCTTACAATTTCATAGTCATCTGATAGAGCTGGGCAAACTTGTTCATAGATGTCAGCACTCAATGTTAAACCACGTCCATGCAACGTAAGTAATGCTTGAAATGCTTCAGACCTTACTCTGGCATCCTAAAATATAATTCCTTGAATTAGTCTTTTAACACAAAACAAAGTTGCTTTCTGCTTCAATACTTTTATATATATAATGGCTAATGAGGTTGTCATCAAGAGATAGTGTAAATAAAAATGTAATATGGTGTAGTTTTCCCTATTTTGTTAAAAAAACAAACACAATAGGGGAATGTAATAGTATTGAGCCTCATTTAATTTTACAGAGAAAGAATTTTTATTTATGCCACAGGGAAACTTAATTAGTCAATTAACACCAGCAACAACTAGTGAGTGACAAGAATTTGAGTAAGTGGAATATTCTTTTGATAAAATAACTGGTCTTGTTATTAAACTGAAGGATAATTAAAGTTCCATAATATGCCATTTAAAAACTTACAACTATATCTTACCTCAGCGTTACTGTAATCACTTAGTAACTTCACAATCACATTTGCTTCTGTAATCATGTCAGGTGTCCGGTCAGGTTCAGGGGATATTGGATATAATTCACTGATCAATTGCAAACATCTACACTTCACTTGGTGACTTGTATCTTTAAGATTTTCTTTAGCAACAGCAACCAAACGTTGCATTAAGGTCTTATCATCTGACAGCTTACAACCAAGCTTTAGTAAAGTGCCTAATCCCTGAGCTATGACCTGTAAAATAAGTAATATAGAAATAAAGAGAGAGTAACTTATATTTTTCACAATTTAATAATTGTTAATTAGTGTAATCACTAACTTAAGTTTTACACTATGTCTTACCTTATGTGAAGTTTCATTCTTTATCAAATGTATAGTTTCATCAACTAAATGATTTAAATTAGCACCAGGACATTCTAACCCAATATCACAAAAGAGCCATAATATTTTAACGCGTACCGCTGACTCCTCCTCTGATTGAAAGTGCTCTGAAAGTTTTTTAATAGCTTCTTCCACATCAGATTCTTGAAATTGAAGACAGTCTGATATACGTAATAATAACTGAAGCGCTTCATCGCTCGATTTACATTTTTCTAAAAGACCAACAAATGCTGCGGCTGAACTCCCAATCAAAGGTTTTTTTGCTAAGTGGAGTTTTTTTGACGAGGGACCATCCTGAAATGGTATATTCTCTGTAGTATTTGAACTTCAATTTCGCGTAAAGAGGTAGTTTGTTATTGTTGATTATGTATCCACATTAGTATTCATAAATTTACTATTTCTATGTTATTTTACATATCAATTTTCAAGTTGCTTACCTGATAGGACTTATTATACTCAGCTAAAGCCCTTTTCTTGAGCACAGCTGCCATTTCGATACCCGAGATACGTTGTACGACTGTGAATATAATGATTAATTCAACAGTTTATTTAATGTCTTAGTAACTCGTAAATTCCTGGAATTTATGTTATCAAAAGTTATTTATTTGCAAACAATACGACTTTTAAGTTTTGACATGATTTTGATTTATGACTTAATACTTGGGACTTGGGAGTTGGGACTGTCGTCGTTTGGCTTATGACAAGCGTCATGTCACTTCACTTCACTTCACTTTATTTATAATGGCGACATCTGTGTAAATCACAATTCCGCCAATGTCACGTTCTAGTAGTTCAAGTCTTCACACAGTGAGGATAGATTTGATAATTTTACTAGATTGAATTTTATCTAAGCAGAGTTACCCAAAACAAAAATGACATCACAATAAATACAACACACACAGACATCTAATAATATATACAAAAGGTTAACATTTTACTACAAGGTATGGAGGGGAGAATCTTATTTATAACTTTAATTTATTAACAGAAATAAATTTCCCTAAAATATTGACGATCGAGCTGGATGGGAGGGAAAGTAGGGAGTTAAGGTTACATGGACGAGGGAAATCTGAAGAAAGATGGTCAAATAACGAGTCATTAATTAAAGAACAGTTAAAAAATATGTGGTCTGTCGAGCCTTCGTCCATACCACACTCACAGAGAGAACTGTCTTTAATTTTAATTTTGGCTAGATGAACGGGAGTACAAGTGTGCCCTATACGAAGACGGCAGATTATAGACGTGACCTTTTTGTTTAAAAACTTATATTTAAAAAACCACGGCGAAGAAGGGATTGAATACTGAATATTAGCATAGTGCCTGCCAGTTTTTACTTTAGAAGATTGCCAATCAATAGTCCAGGATTTTAAAAGGTGGGAGTACGCAAGAGCTGATAGGTCGTGGGCCGAGATGTTGGGATGCTGACAAGATCCGCAGAAAATAGCACCTTTTGCACAAGAGTCAGCAGTTTCATTACCCGCTATACCACAATGACTAGGAATCCACAAAAGTACAATATGAATATCTTTTTTACTACACCTAAACAAAGCTTCTCTTATTTTTAGAATAGTATTATGTTTTTTTTTAGACCTGAATGGATTGGAAAGAATTGCCTGTAAACAGCTGCGAGAATCGGAAAAAATTGTAACTTTATTTAGGTTGTGGGACTCAGCATACAAAACCGCTTCTAGGATTGCAAAAGCTTCACCTGAAAAAACGGAGGTCAATGGAGGAAGTTTAAAGCTCAATACTGTTTTGAATGAAGGAACCCATACAGCCGCACCGATGTACTCATTATTGGGAATCTTGGAAGCATCAGTATACATCGGTAACCAACCCTGCCAGTCTTTAGAAATTTTTTCCAGAAAACAAGTGGAAGCTTGGGTGGATTTTTTTTCAATTCCAAAGTTTAAAATTATTTTAGGATCAAAAATGAGGGATTCATAACTATTTAAAAACAAGGGATTACTAGGGAAACTTTCAATAGGATTAGGAAGACGAGAAAGTTTATTAAAACTGTATAACAGGCATGGAACATTACCTGTACTAGATGGCATCGTGAGATTAGATAAGCGACGTAATTTGGACAAGATGGAATGTGAAGAGTATTGAAGGACTTTGATGAAGAAGCGGTCACTTAAAAATTGTCTACGTAAATACAGGGGGGTCAACACATTCTATTTGGAGAGCATTGATGGGAGAGGATTTCATAGCACCAAGGATGATGCGTAAAGATTTCGATTGAATTTTGGAAATTTTATCAAGGGCTTGCTTGTTGCCAGGATCTAAAAGGAAGGTGCCATAATCAAAATGACTTCGTACCACAGCATTGTATAAAAGCTTTTGCGAGTAGGGGTGTGCTCCCCACCTCACACCAGATAATGAACGGAGAACATTAACACCCTTCTCACTTTTTTTAATCACATGGTTAAAATGAGGAACACCGTTTAACTTTGAGTCTAAAATAAGGCCTAAAAATTTTACTTGCTTACAACACGATACCAAGGACCCTTTATATGAAATGTTACACCGTGGAACCTTGTATTTTGTAGTAAACGTGACTGCCGAACATTTGGGCACAGAAATAGAGAGACCATGATCATTTAACCAATCACCCAAATAATCCAAAGCCGAATTTAGGCGTGATGATGCCTCTTCAATAGAATTTGATGAAAAGTATAAGTCTACATCGTCCGCGTACTGAAGAATCTGACAGAAGGAATTCACAACAAGCTCCAGGTCATAGGTGTAAATGTTGTACAGAAGAGGACTCAAAACAGAACCTTGAGGTAAGCCCCTCCAAATAGATCTAGGAGACAGCTCCGTATTTTGAGATCTTATAATAATATAACGATTCGAAACTGCATTGCAAACAAAACGTACCAACTTCTCAGGAATACTCAGCTGAAGCATTTTTTGCCTGAGCACTGGAACCAGCACGTGGTCATACGCAGATGCGATATCCAAGAAAACACCCACCAGGAACTGTTTCTTTTTAAAAGCAATGCGAATGTCGGTCGTTATTATACTTAGGCTATCCATCGTACTTAAGCCTTTCCTGAAACCAAACTGGGATTTTGCAAAGATATTATTGTTACTTTCACAAAACCATTCTAAACGAATTTTAATCAAATGTTCCATAATTTTTAAAAGGGTAGAAGACAAAGCAATAGGTCTGTATGAAGAGAAATCTGATGGATCTTTGCCAGGTTTTAGAAGCGGAATGACGATTTGTCTGTTCCACGATTCAGGAATAATTCCATGATCGAAAAAACAGTTTACTAAATCTAGAAAGTACCTCTTAGTGCCTAATGAAGAATTTATGAGGAATGAGTAAGGGATTCCATCTTCTCCAGGGGAAGAGTCAGAGAGACCATTTAATGCTTTGTTAAGTTCTTCCAAGGAGAATTGACAATCTAGACTGTTTGAAGAGGGGATGTAAGAATTATACTTATAAGGAAGACAATCATAAAAGGGACTGATGGAGGAGCCAATTTGTCGGCAAAGGAGGTAATCCAGCTAGACGGATCATTAAAAGGGACATCATAAGAATTGAGGGAACAACGGAATCTTCTGATCTGCCTCCAAACAACAGACGAAGGGGTACCAGGGCACATGCTCTCACAGAACTTATGCCAACCAAGACGTTTCTTATTATTAAGAAGTCTGCGAGCAGCTGCAGAAGCTTGTTGGTAGACTAAAAAATTTTCCAAGGTCATGCAAAGACTGTATGACCTTTCTGCCGTTTTTCTTTTTCGAATCATCTCAGTACATTCGGAATCCCACCAAGGAGGAGAAATTTTCCTTAGTGTAGAAGATTTGAGTGGAATATGTAAACTGGCAGATGAGGTGAGGGAGTTGACAAAATCATTGTATGAAGATAGGCAGTTTTCAACAGAAACTGCGGGGAGCGCAGCTATCTTAGAGTCAATAGAAGATGAAAAGTCTGACCAATTGGCCTGATTCAGTTTAAATTTTAAAAGAGGGGAAGGGCGAGTAACGCTCCTTAAATTGGTTGGGAGATCAATTAAAATGGGGAAGTGGTCACTCCCACAAGTGCTCTTAAAAACACGCCAGGATAGAAAAGGGAAAAGATCAGGAGAACAAAGTGATAAATCCACTGCGTTAGCGGGATTCTGAGATGGAAGACTCCTTCTCGTAGGACAACCATTATTCAAGACACTTATGTTTATATCATCGAGTAAATCTAGTAGAAGGGACCCAAAAGAATCTGAGGAATGACAACCCCAAGAAACATGGTGGGCATTGAAATCACCCAACATGACAACAGGAGGAGGAACCGAAAGGATAATAGAACGTATATCAGAAATGAGGTCGATATGGGGGTGGGGAATATAAACAGAAATAAACGAGATATTAAAAGCTCTCATAGCAACAGCATTAATACCATCACAATGAGGAAGAGATAATGAGTGGAAGGTGAGGGATCGGCTGACCAAAAAGGCACAGCCAGCATAGCCATCATCCCTGTCATCTCGGAGACATCGAAACCCAGAAACCCTAAAGCGGGAACCCGGCAATAACCAAGTCTCCGAAATGGCTAGAATAGATGGAGCGAATTTATTGATGAGAAAGGTTAATTCGGATTTTTTACTGCGAATACTGTTACAATTCCACTGGATTACTAGATTCGCCATTTTTGGTGACGAATGAGTGGAGCAAATTAATTTTTTGGGCAACGTGGGACGGTATGGGGATGTCATCATATTTAGATAGCATGTTACAAATGACTGCCCATAAGCAGTCAAGAAGATTTTCATTTGGGGAGACTTCATTGTTGATAAGGGTTGGGGAGCTTACGGCACAACCATTGGGTAAAGAGGAGGGAAAATTGGAAGTAATGGCCTCATGGGCCGCCTTATCAAAGGATTTTCCTGATGTTGGCCTAGAGCGAGGAGGGAGAAATACCGTTTTCCTGTATGATGTTGTCTGACGGGAAACTTGGGAAGGTATAATAATGGGCTGGGATACATTGAATGAAGGGGAGGGCGTTGTTTTAACAGAGTCTGCGAAAGTTTTGCCACTGATAGGTCTGAACCGAGCCGATGCTTCGAGATAAGAAATGCTCTCCTGAGACATACAACTCTTTATGTTTTTTTGTCGATTATGCTCAGGACAAGCTTTGTTGGTCGCATAGTGCGAGGCAGTACTAAATAAACATAATGACTCTATTTCAGGGATATTACAATCATCACCAGGATGGGCTAAAGTACAACGAAAACACCTAGGCTTAGAACGGCATTGTGACTTTACGTGACCAAATCTACAACAGTTGAGACATTGAATTGTTGGGAGTTGGTACGTTTCAACGCGGAGGGAACTATGACAGGAGAATATTCTCTCCGGAAGGGTTTGTCCCTGAAAGGTTAAAACAACAGTTTGTGTTGGAATCCAATTAATTTGACCATCGGAGTTTGTCTTGCGGTTTAGGCGTCTGGCCTTGAGGACTATACCAATACCTTCAGGAATTTCCAGGGTTTCGACAAATTCTTGCATCGACCAATCAGCTGGGACACCTCTCACAAGACCCATACGGGAAACATTGTAATTAGGAATCGTAACAGAATAATTGCTGGAAGGTATAATGGGATTAGACACAAAATTATTAGCATCTAAACCCGACTTAAACTCAACAGATATTCTGTTACGTCCCACTCTTTTAACACCATCACGAACAATGTTACTTACTTTATTTTTTACCAAGAAGTGACCAAATTTAATTGGACGGATTGATGTACCGGCGGATGGGTCAGATTCAGGGCAAGAAACATGGACTAAAAAAGGGCCCTTGTCATTGACAAGGTATGACTTGGGAGAGCCAGTGAGAGATGGATGAGAGTAAAATCCTGGGTTGACGTCATCAACAGATGACCGGACATCAGTCATTGGTTTTTTGGAAGGTTCCACTAAAGATTCATTGACAGTATCAAGTCTGCGCTTGACACCAGGTTGGGGCAACAGTGGGGTCGATAAATCCATTGATTCCACCGGAGAAGAGACCCTATCCGGAGGATCAGGGGGGCCGGGGGTGTAATTAGTTGAGTCATGTCAATATACAATGAAACATTATTTGACAGTTTACTTCTATTGTCAATTTTCTAGTGACAAGTTAGCAATTTCCTGCAAATTTAACTTGTACAATTTTGTAATAAATTAATATTTAATACATAATTTTAAAAGCTTCGGATTATGTTGATGGAAATGTTATAAAATGATTATCGAAAACGACGACAAAGAAGTTAACGACGTTAGTATTAAGTTTTTAATGTTGTTATCTATTCATATTTTACTAAATAAATTAAAATATTCACATCTTTCATGTCGTACTATGTCCCTGAAAATTAATCCAATTTCACTCTAATTTCTTCAAATCATTCAAACTACAAGAAGTAAGTAAACTTACGTTTTCATAAATATATAAACATTGCAAAGTCTAATTAAAATTAAATAACTTATAAGGAAATATGTTTCTAATCATAACCACAAATCTCTAATTCTACTATTGAATTTTACAGATGAGTATGGAAAAATAATGTCATCACAGGGAGGACAATGTCTAAAGACTTCTCTAGAACAAAGCCGCCTAAATGAGGGAAGTGTGTCTGTCGGGATGCCCAAACAAGCTTTTTCTCAACATTGGAAGGAGTTTGTATGTGGTGGTGGCTCAGCATTCTGCAATATTCTCATCAGCTATCCTCTTAATAAATTAATTTTTAGACAGGTATATTTAAAATCTTATAATCTTTTATAGACTTGGTATGCAAGTATGAAAACTATATACAATTACAAAATTCTACTTAAGTTCTATTGAATGTTACATTTTGTTTAATCGACATGGGTAGCCCGTTTAAATGGATTTATTTATTGGAGGGAATTTTCTGGATTATTTTTGCAACTAGATTTTTAGAAGTATTAAGCAGCAGTAGCTCATCCAGTGTATCAAGTTTAAACTTTCCTATATAGGAATATAATTTGAGGATTTTATTTTCTGCAATTTCTATATTTAAATTTATTGCATGTTTGTTTTTTTTTATGCTGCAGATGATGCATGGTGTAGAAGCAACTTTTGCCTTAAACCAGTTGCAAAAAGAAGGGCTTGGATATCTGTATCGGGGTATGCTACCTCCATTATTGCAGAGGTCAATATCTATGTCACTTATGTTTGGTGTGTATGATGAATGTTTGGAACCACTTTTAGATAGAAAAATTAATCCATATGTTTCTAAAACTATTGCTGGTGTTGTGGCTGGATGTTTTGAAGCAACACTGATGCCATTTGAAAGATTACAAACTTTGCTGATCCACCCCAAGTATCATAATAACTTTAAGAACTCAGCGCATGCGTTTAGCCAGATATCTAAGTTTTATGGTATCAAAGAGTTTTATAGAGGATATATACCAATACTGTTACGAAATGGTCCATCAAATGCTCTGTTTTTTATAATAAGAGATGAAATAAAGGTCAGATTGCCTAAACAAGAGAGCATGATTTATGAGGGCCTACAAAATTTTCTAGCTGGTGCATCAATTGGAGCTTTTCTTAGCACCTTGTTTTATCCATTAAATGTGATAAAAATTGGAATGCAGTGTGAGTTGGGAGGGCCCCATAGAACAATCTTGTATGAATTTAATTATATTTTACGGAAGCGAGGGTCTAAGTTTGGAAATTTCTACCATGGTGTTGTACTCAACATAACCCGTGCATTTCTCAGTTGGGGCGTTATAAATGCATCCTACGAAGTGTTTAGGAAAATATTATATTCCTAGTCATATTTATTTTGTTTTTGTTATTGTTATATATGGTGGCAATGTGTAAATAAATATTATATTCTCAATATGTTATAAGATTATCCTAGTGAAGCATTTATAACAGCAAAAATGTGTACCTAAGATTGTGATGAATTATTTATTAACGGAGAATCATTGTAATTATGTATGTAATACTAAAATTACAATTTAATTTTTAAAAGACATTGTTTTACTGTCACAACTTTTTGCTATAGTACAAGAAATAGAGAAATAGATTAAAAATAAAATCTGCTTGAAATTAACATGTGTTTTATTGACTCGAGTAATTTTATGGTAAGTGAAAATTTTGATTGATTCAGTGTAGTTTTAAAATAATGAATTACAATGAGAATAAATTTTTCTGGGGTGATTCAAGTGTTATATATCTTTAACGAAATTGTTTTTATTGGTAAGAATAATAAATGATTAAGCGGATATTGTGATTAAAATCTAATCAATGCCTATCTGAACAATTTGTGTGGAATAATTTAATCTGAATTTATTTCATAAAAGCTGTGTAATTTAGCAATTTTAATAGTATTTCAACACTGTACTTGATCAAGCAATTTAGTAAAGCAACAATATTCGACCGCGTGAGATATTGCGGTATTATTCATTTCTATGAAGCCTCACAACCACGGACGGAGGCATATTTGCACGTTTCTTTTAATTTTTTTCCTCCTACGCGTGCGTTGAAAGTCGCGTAACTAGGCATAAAGATAAGTCTGTTCCTCGAAAAACGCCTTTAAAAAACTAATGATGATGATAAAGGAATGTTTAAAGGCAAGAGAAAAATAAGACAAAACCAGGATTGTTGTTTTAATTTTTAGATTCACAAAGGCCACAATTTCGCGACGACTACAGATACGAGAAAGTATTTAAAGTATTCTACAAACTCCATACTGAAGCCGTGAATTGGTACCAGGCTCGCATACGTTGTGAGGCGGAGGGTTCTCAGCTAATCGTACCACATTCCTTGGACGAAGCGGACAGTATACCGCTCCTAATAGCTCCGATATTGACAAAATATGAAGGAGTGTATGTTGGAATACATGATTTGTACTCGGAACGATCTTTCGTTACAATAAAAGGTATAGTTACTGATTGTTGTTAATTTAAACTAGCTGTAAGTGCTGTAATTGTCAAATATTAGTATGAAAATTCTACGTAAATATTTGCGATAAAAAATCAACGCCAACCTTTACCAACCTTTAGCCTTTGATATCTGTTCGTGATAAATTATTTTTCTAATAGGAAAGTAGATATTGAGCCTTCCGTCCCTGAAACACGGGACCAGACTTTTTGGTTCTAAGGTTTACTTACGATGTTTTCCTTCACTCTACGATTAAATAGAGAGAAATTCTGTCCATTGGTGCACAGCCGGGGTTCGAAACTACATACGTCCTGAGGGATGAGAGTCGAACGCTCAACCCACCAGCCCCAAACTGCTCCATTTGTACATTACATTAGCGGTAAAATGTAGGAAAAATATAGCTACTGATTTAAATTGAAAAATGTTATGTTGGGCAGACCATAAGAAGTCAGTAAAACTTGAAACAGATACAAAGAAAAATATATCCGGCACACTACAGTCCTGTATTTTCATGGATTTCTGCATACGTTTTTTATATGATCGTGACAAGGTTTATAGGCAAAAAGTATTTAATTAAATATTTTGCCATTGGTATAATTATTCATCTAAATATTTTATTTAAATATATTTGTAATATATTAACATCGTTATCAGTGGCCCAGTGTTTAAGCGCGCTACCACCACCCAGAGATCAGACACCGAATGTGCACCATTTTTCTTTCGTGGAAATTTACGTGTCTGACTCAAAAGTTGTTTTTTTTTATAGAACAGGGGGCAAACGGGCAGGAGGCTCACATAATGTTAAGTGATACCGCCGCCCATGGACACTCTCAATGCCAGAGGGCTTTCAAGAATTGGTACGCTCTTTTCTTGAAGAACCCTAAGTCGAATTGGTTCGGAAATACTTCAGTGGGCAGCTGGTTCCACAAAGTGGTGGTGCGCGGCAAAAACTGCCTTGAAAAACGCTCAGTTGTGGAACGGCGGACGTCGAGGTGATACGGGTGGAATTTCGTACTCTGCCTCGACGTCCGATGACGAAACTCAGCTGCAGGTATTAATCCGAACAACTCCTCTGAACGCTCTCCATGGTAAATGCGGTAGAAGATGCAGATTGACCCCACATCTCTACGCAACGCCAAAGGATCAAGCCGCTCGGAGAGGGATTGGTCGTCGACGATTCGAACCGCTCTGCGTTGAATACGGTCAAGTGGAAGGAGCTGGTACTGGGGAGCCCCCGCCCAGAGGTGAGAGCGGTACTCCATGCGTGACCGCGAAACTGAACGTCGTTCGATATGTCAACGCCAAGTATTCCAATGCTGGCTGTGGCTTTAAGAAGAGCGTTTTCGAAAAGAGGAGTAGCGACAAAGGGTGTTTATTTAGCGGAAAACGCGCAAACTTGTGTCTTCTTGGGGTTAAATTGGACTAGGTTTAGTCTGCCCCAGTCTGAGACTCCATGTAGTAGAGTTTCGACTTCAGACACAAGTTTGTTCCGGTATTCATTGACAACTGCCCGAGAAATACCTGCCCGGCCAGTGTAAAGAGTATCCCCAGTGCTGTCATCCGCATAGCAATGAATGCTGCTAAGTTGCAACATATCATTGATATGCAGGAGAAAAAGGGTCGGGGATAGAACACAGCCTTGTGGGACCCCCGCGTTCACGGGTTTAAGGTCGGAACATGCTCCGTCGATGACGACCTTGATGCTCCGATCGGCCAGAAAGCTGGCGATCCAATCGCATAATTTCTCGGGTAGCCCATAGGCTGGGAGCTTCGAGAGCAGTGCTCTGTGCCACACCCGATCGAAGGCTTTCGCTATGTCCAAACTAACCGCTAGCGCCTCCCCCTTGGACTCAATTGACTCTGCCCATCTATGTGTAAGGTATACAAGAAGATCACCAGCCGAACGACCACGACGAAAGCCGTACTGATAATCGCTAATCAGCTGGTGGCCCTCTAGATACCTCAAGAGCTGGCAATTAACAATGGATTCCATTATTTTGGAGAACAAGGAGGTTATGGCTATTGGGCGATAGTTGGACGGATCAGAGCGATCGCCTTTTTTAGGGATCGGATGTATCGAAGCGGTTTTCCAGCACTTTGGGACAGTGCCAAGTGAGTACAGGTACCGGAAAAGGCGCGTGTATCACACTAAGACGTCTTTGAGCAGCTTGTCGACAACTATGTCGTGTTACAGATTACCTATCTGAATTTAATTTAAGATTTTATGAAACTAATACAATTAATACAAAACAAATATTAAGTTCACAACTTATTTAAGAAATTAACACAAAAAGAAATAAGAGTCGGAACGCAGGCATAAATATTTGACAACCAATAGTCAATCCTTTTTCATTACTGACATTATTCTACATTCATATAATCCAAAATACGCCATTATCTGAATATGTGGATATCTTGTCGATTCAAAACGTTTGTTTAAATACGTTCTTTAATTTGAGGGGGTGGGAGTTTACCGTATCGACGGGTGAACATTAATGTTAGTATTTTTTCTTGATCTCTCTTACTCTCTCTCTCTCTGAATCTTTCTCACTATAGCTCTCTCCCACCTCTCTTCTCACTTGCTTGCTCCCTAATCTCGCTTCATGGCTATTTGCTTCATGCTACGTTCGCCCTTTCTCAATCGGTCTCTCCCTTTTTTTCGACAAAAACACTGCACATCTTTGTGACGCTAATATTCTTATTATTGCGTTTCATCCGTAAAAATTTTACCCTCATGCGCCTAAACAAGTTTCACTTAAAAAAAAAATGTGGGCCGTCACGGGACGCCTGGCAGATGTGAAACATCGACATTATTTTGTAAAAGTAATATGCAGAAAAGAACATCTGTTCTTTTCTGAAATGTGATAGGAACTAAATCAGAAATCGGTTTTACGTGCGGCTATAGATGTTTCACATCAAAAGTCGCAAAAGATCTTCCCAATGTAAAACACCAAATCCACGCGGGCTATTAAAGTATATATTTTATAATAGGTAGTGGTCTTCACGACACTATTCTCGATCTGCTATGGGAACTGAAACAGCCAGTCCACAGTGGAGGCAGATGTGTGGCGATGCGACGCAATGGTCGCCTCTTTGTGCATCCTTGTTTGGAACACCTTCCATTCGCATGCAAAATTAAAGCTTCGGATGTGACGTATTATTCGGAATGTGATACGTTTGATTCACGTGAGTTTTCAGAGTTTTATTTTTATACACATACACAACATGACTTATTAAATAGCTGATCAGAATTAAAAAATTATGTCCAATGCCGTAGCATCTTCCGTGGTCGTAATTCTGTTAATTTCTGTCACGGTGCGCGCGCATCGTAAAATTTCACTCTCATCAATTTTTCATAACGCGCCTAAAGAAGTATAACTTTAAAAAGGTCCAATTACAACCCAAAGTTTTATACAGGCTGGGTACTAGGCCCCAACAACACGTGTTATATAACCCATTTGGAGCCCCAAACATGGTACGAGGCATATTCCACCTGCCTTAGCGCAGGTGGTCACCTCGCAATTCTTGACACAAAAGAAGAGGCGGATTACATAAGAGACACATTCAAGCAATATGACCAGCACAAAACGCCAGGGGACTTCGCGTTTCTCGGCTTCAGTGATATATTTCAACGGTATCACTATAGGACTGTTCTTGGTAAGTGGTTTTTCCGAAAAAACGTAGGGCAGCTCACAAAACGTCGCTCAAATTTGGTGACCCTATATTACTTCCTAAAATAAATATTGCATTTAAATTATTTTGCCATTTTGCGTTCAAGTATTACCATATCTAGATGGTGATTACGTCAGTAATTATCTTTTTTACGCATATGGCAACCCACACATTGTCTATGCTTGAAAACGAAATGCATTTTCGAGCATTCCTACAAATAATAAATACGTGTAGGAACTCGCATTGAACGGAGTAGGGGAATAACTGCTCGCTATTCAATTAGCAAGCGAAGCAAAATAATATAGTGTACCTTGTTATGTCGTATGGGGCCGCCATACGATTTGACTAGCTAAGTAGCTAGATTACAAAGGGACCTAAAGAAAACTGAAATTATCTCTGTGTGAATGATTTGTTTGCCGCTTGGGCAATTTCTAAAGGCTCGCTGTGAGATCTATTTTTGCCAGGGCTAACTGGGCGTTGCAACTCACGGATTGCTGATAACTCGATTTCATAATCTAAGCGTCGCTAAATAAACTAAAATGCTTATTAAATGTAAAAATAAACATACGACTGAAATGTTCAATTAAGCCGCAGATATCAGTCTAAGTACAATTTTGTCTAGGGTTCATTGGTCTTTTTCTGTCATATTGCGTTTACGCTGAGATAGAGGAAGACAACTCAATTTTTAGGTAAAACTGTATAACTAAATACTATTTCTGAAAATTAAAAATTTCTTAAAAGAGTTTACAATAATATTTATCGCGATCTCTCTCTTAGGTGATCCATTGAAGGAGAGAGCCGTTGACTGGGATTTCAAGTGTCCAGGGAACTTCACCAAGTTGGAGGAAAGATGCGGCGGTTATCGTAGAAGTGGGCTTCTATCAACCAACAGTTGCATGAAGCCATCTATGTTCTTTTGCGAGAAACCGGCAAATGGGACGTTTAGAATAAAGAATCCCGCGCGAAGTCCGCTCAGAAGTGGGTTTAAGAAATTACGGAAAGTTTAGTCAGTATTCCAACTTACGCATTTATATAAGAATGCTAATTACATATTTTGATTGTTAGTATCAATTTGTAATATACTTAGTTGTTCTTGAGCTTCTATTAAAACGTAACACCCACTACATACAAAAAAACTCTAGTTTGCAATAAATAATAAATTTTGTTGCTGCCTTTTTAGAATGATTTTAATATGGCGATGGTGAGCGCGAAAACATAGTGTGCTTCGGGTTTTTTTATTGAAGTGTTGCCCGAATTAAAAATTAGTAATAAAGCTTCAAAAAACGAGTTTAATTAAACAATGGCAATACAAAGCGATGCTGAAGTGACGCATTCATGCGTTAAACGAAACGATACAAGTATATTGTATGGGCAAGGCAAACTAAACAAAGTAATATCTACGTTAGCATATTTATTATGTCATATATATTTAAATGACCATAACCCATATTGACATTTATTTGAAGTAAATGTGATAATGATAAAACATGTTTAAATTGAGGTTTATAGTACGGTTAATTTAAGTATTTAATTAACTTAATTTTCTATTAAATTAACTTTGAAAAACACTTTTAATTGATTCTTCCTGTAAAGATTCTTAATACTTTTATTTATATAAAATATCATTTCGTTATCGCTATTCCTATTTAAAAAAATTACGAAATATTGTAATCCGTCGGCCAAACAGCTGGAAATCGTTTAAAAATAGATATAGCCCTTGTTACACAGGTTCGTTTAAGTCTAGTAGTTTTATACATATTATATACGAAATAATAGTACTGTATAACGCAGGATAGTATAAAGTTAAAAGTAATTTCTTTTCTTGAAAAAAGGATTATAAATCAAACAAGATGTTTCCTTGATCAGAGGTGTAATCGGAATGGAATAAGCAATACTAAAAGCTAAAACACGCCTTGTTCTGTTTGTAGCAGTTAAGACATCTGTAGTAGTTGCTACTCAATAGTATTCAGGCGCTATGCATCAACATGCCCCCAGGCGTTGAAGGCTTGGCTTCAACCAATCCACTTGGCAATGGACAAATTTTCGAAAATGATCGTTTCACATTTCCAGTAGACGTTCTAATCTCTGCGACACGAACAACATCATCTGCACCAGGAAAGAGCGCCACGATGCGACCCAGCTTCCATTTCATTGGTGGCAAATTTTCCTCCTTTAGCAAAACAAGTGAGTCAATTTGCAAAGGGTTTACTTGGGTTTGCCATTTTGTCCGTTTTTGGAGTTCTGAGATATACTCCTTGCTCCATCGTGTCCAGAAATGTTGACGAAGCTGTTCAATTCTTTGAAATCTTGAAATATGAGTATAATTGTGGTCTACATAACTTTCAGTTGGAATAGCTGTGAGTGGACGTCCGATCAAAAAATGTCCAGGGGTCAGTGGAGTCAGATCTTCAGGGTGCGTTGATAAAGGAGTGAGTGGTCGAGAGTTTAAAATCGCTTCTATTTGCGTTAAAACTGTATACAATTCTTCAAAAGTTAATTTAGAGTTCCCTAATACTCTTAATAAATGGTATTTCGTAGATTTAACTGCTGCCTCCCAAATCCCACCAAAATGTGGTGAATAAGCAGGTATGAAATGAAAATTTACGCCATCATTGATGAGATCAGTGGCAAGAGAGTCAGAGTTACGCATTAAGAAATTAGCTAAATCTTTACAAGCCCCAACAAATGTAGTACCATTATCTGAATATAAGTGCAATGGTTTACCCCGACGAGCAATGAATCGACGAAAAGTAGAAATAAAACTGTTACTTGTCAAATCACCCACTAATTCCAGATGTAATGCTTTAGTCGTAAAACATACAAATATAACTATATAAACTTTGATAATACGAGAGCCTCGACCTTGACGAGTAACAGAAGCAATAGGACCTGCATAGTCCACGCCAACAGACTCAAAAGGATAGTTACCGGGAGTTACTCGACGCTGGGGTAAATTACCCATAATAGGAGCTTCAATCTTTCCTTTCATGCGTGTACACCTGATACATCGTCTATAAGTAGTCTTTGCTAAATTTCTACCACCGATAGGCCAATACACTTCTCTTATTGAGGATAACAATAACTGTGGCCCAGCATGCATAAGTTTCAAATGTTCATGTTGAAATATTAATTGTGTTAATCGATGTGTGGACATTAATAGTAAAGGATGTTTTTTATCATATGAAAATTGTGAGTTACTAATACGACCGCCAATACGCATTAAATTATTTTGATCTAAAAATACATTAAATTTCAACAAAGCACTTTTAACTGGTAATTCTTTCTTTTCAAACTCAAACTCAAACTCAAAATATCTTTATTCAAGTAGGTAACCAAGTACACTTTTGAATCGTCAAGTTAAATTAATCATAAATTTACATTTACTACCAGTTCGCAAGTCAAGGGCGTAGAGCGGGTAAGAAGAACTGGCAAGAAACTTTCCGCCACTCTTTTTAATCGCCAAGTATTGTCATACAAATTGTTTGAACTGGAGCAATTCAATCCCAAGGATTAGGATCATTTAAGTAGTCCTCAAATTTATAAAAAGCTTTGTTGATTAATTTTCGTTTAACGAGGGCTTTGAATTTATTTAGTGATAATTCTCTAATTTCGCTTGGGAGCTTGTTGTAAAAACGAATACAATTTCCATATAAGGAGTGGTTTATCTTTTGGAGCCTGGTTGGTCGTACACTCAAATTAGTTCTATTTCGCGTATTATACTGGTGAAAGTCACCATTTGTTTTAAAATCGTTTATATTTTTTTGGACATACAACAAGGCTTCAAGAATATATTGACCAGATAGTGTCATAATATTTAATTCCTTAAACTTATTCCGTACCGACTCCCTCGGAGAAACACAACAAATACCCCGAACAGCCCGCTTCTGCAGCACAAATATGGATTGAACCTCTGCAGCAGCACCCCACAGTAAAATGCCGTACGACATAACGCTATGAAAGTAGCTATGGTACACAATTTTAGCCGTGTCCTCATCAGTAAACTGTCGGATTTTCTTTACTGCATATGCTGCAGAGCTCAGCCTATTCGAAAGAGTCTCTATGTGTGGGCCCCATTGGAGTTTACTATCTATTGTTATGCCTAGAAAAACAGTTTTGTCAACAAAGTTTAGTTCACTGTCCTTAATTTTCAGGTTACCAATATCTCGCTTTACGCTAGTAGTTGTAAATCTAATACATTTTGTTTTATTCTCATTAAGCAATAAGTTATTTACATTAAACCAGTTAACTATACGAGAGATAGAATTGTTTACATCGTCCAATAATACGTTATTCCTATTCACTTTAAATAGAAGTGAAGTGTCATCAGCAAACAATACCATCTCATGAACTTCGTTGACAAAGAATGGGAGGTCATTTATGTAAATCAGAAATAAGAAAGGCCCGAGAATCGATCCTTGGGGACGCCCATTGATACCTGCGAACCCGGAGAGGTGACTCCATTGACATGAACTCTTTGGATCCTTCCCTTTAAATATGAATTCATCAGGCTGGAAGCTTTGCCATCAACGCCATAGTGTTGAAGCTTTCCAACGAGTATATCAGGATGAACACAGTCAAAGGCCTTTGACAGGTCACAAAAGACGCCGACTCCATCATATGATTCTTCCCAGGCGTTAAATATGTCCGAAATCAACTTCACACCGGCATCGATTGTGGAGCGACCCTTAGTGAAACCATACTGTTTATTATGTAAGAGTTTATTTTTATTAAAATGTAAAGAAAGCTGGTCTAGCATTATCTTTTCAAAAACTTTGCTCAACGCAGGGAGCACGGAAACAGGTCTGAAGTTTGACGGATCAGACTCACTACCGGCCTTGAACAACGGTGTAATCTTACTTAATTTCATTTCGTCCGGAAAGACTCCACAATCGATACATCTGTTAAAAATTATAGACAATTCAGAGCTTATTACATTAATAACGGAATTTAAAATGACTGTTGACATACCCCATATTAGACCACAAGCCCATGAACAAAAAATACCTGTGAAATGACCCAACGTGAATTACGCTTAGAAGGCTGTTACTATATCTGAAAATAGCTCTGAGCACTATGCCGTCATTTCTGAGCGGTACATGTGAGTACGTGAGTGAATGGACTTTCTCATGTACAATGGGGGAATTTCGACTAATTATTAATGTACGGCTTTGTTATAAGTGTATAGATGATTAAAAATAAATGTCGAAAAACCTAGTGCCGTACAAAAGTGATGGTGCCGGAAGTCGGTGCAAATTTTTAATTCGACGACAGTTGCAGGAGCAATATAGGTCATTTATTACTGTACGTCATTTGTGTCATTCCTTTTGGACACATATACAGATACTTTACCCGTAAACGCCGTACATATTTCCAGCGGAGCGGTCGAAAGCCAAGGGTCGGAACCCTACCCCTACACCCATATACCCTAAGGTCATTGTAAAATGTACGGCAACATGTTCAAAATATTATTTAACACGGACAATAATGTTTTATAATTATGCCGTCCAAATATTATAGTTAATATTTGTGTAATTCAATATTTATCGAAATTTCAGGCTTTACCAAGTTCTTACTGCTGTAAGATCAGAGAATAATGTACGGCAACTTGTTTTTTTACATAATGTTACTAAATATTACCGTTGTACATTATAGCCGTTCATTATAAATGGTAACAAATAAAAATATTATGATAAAAAATATATGAAATTTCCGAAATTTAGATGACTTTTCAAATGCTCCTAGAGTAATATGGGGAGAAATATTTTCAAAGATTATTGTTATTTTATATGTAACAAATATAAATAAACAAAAAAACCAGATGCCGTACATTTTACTCCAGATTATTCTTTACAGCTGATAAAAACTTCGACGACGTTTGAGGTGTCCCTTAAGGTCATTAATAACTGTACATATCTGAGTATACTACCATAAGGCTGTAAAGTATATTTACAGCCTTATCGTACCAGCAGAGAGAGGTAAAGGAAAAATATTTTTAACAAAAATATATATAATACAGGGCGTCCCAAAGTTATGAGACATGAAGGGAAAGTACCTTAAATATCGCAGATAGGGTATTTTACTAAAAGAAGACTTTATGTTATTTATAAAAGTTAGTAATTCTGCATTCAAAGATTTTTTTAAAACTACTTGCCTCGTCTGGAAATCGAACCGGCTTAAATTAAAAAAAAACACCCCTACTTTTATGATGCCAATCGAAAGAATGGCCAAAACCTAATAACTTTTCTAAAGTAACAGACTCGTAGGGGATTTTTTTAGGCCGAATACGATAGATAATGTTTTTAATTTGATTAAAAAGATATATTCACGCTGTTCCTTTCTTTTAAAATACTATGTTACTTAAGAAGAGTTATTAGTTTTTGGCCATTCTTTCGATTGGCATCATAAAAGTAGGGTGTTTTTTTTACATTTAAGTCGGTTCGATTCCCAGACGAGGCAAGTAATTTTTAAAAAATCTTTGAATGCAGAATTAATAACTTTTAAAAATAACATAAAGTCTTCTTTTAGTAAAATACCCTATCTACGATATTTAAGGTACTTTCCCTTCATTTCCCATAACTTTGGGACGCCCTGTATTGGTAGGCGGTGGTAGCGGACTATCGAAAGTGTACGGCATTTATCTTTTATTGAAGATTGTCTAAAGTATTAATAACCTGTGTTATTGCCGTACAGATAAAAGTCACCGGAAAATGACTCTTTTCTGAGAAAAGTAATTTGCCCCATACACCTATGTGTTCCACAAAAAATGTACGGCATGCTGGAAAATGTTATCTATTTGTGAAGTACTCTCAAGATCATTTAATTTTATGTTGATTCATATCATCATCACCTATATGCTTATCAGACATATGTTGCGACCCTTGGCTTTCGACCGCTCCGCTGGGAATATGTACGGCGTTTACGGGTAAAGTATCTGTATATGTGTCCAAAAGGAATCACACAAATGCCGTACAGTAATAAATGACCTATATTGCTTCTGCAACTGTCGTCGAATTAAAAATTTGCACCGACTTCCGGCACCATCACTTTTGTACGGCACTAGGTTTTTCGACATTTATTTTTAATCATCTATACACTTATAACAAAGCCGTACATTAATAATTAGTCGAAATTCCCCCATTGTACATGAGAAAGTCCATTCACTCACGTACTCACATGTACCGCTCAGAAATGACGGCATAGTGCTCAGAGCTATTTTCAGATATAGTAACAGCCTTCTAAGCGTAATTCACGTTGGGTCATTTCACAGGTATTTTTTGTTCATGGGCTTGTGGTCTATATATCTTTACTTTTTTTAAATTAATAAGCTTAAAAGTTTTAACGATATCATTACAAGTTATATGTTTAAACTGAAATTTAATATTACATTCAGGTACACATTTTTCTAGCAATGAGATCGCAGCAGCAGGTGAAGAATCTAGGGACTTGGTCGTATTTAGTGGTACATTTGTAAAGAACTCTTCAAAAGAAGAAGCTACCTCTGGGTCAGATTTTATTAACTTCCCTTTAACTTTTAACATATAATCAGTTCGTTTGTCAGACGTTTTACCTGATTCTTCATTTATTATTTTCCAGGTAGCTTTTACTTTATCCATGCTATTTTTTATTTTTGAACTTAAATATTGAGACTTTGCAGTTTTGCAATCTTTTTTGAAATTATTTGAATACAACCTAACATATTCCCTAAATTCCACACTAGTGTTATATTGCATTTCGTCATAGATTTCATATAATTTTAACCTTTTCCTGTGTAACTCCTCATTTGCCCAGTCACAGAAACTTGTTTTCTCAGAGACCAATAAAGTCTTTTGAGTAAATACTTTCTTGAATTCATCAATAAATGATCCAAAAAAAGTATTGTATAAATTATTAGGGGATGAGTTGCCACACAGAAATGGCATTCTATAGACCAATGCTTCTCTAAATCTGTCCAAACGGTCATTTGTAATAGGAGTTATCACAATTTTCTTCTTTTTACATGTTTTTTGTTTCCTTAATTGGAATTCAAACCATTGACCAGTGTGATCAGATTTAAATCTATTGAAAATACAAACATTCAAAGGGGCTATGTCACTATATATATTATCTATACAAGTTGCGGTGCTAGCTGTTATTCTTGTGGGTGAATGAAATTGATTTATTAAATTGTATGAACGAAAAAGACTAAGTATGCGTACACTTGAATTAGAATGACAAAGTAAATTGACATTAAAGTCCCCACACACAATTAGCCCTTTATTACACTTTACTAATTTACACAATATCTCCTCTAATACATTTTCAACATTATTATAGACAGCTGATGGAGGACAATATAGACATACAACAATGAATTGCTCCAGTTCCACACAGGAGATTTCAATAGTTAGTTCTACAGAGAGGCTGATAATATCCTTTCTTTCTTTGCATTTAAGTTTTTTACTTATTAGGATTATTTTGTAAAAGAATATCATATCCTGGAAAAGATTCTCTCTGAGCAGAACGAATAATAACGTTAAGTGAATTACTTAATTCTGTTTCAGTAAGGTAATTAGTTACAGCGCGTCGACCCTTACACGATTCAATAAACCTAAATAGATAAGCTATAGCACGTCTTAGTCTGTTAAAATTTGAAAAGCGTTCAAATTGAATGAATTCTATAGGATGAGCAATGTTAAGTAAACATACCTCATTACGCATTTCTGGCAACGGTTCACATTGTACTAAAATGGAAGGCCAATCAGTATAAGACTTCTGTAAAAAGTTTGGTCCTGACCACCATATGTTTAGTGATTCAATATCATCGACTTTAACTCCTCGGGAAACATAATCAGCTGGGTTTTGAGCGGTAGGAACATGACGCCATTCACAATCACCGGTTATTTCTAAAATGTCTCCGACGCGATTCCTTACAAATGTATTTAATTTACTTGGCAACATCTTAAGCCAACCTAATACAATGGAAGAGTCAGTCCAGAAAAATGTATTCGTAACTTTAATTCTTAACGAACTACAAACCTTTTTATATAGTTTTGCAGCCACTTGAGCTCCGCAAAGCTCGAGCCGTGGAATTGTAGTTGGTTTAATCGGTGCTACCCTACTTTTAGCTGTTAATAAACGTACTAATACATTACCGTTACGATCACTACTACGTATGTATAAACACGCACCGTATGCCCTTTCAGAGGCGTCCGAAAACACATGAATTTCTAATTGTTCATACGAGTTAATCATTACATGACGTGATACCCGTAAATTATTTAACACATTTAAATTTTTAGTAGCATCCATCCAGAGTGCTTGGATGTGCGAAGGAAGAGGTTCATCCCATGATAGACTTTGCAACCATAAACTTTGTAATATAATCTTAAATTTAATGACAACAGGAGAGAGAAGACCTAAAGGATCAAATATTTGTGAGATCACTGAAAGCAAACTACGTTTTGTGTTAGCCGCAGTAGAAAACCCAATTGGGAAATAAAGATCATCACAAACAGGTAACCAACCTAAACCTAAGGTCTTACTTGGCTCATTCCCCCCAACATTAAGATTATGCGAGGCTTCTGTTGCAGACTCTGAAATTAATTGAGGCTCATTAGACTTCCACTTTCGTAGGAATAAACCAGCTGAGCCCAGTGTAGTTATTACTTTTTCGCGAATATTCCTCACTACATCCAGATCATCCCCCCACTCAACAAATCATCGACGAGAAAATCATGGAGAATGACTTCTGCTATCTGGTGGTCTTGACATTCGAGTCCCAACTGTTTCAGACATCTTGTAGCGAGAAATGGTGCACTCGCGGTACCATATGTTACAGTATTTAATTGGAAAGCTCTAAGGGATTGAGATGGGTTGTCACGCCATAATATATGCTGCAGGTATCTATCATCAGGATGAACAAGTATTTTTCGGTACATTTTCTCTACGTCAGCGACGATAACATACTTATGTTGTCTGAACCTTAAAAGAATAGACAAAAGATCGTCTTGTACCATCGGACCTACCATTTGAATATCATTCAAACTAATATTATTTGAAGTAAGTGAGCTCGCGTTAAAAACTGCTCTTAACTTAGTGGTGGTACTGCTTTCGCGCAATACCCCGTGAAGTGGGATAAAATATGCATTTTTATTCGAATTAAGCCCACATTCTGTCATATGACCCAACGATTCGTATTCAGTCATGAAATCGCGATACATATCATAAAGTTTTGGGTTTGTCCGAAGTCTACGTTCTAAAGAGTAAAAACATTGTTTAGCTCGCTGAAATGAATCACCTAAGATAGTAGGACTTTCTTTTAGTGGAATTCTAACGCAAAAACGACCGTCTGACAAGCGAGTAGTATTTTCCACAAAATGTTCTTCACATGACTTTTGTTCTGATGAGTAACTAGAACAAATTGAACTATTTATTTCTTCTAAATGCCAAAATTTTGAAAGTTGATTTTGAATACTTTGATTTAAAATAATATCATCGTTGAAATTATTATTTAAATAATTACACTGAATAGGTTTAAGTGGATATGATGAGAAAAATGAATTATTTAATGGACCAGAAATTATCCAACCTAACCTTGTTTCACAAAGAGTAGGTTTGTTATCACCTAACTCAATTCTTTGGTTTCCTACTATATCCCAAAAGACATCAGCGCCTAATATAAGGTCGATGGACGCGGGTTTATAAAAATGAGGATCCGCTAAACAAATATTCGTAGGAATATTTAAATTTAATATATTAACTGTACTGTTTGGTACAGTATCAGTTAATGATGGTAAAATAAAACAATTAATGTTACACGTAAATGAGTCATCCAATGACTTAAAACGCAGATTACACATTTTATCGATTTGGGTAATTGCATTATTAATACCCTGAACGGATTGACTTATTTTATTATACGACAGATTTAACTGTTGAAACATCCTGTACGATAAAAGGCTAGATGTGCTACCAGAATCTAATACAACACGAACGACGTGTTCGCGATTGTTTGAATCGTATAACTTGACTAGCGCGGCGACAATTATTGTCTTGACCGGCGGAAGAAACGCTGGTTGATAATGTCAAGTTATCCGGATTACTGATGGCGGGAGTAGCATTAGAACCAATACCCTCACCACGCACTAACAGCTTCTGCTTATCTGCAACGTGAACTAAAACTGAATGTTTTTTCTTACATATTTTGCAACCTGATTTTTTTGCAATTATTTGAAAAATGAGATTTGGAGAAACAATTAAAACAAACCTTAAATGTTGGCAATAATTGAAGACGCTCTTCGTTATTTAAGGCTAAAAACTGAGAACACATGTTCAGTTTATGCTCGCCATTACATTTAGGACAAATCTCTTTAACGTTAATATAATTTAAGTTCTTGTGATTGGTTTGTGTTGTAACCATAGCCTTAACTTTTGAATTTTTATAACAACTACTACTACCACTACTACAACTATTTTGGTGTGACTGACGTGAAAACTCAAGTGTATCAAGCAAATTAATATGAGCTCGCATGAAATCTAGGAAATGTTGAAGCTCAATTCGCGTTTCATTACTTAAACGACCTTTATACTCTTCCCACTCACGATTAGTTTTACTATCTAACTTATGAGTAATTATGTGAATGAGTAAAGTGTCCCAATGCTTTGTGGGCTCGCCCAGTGAATCCAATGCTCTGAGATTTTTATTTAACAGGTCCATAATAGTTTTTAAACAAGACGCCGTTTCCCTAGTAACCGATTCAATATTAAATAACGCAGTAACATGATGTTGTATTAATAAACGCTTGTTATCAAACCGGTCACAAAGTAACTTCCACGCTGTGTTATAATTATACGAAGAAAATTCGATCGACGAAATAACAACAGCAGCTGACCCGTCTAACGATGACCTCAAATAATGAAATTTATTTATGTCATCAATTTCATTATTACCATGAATAAGACTGGTAAAAGTGTCCCTAAACTCCAACCAATTATTTATCAAACCATTAAATTTCGGTATTTGAATCGTGGGCAATTTGACAGGATTCAGTTTAACACTATGTATGACACTACCTTCGCCATCAGATGGAAGAGGAATGTGAGATTTTTTATAATTTGAAAGAATTTTCTGAGCATTACTTAATGCCTTATAATATCTATTTTCAAATTCCTCACGCTCCTCAAACACCTGACTCTCATCGTCCTGTAAACATTCTAACCGTGTTTGCACCTCATCGAACTTATTATACAATACATCAAACCTCTTAATGCGCAACTCCAACTCCTCATAATCCCTTTCATCGGGAGGTGATGGCGATTCAAATGAAGATAAAAACCCGTTGAAAATGGTAACTTGACCCTTATAACTGCTGCGCTTTTTAATAAGTTCAGCTACTTCGGTTTTTTCAGACATGTTTGCAGAGCCAGCAGTTAAATCCTGGAACTATCGTCAATATTCTTAGGTATATAATTAAAAAAAACTTACACACACAACCAAAATAAAACAGAATTAAATTATCTACTTCAAAACACTAAAATAATTATATTTTTTGAACAAAAGTAGTAGGTAGCAGCATTCAAAACGTGACACCTACAATTTTATTAAAAATAATTATAATATACAACTATAATAATTAACACAAATCACTTTATAATTAACAATAATTAAATCAGGTTACTAAATCTTTAAAATTAAATTTAAAATTTAAATAACATAAGAAAAAACTATACCGACTCACGACACACTCCTGTACAAATCCTTTTTTCTTCTTGATAACCTCCACTGACCTTGATTGAAGTAATTAATTAATTCCTTATTTCTATTGTTATTATCCGTGCTCAAAGGACCAATGTTAACGCAGGATAGTATAAAGTTAAAAGTAATTTCTTTTCTTGAAAAAAGGATTATAAATCAAACAAGATGTTTCCTTGATCAGAGGTGTAATCGGAATGGAATAAGCAATACTAAAAGCTAAAACACGCCTTGTTCTGTTTGTAGCAGTTAAGACATCTGTAGTAGTTGCTACTCAATAGTATTCAGGCGCTATGCATCAACAAGTACCTAGTGTATAACGATGTATTAGGATTTTACCGAATTATAAAAGCCAAAGGAGGTTATCAAATCGACGTTGAAATAAAAGTCTGAACTATAAAAAGTATTATTTTATTTGTAAATACACTACAAATATTTAAATCTTAAAACAAAATATAAACACATACAAATGTAATTTATAAATATTTCACCAACACCAATTAACAATTATTATAACTTTAAATGAAAATCATTTAATAATAAATTTAATTTTAATTTCGGACGGAAAGATATTCATTAATACTTACATTATAAAAACTTGTTATTCTAACTAATTTATCTATAAGTTTCCATAAATCTAGTAGTCTATCTATCTATCAGTAGAAAGCACCAACTATGACTCCTGAATGTCACAATGCATTAGTCTAAGAGTACAATAATAAAATGAGTATAAAAGCGCCAATGTCAAAATCCAACACGTCTTTGACATATAAGTCATAGTGACAAAAAACAAAATTTTTGACATGAGTCATAGTTTCGCTAAGTCAGAGTGTGGAGTGTCAGAACAGTATATTTATCTCTACATAAATTAATATTAGGTACAAGAAAGTCGCTTTCCACCAATTGTACGCTTTCTTGATATCTCTTTTAATTCGTGTTAACTGAAGCTGTAAAAGGATTAAAATTGAGTTTCACCAGCTCAATTGATTTTTCCCACAACTTCTTAGCATATTCGTCATTTAGAGCCTTTCGGTCGGGCTGTACCACTGCACAGTCGCTGAAAATTTAAAAACAATAACCCATTACTAATTGCTTGTCTTTCGTTCAAAATGCTGTGATGAAGAGCAGTGTCGCCTTACTGGCTTGAGTCTGCGCCAGTCAACTCTAAAGTCACCAATAGACTTTCATTTTTTTAAAGTGAAACTTCTTTAGGCGCATGAGGGTACGTTTTTACGAAAACGTCACGAAGGTGTGCAGCGCTTTTGTCGAAGAAAAGGGAGAGACCGATTGAGAGAGAGTGAGAAGGGGGAATTATTTATTCTAGAAATTCTATTTTTAAAATTAAAATTTCGTAAAGATAATTTATGAAATATGTATTAGTATTTTATATTTTATGCAAAATAATTTATTGAAATCTCAAATGACGAATTGTGATAATGCCACGTGTTTTTACTATCGAAGAAATAAATTTAAAAAAATTTAAATTTAAAATTAAAAAAATATTAATTTATAATCTAGAAACTTAATTTCATGAAATTCCTAAAATATCTTCCTTTTTCCTCCCTCTAAGTCTCGGCAATTAAAGTTTTAGATTTGTATAAATATGAACAAGACTTAAAAATTAGTTTGCCAAAGAAGTTTCACTTCTGACATGTGTACTTTGTACGCACGCAAATATGTGCGCATTGAACACTCGCTCATATAAAATGTTATCATAGTTACGTAGTAGTCCTGGAATCTGCATTTCGCAATTTATAAGAATTACACGTGGCTCAAGTTTCACGGTGTCAGCATTTGTTACCCCGTGGAACCTTATTCTTTTGATATTGTGTGCGCATTCAAAGTCCTAACATCGGATTGTTTAGCCGTAACATTATTTTTAATTAAATTAGTTTAAAGCATTTGTTTTTTTTAAACTTTCGGCTGTGGCCTTCATTAATTGTAAAATTAAATTCAATATTATCCTATCCTATCAGATACGCGATCAGACAGATCAGTGGCCGAGATGCCCAGCAGCAGGGGAGTGTCCCACTTTCCCTGAAAAGGGACTCTATTTACTAAAATGGCTTGGCGACTCCCGCCGGGCTAGTTGCAGCTCGCTGGGCGACAAGACCAGCGTTACCTCTTGTGCTATTTATGTTAGTGATTTGACAATTTTATTATTATACTAGTGGACCCCACAGACGTTGTCCTGCATGATATTTAAAGCGATTAGGATATTAAGCAAAGTATGAAAGTACCGACTGCAGTGCCATCTGCCGGGCTGATTTGTGAATCTAAACCATTCCCAGATCCCCTTGAACACACACAAAAAATTTCATCAAAATCGGTCCAGTCGTTTGATAGGAGTTCAGTCACATACACACGCACAGAAGTAATATATATATTAAGATTTAAATACAGTTATATTATCCCATACTATAGCAAATATTTGCGGCAATAGATGACGTTAATATGGCACCATTTTGGCTCAAATCAAATCTGTCAATTTGATGTGTACGCTGACATCGTTTTGACAATTAACATAGTGCAAATTGACACAGCAACCTACTTAACTACTTAACAGTATTTTATTATGTGTATTTCTATACACATGACCTGACACATACGGCTAACACATACATACTTATATCTTTTTCATAGCAATTTATAAAGTTTACACCCAAAACAATTATTTCATCAGAAAATCATCAATATCAAAGCCAAGGGGATGTTTTTATTTCGCCTTCAGCTTTAATACTTTTACTTCAATATATTTAGCAACTTTTGTTACAACTTTTAATGGTCTAGGTTTCAGATTTCTGTTTCAGTTCCGTTTCATTTCTAATATGCAAGTAGGTGATCATTCTGCTCTGCCTGACATACGCCGTCGAATTTTTGGTTCTAAGGCATGCCAATGTTTTGCTTCACCATACAAACGAGTGTTAAATGCGAACATAGAAAGTCCATTGCGGCACGGCCGAGGTTTGAAACTACGACGGGGATAAGACTCACACGCTGAAGCCCAGTGGCGTAACAATAGGGTGGCAGGGCTGGTAAAATGCCAAGGGCCCAAGAAATATTATGTTCTATAGATGAATGTGAAGTCACCAATACGCATTGGGCAAGCGTGGGGACTACAGACCCCTCTCGCCTAAGAGAGGAGGCCTATGGCCATTAGTGGGACATATACAACATATAATTGAGTACGCTGAAAATCTCAAAGTTCATTAAAATTAAACTGAGTATAACGTATCGATTTTTACTGATAGGGCCCCATCAAAACAATTTTCTACTCAAAATATAAATATAAAATATATCGCGTGGCCACACGATGAGGCAATGGTGCAGTGCGGCGCTAAATATCCGCAAATACTTCGAGCTATAGGGTGCCACACGGGCGTTGCGGTGAGGCAATATATTTTACACCTCCCCGCCTCGTCCCGCAGGTCACAAGTCCGGCGAGCTTGCGGTGCGACGCCGTGTCAACGCATCGTGTGACATGGTATAGTAATTTGTATGTAGGATGACGTTGCGGCACCTCTCCGGCGCCGCACCGCACCGATAACGCATCGTGTGGCCGCGCTCTAATGCGGTAGAAAACGCAGACAGACCCCATATCTCAATGTCTCAATGTTAAATCAATAAATCTCCGCGACAAAATAATGGTGTCAAGAAAAGCTCAGCGGTCTTTCATTAAATAAATAAAATATTTACCTGTAATATAGTCCAGTTTCGTCAGCACATTTTTCATCAAGAGCACAATAAATGGTAGTCTGTGCCCCGAGCTCTGGCGTCTTCATAAATGGCTTCAAAATGAAACCGATAACTCTGCGAGCCCCTCTGAACAATGACTCGTCCAAATGCCTGCCTAATTCCGTTTTTATCAAACCGGGATGCAGGCTGTATGTATTAACACCCTGTATATTATGCTCCTGAAACATTATTAATATGACTATATACATCTGAAGACTACACAATTATCAGCATCCAATAAATAATAATGACAATCCATATAATTTAAGGTCCTATTAGGTGTTTTTAATAAGTAGGTGATCAGCCTTCTGTGCCATCTACAACATATTATTATCACAATATTCTTAATACTCCTTAAACTCTGATTTTATTAACCCAAAATATGACTCCCGCATGTTAAATGCCCTCCAAGTCCAGCACAAAAAACGTCAGGACCTATTATCCTTTTCTCAAAGCAGTTCAGACCATTTTCAACTTCGTTGTGGATAAAATTAGAAGCCTGATTTTCTAGTTACCAACCATGGATTGTATTAAAACAGTATATTTCTAATTTTATTCACTTTCAACTGGTACTTAGTTTAAGAATTATAATTAATCAAATTTCTTAATTTGTCACTCACTGATTGACAGAACATCAAAACTCTGAGGTATTTTTTTTTTATTTTTTTTTATTGGACAATTCACATCAATTGACCTAGTCCCATGCTAAGCTGGTGAAGCTTGTGTTATGGGTACTAGGCAACGGATATACATACATATTATAGATAGATAGATATATAAATACATAATTAAACACCCAAGACCTAAGCACAACACCAAATGCTCATCACATCGATGTTTGTCTCAGCCGGGGATCGAACCCGGGACACATGGATTCGCAGTCAGGGGTACTAACCACTAGACGAATGAGTCGTCTAAATTTGCATTTTTAGCAGACTTAGTTTGTTTAACAAGTTATGTTTTTGATGGTGTTTATAACAACATAAGACATGCCAGTTTTCTTCACCGTACCAGCTCAACACATAGGAAATAATTCTTAATTCACTTTAGCTACTAGCTCTGACACTGCTCAAAATAATAACAATACAAAGAATTGAGTCTTTTAAATCTATTTCAACCAACTATAGTAAATTGTATTACAAATTTAACATACATTTTTTCAACCTAGGTCTCTATGTCCAGTATATCAAGAATGTACTATAAACTATGACAAATTAACTATTATTTTTACCTTCAATTTAGCTGCCAACTCCCTTGAAAATAAAACATTTGCCAATTTACTTTGTGAATATGCCTCAGCTGCGTTATAATTTCTTTGCGTATAATTTAGATCTTCAAAATTCATATCATATCCTGAAATATTTAAATCAAATTATATAACTTGCAATTTTTATATTTAGGGCTTGCTTTGTTAATATTTTTTATCTGTATGATAAAGCCTAGCCCAAAGTAAGTTATCTAGATGTGTGTGTGTATGTTAGATGAAAAAATTATTTCCTAGAATATCTAAAACAAGCAAAATCCCTTTTAAAATAGTGCAGCAGAATTTTGCCTTTGTCAGTATACTAAAGAGTTAATAATTGTTAAGTACTAAATCTTAAAATTTTGACAATTTGTGCATTATTAATGTATTCAATAAACCATTTAAATTTATGGTTGTTGACACATCCTTATCTCAACTAGATCTAACGGTGGAAGCATAGATTAAGCATCAGTGGTGCATTTCTCTGAAAGTTGATGTCCTCTAACAACAATACCAACCAACAACAAGTTATTCACAAGGTGATCAGTGAATGTCCCATTACTCCACTATAGCAGACATGTGTAAATGGCTAGTTACTGTACAATATAAATCTACTTACTTATATGAGCTTTAGATGATACTGTAACAATTCTGGCCGGTTGACTGTTAATTATTCTTGGTAGTAATAACATTGTTAATAAAAAATGAGACAAGTGATTTGTTCCAAACTGCATTTCAAAGCCATCCTCAGTTGTTCCCTTTGGACACATCATTATACCTGCATTGTTCACTAATATATTTATCTGTGGTTCATTTTCAATCACTTTTTGTGAGAAATCTCTCACTGACTGCAGAGAGGAAAGATCACATTGCTGCACAACTAGTTTTCCTGTATCCTTGAAGTCTTTACAAGCTTCTTCAATATCATTTTTAGCCTCCTCAGCTTTATCAAGGTTTCTACAAGCCATAATTACCCGAGCCCCTGAAAATTTTGTACAATAATACTGATTAGTCACAAGTATATTCATTGAATTTTATGACAGAAGGACACTGTTTCTGATTGATAGCAGATGAAGTATCAGTTAGAAATCATAAAAAACATTTTATATTATACTGACCTCTTTTGTAAAAATCTTTAGCTGCTTCTTTACCAATACCAGTATTACACCCTGTTATAATAGCCGTCTTCCCAATTAATTTAACGGTGCTATAACAGCGTCCACTAAAAAGAGGCATATTTTAATCTTTTAAATAAATTTTTACTAAATAAAAATACTAACAAATAGGCGTGTGCAGTAGACGTCGTAATACGTATAATATTACTTAATACTTTCAATAAATTATAAAAGATAAAGTTTAATCTCGGCGCCTAACGGTTTTACGCTAATTTGACAGCTATCGTTCTAAAGAATGACAGAAATTAGGTATTGACATATGACACTTGACAGTTCAAAATAATAATCATACTGTCTTCAGTTCGTCTTGAGATTTGTCTAATTCATAAAGTAAATAAAAGATATTATTTATACTCACCACTTATTAATTGATCGTTTTATGTAACAATGTTTATTACTCTTGTAGCAATCTCATATAAAATAACGTTCAACTATCAGTGATCATGTGCTAAGTGGTGTACCAAAAAGCCATTGTACATTTCACATTTTGGATATACATAATTTCACAACTTGAATGGTACTATTTTCAAAAGCAATGGAATACGATAATGATGATACTTGGCGCCGTTCATCATCACCTCAGTTTAAGGAAAAGAAAATATGTAAACCATTACCAAGGAGGTCAACCACTACTGCAGTTATTGTCCTTGGCCTGGCAGTCTTAAGTTGTTTAATGGGATACTGTGTTCTAAGTGAAACCTTACCCTATGAATCGAAAACCTTGCGACTTGTTATTATAGTGGGTATTTTGTCATTTTTAAAGTGATCTAATGTTTACATATAAACATATAAATTCATTATTTCTTCTAGTTTTTTCGGCATGGGGCTAGGGCACCAGTTAGCTCATATAAAAGTGATCCCTTTAAAAACTATCAGTGGCCAGATGGCTTAGGAAGCTTGACTAATGTAAGTAAATAAGCATTATTTAATTTTGAAATTTGAAGTATTGAGTAAATAGAGTATCAGGGATATTACAACCCTATATTGGTCTTGGTCTATAATTTCATATTTTCCTTTTATTATTTTGTTCTATAATCAAGTTGTCGCTGAACTGCCTTCTGTACTTTTTGGAGAAATAATCCATTTGTGCACAACTGCAATTAAAATTTCTTACCTTGTGGTTGATAGCCATATGCTCAATGCACTAAGCGACCACTTATCTTATTTACTTCATGTTTTGTTTACCATTTACATCTTATAGGCAGGTAAACTGCAACTATATGAGCTGGGAAGGAAATACCGAAGTTATTATGCTAATTTCATTCCTGAAGAGTATCAAGAGAAAGATGTTTATATTAGAAGCAGTGACTCTTCCCGTTGTTTAATGAGTGCTTACACCTTCTTAGCAGGATTGTATCCTCCTTATGAAAGACAAATCTGGCATCCTGAGATATTATGGCAGCCCATACCTGTACACTCTTTACCGAGACAACTTGATAATGTAAGTTTGTAAAGGTTTCTTGTGGCTTCTACCCTAAAAGGAATTATTATTGTTAAGATTTTTAGGGTCACCCATTTACAGCAAAGGGAAGCATGTTATTTCTAAAGGCACGTTTAGATGGGGAGAGTTTCTCGTACGTTTTGGTGCGAGAAATCGTAGACGACTATCGCGATAGCATTATCATAATGTTTACATACAGGCAAAAGTCAAGAACTAAATTCTCGCCTACTCGTCTGTCATATAAGAATCGCCAGGGATTTATCGCTATTCCTGCGTCTGTTTACACATCGACATTTGAGTAAGAAGATTCTTACATACGAGGAACTACTAGTATAAACACGATCTCGAATGAAATTTATTTATTTTCATGCGAGTAACGTACAAATTGGTTTGAAAAACGTTTTGAGTGCGAGATGTTTCATTCGAGTTTAGTTCAGTAGGGTATTCTCAAAAATTGTCGGGGCTGCCGAGAATATTAAAGGGGCGTTCCCACGAAGCGTTAATCACGACAGTCAACCACGCTTTCGTGAAATACACTTCTGTGTGAACGCATAGGCGTTAAACTTGCTTTCGTGAGGAACGGCGCACGACTCAAGCGTGGATAGATCAAACGTGTTTGATTTTCAGTCGTGATATACCGTTCGTGAAGCCAAGATGTCGTCACAACAACGTGGAATTAAGTTTAACGACAGTGAAACTACGCGTTTTTTGGAGTTATATTCTATGGAAAAGGTGTTATATGATCCAAGTTTAGAGGAATACCGTGATAGAGATTTACGTGCCGCCGCAGCTAAGCGCTCAATCTTTTTTGCTATGATAGTAGCAAAAAACGAACTTAAAACAGCACAACTCTCAACAACCAGATCATTCATGATCGATGTTTCGATAATGACTAAGTCGAAACACGAAGCGAGAATGAAATCCCCCAACCATGTGAACGTTTCATCAATTCACACTTTCGTGAGTGTCAGGAACGAAAGTTGACTAGCGTAGTTGACTGTCGTGATTAACGCTTCGTGGGAACGCCCCAAAAGTTAATTGAACTTTATAGAAGTTACCAGTGTTTGTGGAACACTGAAAAAGAAAATTATAAGAACCCCTTTTTTAACCAGCTTTTAGGCCGATCGGAGCATCAAGGTCGTCATCGACGGAGCATGTTCCGACCTTAAACCTGTGAACGCTGGGGTCCCACAAGGCTGTGTTCTATCCCCGACCCTATTTCTTTTGCATATCAATGATATGTTGCAACTTAGCAACATTCATTGCTATGCGGATATGACAGCACTGGGGATACTTTTTACACTGGCCGGGCAGTTGTTGATGAGTACCGGAACAAACTTGTGTCTGAAGTCGAAACTCTACTACGTGGAGTCTCAGACTGGGGCAGACAAAACCTAGTCCAATTTAACCCCAAGAAGACACAAGTTTGCGCGTTTTCCGCTAAAAAAACACCATTTGTCGCTACTCCTCTTTTCGAAAACACTCTTCTTAAAGCCACAGCTAGCGTTGGCATACTTGGCGTTGACATATCGAACGACGTTCAGTTTCGCGGTCACTTGGAGGGAAAGGCTAAATTAGCCTCCAAAAAGCTTGGTGTGCTCAGCAAGGCGAGGCGGTACTTCACTCCGGGCCACCGCATGCAACTATATAAAGCGCAAAATCGGCCCCACATGGAGTACTGCTCTCACCTCTGGGCGGGGGCTCCCCAGTACCAGCTCCTTCCACTTGACCGTATACAACGCTGAGCGGTTCGAATCGTCGACGACCAATCCCTCTCCGAGCGGCTTGATCCTTTGGCGTAGCGTAGAGATGTGGGGTCACTCTGCATCTTCTACCGCATTTACCATGGAGAGTGTTCAGAGGAGTTGTTCGGATTAATACCTGCAGCTGAGTTTCATCATCGGACGTCGAGACAGAATACGAAATTCCACCCGTATCACCTCGACGTCCGCCGTTCCACAACTGAGCGTTTTTCAAGGCAGTTTTTGCCGCGCACCACCACTATGTGGAATCAGCTGCCCACTGAAGTATTTCCGAACCAATTCGACTTAGGGTCCTTCAAGAAAAGAGCGTACCAATTCTTAAAAGGCCGGCAACGCACTCGCGAGCCCTCTGGCATTGAGAGTGTCCATGGGCGGTATCACTTAACATCAGGTGAGCCTCCTGCCCGTTTGCCCCCCGTTCTATAAAAAAAAAACAAAAAAAAAACCCAAAATCATTTTCTGTTTCCGTTTAATTAATTCTTGTACTGATAATTAAAACACCCTCAAGCACTGCCTGCACTGATGGTAGCAACTGGCACAAAACCTCGAAATACGATTATTGCTTTTTAAATTCTGTTTACACGGACACAATAAACTTTCCATTGCGAGGCAATTCTCGCCAAAGTGGAAGAGCGAGAGGTGTGAACGTTTAGACGAAGAAACTCTCTCCATCTAAATAGGCCTTTAGTGTATTTGGTTAGTTTTGTACAAAAAGTCCAATAGATTGAAAAAATGTTGCTTTTTTTTCTGTATATTGTTGTGCTGTTATGCGTTTGATGAGGCCTTGAATTAATTATTTCGTGAATTAATTTGATAAAAATAATTATGCTACATCTAACAAACTTATTACATATTTTTGTTATTATTATTATTTTTTTTTTTTTATAAATGCTACAAATGTAATTATTTTTTTTTTGTATCTCACACACTGTTTTGTTGTGTTTTTTTAATATTTTTATTACTCTTTAATGTTAATATTCTAAGGTTTCGATATTTGTAAATATGTGAGGAACATGTATACTAACTTTTTTAGTATAGTAGTTTATTCTTAGAGTACATTGTCTTCACATATAATTATTTAACAAATGTAACAAAATATTGTAAACCTATTTTAAAAGAGTAAGTGTGGAGTTTCTTGCCCATTCTTCTCCACACGAAACTACCTTTTGGAAGGGGCAACTAGAATCATCTTTATATTTTTTTTTTTTTGACGTTCAAAAGTGCCATTTTAGATGGTCTAATTGAAATAAACGATTTGACTTTGACTTTGACAAACTAAGCTTGTCTAAGTGCTTAACATAGGTTGTATTAATATTTATTTTAAAATTTACAGCTAGTAGCAGCCACGAAACCATGCAAGTCCTGGAAGCGAATGTACCAAGAATTGCTAGCTGAAAAAAATGCTGATAGTAAATACACAGAGTTGTTCGACTATTTAAGTAAACATACAAATCAAAGTATGAGAAGTATTTTAGATGTAGATTTCTTTTATAGTACATTACAAGCTCAATACGAAGCAGGCTTGAAACTTCCGGAGTGGACTAAAACAGTTTTTCCTACTAAAATGAGACCACCGTTTATGTTGAGTTTGGCATTATTATCATATAATGAATCATTACAAAGATTACATACTGGTAAGAATTTTTATACTAATTATTTAAACTATATGTATTTCTACAGCTTCATTCATTTATAAATCACTAGCTGTCCCCGGGAACTTCGTTTCTCCTTAATGTGATTTTACTTAGCCTACCTTTTTAGTACATACCAACATGGAACATTTTGCTATGCTACCCCGGAGACTGTTTGGTTTTCTGGAATAAAAACTTTTTAGGTTTTTCTGTGAATTTTTCTCTATATAACCCTCAGAGTTCCAACTTCAAGTCATATGATTTTAATTAACATATAAAAAATAGGGGTTGATCATAGAGGAGTAAAAATTAAGGGTTGTTTGTATTTTTGTATGTTGTATCATAAAAAAAAATAAAAACAAAATCTAAAAAATTAAAATTAAAACTTAAGGGTGGATCACCCTTAACATTTAGGGGTTTGAAAGATAGATACTAGCCGTTTCTCAGACTTACTGAATATGCATAAAAAAAATTATAAGAATCGGTCGAGCCGTTTCGGAGGAGTATGGGAACGAACATTGTGACACGAGAATTTTATATATTAGATTAACCTATATTGTATTAGTTACACCTTACAATTATTATTATATTATTATTTTTTTAATAGAACAGGAGGCAAACGGGCAGGAGGCCCACCTGATGTGATGTGACAACGCCGCCCATGGACACTCTCAATGCCAGAGACCTCGCGAGTGCGTTGCCTGCATGTTTGTTTATCTATATATTTTTTTACATAGTACTTGAACTTCCAGGCCCGCTTTTAAATAACATAAGATCACACCTACAAGAGGCAGTAATGCACACAAACACGGATCGGGCACTATACATATATTCAGGGCATGACGTCAACTTGGTATCATTAATGAGAGCATTGGGTTACACAGAGATGTTAGAGCCGGAGTACGGTGCAAGCATTTTGCTGGAATTGCACGAGGAGGTCGAACAGGACAAATTTTACGTCAAGGTAATTATTAGCCAATTCAAGAAAAATAATCTGCAAGTTTGTTATTACTGATACAGATACCGGCAATAACTTACTACCGGATAACTTTTTGAGTATTAAACAAGGGAGTGGGGGAAAGTTTTCGCATCGTACACACAAACGTCAACTGATTTACAAATCACGCGATCGACACGTCAGTCGTCACTCTCCCGCCGCCCAGTGATACCTAAAAATCGCTTCTGCGCAGGTAAGGACATTTGTTCAAGATGTTTGCCGGTATCTGTATAGCTTGTTGTAAACGATAAAATATTGGTAAGTTTCCCGACATTCTAAATAGCAGTATATTATTTTCGATCCAATATAGCGGTTTATGGCAATTGTCAAAATGTTTTCGATAGTGACGCACAGACTTACAAACGTATAAATAAATGACGTAAGCGTCATGTGACTAATCTGAATAAACTATTTTTTCTACTGAATTGTTATAATTCTATTAAAACTTGAAGAAATGTATTATTTTAGCTCTTCTATCGCAACAATACGAAGATAGAAGTTCCAATGGAACTAAGAGTACCCAATTGTATGGAACCTTGCACTTATGAGAAATTTGTTGAACACCTTGGCACTCTGATACCACTGGATTGGGAAGCGGAGTGTCAAAATTAATTACTTCAAAAAATATTCCAGCAGAGGAACACTTTCGTATAATGTACTTTTCTTACAAAGTATTAAAGGATTAAAGGTAACATTGAGCCATAGACAAAACCTTTGCGACAGGCGTGTCTCGGAATCTATACTATAATGTAAAGCAATTTTTTTTTAATTTATTGCTTTTGCGCAATTTTTTTTAATCAAATTTGCGGCCACAGATGGAGCTAATGTTGCAATATTTTAACAGATTCTAATCATTTTACAAATTGTCTTGCTATAAAGCACTCCAGTTATGCAAATAATGTAATAAATTCCCCTCTATACACATAAATATAAATATTCACAATTTTTTTTCTATACAATTTAATAAATAAGATGGTCACACCTGTCGCAGTTTATCTAAATCTAGATATATGTGATGTTTTTTGTTAGATGTGAGAAATTTAAATTGGCAGCTATTAGTGTTAAATTTAGGGTGTCTTGCCAGAAAATGTTAAAATTTGATCAAAAAGTAAAGGAATCCTTGGCGCTAAAAAGTTAGTCTCCATTGCAATTCGTTACCTTGGACAAATATTTTGAGGCAAGCGTTACTATCTCATTGAATTCGTCAAAATTGTCAAAATTGAAATACAGTATATATTTGACAGTCTGTGACATCTGCTAATAAGAGGTTATATTTTGGTGAAAGAACTAAACGATTGTTTGACTAGAAGCTCAAATGTAAGAAATTACTTTTTATTTAATCATCCTTCACATACCACAAACCATTCTCCACTACTACTATAACATTTTAATTTTTATATGATAATGTATTCAACGGTTATCATTTTCTTCTGGTGCCACTTTATTGCTAAAGGTTGGCTGTTAACCACTTGAATGAAATAAAAAAACAGCCCGACTCGTGCCTTGAATTTTGGACATAATAATAATACGAAAAGGAAAGTGTGTGGTTAGTGATAAAATCGTAATTTTCCTACACACTTCATCTTTGTTTACTCGTAAAATCAATTCAGAATACATACACTGTATCCAAAATATTGTCTGGTACTAGAATTTATAATTTCATGAAACGGACAGTGAAAATGGCATATTGTTAAATCGTCAATGTTTCATGTTATTTCAATAAAGGGCCATTTGGGTAATGTTCAGATTAGGGGGAGGAGTATGTAGTTTTTTTAAATCATCCCATCTGAAGTCTGCATATAATCTGCCCCGCCATAATGCACCATACATAATAAATATTACATATTAAATTATGGTCTATATCGATATACAGCTCTTTATATTGTTAGAGCCTGATTTTTGAAATACCTAATATATAAAAAAATTGCCAAATCATGAAGATTTACGACCGACATTCTATATTTATTTTTCTATACATTTACAATAGCTACAGACATACGTTTGTCTTCCTCACAGATATTATAAATTGTTACTATTAATGTATTTTTTAATCACATGATTTTTATAATAATTTAAACTATACTTAGATATACTTTTTGTATCTTTAAATGAATTTGAATCTCGCTGTAACCGAATTATTTAACCACTTTTGATATTATATAATATACCTATGTATAATCTGTGGCACAGAGCCGTACATGTAAGATTCAGAGTCGATACTTGGCACATTGTCTAACGAGTTCCGTACGCAAAATGTATTCGATTTTGACTTGGCAGTTGCACTTTTGTCTCGCCTCTGAATATGAAGCAGTCGTTCATTAAATAGTAAATACTATATTCATGTTGTTATAAATATGTATAGTTTAATCACGGCCTTGAACTCATTTCAATTGTGTCAGGACGTTCGACATTTTCTGTTCATTAGCTTGATTTTACCGTTTTTTTCCGAAGACAATAACTTTTCTTATTGCATAACGTTTTTCTATTAATTAACACGTTTCTATATAAAATTATAGGGAAATAATTATCTTTAGCGATCTTTTGATACCCGGTATTTCTAGAACATTTATTTTCCGATAATTAAAATGAATCAAGGAAGATTACAGATACTATAATGATCTATGAATATGAAATATTTTAATCTTTACTAAATATCTTGAGTAACTCTTAACTGTTAATAAACTACTCTGAGTACGGCTTTACGTTCGATAACTCATTCAATATGTTTAATCTCTTCTAGATTTCTAAATAATATTTTTCGAGACTTATACTCGCCAATAAAAAAATATATTCTCGATACGCATCTATTGGTAGATTAAGAAAAACCTTTCTGAGAGATTGACTCAATAAATTTCGGTCTAAGTTATTTAAACGTAAGACTACTAAAATGCCGATGTTCTTCAATATCGCTGATGTCACTTGTAATTACGTGGTACGAAAACTGTTCATATTTGGAGTAACCATGATGTGTCGTTATAAGGCCATGTTAATATTATATTAAAATTTAAATTATATAACAATAGTAATATATTATTAGATGTATATTGTGTGCCATTAATATATAATGTTATGATAGACGCAAGTGAATATTACAGATTACTTGTGTTAGTAATTAATCAGTGGCGCTATAACCATGCAGTGATGCTAAGTTACCCCCCAAATTTAAGGGGAATCAAGATGTCCTGGGGGGGGGGGTTAGGAGGTACATTTATTTAGGGGGATATATGTACAATAAAAAAAAAGTTTTTTTAAACGCACGAAACCAACAAACAATCACCATAAAATAATGATGACTCGCTATTTTTTTATGAAAATTTGAGCGTCTGTTACTGACAACTTCAATAGTATAGTGTCTTAGCGCCGATTTTACACTTTAAATATTTCTTAACAAAAAAAACAAATTGTATTCGTAATATATAATTGCAGTAAATCTATTAGTGCGGAATTTATGTACAGAATATTACACACAAATTAAAGTTATTTAATATTTGGATTATAAAGTAAAAGTTTTGAAGTAGGTACCTTTCTTTTCTACAAAGCATATTCACAATTTGTCGAAAGAGACGAAACAACTTAAAATGATGTCATGATTTAGAGTTAATAAATGTCTATTCAATATGACAGAGACTGTTGTGTTCGACAGTTGTTAATGTCAAAAAATTTCACTTTAATGAGCTTTAAAATTGGCTAAATATTATTAAGTTGTATTATTGTTTATCTGTCATTTAGGGTATGTTCCGATATACACTGCGACCACTGTACAGAGTACCGTCAATTTAGTATACTGTGAAACCGTTTCTCTATAGCCAGTTATACTGGTTACAATTTAAAACGGAACGCAGTCCAGTATACTAGTCAGCTTCGTTTTTCGACACAATTTTCAAATGAGTGCATCAAAGTTTTTCAATTCAACAAGAAAAACTATTATTGGAGTATTATCGCATTAAAAAATATATATTAATATTAACTGTCAATTGAATTAATACTACAAAGAAAGTAAGTTAGAATTTTAAATGTTTGTTATTCAACTGTAAGTTATATCAGCCGTTAGGCATTCAAGTGGTTTTGATTGATCACGTGATCAAAGCACTGCGAGTACCTTACCTCGAAAACGCCAGTGCTCGCAGTAGAAGTATAGCGGGGATTTGTGACGTCATATATTTCCCTAGGACGCTGCGGCTGTATACTGGCGTCCATAGCGGAACGAATTTTTGAACAGTGGGAGCACTATACAGTACTCGCAGTGTATATCGGAACATACCCTAAGTATGTATGTCAGAAAATATTCTATCGTTGTTGTATTAAATGGAATTGATAATTTATTTGTTTTATTGTATGACCTTCTTTCAGAGACGAGATAGAGAATAATTATTCTTCTTAAGTAATATAGTATTTTTAAAGAAAAGAATAACGTGAAACGTCATTTTACTCAAATTAAAAAAAGTCTCAGGTACTTTCCCTTGATGTCCCATAGTCTTGGGACGCCCTGTATATTAACCATTCTGGTACAACAATAAAATATATGCGAAATAATTAAATATTAATTGCTATGAAACTAAATAAATGTAAATTTTAAAGAGACTGCGCTGGATTGCTGTACTCTCGGGGTGTAACTGCGACAATATAGGTAATCGCCACGCTTATAAAACTAAGAACGCCTGAGTGAGCAAAACAGCTCCTACAGGCAGATATGCGTTGCAAATAATTTATTTTTCGCAGAGTATCGATCCATGACCTCAGGGTGCTCAGGGTACATAATAATAAACACAAATTTATTTGTAAAATATATTAAAACAGAAATAAACAATTATTCTTATAACTGGACGGCACAATTTAAAGCTTATACGTACTATAAACCTCGATTAGTAATTGAATGTTTAGCTGTTTTTAATCACACAGTAAATGTTCAGTATTAATAGGTCTCATAGTACGTTTTTGAAGGAATTTATAAGTAGATGTCGTATTTTTATTTATTAAATAATATAGTAATATAAATAGCAGTGCATTAAAACACCTTATTCTTGTCATAAACAAAAAAACTACAAAACATACCAAAAAGGTACAATTTTTTAATAAAAAAATTGTTTTTGTAAAATATTTCAAAAAATATGTACTTATTCTAAAAGGTGGTTTCTTCGTTGATATTGACTTGGAATGTATTACAAAAATTACATTTCAGACTCTTTGTGTTTTATTGTATACTAATCCTGATATCATCATCATATTTCTAAACGAAAGTTCGTAAATATAATTAAGTAAATCATGTCACAATATGAAGAGAAACATTCATTACAGACAATCACAATAAATTATACATTCATTGTTCCGATATGGCGTATTGCGGTTATTTAAGAAACTCAAAGTTACGTTGCTATCTTTATTCATAGACTAACTAGAGTAGACAAAAAAGCGCGCGTCAAGTCAATAGTCAATATTGTTCTATTCTCTATGTCATATTCTAATTGGCATTTGGCGTTCAATTTGTGACTTACATGATGCTAATAAAAAGTATGAGATGTAAAATGTAAACAGAAAATAACCACTGTTTTTTATGAACTTTATGTCAGTATTATGATTTATGTAATTAGAATTAAGATGTGTTGTGTTACATTATCTATGACTCGTAATAATTGATATGAATAGTTTTTGAAGTTATACTTCTTTAGGCGCGTTATGAAAAATTGATGAGAGTGAAATTTTACGATGCGCACGCACCTGAGACACAAAGTTGTCAGTGTGATAATAGCATGCGCGAGCGAGATGGGAATAAGACAATCTACAAGTAAAAAGAAATAGAATATGCGTGAAGTTAGCAGCTATGCCAAGAATTTTGAATGAACATAATGACATTTACCTTTTAAACAAATAAAGGAGTTTTAATTATTTCTTTCAAAGAAATTTAGCAATGCTTTTTCACAAAGACCTATTGTTACTAAGTTAAAAGGTTATGAAACATACGTAGTTATTAAATTGAATGAATAAAATAATAAATAATAATTATTATTAATATTAATTAATAATTGAATAATATACTAAATATTATTAAATTATTTACGTTAAATATTTATTATTAATTATTTAATATTTAAAAAAAATAAAGAATGCCAAAGAAGTATAACTTCTTACGCGCGTACATAAGTACACGCACCCTTTTTTTTCTACTAATAACAAATCAAATGTGCTCACTATAAAACTATCGACAAATCGTTCTTTAATATAGAAACACTGAAAATTATACGAACAATTTCTTAATTTCCACAACAGGTCAAAACACCACGTTCCTTATACGCCCTGATAGCAGTATAAATGGAAATCGCCACCCACAAAATAACCCCAAGCCATGAAGCTATCAATGCTATTTGTAAAGATACACCAGTGTTTATGTAATCACCTCGACGACTATTTGGAGCATCCTTTTGTATGTAGTCCATAAAATCAAAAATTGCTTGACAAGCGAGTCTGAAATGTATCACTGTTGCTTGGTCACCAGATGCACGAACCTCCTGAAATTTTGATTAATAGTGGTCAATTTAAAATGGCAGACAAATAATTATAAAATTTACTAGATGACCCGGTAAACGTTGTTTTGTATATTATTTCTTTAGTTCAATTAAAATAACTATGTATCTACTATAATAAAATGTTTTTTATACCCCTGTTGGGGTTGATCGTAGAGGGGTAAAAATTAGGGGTTGTATGTATTTTTGTATCAAAAAAAGGGTGCGTGTACTTATGTACGCGCGTAAGAAGTTATACTTCTTTGGCATTATTAAAAATTGTTTTTGATTGTATGCAAATAATTAATTACAATTAAATAATCAAAGACTGGAAAAGGAGTCATTATAGTCAATAAAGTTCAGTTTACATTTGAAAAATTAAATAAAAATATATTATTATTTTCTAATAATAATTAGTATGCGGCGTGCGTGCCAACATGCGCCACTAACTTCATTCTGTTAATTTTGTGTCACGGTGCGCGCGCATCGTACAATTTCACTCTTTATAAATTTTTCATAACGCGCCTAAAGAAGTATAACTTCAAAAAAATTCTAAAAAATAAAAAAGTTTACCACTTTGGGAGGTTATTACTTTGTTTTTTTTTTTTTTTTAAAATGGCTCTGGCACGATTTGTGCATTAGCCAGCGTCAAGTATAGGATTTTTTATAATTCGTGCTTGTCTTTAGAAATTCGACCGTGTCCTCCATGTACGGTTTAAGCACTCGCCCGGTACCGCACAACCCCCCCAAAGGCCGAGAACAAATTTAAATAAAATTAAAACTTGCCCTCGAACCGGGAATCGAACCCGGTACCCCTCACCTAGCTGCCACTTAATAAGACCGCTAGGCTATGAGGCCCTACTTTGGGGTTGGGTTTAAAATATAGATAGTAGCCGATTCTCAGACTTACTGAATATGCATTAAAAATTACAAAAGAATCGGTAGAGCCGTTTAGGAGTATGGGAATGAACATTGTGACACGAGAATTTTATATATTTAGAGATAAATAAAATTGCCAAAGTCAAAGTCCGATGTAAAACAATTAATTCAATTGTGTTCGAATCATATAAACCTTTGGGCTGGATATTTGTGTAGCAATAAAAACTTTATATTAAGAACTAAACTGGAAATAAACTAGGGTGGTTCAGACACATACGCTCAGTGCTGAGTTGTATATTTAATCACAATTAATATTGTCAAAAAACCATTTATTTGTTATTCTTAGACTCTTATGTCATTTAACTGTTATAATCATGAAGTAAGGACTTATTTATGTTATTAATAAATAATTCCTTTTTACCATCCAAAACTATGGACAAAAACACATAATAATATTTTAACAAACATTTAAAAAAATTTTGTTTCCTGTAATGTTTGGTTTTCTGGACATACGAGGTTATCATTCTACAGCGACAATATGTTGCAATATTAAAGGGGGCACATATTCTGGCAATATTAAGAAACAATATTGTGTACGGACAAGGCAAAGGCAAGACATTTCCATGTTTGAGAGAGTTTATAAAGCGCTATGCTGCTACATTGAGTTTTCACTGTTTTTAGAATTATAATTTCCATTACCCTAACAAGGTATCCTCTATATTGTTGACATGTCTTATAGAAGCCGTCAGTCATAATGGCTGCATGAATCAGATTGTATAATGCAAATACAGCCGCAACACTCGATGTAGGTATCCAGCAATATATTACACCATCAACACTCTGTGACACTCTAGTACGAGTTGTTACAACAATTGTTTCACCTTCTCTGTAAAATAAATTGATAAATAATGTAGAAGAATGACCACATGAAAAATGTTTTGATACCCACAATGACTCAATAGGGCAGACCTACATATATATATATTTATGTATATTTTAAAAGAAGTAATGAACATAAAACAAGAAAATAATGTATATTTAAAAAAAACAGCAAGGGGGGAGATAAATTGCAGTAAATCTGCTTACCTAATACTTGAACGGCCCGAATATACAAGTAATCATGAATAAAAACATGTTTGAAATTACTTACATTTCTTCCATACCAGTAGACTTGTCTCCTTCGTACAAGCCAATATTATTAATACAGACTCTATACATGTGAAAAAATGCCATCACCAGAGCATACACTAATATGGGTAATGGAGCAAAAATTGCATATAAACAATAAGAGTTATGACCTCCAGTGAAGTATTGTGATGAGCTCGCTCCAAAGAAAATACAACCACAATTATTGTTATCTAACCAGCTCCCAGGACACACATCTAGTGTAGCTCTCCAGTGGTTGTAAGGGATGGCTGTGCATATCACTGACACGGCTAATACTACAGCCAAAAGCCCATAGCACCAGCAGAGCCGTCTTTCAGTTTGATATTGATTCATTATGGCTGAAAAGAAAAAAATATATAACGTTATAATGTTTACGTTATGCCATTATGATAAAATAATATAAGATTGCCTAAAATTACCTTTTAGACTTTTTTCATAAATTGCTAAATAGAATTGACCTCATTCCCTCGTATAAGTCGCTCTACGTTATCGTAATAATAATCTGTTATCTGTAAAAGATATAAAGTCAAATAAATTTGCAAGTTATAATCAGTACTTCTCAAAGTTCGTTATAAGCTTTTTCTTTGTTTATTTTTACGCGAGGCCTAAATTTACTTTAATATTTTTTGCTAACTTACACTGTTAAGCTATGTCGCTTAAAAATTCAGTTTCAAGTTAGAAAACTGTTTTTAAAGATTAAAATCATAGAGAACTTGAAACCGTAAATACGTAGGTAAATAAATTACACATGTCACGTACTAAATAGTAAATACCTCACACTTAGTCACAGACTAGAAAACCAGTTTATTCGTGGAGATAGTTTGAGTTTGACACCAACATCTACTAGACGAAGAATGTTAACGTAATTTTAAGTTCCGACAGTTAGCCATCTAAAGTATACCAAACTTCAGAAGTACCAGAAATACCTGTAGCGATACCTTAATTTATTGAACGGTTAGAAAATCTGCGATGACATATTTTCTGAACCGTTAAAATTATTCCAGCCGCTTAGGATATATTATACAACTTCTAGGCTTTAGAAACTGGGGCCTTCGGGCCGGCCAGTCAGTGGCCTAAGAAGTACAATAATAGTAAAGTAGCATGAATTGAATTGAAATAACTAGTATTTAAATTAAAGACAAGTCTATTGTCCCATATAATAAATATATTTCACAGATAATATAGTAATAATTATCTATGAAACTTGTCAGCGTCATGGTGCAAAATTGCGTTCTATTCAAGATGCTAATTGCTAGATGGTATTCGTATTTCGTATACACGCAAGATCGAGAGTCGAATGTCGGGCAAGTCTGACGTAAAAAGACAATAAACGAATACTGCTGACGTCTGGTGAAAACGAAGTCGATATCACGGTTAGAGTAGTATATTCTTTGGTCGATACAGTTACGAAAGGCACATCTAGAAATCGAAATTAACTGTTAAATAATATAAATTGATGTGATATTAAACACTTGGTTTAAAAATTATACTCTTGTCTATATATATCTAAGCAACTTAAGTTTCTCGTTTTCGTGTTTTAAACTTTTCGGTTTCTACAGGCGGCCATTATGATTTTGCATTGCTAGAATAGTTTATAACTTTCTACATCTCGTGTAGTTTTCTCGGAGTTTATTTATTAATATTTTTAAGATGTCTAGTTTAAGAACAAGTTATACCCAGTTTTCGATTATGGTAGAGTTCATGGAGAAGTAAGTTAAAATTTATACTGTACTTACAGTTTTTTAAAATTCTTTGTACTAATAATATATTCATTAAAGAAACGGGGATTTATCGAAGTGTCAAAATTCACCAAGTGGACGACTGTGGACAATGAAAAAGTGGCAAGAGTTAACAGATATGCTCAATAGTCAAGGTACTCGAGAAGCTCGTAGTGAAGAAAAATGGCGAAAAGTAAGTTTCGTTTAGGTCTTTCGTTTATGGTTTTGTGAACTTTTGTAAAAATAAATATTTGGTTTAAGGTCTGGAGTGACTTTAAAAATAATACTAAAAGAAAATTAGCTAAAATAACTCACTCTTTGCAAGGCAGGGGTGGTAGACCAACCACAAGCAAATGTCTCACGGAACTAGAGCAAAGAGCTCTTGCAATTACTGGTATCCTAACAACTATTGGACCAGCAACTGAAAGTTTTGGCAGTGTAAGTAAAAAGTTGTTTTACATTTACATGGAACTGCAATATATTTTCTGCATATATATGATAAAACAATTAATGTTTTAGGCGGAATGCACAATAGAAGTGGAAGAAAAGAATATTAATCCTACTTTTGAGAACCTAATCCTAGTTCCAACTACAACAGCCCTCGGTAAGTTAAGGAATATATATTTTATGGGTAATAATTATAAAATATCATATTTTGTAGATTGCTTTTTAAGTTCATTATACATGAAATAAACAAATTTTTTACTGGCTCATAAAATTTTGGTTGGCATTTAAAAAAACAATTATTCTACATTCTAAATGTAGTTACAGATGGTGCAGATTGGAATAATTCTGAGTCCAGTAAAGATAAAGATGAAGAGTCAATACTACCAATGTCCACCATGTCACCTCTAAGAATCAAAACTTCGCCAAAATCATCTCCTCCTGACTCTCCTCAACCATACCTTCAACAAAAAAGAAAGATGGATGACAGAGACGATGATGATGAAGATGAATATTTAGCTAGATGTGAATCTTCACCAAAGGAGGAAACCAGAGAGAGAGATAGGATGTATGTTGAGTTAGAGAAAGAGAAGTTGTATGCAGAGTTGGAAAAAGAAAGAATTCGTCAGAGGGATGTTGAGCTTCGTCAACGTGATACTGCATTACAATTGCAAGCTCAGTGGTTGGAGTTAGCAAGATCGGGCTTGAATATTTTAGATAAATATTTGAATGACAAGAAATAAATGTGAGAGAATTAATGGTTAGAAACAAATGTGAAATAAAATGTCTGGGAAATGGCATTAAAAAGCTATGCCTTTTATGATAAAGAGTGATATCGACCACCACCACCTTTGAAAGTGCTAGCAGCTTTGTTATAGACATACATCCTGCGTAGAGAGGTCTTCCACACATTGAAAAGAGAGTTTTCGTTTTTCTGCATAGATGTATGAAGAAAATATTAGGTTAGACTTAATTATTTTTGTAAATACATGGAGCTAATTCAAACCTAAAATAAACTGGTTTTAAAGATAAAATCGTTTGGAAAACATACCTCGTCATTCCACTTGTATTAACGTATTAATCATATGAGATATATTAAAGTGCCAAAGCCAAATGTTAATCCTGTTTTGCAAATTGTTCAACATCATAACTGACGCTTAATCAGAGTTTTTCCTTTACGAAGTTTTGCTAACCAAACTTTGTATACGTTAAAAACCTTTTATTTATAATACGTTAAATTAGTATACTTATCTATTTGTGTAATATAAGGTATGAATCTACGTCTTGTAACTTATACGTTCTCAACAGACAACAGTGTCAATAAATTTTTCTCTCTAGGTTTATTATTAAGTAATTAAATTTCATATGGCAACTATAATTTTGCATAATGAGCTTGCTTGTTGTAGTTGTTAATACCGCATTAAATACATTAATGATTAATTTGATGTATAGTCCCACCAACTTATCTATGAACTGAGTGGTAGCGCCACCGTCGCTTTAGTGTTGCAAATTAATAAAAGTTACCCATGATTGGGTATGTCAGATAAGAAACTAGTTAAACATATAAACATAATTTTATTATTTTAAACAATACCTAACATTGTTTTATAATAATAAAATGGTAATATATTTACTAAATAGTCTTCAAAAATAAGAAAATTAATGTAGGTAGATACATACATTAGCTTTTTCTCTGGCATTCAATTGATATAATTTAGATACTCCACTTACAAACTAAATGTTTAGTAAAGTAGGCAAATGAAATTTAATAACTTGCAAATAAACTTATTCTTCTTGCCCTTTTCCCACTCTAGGACGTTATATTAAAAAAAAAGTGGAGTGGAGAGAATTTACGCTAAGCCAAACGTAATTTATGCGGGAGAGCCCCTAAGATTATTCCAGCGTTATTTTGACGTGACGAAAAACTATAGGTAGTTGAATCACTCAGCTTTATATTTTTTAAGTTATAATTACGTTAAAAAGTAATCAATGAAAATAATATCGGGTAATTTACAAAAAGAAAGTAGACAACACTAACCTGTAGCTGCCGAAATTCAACATGGCGGCCGTAGTTCCCATTTTCTCCATTTCACAGATAAGTTGGTGGGTCTGTAGGTTAAAGTTACATGGTTTGACAGTTAGGTTTTTGACTGCATACCATAAACGATGTGAATGTTTAAGACCAATCTTAAGAATCATATCAGATTTTACTAAGTTCATGAATTCATAATTTTCAAAGATATAAAGAAATTCCTAATGTTTAATAAAGTCCGATCGTCACTCTGGGAAGCCAATTTAGGTTTTGACCTAACCCTATTCTATATATTAATAAATATTTATAAAATAATAAGTGTTTATTTTAAACAAATATTAAAACCAAATAATTAATTACAGCTGCAAAAGATACGGGCACAGAGCGTATTAAATTTAGATTAAAATACTCGATTAGTCTGAATATTATTGATAATAACAGTAATGATAAGAAATTATTGATACCTGGTTGGAAGAGATATACGCCTTTTAAAAGGTTTTAAATACTTATAAGTTTCAAAATATTCCCATCATGCGACGACAATTTAAACGGATATTATTTTCTTACTTAATGGCTTATGCAAAACAAAACACATTAAATGTAGAGCTTTATTTCGATGCACTTATAAACTAGGGTACATACAAAGAAATAAATAAAATTTACTATAAAAGGAAATGGTTACTTGCCAAAATTTCCACAACACATCCCAATATACATCAAAGGATTAGGTCGACATAAATGTTGAAATATCGCATTGTTAAATTATTGCAAGTTTTTTAAATGTTTTCCTTATGAAATATCATAAAAAAGTGATTAAATATATAAATATATATGACCTAGTTTATGACATTCGCTCATTCACTCACATATGCACCCACACGAGTGTGAGTGACGCGTAACATGAGTGAGCACTCATGCACGCATTTACGCGTCACTCACGTCGCATAATGATTTTTATTTAAAAAATGGGAGATGTAAACTCTTATAAAACATTAAATTGTAATTTAAAAAAAAAAGTTGATATGGAATTAACTATTAAGTTTGTTATGGAAAAGCTGGGAACCCTGACACAGGTATTTTTTACTTAAAAGGGTTCCCAAATCTCACACATTATAATGCATAGTTATAACAAAATATTAATATAACAAAGCATTACATACCTAATTAAAATAAAGCTCTTATATATTTCCAACAAACAAATATACAGTAATTACAATATTCTTAACCTACATAGTAATAATAATTACTAATTAATAAATTGAAAATTAAAACAAATTTATTTTCTTCCCCTGAGGCAGTAGTGCCTTTAAAGCTGGCAGCATTTCCTCGCTGTATTGCGATGCGATTGAGGCTTGACGTCTACTGCCAGCGCTTCCAGGGGGTCTAGCCATATTGGTGTCGAAAAGTATTCTACATACACTACCGCTTTTGCGTAATTGTATTGTCGAAAACGCTTCGTTCGTAGCCAAGAGACATGTCGATACATTACCGCAAAGTCGACAGCGTAGATGCGAGCTGCTGTTCGTAGCACCTTATTCCGTCATATTGTCTCTGGATTAAATGTATTCCTAATGTCACTTTTATAAACAAATAAAAGTTAAAACTTTACAATATTATTGTAAATTTGCAATTGGAAGCTACAAAAGGGACATTAGAATGTCAGCAAGGTCGGAACAATTTTCGATTTAAGTGGAATTTACGGAAGGTGCAAAGTGAATATATGAATTTTAATTGCATGTTTAAATTAATTATGGTTTGTTTCCATGTTTTCTCAGAAATTTAAGGCTACAAATAAATACAATATCTTGAAATTGCATAATCGCGATATATAATAATTAGTAGTACTCATACTTTGATATTTTTAGGATTTGACCTCACAACTAATCTACAAAATGAAGAAGCAACATTTTTGTTACCGCTTAGAAGAAACAATAGAAATAGTACTGTGGATTGATAAATAAAGAGTGAAAATAAGGTTGACTAGAAGTTGATAAAGTCCAAGGAATTAAAAACAATAGAAAAAAACGTAGACTAGTGTGAACACTGAAATTAGAGTTTGATTTAAGCTTTAATTAGGTTTGGTGTTTGTGCTTGAACATTTTTAATGTCAATTTGAAAGCAGATTTATATATAAGTGTAGATTTTATTAGTGATTTGCTACTAGTTGGAATTATCTCTGTTTATGTCCAACAAACAATTTCAGTTTAAGTTAGAGTCATAAAAGTTGATTGTTTATAATATATTTATACTTTTAGAGAGTGAGAATTGAAAAACAGCAAGTACTCAATGAAATGAAAAGAGGGATTAATAAAAATTATAAAATAGAAACTTAGTCTGGTATGAAATTATAACCCTTAATCAACCTTTGATTCCATATTGATGCTCCAACATCTTAGATATAATAGATATAAATTTAAGTTTGATGCTGATTTTAAGTTAATATTTATGTCAATTAACTTTTGGTTATATCAGTGATTTGCTAATAGTTAATATGTAAATACAAAATCTGTTTAAGTAAGAAATGAATAAACATTGTATGTTATGTATTTGTCAGTTTTATTTTTGGTAATTTACCTATGTCTTCTTTAGTAGGAAAAGCCATTAAAGTGGTTCACAATATTAGTTTATTTTACAAGAATATACAGATAATGAATATATGAATGACCCATACCTACTAATAGTTAGGAATATTAAACAAACAGGTAGCAAAATAAAAATGTTTCAGTTATGGTTATTTTTTATTAAAATAAGGCACCAAATATCTTCCTTAACATAATGCAGTCTACATAGAAAAATAAGCATATGTAACAACTTATTAAACAATACAGACATTACTACTGAACACACGCAGGTGCACCAAATTAAATGCATTACTACCTAATGATGTATTCATATATGTAGATTAACTAATGTAAGTGTTAATTTGCAGCAATGTCAATATCTTGTTTGTGTGCTGTTATATACAAAAAAATTTTCAATTCATAAAACCTAACATTAGATGTTGTGATGATTTCATAAAATTACTATGATACCTACAGTTACTATGAATACATCCTGGGCGATTAAAAAAATAGTGATTGTTTCCTTAACACAACAATTGTAAATAATAATAGTTATTGTAAAGATATAATTCTTCCCAAAATCTACAAATGCAGTTTGTTTATAATAATATCTCATTAACATTCAAACTGCTGAACTTATTAAGATTAAATGTGGAAGAACATAGTTTCAGATACAGTTTCCTGTTCTTGAGGTAAAGTTACTTAACCAACCATTATTTCATACTCCACTTGTCTTATTTTTTACATTATTCATAAAATGCTTCGTTCCCCATTATCAAATTCATTTTCAGGTACATAATATAACACTTTAATTAATTAAAAGATAAGACTTTAATAAAACTTGTCCATTTGTGGTTTTTTTAATACTTTTAGTTGTCTTTTTCTGAAAATAAAATATTTTAGTTAGTACTTTGATCAATAGGTAACTTTAATATTAAAAGTCTTTACCTACTTAATTCTAAACTTAAAAATATACTTAATTTGTCACTTTGCTGCTTATTGTCAATTAAAGTTTTTAATAACCAAACAATGTCAGTAACTCCCAAAGGACTTGAATTAAAACTTCTCATTCATTAACAATATTATAATAACTTCTCTAGTATATTAACTTAGTAAATAATTAAAGAAAATATCTGCTTACCATTAAGTACTTAGTATTGCTCACTATATTTTATATTTCCAAAGTTCATGAAGTAAAAATCCACTTTATTTGATTAATTTAAATCAATATTATATCATTAGCTTCTATTATAATTACAATATAATATATTTAGAACTTCTAATAATGTTCATTAGTGACTGCTTTCTCATCTGAAATATACAAATAATATGTACAACCATTTTACTTTGTGATTACATAATATAAGCAATATTAAATGGTATATGTATTTTTCAAATTAAAGAAAAATTTCATGAACTTACATGCAATATAAATATCAATAAAAGATATCCAATATAACTAGGATTTACCTCTACTAATTTGCTGATTTTCTTGGTATTTTCATATTTATCTGTGTCTATTATGTTATCCTCGCATTGATTCATAGAAAAACTAAAACTCTTAACTTAAAAATATTTACTCTAGTTTAAATTATTATAATTACACGAGAACGTTAAAAAAAGACAGATAACAAATTAAAACCATTTCGTTAAAATGTCCAAAATATGACATGTTTTTAAAACGGTAGCCATTAAAGATGGCGATAGTTGTACTGAATTATTGCAAACAGCAGCTTTTGAGATCACGCTAAAACATGGCGGAGAAACGCCGTTTTTTCTACACTGCCGAAACATTAATTGGCCGTTGGCTACCGAATAGCGTAAGCGTTAATGTGTGTCTTTTCGTAGCACTGTCATGGCGTCGCTTATTGTATCCCGACTCACGCCTTTAGGGCCTAGGCTACCGACTGTCGACACGAGCTGTCATTTTCATACAAATTTAGTTTTCGACTTTCTACATACACTACTGTTAAGCCATCTTGGCTAGACCCCCAGATTCACTGTAATTACAGTAGATTTACTGTATTTTAGACTTTTCTACTGTATACTGTAATGATAAAATACAGTGTATGAAAATACTGTATTTAATTTCCGTTCATATAAATTATCAAATTTAATACGTTTTACGTATTAGAAAATATGAAATATAAATTTGCAACCTAATCTAGAACCCAGAACCACAGACCTTCATCTATAGACAATGTAGAGTAGGATTGTTACCTACATATTATAGTTTACGTGCGGGGAATTCCCCAATGAATCAGAACTAACGCTTAGCAAAAACTAACCGTCTCTGTCTGACATAGCAACATTGTATTTTCCATCTCATTCATTACGTTTTGATTGGTATGATTTTATTGCTTTGCTACTGTAGCGAGCGCCGAGCAAATACATTTATTTCAGATTAAGACTTTTTAATTCTTGTGGATAGCGTAAATTAAACCAAAACTATATTATTGTAAAAATGGGCTCAAGTAGTGAAGAAAGTGATGTTCGTGGCGCTGCTGGTCCGTCAAGTGCAAAAAAGAAATATCGGCAACAATTTCGAGAGGAATGGCTTAAAATCCAAGACTTTCATAAGTGGCTAAAACCTGACAAAAAATCTGCTTATAAATGTTTTTGCACTGTCTGCGATTCTTCTTTAACTGCCGATCTAGGTGCTATTAAAAGACACGGTGAAGGTGCTAAACATAAACTTCGTTTTCCTGGGCAATCGTATGTGCGTACCATTGATAATATTTTTAAGAGTCAGCAACGTGTAAGTGATGATGAGCGACGAAAAATTGCGGAAATTAAATTATCGGCCTTTATGGCAGAACATAAAATATCCCACATAGTGATGGACCATCTTGTTGATTTACTTCCAAAAATATTCCCAGATTCTAAAATTGCAAGTAACATTAATCTTAAGCATACTAAATTACAAGCAGTTTGAAACGCGAAAAGTTTTCTATAATGGTAGATGAAAGTACCGATGTTGCCAGTGTGAAAACAATGTGTATTGTAGTCAAATATTATGATCTTAGTTCAGGGCGAATAGTAAGTCGATTCTGGGATCTTATTCAAATGTTTAATGATACTAATGCTGGACGGATTGGTGATTACTCAGCTACGGCTGAAAAATTATTTAATTCAATAATAAAATCATTTCAAGACGGAAATGTACCTTTAGAAAATATGATCGGATTTGGATCAGATGGCTGTAATACTATGATGGGCTGTCGTAATTCAGTGTCCTCACGGTTTAGACAATTGTGCCCAGGTATTATCGTGCTAAAATGTCTATGCCATTCTTTACATTTATGTGCCTCAGACGCCTGTAAAGAATTGCCTCATGATGCAGAAAAACTGACTCGATTGATTTACAATTATTTCAAAAATAGTAACAAACGTCAAGCGGAGCTAAAAGAATTTCAAATATTTACGGACACTAATATTCACAAAATTCTACGTCCAGCTCAAACGCGTTGGTTGTCGCTGTCCAGTGTTGTGAACATAATCATGGAGCAATGGGATGCCTTGCGATTATATTATGACGATAAATGGCTAGAAGAACAGGATTGCCAAGACATTCACAATCTTTTGAATGATCCCATCATCAAGGCATATTTTTATTTTTTATGTTGGATGCTGCCAAAATTTACCCGCGTTAACGTATTCTTTCAAAGTGAAGATCCCGTTATTATTGAAGCCCATAACAAAATGACTGAGCTATACAGAGAACTGTTATCGTTATTCATAACTCCAAATTATATTAAAAACACCCCACTCGACGCAATTGACCCTACTAATAGTAGGCAAAATCAACATTACATAAATCTGGAAGATATATACCTAGGATTGGGTGTTGCTAATCAAGTTGCTGTCCTAGAGCTACATGCGAATACCGAAGAAGTTACAGTGATGAAACAGAAATGCCTCAACTTTATCGTTAAAGCATGCGTGGGCATTCGGAAAAGATACAGTTTAAATGACCCAGTTTTGAGCTCAATCGCAAAGTTGAATCCTGATTCTTGCTTATCAGATAATAGAGAACAGTCTTTGTCTTCACTGTACCCAGTGTTACCAAGGCTGATACCCCCAACTTTAAATGATCAACAGACGTTAGATGACGAATGGAGAAACTTGATTTTTATTGCGAATGATATACATTGGAATACAAGTCAACCAGCAGACTTATTTTGGCATCAGGTAAAATTTAATTATATAAGAACTCTATTTACATAATCTTGCACATATTTATGTTCACATTTCATAAATTTGTTTTTTATTTCAGTTATCTCAAATGAAAGATAGCAATGGAGACATTAAATTCCATTTGCTGCCTCGATTTATGCTGCAAGTATTATCTTTGCCTCACTCAAACGCTGAATGCGAACGCAAGTTTAGTGAAATTAATAATATAAAACCAAGCAGAGGAACTGTCTGATCACTAATACTATTAAAGGAAATATGTTAGCTCAGCAAGCCATTCGTCGAAATTCTGAAAACTGCGTCAAATTTAATCCCACTAATGAAATGATTTTAAAGATGAATGCAAAAATTTATCAAAATCATGAGGAAATTATTTTAGAATAACTTACTTATATGTATTTACAAATAAATTAATACTGCATCTTATTTTTCTTTTAATATTTAAACAAACTTTTACTGTAATTTTACTGTAATCGAATTTGGAATCTGCTGTATTGTTTTAAGAAACTACTATATTTTTTAGCTGACAACACTGTAATTTTACTTTTGGGATCTGGAAGCACTGTCTACTGCTAACTTTTGTCTTTAGAGTTTAGACTTTAGACAATTAGACGTTGTCGGTTGTTATGTTATTTGTTGCTGTGGATAAGAAAGTCGTTTTATTTTCATTATTCTGATTCGATTTTCGAAGCAATTGAAGTCTATTTCCAATGAAATAGCCTGTTAATAATGAAGATTAATAGTAAAACTAAAATTGTTAGTCAAAATATTATTTTAGTACCATATACTGAGAAACATGTACCAAAGTACGTTTTACTCTTCTCATACTAATACGTTAAATAGCTAGTGTATTAACTTTGTTCTTATTTTGAAAACGTTTCTAATGTGAAAACACATTTAAAGGTATCATGAGTGGATGAAATCTGAGGAATTACAAGTATTAACTGCATCCGAACCACTTACATTAGAACAAGAATATGATATGCAAAAGTTATGGCAAGAAGATGAAGACAGTTTGTATATATCGACATTAATGTATATGTTGAACCACCTCTACAGCCAAGAGTCAACATTAATGTACTTCTTTTTCAGAATGCACTTTTATAATACTTGATAAGCAAAAATATGAAGTAGACAATAATGAGATAGGTATGATTGTGGTAGTATATTCTGTTCATTCTCAATTTTATTGAATAATATATAATATTGTTGTTTCTATAGATGCCATGATAGGTGATACAAATATTTTTGTCAAGGATCTTGCTCTAGGAGAAATTGAAATAATGATTGCAGAAGAAGCTGCTAGAGGTAGAAAGTTTGGCTGGGAAGCTGTTATTTTGATGTTAATATATGGCATTGATTTTATTGAATTAAAGAAATATGAAGCAAAAATTTCATTTTCAAATGAGAGAAGTATAAATATGTTTACTAAACTAGGATTTAAAGAGGAGTCGCGAAGTATTATATTTAATGAAATTACTTTTGCTAAAACTGTAACACATGAATGGTGTGTATCACTTAAAGATAATTTTAAGTATGTAATAAAGAATTATGTTGATTAAGACTCTCTTTTGCATTTGTTGAGGTACCTTGCCATATTAGATTCAATGAAAAAGGATTCTGTTGCATGCCTATATTATCAAGACTCGAGGAAGTAACAGGAAATCAGTCACACAAGTTAGGGCATTGTGTACCTGTGCCTAATTAATACAGCTTAACTTTAAATTAGCAGCCAAATATTGGTATTAGTTCTTGTTGTTAGTAAAGCCTTCAGCATGAGTTGTGTGTTTCATTATTATTTTTAGCGTGTACCTAAAGCAATTTATATTATTTGTTAGAGACGAGTCAAAGCCTGGACTTTGGGTCAGGAAGCTTAAACTCTCTGTAGCCATGAAGCATTTTTTATTTAGCGCCCCGATTTATTGTAACTCATTATTATCTGTATTTTGTACCTATTCCCCATACAAATTTTATATACAAGTTTTGTAGTTTGAATATGTAAATAATGGCAGGCAACACTTGTCACATGTGAAGAAAACGTTTTAGTTTAGAATATTGGAATACCTGTTTAAATTTTATATAAAAGTATTGTTTTCTGTTATGAATATGATATTTAAACCTAAATTATTGTGAATATGTTAAAGTGTGTAATGTTTCAAATACATATATTAACCATGAAGAAAATATTTTTAGAATAGTCCCTTCAAAATTGGAAACGTCCAACAACAAGTCTGGGTCAGATGACAGACAGACTACTGCACAGTATGTCAGCTAACAGCTTTCTTATCAGCCAATGCCATCAATGGCACTATCTGCGAAAATGAGAAAGCGCTCTACAAAAGAAGCAATCAGCTAAATTCAGATCGATATTACCTGATTGAATAAATATCTACCATATTGTTAGTTAAAATACTCAACGTTAGCAAACTTTTATTGGTTTTATTTTCTTGTTATTAATGGTAATAACATCAGACAAATTATTTTATAATAATGGCCATCTATAAAATTTAATAGAATATAAAGCTACACTGGGTACATATCTAATGTAAAAAAAAACTTTTTTTAAGGTACTTTAGGTTTTTCTTTAATAGTAACACTGTGTACAAAATAATGTTGTGAAGTGAAAAATCTCTAAATCGTTTTACTGTTTCTTTCCTACCGCCCGATTCATTTAGAAAGTTCATTTGAATTAACGTAAAATATTGTTCTTGCTGAAAAGAGAGCTACTGCAAAACTCTTACTGTGCTATGTTGACGCTATTGTGTTGTAATATCAACATTAACAAGACAGACTTAGTGTGCTATATATATCATTAATTATTGTAGTTTAATAAAATTGTTAAGGTGCGTATCCATTAGAGCAGCCTCAGGCCGAGCAGCCTCAACTTGAAGCAAACCGAGGCTGCTCACTCCGAGGCATAGGCTCGAGGCACGTTGCGGATCAAGGTGAGGCATGTCGCCTCGCCTAGATCCGAAACTAGTGTAAAGTAAGAACGCGATGACACCAGACGCGCGTAGAGTAGCCGCTGCTTTAATAGCCATTAACATTATTAAAAAAAAGAGAATACAACAAAAAACTAGAGACTAGTAATCTTCTTTTTTACAGCATCCACTGGAATCCCCAACTTTGAACTAATATCGTTCCACGCATCTTGCTTAGCATTTTTGTTGTAATAGTCATTATTTAACGGATCCCAAAGAACACGATGGATCTCGTATAATTTTATTAATTTAAATGCAGTTTCGTTGTCCATTGCGACCTGAGGCGACACGCCCGTCTCCACCAAGTGCACGGCTCGGACTGAGGCTTCTTTGAGCGCGCCAAAAAAACCGACAAAATATGGCTCGGCTCGCGGCAACGAATTTGCCTCTTGGCGCGGCGTGCCTCAAGTTGAGGCAGCGTCTCCACTTGTGCGGCCTCGGATCGAGCGGCTGCCTCGACTTGAAGCAAACCGAGGCTGCTCACTCCGAGGCATAGGCTCGAGGCACGTTGCGGATCAAGGTGAGGCATGTCGCCTCGCCTAGATCCGAAACTAGTGTAAAGTAAGAACGCGATGACACCAGACGCGCGTAGAGTAGCCGCTGCTTTAATAGCCATTAACATTATAAAAAAAAGAGAATACATCAAAAAACTAGAGACTAGTAATCTTCTTTTTTACAGCGTCCACTGGAATCCCCAACTTTGAACTAATATCGTTCCACGCATCTTGCTTAGCATTTTTGTTGTAATAGTTATTATTTAACGGATCCCAAAGAACACGATGGAACTCGTATAATTTTATTAATTTAACTGCAGTTTCGTTGTCCATTGCGACCTGAGGCGACACGCCCGTCTCCACCAAGTGCACGGCTCGGACTTCTTTGAGCGCGCCAAAAAAACCGACAAAATATGGCTCGGCTAGCGGCAACGAATTTGCCTCATGGCGCGGCGTGCCTCAAGTTGAGGCAGTGTCTCCACTTGTGCGGCCTCGGATCGAGCGTCACGCCTCGCCCCGAGTCTGCCTCAAATGGATAGGCACCTTTACACATGTACACTCCTTGTTTTAGTTCTGTACATGAAATGATTCCTTAAAATTCTGTATATTTAAATTTCTCGCGCTATACGATCTTACCGATGGCATTAAGCCTTATGCCGGCCATACACGCTACGGTCTACCGGAGAGGTCCACCTGTGCAGGTATGCCTGCGCAGGTAGACCGGAATGTGTGTGGGAATAGACCTGTGCAGGTTTTTGAACCTGCGCAGGCGACCGGCGCAAGATCGAAAATCGATTCTTTCTAGTGATACCGTACGGTGTACCTGTGCGTGTGTGCGTGTACTCCGGTCGCCTGCGCAGGTTGTTAAGATAGTAATCGGCAATGTATCTACATTTATTACTTATGTTTTAAGTTTGATTTGTTATTTAAACAGTGTCTTCGTTTTTTATTATAGCAGTAACCATTTCAAGTAATTTAATGTATGTTTTCTCGTCCATTCGAAGATAGTTTTTAAAATCTTCTGGTAGACCGTAGCGTGTATGGCCGGCATTAACTGGAGCGCTGGTGTAAGCATTTTTTTACTATGAAGTTGTTGTTCTTCTTCGCTAGAAGTTATAGTGTTCGGTGGACTACTTACTAGTACCTATGTATAGTCCTTTTCATGAAAGAAGTCCCCCAGACGCAGCGCTGTAATCGCGTGACGTAATGTTGCCATTTATGAGTAAAAAATTTACCTATTTTACATTTAGCTTATTTAATTTATCAAATAATACTATTTTCTGCATACTTCGATGAGAATCAGTACTGTGCATTGTGTTCAGAAGGCAAGATAATGGGTATGTTCCGATATACACTGCGACCACTGTACAGAGTACCGTCAATTTAGTATACTGTGAAACCGTTTCTCTATAGCCAGCTATACTGGTTACAATTTAAAACGGAACGCAGTCCAGTATACTAGGCAGCTTCGTTTTTCGACACAATTTTCAAATGAGTGCATCAAAGCTTTTCAATTCAACAAGAAAAACTATTATTGGAGTATTATCGCATTAAAAAAATCTATATTAATATTAACTGTCAATTGAATTAATACTACAAAGAAAGTAAGTTAGAATTTTAAATGTTTGTTATTAAACTGTAAGTTATATCAGCCGTTAGGCATTCAAGTGGTTTTGATTGATCACGTGATCAAAGCACTGCGAGTACCTTACCTCGAAAACGCCAGTGCTCGCAGTAGAAGTATAGCGGGGATTTGTGACGTCATATATTTCCCTAGGACGCTGCGGCTGTATACTGGCGTCCATAGCGGAACGAATTTTTGAACAGTGGGAGCACTATACAGTACTCGCAGTGTATATCGGAACATACCCATTCATTCATACTTACATAAAAAAATTGATTTAGTAAGCTTAAAAACTAATTTATTTAGTAGTTTCCATTAATCTAATCAGTAGAAGTTCACAGCATAAACACAAGTTAAAAGTAAACGTCAAAATTGTTCACAGACTAAATATGTACATTAATTACAGAAACAATTTATATTTTCAAGTTACAAAGTTTTAGGTAAAACTCAGAGAAGCTTAGAAAATAACTGTCAAAAACGTAGTCTTGAGTCTCTTTCCACGACAGCATAAACACAGTTTGGTAGAAAACGTCAATATTGTTCACAAACCAAATATATTAATTACAGATACAAATTATTAGAGTAGAACGCACCGCATTCATGGGGTAGGTTTCCAAGAGTCTAGACTCTAAATGACATGCTGTGTCCCTTTTGCTCCCAGCATAAACACAATATGAAAGAAAGAGACGAAAGAGTACTTCAGTTAAAACAGTGTAGACACTGTATTTCCTTCCTTTCTAAGAACTTCAATTAATTGGTGGTTTCTTCAGACTCAGCAGCTATTACAGGATTGTATTTGAGATCAAATCTTTTGGAATCTTCTTGGGAAGTTTCCTCATAGCTCACTGTTCTGTCGTCTCTATCCCTCGACCTGATGATGGGTGTGGTCGTGAATGGTACAGGATATGGTATGGGTATGATCTTCCTCTGTCTGTTACAATTGTTCCAAATCGAATTCCTTTGTCTGGCAAGTAGTAGGACAGTCATCAGTGCGTGCTGGCATCACGCCAGGATGGAATTGACATTCCTAAAAGCGAAATGGGTTAATATTCTTAAATTGTAAAGCTGCTTTGACCTTTTTTTCATGAACATTTATAAATCTCAAACACAACATATAGGTGACCATATGGATGCGATTTAGTCACATATATATATTTTAGTTATTATAATTAGAAGCGCAAATTAGCAATCATCGCAGACTTGAAGCCAATATGAGCCCTTTAGTTTTTCCCACGCTCGTAAATTGTAATATAACATTCTCGTTTCCGATAATCTCCAATACACATATTCTTTATAGGTAACAGAAGTGTCACTTATATTTAAAAACTAGATTTAGCGTCGCAACCATACTACCACTAATTTTATATTAGGATTATTTCTGACCCGGAAAATGTCGTTTAGCCATGTATATTATTTCTAGGAAACTTTTTTTAGTTCAATAAAAATAAATATCTACTATAATAAAAAAATAGGGGTTGATCGTAGAGGGGTGACAATTAAGAGTTAAATGTATTTTTGTATGCTGTATCATAAAAAAATAAAAACAAAAAGTTTTGTCTAAAAAATAAATAGTTTGGGGTGGACACCCCTTATCACTTAGGCCTTAGGGGTTTGAATAGATAGTAGCTGATTATCAGAATTACTAAATATGCTTAAATTTTCATAAGAATCGGTCAAGCCGTTTCGCAAGAGTATGGGAACGAACATTGTGACACGAGAATTTTATATATTAGTTATAAGTTCATGTAAACGAATAGTTAACACCCAGCTTCAAAGAGGTTCATTTATTTGAACATCATTGAGTTTTTTAATAGTGCCTACTCAGAGTATTTTCCTCCGTCTCTTCTTACCTGAAAGAGTGTCAGACCAAAGACCAAAAGGGAATACCAGATGAAAATTTCCATAACTTGCAAATATTTGCGGATTACAGTTGTACTATTAATGTCGAATCATGAGGCTAGGTTTTATTATATTGTTACTCAGTTGCGTCAAATAGATCTATTACGCATTACGCACGTGATTCTAGCTATTGTTTACGCCAAATGCTCACTAGATGGCGCTGCGTTTTGATTAGATGTATCTCTTATCGGCACGGCAGAGCGCCCGCGAAGACAAGAAGAAACTGGCACGGCCACCCTTTTCTCGAAGTTAGGCCATTTTCGATCCCCTTATACCTATGTTGTAGACAAAATTAGAAGCCGAATTAGATGATTGTATATTAAATAAATCAATGGCGCTACAACGTTTTTAGGTCTGGGCCTCAGATTTCTGTATCTGTTTCATGATCATTTGTCAATCTGATAGGCAAGTGAGACCAAGACCCTGACACACGCTGTCGACTTTTTGGGTTTCCTCACGATTTTTTATACTGAGATTTTTTATACTTTGTTAAATGCGCACATAGACATCAAGTCCATTGGTACACAGCCGGGGATCGAACCAAAAACCTCAGGGATGAAACCTGAATCGACCAGGCAAAAATTGCTGCGTCGATTAATATACGGCGTTTAATAGCCAACAGTGCGAGTAGTTCATAAGACCGCGTCTATATAATTCGTCATGTTCTGTGGTCATGTTAGGCTCGGCTGCCGTCGCCAGTGAACGCACGGTTAATTTGACATTTCCCGCACGAAGCGCGGAAAAATGTTTTGTTTAGGAATTTATTTCACATGATATATCGAAATAAATACAGACATTACTCAGAGATAATGTAGCATTGTGGTGAACGAACTTTGTGATATAACTACAGAAGTTACAAAAATACAAATAATCATAGAAATAATAATTTCCACTCCATTCCATCAGTTCCATTAACACGTTACCTGCGCCATCATTTTCAAAGAACTTTCAGCTGGTGCTTTGGAGACCTAAAAGATCTCGTAACAAGCCTATCCTTTGGTGCGTTTGAGATCTAATCAGTCTCCTAAAAATACAGATTTGAAAATAATTTATATCTTCCAAAAAAACAATAACATATATTTTGAAGTTTTTGTGGGTGAAAGCTTTTTTTTTTTTTTTTTATATGTAATAGGAGGCAAACGGGCAGGAGGCTCACCTGATGTTAAGTGACACCGCCGCCCATGGACACTCACAATGCCAGAAGGCTCGCAAGTGCGTTGCCGGCCTTTCAAAAATTGGTACGCTCTTTTCTTGAAGGATCCTAAGTCGAATTGGTTCGGAAATACTTCTGTGGGCAGCTGGTTCCACATAGTGGTGGTGCGCGGCAAAAACTGCCTTAGAAAACGCTCTGTTGTGGAACGACGGACGTCGAGGTGATACGGATGGTATTTTGTATTTTGCCTTGACGTCCGTTGATGAAACTCAGCTGCAGGTATTAGACCGAACAACTCCTCTGAACACTCTCCATGGTAAATGCGGTAGAAGATGCAGAGAGATCCCACATCTCTACGCAACGCCAAGGGATCAAGCCGCACGGAAAGTGACTGGTCGTCGACGATTCGAACCGCTCTTCGTTGAATACGGTCAAGTGGAAGGAGCTGGTACTGGGGAGCTCCCGCCCAGAGGTGAGAGCAGTACTCCATATGGGGCCGAATTTGCGCTTTATATAGTTGCAAGCGGTGGCCCGGAGTGAAGTACCGTCTCGCCTTGCTGAGCACACCAAGCTTTTTGGAGGCTAATTTAGCCTTTCCTTCCAGATGACCGCGAAACTGAACGTTATTCGATATGTCAACGCCCAGTATTCCGATGCTAGCTGAGGCTTTAAGGAGAGTGTCTTCAAAGAGGGGAGTAGCGACAAAGGGAGTTTTTTTAGCGGAAAACGCGCAAACTTGTGTCTTCTTGGGGTTAAATTGGACTAGATTTAGTCTACCCCAGTCCGAGACTCCACGTAGAAGAGTTTCGACTTCAGACACAAGTTTGTTCCGGTACTCATCGACAACAGCCCGAGAAATACCTGCCCGGCCAGTGTAAAAAGTATCCCCAGTGCTGTCGTCCGCATAGCAATGAATGTTGCTAAGCTGCAACATATCATTGATATGCAGAATAAACAGGGTCGGGGATAGGACACAGCCTTGTGGGACACCAGCATTCACAGGTTTCAGGTCGGAGCATGCTCCGTCGATGACGACTTTGATGCTCCGATCAGCGAGAAAGCTGGAAATCCAGTTGCATAATTTCTCAGGGAGCCCATAGGCTGGAAGCTTCGAGAGCAGTGCTCTGTGCCACACCCGATCGAAGGCTTTCGCTATGTCCAAACTTACCGCCAGCGCCTCCCCTTGGACTCAATTGCCTCTGCCCACCTATGTGTAAGGTATACAGGAGGTCACCAGCTGAGCGACCACGACGAAAGCCGTACTGAGAATCGCTAATCAGCTGGTGGCCCTCTAGATACCTCAGGAGCTGGCTGTTAATAATGGTTTCCATTATTTTGGAGAACAAGGAGGTTATAGCTATTGGGCGATAGTTGGACGGATCAGAGCGATCGCCTTTTTTAGGGATCGGATGTATCGAAGCGATCTTCCAGCACTTCGGAACAGTGCCGAGCGTGTAAAGGTACCGGAAAAGGCGCGTTAGAACCGGAGCCAACTCAGGAGCACAAGTACGCAGCACAATTGAGGGATGCCATCGGGCCCGCTCGACTTATGGATGTCCAAGGAAGACAAAGCTTTACGGATAGCACGTTGCCGGAATATAACTTCGGGCATCGTAGTATCACACCGCAATAATGTCGGTGGTTCATTCCCTTGATCATCCAAAGTGGAGTTCGACGCAAAGAGACAGCCTAGAAGATCGGCCTTCTCTTTCGCGGTATGGGCCAGTGAGTCATCCTCCCTATGCAGTGGTGGAATTGAGGGCTGACAGAAATTCCCTTGGACAGCTTTGGCAAGAGACCAGAAGGCTCGAGTTCCCGAAGGGAGGTGGGCCAATTTTTCACCAAAGCTGGCAATGTGCTCTGACTTTGCTTTAGTGATTTCTCGCTTGAAGGACCTGGAGGCTGAATTGTATGCTTTTTTACGTTCGCCGATAGTCACATCACAGGATGTCACCGCTTCTGCCCAGGCTTTAAAGCATTCACGCTTACGGCGCAAAGCCGCTTTGCAAGAACGCCTAAACCAAGGCTGGGACTTGCCACCGACCGGCACCGCAGAGAATGGAATAAAAAGTTCCATACCCTGCAGGACCACCTCGGCGACAGAGTCAGCGACGGCATCTGGAGTACTCGACGAAAAGCAAATGGGCCCCCAAGGGTAGGACGCAAAAAAGACCGCATCCCATCCCAATCTGCTGACTTATAGTGCCACACGCGGCGACAGCCCGTGAACCTAGGCCGAAGAGGGCGCGTGAACGGCACAATGCTCCGACCACACAATGATCTGATGAACCCAATGGCGGTTCAACAGAGACTTGGTAGTTCTCCGGATGTGAAGTCAGCAGAAGGTCCAACAAAGAGGGTTTATGACCATCCACATCTGGTATTCGCGTAATCGCAGGGACCATTTGCGTCAAGTCGTAAGCCAAAGCAAAGTCGTGAAAGGATCTTCCCGCATGATCGGTGGTTTCTGAGCCGAGCCAATCGGCATGGTGGGCGTTAAAATCGCCAAGTATCACGATTTCAGCGGTAGGAACCCTTTCGAGCAGGGAATCTGTAGCCATTTGGATGTGCTCAATGAGTCGGTCAGTTTCGGTATTTCCGCTATGAGACCTATACAGGCATGCGTAGAATCGCGGATGGTCATCGCAGTCTACGCGCAGCCAGAGGTTAGATAGGTCCCTTCCTTCAAGCGTCCCGAGGCGACGAGAACAGATATCCTCTCTGACGTACACGCAAACTCCCGCCCGCGGCACAAATGAATGTTCCAATTTGTACCCCGGGTAGGAGAGGTAGGAAGTATCAGCCGGGGGGATATCTGAGTCTCGGTAAGAAAGAGCAAGGCCGGCTTCGCAGTCTCTAAGTGGTAGTGGACAGCGTTGATGTTGGAATGGAGCCCCCTAACATTTGTGAAGTCCACGGCGAGTGTGGACGGGGGTGCCTTAGTTGAATTGCTCCGTTTGCCCCGAGAACGATTAATGTTTTTTTTACCGAGCGCAGAATTGCCCCCCCCAGAATACGAAGGGCAGCCTGTGCGTCCACCACCGGGTGCTGAGTGTCCCGGTGTTGGACGCTCAGAGGGGGATTCTCCACCGCGTTCGCGTGTGGTACCCCCTGGGGTAGATTCTGTGTGTTCTGCACCTTCATATTTCATATGGGGGGATGGGCCCGGGAGTCTCCCTCACCGTACGAAACGCGAGTACAATAAGGCGAACCTATTGCCTCACTTCACGCCGGTTTTCTGAGAGACAGTGGTACTGCCCCGGTCGTGCCTGCCCATTTGGCTGAAGCCCGAAGGCAACAGCATGGCACTCCCACTAGGAAGGGGTTGACTGATTGCGCTGATGAAATAACCTCTGTCACAGGTTATTTCACCAGTGGGCGATGGGGTCGTCACGTCCCGACGCCAGAAGAGCCAGATAGCTTATCTTAATATATATATTTCTTGTGTGCGTGTGTATGTGACTGAACTTCTCTCAAACGACTGGACCGATTTTGATGAAATTTTTTGTGTGTGTTCAAGGGGATCTGGGAATAGTTTAGATTCACAAATCAGCCCGGCAGATGGCACTGCAGTCGGTACTTTCATACTTTGCTTAATATCCTAATCGCTTAAAATATCATGCAGGACAACGTCTGTGGGGTCCACTAGTTGCTTTATATTTTGCTAGGTACGCACGCAGTTACGACATTTGAATAAACTACAAATACCAAAAAAAAATTAGATATCGATTGTATCTCGTACCGCAACCGAAGATAGTTCAATATGTGTAGTAAATAGTGATGAGAATAAAATAATATCTCAGTTATCGATTCTAAAAGTTTTATTAATTATGCAAAGTGTTTTTCATTAAAACATGGTAAGCACATTGATTGCTTGCACATTACGCGCAAAAGTATAACAATTCGTTTAGATTTTTTAGAAGCGTCAGTGCTGTTTAACTGCGTGTGCTCCAACGAAAAAGGTTCATCGTTTTCTTTGTAGGTACGTAAAATATTTCATAATCAGAATCACTGTTATTATTAGCCAATGGGGGGCAAATTTGGACATTTTCCAACATGTTTATCGACTTTCCATGTCGATTCTAGGACAACACTAAAAAAAGTCCGCGCCGCCCATCCTCCTTCTCTTGCTTCTACGAGGCGTACGATTTTACGAGTACCGACATATCTCCTAACGCAAGGAATTAAAACAATTACAGTACTGTGCGTTAGGGACCTAATCCATCTCTAATTTCTTTTTTAATGTCCTTTTAATTCAGCTTTAAGTAGGGAGTAGGAAGCAAATATGTATATTTGTCCTGCTCATACTTAAAGAACTTTACAAGTTAGATCCTCTCGCAAGGAGTGAAAAAACACGATTATGTTCAACGCACAATACAAAAGTCCTGCAAGAGATCTGATAGATCTCGTAATGCAGCGAACGTGTTAAAACGTCAGAAACTTTTGTTCTTGGCCTTTGCAAAAACAGCATATTTATATAACTCTAAGAATGTTAATTGAAATTATTTTAAATTAAGTTGTACAGTAATTATATAGATTTATACTAATATTCTATAAAAAGGTAAAGATTGTGAGACTGTAGGGGGGTGGTAATCTCTGTATCTAAAAATTATCACGAAAATCGGTTATAAAAAACCGAAAAGACCTTTGTGGTTGTAAGATTTGCAAAGTCAGAGAAAAATCGATCGAAAAAGAACTTATTGTGAAATCATTCATGATGTCTCTTTTAACCGACATAAAAAAAAATAATGTAGTCTATATATTTAGAAAAAAACTGGCTCTTACCATGTGGATCTACTTCTCTTAGAGTCCCCGACTTCTCCTTCTTCTCTTTCTTCTTCTCTCCGACGGCGGAGGAGAGGGCAAAGGAGGCGGCGGAGCAGGCACCGCCACCTCTTCCAGCTCAATTTGTGCTCTACAAAATTTAACTTTAGACGGGTAACAGTTTTGAACTTTACACCCAGTTGTTTGGGCAGATTTTTTAAAAATTATCTTTTTAAAAATATTATAAATGGAAGCTTAAAACGTATTGGTAGAAATAAAATGACACTATCTTTTAATAATTACACAGACGCTAACAGCTTTATCACTTCAAACTGCTTACCTGCTAACAACATGAAGGCTTTTATCCCAACTTTTATTATTACAAGGATGGGTTTAGTTAAGGGAGTCCCAAGCGAGTGGTCTCCTGAGGATATTATGGAGAACACTAATGTACCCATTGGATGTGGAGAAATTCTGAAACTCAGGAGACTTAACTATAAAGTCATGGTAAACAACACACCTACATGGAAACCTTCGCAAACAGTTGTGTTTACATTTGATGGACAAGTTTTGCCTAAACGTGTATTTATGTGTTATAACGTATGCCTGTTAAATTATATATATATCCGACTATTCAGTGCTTTAATTGTTGCCGCTTTGGGCACACCAAGGTCCAATGCAGGTCAAAGCCCAGATGTTAGCCCTGACCACACTGGAGATACTTGTAATGTGGAGGAAGATCATGGTTCTTGCTGCTCATGCTCTGGGCTGCACTTTGCTTCAAGCAAAAAGTGCCCAGAGTATGTGAGACAAACAAATATTGAAGTAACAATGGCAGAGAATAGCTTATCTTATGTTAAAGCGTCAAAATTACATCCCACCATTTCTAAATCATTTGCGGATATTGTATCCTTTCTCCCAAGTAAATGTCTTCCTGGTGGAAATACATTATTCCCTGGTTCACCACCTCCACGTATACCTTTACTGTTTTTCTTACAAAAAAACAGTCTTCACTATACCAAGTAAAGGTTTCGATCATGTAGCACATGAGTCTCTTGTAAGTGTTACGTATCTATCTATGACTTAATATTATCTATGGTTTCCGCTTCCTGTGGTATCACTCCGACCACCTGGGGCCTTAGTCAAGATGCCTTAACAGTAGTGTATGTAGAAAGTCGAAAACTTAATTTGTATGGAAATGACAGTTCGTGTCGAAAAGTTTTCATACAAATTTAGTTTTTGACGTTCTACATACACTACTGTTAAAGCATCTTGACTAAGGCCCTGTCATGGCTGAATATATGTTTTTTTTCCCTTTCTTGGCCTGCACGGTTTGTGCGTCAGCCATGCAAAAAAGTTAGGAAGAGCGTTATTAGAAGTGATTATTTTATTGTATTAGAAATTGGAGCGAAATTTGGAAAAGGATCAGATAAATTTATTATATAAGTACATAAATGGTTATAATTTTATATTGTTATGAAAAACAAAACTGGCTAAAATTCTATATATCTACATCAATATTTATATTAGATACAAGGACAGAAATTGAAGTAGGAAAAGAAATTTTAATGGATAAAAGTGAGGAAATAAAAGCGGAACGGTCATGTCGAGTACAGGTGAAGGGCTCTCTTAAGTTGGCGGGGGGAAATTAATTTTTTTGCACTTTTTTTTGGCTCTATCAACTGTTCGTTAACTGTTCTTCATTGTTCTATCAAAAAATTTTTTTGTTCGTTTTTTTTTTTTTTAATTATAAAAAAATTGACCCTCAATTTGGCACGAACTATAGATATTTTGATATTTTTTTTTCTAATAGTTTAGAACTATTCAATAACTGTTCGTTCAAAATAAACAACTCTTCGGCTTTCATCCTGTAATTTAATAATAATTAACTTTTTTTTATAAATTTTAATTAAATGTTATTGCGCATGCGCAGTATCAATGCGCATAGTTCTCATAAATTATGCGCGGCCTATTTGAATTCGATTCAAAGAGACAACACAACAATAACAGCAGCAACAACAAAATCATAATCATCCAGTTTCCATCCAATCACCCGGTTTCTACTTTCATTTATATTTTGTTATTTTATACAAACAAAATGAACTCTTTCTTAACATCTAAAGTCGTATTTCTTGTACTTATCCATTCTTTTAACATTCCTGATTAAATATATTGATTGAGAAAAATAGAAAAGGATTAGTCCCATGCAAACTATATATTTATATATTGATACAATATATTCTAGAACAATAAATTTTTTAAATAATACTTATGTATAAAGTGGAGTATTTTGTTTATTATCTCTCCATACTCCATACATATATCCACGTCATAGTTAAAATCGAGAAACTATTAATTAATATGAATTTTCACGAGAGCTATAATCAATGCGCAATAACATTTAATTAAGATTTTAAAAAAAAGTTAATTATTATTAAATTACAGGATAATGAAAGCCGAACAGTTGTTTATTTTGAACGAACAGTTATTGAATAGTTCTATTCTATCTATCTATCTATTAGAAAAAAAAAATATCAAAATATCTATAGTTCGTGCCAAATTGAGGGTCAATTTTTTTATAATTAAAAAAAAAATCGGTTGTCTGTAAAGTCGGTTTACTGACGATAGTTGAACGTGACAACGTCATAAAAAAATATTGATGGGATGGTTGCATTTTTCAAAAAAAAAAATTAAATTTTATTTGTTTGATAGGTATTTTGTATGGATATAGAGAAGGAGGTAAATGGAAATCACAATTGAATTGATCAAGTTACATTTATTTGTACGCATAAATACAATTATGTCAATTTTAAATGTAACGCCTCAGAGCGAGGTAACGCCTCAGAGAGAGGTAACGCCTCAGAGCGAGGTAACGCCTCAGAGCGAGGTAACGCCGCATGAGTCATGTTTTTTCGTGCGTGCAGCCGGCTCCATCGAATTATAAGACGTTGTCACGTCAAAAAACAAACAAAAAATTTTTTTGATAGAACAATGAAGAACAGTTAACGAACAGTTGATAGAGCTAAAAAAAGTGCAAAAATTTAATTTCCCCCCGCCAACTTAAGAATCATCAGGTGAAGAATATATGATTAAAATCCCCAACGTCATTGCCACACTCACAAATATCGTTAGGCAAAAGGTTAAGCCTTGCCAAATGTCAAGGAATGCATGCATGGCCCACCCTCATACGTATAAGGGTCGAAGTGATAGCTTTACCAATCGTCAGATTTGCAAACCATGGTTTAGAAGGTATATCCTCCTGAATCGTGCTGTAATATCGACCTTTAGTCTGACTTGAAGAACGCCAAATGTTTGTCCAAGAATTCAATAACTGGGATTTAGGAAGGAGAGAATTTAGGAAATCACAACAAAAGTTTTTGTACCGAACCAGATCTCCGTCATTGACCGCAGCTTCGGCAAGGCTATCGGCCTTGGTATTGCCAAAGATACCCGAATGCCCCGGAATCCAAGTAAAAGAAACTGTAATTTTTGATGCAACATTGATGCAAGAAATCACGACATGCAATAATTACTGGATGATTATTTCTGTAATTGCTAAAAGGAAATCTTTCCAAGGCTTGGAAATTATTGATTTTTTTAACTTCATTATTAAAATGTACTCCATAGACTTCAGCAGACCAAAACATTCTCCAGTAAATACTGGTCTCTGGAGGTAATTTTATTTTCTGTACAATGCCAAACTTTTGATTTTCCATCAATTCCCACACACTTCTCGGAGCTGGGTTTGGAACGTAGATAGAGTATAGAACTAGATGAGCTTCTAGAATAACAATAATAACTAAAGAGAGAAGGCATTAACGTGAAATACTTAAGTGCGAGCGAAACAGAGTATCAGTTTTTCTGTCTCTATTTGCGTATCGGGTTTTATTTGTTTACCACCGAGCGCTTGGTGGCAAACAAAATGTCACCAATTTTCCACATTGCCACAATGTTGTCATAAATCTGTGAAACCCAAGTCAAACCCATATTAATTTAAGACTTTATCCTTATAAGAGATGTATTTAAAGTGTCAGTCATGGTGAATTGTTGCATAATTGGCTGTAAAAGCTATAGTGAACGTAAAGAACCGGTACTTTCATCGGTAAGTAGCTAATTTTGTCACGACTCAGTAACTTTGTTCAAGAATTATTCATTCGAATGTGTATTTTGCAATATATTATATAATATATATTTTGTCAAGATTAAGAAATCTTAATATGCGTGTGGTGTGAGTACCCCCGAAATTTTTTTTTGTGGGGTATAATAAAAATTACCCCACAAAATAGGGAAAAATTTTCTCATGGCAATATTAGTGGCATTGTGAAGTTATTCCAATCATTCGCTTTCTCACACGCTGTACAGTGTACGCTGATGCCTGGTCTATACCATAGTCCGTCTACGATTTCTTGACACTTGGTATAATATGTCAGTTTATATTTTGTTATTTTGTTTCTGAGAGACGAAAGTCTATCTTTAATGTATCTATGGTTTGTAAGTTTCAATCTTATAATAATATAGCCGGTAGGCGGTAGCAGATAGCTTAGAAAATTCAAACTAATGACTTAAAACTATTTTAACAATTACGATGATTGTTCTAAAATCTTTTACCTGTTTTCTATTTATATTGAATGTGATGGGCAGCCATGACGTTGAAGTAAAATCCGAAGAAGACTTAGGGGTCAAGTACGCTAATAGATGCGAAGTATGCAAAATATTAGCAACTGAATTGCAAAGCCGGCTAGAAGAAACCGGCAAAGTGCACGACGTAATTGAAATTGGATATTCTCTAGATGACGTTAAGCCAAAGAAGAGGACAAAGTATGAAAAGTCTGAACTTCGGCTAATTGAGTCTTTGGATGGTGTTTGTGAAAAAATCCTCGACTATAATATTCATAAGGAGCGAGATGATAGTACGAGATTTGCGAAAGGTATGAGTCAAACTTTTAAAACTTTACATGGCCTTGTTGATAAAGGTGTAAAAGTTGATTTGGGAATACCTTTAGAGTTATGGGACAAACCGTCAGCAGAAATAACTCATATGAAAACTCAATGTGAAAGTCTTTTAGAAGAGAATGAGGAAGTAATTGAAGACTGGTATTGGAAGCAACAAGGGAATGTTGATTTAAAAATCCACTTGTGTACAAAACATGCATTGAGAAACACAGATGATTCCTGTTTGTTCGAAGAGCTTAAACAGAAAGGAGACAGTGCTAAAGCTAAGACAGAATTGTGATTACTATTTTTAAGTAATTAATTTATCACCAATTACAGCAAGTACTACTAGGCATTTATTATTTTTTAATTGGTGTGTACTTTACTTTTTGATGCATTAATTATGTGATTATGTAATTTGATGATTTATAAGCTTTCTGTTTGAAAGGTATCCTTTTTTGCATGGAATAATTTGATATTTAACTTGTATTATTATCTAACATCTATAAAAACTGGTTTACTCATTTACATATATTGATTATGCATATATAGTAATCCCCAGTACAATGCGGTGGACCTGTTATAGGATATTGCATTTAATAAAGTTAAGTTTAATTTTATAACAATTGAAACAGATGCAAAGGTACTCAAAACTAATTATGGACTTGACAAATCATTATAAATTGCATACTACAGAAATATAACCTGAGAAATCTCCACATTACAGGGGGGAACTTTTTAAGTACAATTTTATACCAAAATATACTTTGTATGGAAAGTGGTTTTCTTTAACCTTGTATTCTCTATCATTAACCAAGCATTTATATAAAAATTTTTAAAAGAAGTATAAACTACACGTTATACATATTTTCTCTTTATAATCTTCATACAAAAGAAATTATTTTTAACTACATGAGCCTACAAATCAAATTTAAAATGCAACTTAATAAAATATTTGTTTGAAATAGGTGTTGTTTAAAATGATAATTTGGTTATGAATCTACCGGAAATATTATTCATCCTGTATGAGTTACATCAATCCTTATCAGTAACATAGCTACATAGTATTTATTCTTTAATAGCTGTCCATTTGAAGTCTTTTCTTATTTTGTCAATTGGACTTCTTTTTCAATTAATTAAAATCTGACTGGAGTATAGTATTCTCCGAGTATTATGCCTAAGCCAAGAGACCTGTCGATTTGAAAGTAAAAACAAGCATTAATAAGCACCTCTTTATTTAATTGTTAAAAGAGTACTCTATACAAATAATCTATATCTTTTGGTCACCTAGAGACCTAGGTGTTTACACAAGGTTGTGTGATAATTTATAAATAATAAAACTAATAGGATAATTCATTCATTCGCACTTGGTTACAGAAAACATACAGAAGACATAAATAACTTAATTCATTTAAAAGAAATGCTCGCTATATCATTCTTTCGATGTTTCCGGACGTATTATGTATAGCAATACTTCGTCAGTTTTGTTTTACCCAACTTTATAAAAATTAAAACACAAATATAAAAACTATTGTAAGTTTTATAAGAAAAGCAACATTTAAATGTTACCATCTTACTGCCTTAACTGTATATTATACAGCTTGGTACAGTTGGACTATTACACTAAGAGCCGATGTCTCATTCCTCAGTTCTGTTCTAAATCAACAAATTTTTTAACTGTATAATTTGTTGCTCATCTTTTGAGCTTATTCTAATACATACATTATATTGTTATTACCGAACATAGTAATAAATAAGTTATCTTTAATGGAATTAATGATTTTTACCAAAAGTGTATACTGACAGAGAGATAAATATTAAAACTAAGATATAGTAATAAATAAGGAATATGATGTGAAAAACTACATAAAAATGTCGTTCCTGACATAGAATATGAATAACATTGAGTTTTAACTCATTAAAAAAGTAATAACAAAAAGTAATATTATGAATTACTTTTTGTTCCAAAAATGTGAGAATAAAGGGTTATCAGCGTTCATATACGTGTCCATGAAAACCGGATATACCAAATTATACTGATTGTTAACAAAAAAACAAATTTTTGTTATCTGAGGAATCAATCGCTCTAAAATCAAACTAACATTTGTGTTCACTAGTCAGTTTGTATGCATAAAAGAAAATTATGCGATACAAATACATAATATTGATTTAAAATATTTGTACAATGTTCACATTTGACATAAAATTTTGTCGATAGACCATCCACGAGTGAGGGCACAATCGATTCGAAGCCAATTTGAAGTTACAGCATTTTCTATTTCCTTATGGAATATACAAAATTGTCAAATGTCTCAGCCTGGTGGAAAGTGAACGAGGGTGGTCCTAGGTGAGGTAAGGGCTCGGGTCCTGGTAGTCGTCGTCGTCGGAGCCGTCGTCGGTCAGCTGTCGCTGTGACGCCTCTTCCGGTTCACCACCGCCGTCAGAGCTCGATGCATCTGAGGTTAATAAAATTTTTATAATTATGTTTTAATATTAAAATTAGGGATGCATCCGATACCGATCCCGATATATCGGCGATACTTTGGGTTTGCCGATATATCAGCATTGGCGATATTTTAATTGCCGATACGATACTTTTCGCGCTTTTAACATTGCAAACGAGGCACGGACTATCTATCCCCGCGTTTTATTCTTTTAACTGAATTACAAAAATCTTATCAATGTTAATTTTATTTTTTTTACAAGTATTTATTTTAATTTAATTATTACTCTTAATTCTTAATATTAATAACTAAACCTTTAATCTTATTCAAAGTTTGTGATTCTTTATATTTTAGAAGTGAAAACTTCTTTAGCGGCGTTGTATACTTTTTTTGGAATGGGTACAAAATGTTAAACATGACACGTGACCTGATCGAAAATTCGTAAGACGGATGGGGAGTAGATTACGTATTTAATGTAATATAAATTGTCATGTTTGTGTACGATAGCGCAATAAATAAATATTGTATTCTACCACATAAATGATAGTACTTTTATACTGATGATTAAAGCAATTCGTGCAAAATTAACCATTCCAAAATATAAAAAATGCACAACGTTAATATTCAAATTTTCACATCTGGCGGCACTCCCGGAGTGCAACCCGTCGTTTTTTTTAATAGCGTTGGTATCGGTATCGACGATATTTCTATAAGGGTATCGGCATCGGTATCGTATCGGCAAAAAGCAGCGTATCGATGCATCCCTAATTCAAATAAAACCTTATGTTTATTGTCTATTAGTGATCAACAGTTTACCTTATGTGCAAGGATAATAATTTACTATTTTCGAAGCCATCGTCTAAACTAATGAGTTATACATAGGCACAACTACTTCTAACTATATTCAACGCTTCCTACTTGTGTTAATAATGGTATGTATGTGTCGCAGCCAACTAGCTTAATTAGCCGTTCAATTAACAGACTAGCCTTTTAACTAAACGGCGCCGTCTATTCGTACGATAGAGTCATTATTTGGCAGAAATAAACAAGATAAACATATGACATAAAAATATTTCTTTTAAAATTAAATTGCTTGAGTCAAATTCACATTATTATTGTCACCACATTGTACTTGTTGTTTTTCATGAAACTTTGAAAAACACCATCAAAGTTGTAGTTTGCCGACGCCATATTGACAGATTGAAGAGTTTCGTTACGAGTTTGAGAGTAGAAAGTGGAATTAAATTTAAATTAACAGTCAACAGGCTAGGCAAGTAATGAAACGTCATCGATCCAAGTCATTTGTGTCTGTTTGATCAACTGGCTGAAAATCTTTCAGGACGCTAGTTAAACGGCTAGACTGTTAATTGAACGGCTAATAATAAAGCTCCTAGTTGGCTGCGATATATGTACAAAAAATTGTAACTGTGTCAAAAGCCATTGAACTATTCGTGTCAAAGCAATCTAAAAAGTGCACTAGTTACCCAGTTACCTGCATGCGGATCCCAAAGGTTATCACAACGCCTCGCCTTCATCGGTGGAGGGGATTCGGAACTCCTGTTCAAAAAAGGATTATAAATAAAAAAATAAATAAGTTTGGAGGGTGATCAGCCTTCAGGGCCTGACACACGCCGTCGACTTTTTCGGTCTAAGGCAAGCCGGTTTCCTCACGATCTTTTCCGTCACCGTTCGAGCGGATTTTAAATGCGCACATAAAGAAAATCCATTGGTGCACAGGGGATCAACCTACGACATCAGGGATGAGAGTCGCAGTATTTTTAATAACCAACGACTCTACATAATAGTTTCGGCCTCAGATTTCTGTATTCTTAATAATCTGTCATGGTCAAGTAAGTCGGCTTTTCTTAATTTTTTGGCCTGAGTTCGAACGCCCTACTTCAAAGTCGAAAGTCTTCTTAGCTTCTAGACTAAGATGCCTCTAGAGAGTGGTCATTTTTATATTAATAACTAGCTGACCCGATGAACGTTGTTTTCCATGTATATTATTTCTAGGAAACATTTTTTTAGTTCAATAAAAATAACTATCTACTATAATAAAAAATAGAGGTTGACGGTAGAGGGGTGACAATTAAGAGTTGTATGTATTTTTGTATGCTGTATCATAAAAAAATAAAAACAAAAAGATTTGTCTAAAAAATAAAAATAAAAATTTAGGGCTGGGACCACCCTTAAAATTTAGGGAGATGAAAAATAGATGTTGTCCGAATCTCAGACTTACAGAATATGCATAAAAAATTTCATAAAAATCGGTTGAGCCATTTCGGAGGAGTATGGGAACGAACATTGTGACACGAGAATTTTATATATTAGAAGATAGAGATAATGCTTATGAATATTTATGAATACTTTTGTTATATGTTTAAAGCTATATTTCTATAATTCTCCTCCAAAAATGTGTATACCTGTTCTCATGTGGATCTCCATTCTCGGATGCTTGCGGCGAAGGTGGCTGACTCAAGGCCTGCATCAGCCGACCCTTGGACTCATTCCAAATGTTGGAGAGTCTTCCATCGGGGCCGAAGAGAAGCAGAAATGCGTCAATGAGCTCCCGGGACTTCTCTTCCCATTTGCTGAGGATGTCTACCCTCTTTTCGCCGATATTTGTTATGACCTGAAAGAGATAAATTTTTCAAAGCCCATTAAAAAAAATATGTTTATTATGGAACATAAGATACAGGTATCACTTATTCCACGTCATTAAATTTGAACCGGTAGACATCCCTACTCATCGGCAAAGAAGACAGAGGGTGTAGGCCGAAAGAAAAAGCCGGCGTTAAAAACTCTCGGTACTCTTTTAAAATAGCAAATCATCAAACAACACTTATTTTAAAACAAATATCGCAAATTAATTAGAAGAAGCCCGTCTAGCACTAGTCCCAGGCCCTTATATCCACCAGATAATCGTTAACTTTATAGTAAGCCTTTTTTACAAAGCGTTTCTTTAATACATTTCTTAATTTCGTTAGAAGATTAACAAATTATTGAGTTTAATCTTAATAACTAGTAATTGAAGTCAAAACGAGTCACAGACAATAGAAGAAAGAGACATAAAAACTTTTTTTTTTAAAAATAAATCATTGGACTTTCTTTCCAACACAGATTAATACAATGAGACAGAAAGGGACAAAAGAGTTCAGTGACCCTCACCTTCTTCCCCCGATCTTTGAGCTCGTCCATCTTGTTCTGAAGGCGGAATTTCTTCTCATTAAGGAAGGAGACGTTCAGCTCCTTGGCCGAGTAGCCTCTGGCCAGATTTCGTCTCACGTACATATCGTAGTCGCGGACGATACGGGCCACAATATCCGACGTGGAGACGCCTGTCGATGGGAAACAATATCATGTAAAATACAACATCAAATATGTATGCCATGTCGCCTACGACGTACCGTGCTTGTAGACGCGTCAACAAACCTCAATTTTTTTCTAGGTGTTAATTATCATTGTTAAACTCAAATATACATATATCATATTTATCAAATACAGTCTCATTCGCGGTTAAACTCCAAGACTCCAATTCTACCCATATCACTCGACGTCCGTCGTTCCAGAACTGAGCGTTGTCTAAGGCAGTTTTTGCCGCGCACCACCACTTTGTGGAACCAGCTGCCCACTGAAGTATTTCCAAACCAATTCGACTTAGGGTCCTTCAAGAAAAGAGCGTACCGAATCTTAAAAGGCCGGCAACGCATTCGCGAGCCCTCTGACATTGAGAGTGTCCATGGGCGGCAGTATCACTTACCACCAGATGAGCCTCCTACCCGTTTGCCTGTTCTATATAAAAAAAAGACAGAATAACGATTAGACAGGCGAAGATATTATTTACAGACATGAATAATTGTCGATTCGAGCAATCTGTGATCATTTTGTGTCACGTGACGTATAAAATCTATATTTGTAATAATGAATCCTTTGATAAACTAATGATTATTTTCGTAACGCCATTTATACAGAATACTCTGAAAAACACTTTATTTTTATATAATGGTTTGAAAGATTTTATTTAGAACATACAAATATATTTCCGATTCACGTTGAAGTCGATAAAAGAACACTAACAGAACTTTAGCTCGTATTAGTAAGATATTAGTAATGTATAAGTACGAACTAAGTATTAAACTGGTGCCCAAGGTATAGTATAAGATCCCGCTATACAACGACCTCCACCGAGATGCTTATTTAATGAAACTTATTTTATATTTAATTTAATATGTCAATAAATATAATCCATATGGGTTGTCTAGCAAATTTCAGTCCAGAGTATGTTTAATTAATATTAAAAAAAAATTTTTTTTTTTATAATTTGCATGTAGTAAATTTTTTGAACTTTTTTCAATCAATATTTTTAATCAGGGTAGTATTATATATGTATCACTATAACCTTCTTTTATACTAAAGATGTATATATACTTTAGTGTCACATAAAAAATATACACATAAATAATTAATTGATTAAAAACAACCTAACGTTTGCATATTCTATGGGCTTCATACTTTCGATTGGTATAGAATTTATCTAATAATCATACCGGTGAAATGTTTAAAAAAATATATTTTTTTAAAATTAATTAAACATACTCTGGACTGAAATTTGCTAGGCAACCCATATGGATTATATTTATTGACATATTAAATTATATATAAAATAAGTTTCATTAAATAAGCATCTCGGTGAAGGTCGTTGTATAGCGGGATCTTAGACCAGTAGAATGAACGTCAAAAAGGAAGACCGTTTAGAAGGTGGATAGACCTGATAGACTAGATCAGTGGTGGGTAAACTTTTTTAATGGCGGGCCACATAAATTAATTCTAGAGGAGAGCCAGAATTATACAATAAATGCATTGTGTGTTCAAGCTTTTAATAACATTAAAAGTAGAATCTACTTTTTCTTCTCGACCGTCAAATTATAACAGGCCATATACTATTCATGATGGACCTTCGCCGGGCCGAATTATATACTTTCGCGGGCCGTACTTTGCCCATCACTGGACTAGATCAAGGAAACAGCTGTTACATGGCAAAGAGCAGACAGAAGAGGCGGGATTTGGAGGAGGCCTTTGCCGAAAAATTGCATACAGATATTAAAGATCTTCCGACTAGTCTTTAAAAAGCGTTTGGTGTATTACTTTTGGAAAAAATGTACTATTCAATAAATGATTATTTGATTGAGACAGTGTAGTTGATATACATTTAATAAAGTATGATATGATATGTACGATACATCATACAAATAATATAAGAATTGACTTTGACTAATAATGTAAAATGTAATATTCCTTAAGACAAATTTGCGCGCCATTGTGTATGGCAGAAAATGCGAACTTACGATTGTACAACCTTACACATTTTTGTACCATTTTCTTGCAATAAATAAATAAAAAGAATAAAAACATAATATCTAATATATAATTCTCGTGTCACAATGTTCGTGTCACAATGTTCGTTCCCATTCTCCTCCGAAACGACTCGACCGATTCTTATGAATTGTTTTATGCATATTCAGTAGGTCTGAGAATCGGTTACTATTTTCATACTCCTAAATGTTATGTATGTCCACTCCAAATTTTTTTATGATACATCATACAAAAATACATACAACCCTTAATTGTCACCCCTCTACGATCAACCCCTATTTTGTACTATTGTAGATAGTTTTTATTATTGAACTAAAAAAATGTTTCCTAGAAATAATACACATGGCAAAACAAACGTTTGCTGGGTCAGCTAGTAAATATAGATAATTAAATGTTATGCATCTGAAATCAATGTGTTATTATTATTTATCGAAGCGATACAGCCTTCAATGTATGTTATCACAATCATATTCGCGATAGGCTGTCTGGGTCTAGGGCGATTCAGATAAACTGTCTAGACCGAGATCCAACATACACATCAATGTTGTCTCTGGTCTACTCCACCTAAACGCGAATTGATAGCAATTTTTGTAATTCTTGAATAGCGACGTTTTCGTATGAAATCTCTACTGCATCATTTAAAAACATATTTTCCCTGTACCCTTTTAAATAGTTATATATTTATTTGGTGTTATATGTAAAATCCCAAATATTAAATAAAGTGTAAACCACATTATAACGTATTTCAAGGGACCGAGAATATGCTTTCGTTATAGAGAGTACTGTTATAGGGAGTGAAATAAAAGAAACATATTTAACCAATTACAATAATTTCTAATGTTATTACTATCAATAGGTAAATTATTCTAAACACAACGCTTTTCTTTTACTGGCCATCTTAACAGTTTCAAACTTTGTTTACAACTGATAATACACGATAGGTGACGGTGGAGCGTTTAGTAACTGAGACCAAAATTTCGTTATAACGAATCACGTTATAAAGGGTCTACACAGTAGTTAGTAAATAACTATTCTAGTTTGACTGAAACTGATTAAGACCACTAACCAAACTCATAGTAAACTTGATTTTATCTAAGTATGTGTTGCTTGAATTAAAAACAATTACTATGTATTGATCCATCACTACAATTTCAATGGTTGACTCTAATTAAAAACACAATATAAATTCTTCGACACAAAAAAGAACACAGTCACCTCTAACTTTTGTCTAATTTCGTTTTATTAAATCACGGCAAGTGTTATGGAGTCAAACATTAATTGAACTAGGTACAGCACATTCGTTTGGCCGTTACTAGCGATTTTATTAAATATTGCATATTTTACGAGTTATGTAACTAAAACGCATCAGGCGTTTACGCCTTTAGTACACCTACGCAATCGCATGCGGCAGCGAAACGACGAAAAAACTGTAAGTTGTATGGCAACGTTTCGCATGTGTTTTGTCTCGCTCTAATATATAGCTAGATGAAATAGTTGCGTCCTTGTCGGTATTGTTTCGCAAGTAACTGCGAAATGGCTGTTACACAGACGCAGACGTTTCGCTAGTAAAGTTTCGCATCGCAAGGCGTCACCACGCGTTCTGTCAGTGAGGACAGAATTTCGCACAATGGAAGCCGAAAATATTGAATTATTATTGAATTTGATTCGAAATTATCCCGAATTATATTTAGTTGGGCATGTTGATTACAAAATCCTCTTCAGAATCTGAAAGCGACGAATGGGACGACTCAGATGACATTCTGAAACGACGTCTGCACCTACAGCCCACGAAAGCTACAATGACATATCCTTGCGAAAAACCTGCAGTGTACTAACGTTCCGCAGATATTTCGCTACCGCAATTATTTCGCAAAGATTCGCAGCCGCATACGAACGCGTAGGTGTACTAAAGGCGTTAGTCCCACGAAAACACTGTATCACCCGTCTCATCTCACGCGAACTTCGGGCATAAGTTTGTTTCACTAGTCACTAGAGCGGGTGGAGGGGGAGACGCGCGTGAAATCATAAATTTTAAGATATGCGCGGTTGTAAATATTCAATAACATACAATTCTAATTTCTAATTTTACTTTTTATTATCTATAGCTATGTCGCAGGGTTGCAATTTGATATAACGATTAGGATCAATTGAGATTATTTTTCCAAGAACAACAGCTTGAGCGTTCAAGTATTACGATTTTTTTTGTCCTTTTGTAAGACGTTACGATGCGGGGCGGGGATTGAATTACGCGTTATTGTTAATATTATTTTCTACTTACACCACATAATTAGTTACTATTAGAGTCACTAGGTGGTCACGAAGGTCTACGGTGAGTTCATGGGGGGTCAATAATCTCCAAAAATTGCGTTACGTAATACTTGAACGCTCCCTTATCCAATGACAACCATTTTATAATCTCTTATATATGTCGGGGAAAGCTCGGATTATCAAGAAATGTTCTGATCGAGTCAATTGACTGTTACTTTGGTTAATCATTCCGTCCTTCTATTACTTTTAAGAATCATAACTTCATTTGATTCTATTTGTTTTGTTATTTTTTTATATAACACGGGGCAAACGGGCAGGAGGCTCACCTGATGGTAAGTGATACCGCCGTCCATGGACAAGAATTGGTACGCACTTTTGAAGGACCCTAAGTCGAATTGGTTCTAAAATACTTCAGTAAGCAGCTGGTTTCACATAGTGGTGGTGCGCGGCTTGATTTGATGGAGGAACTGGGGACTATTTAAGCTCAAAAAATCAAAATACGTTTATTCAATTTAGATGCGTGCGATGCGATGCTTAGGGCATGCTTATGAATGTCAAAAACGTTTACAAAATTCGCGAAAGAGCAAGACTACGCCATCCGTTCGCAAAACTACCAGGAGGCCTCGTTCTGAGAAGAACGTGCAAGACACTCAGCAAGTTTTACCCTCCCTCTACATTACAATTATTCAAAGGAAAATGTCATAAACCACAACGTCATTAAAGTTATATAAGTAAAAAAAAATCAAGATCTGTTCTGTGATTTACCACATTCACCATTACACACAAATCAGATTATAAGAATATAATTAGAACTATTGCCAAGCGTTTTTATCTTCCAGGTAGTCATTGACTGTGTAGTAAGCTTTACACCATCTAAAAGTGTTATTTGTAATGTTAAAAGGAATCAATCTAAATAAAATAAGCCCGCTAATAACGATTTCCATATCGATGGAGTGACGATATATCTCTCCGACATATTATATTTTAAAGAATCTTTCTATGTATACAATTGAAAGTACCTTCCGTCCTCTGCGTCGCGACGAACATGTCTTTGGACTTGACCATCGCGTAGACATCTTCAGAGTCACCGGATGTGTATGGTATATCGTCGTGTGCCACGAAATCTATTTTGTGTTTCTCTAAAAACTCTTCTTCATACTCCCATGGTGCATCGCGTACCACCTGAAATTTTAAATGAGTAAATGCATAACAAATTTGATAACTGCTTTATTTTTGTTTCAAACTTAAAATAATTTTATTCATATAGGTAAACAAGTACACTTATGAACGTCACCAGAAAAGATGTTAAATTGATTATCAAGTTAATAAATATTTCAGTAACTGATGAACCAGAAATGGTATTCAACAAATTATGCAAGTAACGTTGTTTCAACAAAGAAATTGTTGACTTTTCGTTTCACGCCTTCAGTAAACATTAAAATCTAACCCAGAGCAGTTCCTGGAGTTGTTTAATGATTTGTTGAACCTCCATTAATTTAGTATAATATCATTTATTTGTTTAAAGTATTTTGTTATATTAAAATGTATAGGTTATTGTTTAGTACTCAAACTGCTGGTATTTGTAAATCAATCAATCATAGGTTATTTTTCAACTAAGGAAGCGTTCAAGTATTACGTAACGTAGGGGGGGGGGTCCCCTTTTGTAAAACGTTACGATGCGGGGCGGGGATTGAATTACGCGTTATTGTTAATATTATTTTCGACTTTCCAGTACTTTACAGCACATAATGGTAACTTTTAGATATAAAGAGTCACTAAGTGGTCACGAAACGTTTTGCTATACGTGGGTACAGAAAAACGTTACGGCGCGTTACATGGGGGAGGGGTCAATAATCTCCAAAATTTGCGTGACGCAATACTTGAACGATCCCTAACTCAAGCCCACAAACAAAGGCTCCACCAACACGCGAATATTCGTAGAGGCTTTTTCGTGACGGCGAGTTTTGTGACACCACGGGCCTCGTCAGAAGATTGAAAAGAACAAAACCATTTGAATTAGTTACCACGTTATTCTTAAGTGATACTTAGTGGAATGTGGAAAGATTACACAAGAACAGAGTGTTTTCCCCTTAATAGAGACTGTAGTAATTGGACACTTTCTTATGTCAAATATCCTTAATCTTAAGTTCTTTATCAACCAACAGACAACATTTAAAAAAAATTACATGAACATATATATGTTTCTGCAAAGTAAAAACATTACTTATTCAGATATGTATAACTTATAGATATATAAAATTAATTTAAAATAATATTTTACGCTAATAAGGAGCTGTATTACAATTTTGATGAAATAATACTCCCGGTAGGCAATAACGATTGATTACAGAATCTGTTGATACAAGGCCATTGCTAAAACAACCGGATTGTTTTTTAATTTTCAGCTCAAGGTCAGATAACACGTTATGCTCGCGTGGCATCCACTTGACAAGTGAGTGGAGTGTGAACACTAGGTCAACTCTTGTTCCCAATTTTGTGCAGCACAGCGCATGACACGTGATCTGTCTTTGACGTACATAGAGAAATTAGCCAGGCAAATGTTTTGTTAAGTGATATGTGGCCTATTAGGGCAAGCCTTAATTTTAAACTCAAAATAAATTTATTCATATAGGTACACAAGCATACTTATGCACGTCAAGAACTGGCAAGAAACTCTCCGCCTCTCTTTTTAATCGCCAAGTTTTGAGTCATACAAATTGTTTGAACTGGAGCAAATCAATCGCAAGGATTAGGATCATTCAAGTATTCGTCAATTTTATAAAAAGCTTTATTCATTAATTTACGTTTAACGAGAGTTTTGAATTTATTCAGTGGTCATTCTCTAATTTCGCTTGGAAGTTTGTTGTAAAAACGAATACAATTTCCATATAGCGTGGTTTTACTTCTGGAGCCTGATTGACTACGCTTAGATTAGTTCTGCTTCGAGTATTATACTGGTGAAAGTCACCATTTGTTTTAAAATTTATTATTGTTAGAATTACTTCCGTAAGTAAAAAGATTCAAATAATGTTAACATGTTATCTGTAAGATTGACAGACATTCTTAAGGTAGAGTCCTTTTCATGAAAGAAGACCCGCGGAGATTTTTGGAACTAAATTTGACAGGTCGGCCATGTTGTCGTTCGTCGATGTTATCAAGTTCGTTTGTTGTGGTAGATTTTTAAGAGTTTTTAACTAGCTTAGTGCATTTTAAAGATTGTTTACAATGCCAAAAGTTGTATAAAGTTCGGCTCGAGAAATGATATTGAAGGTGAAATCGTTCTGTGAAGCGGAACAAAAGAATCAAGGTGTTTTAATACCACTAAACAATGTTCAGAAGAGAGTAGCCGCCATAACAGGTACTTTTTAGAGTAACCACATAATAATTTTTTGCTGTATTGATGGAACTTTTATGATATAAATTCATTTTGCGACAAATTTGAACAAATACATAACGAATGAAACTAGGTAACTGTAATTCAAACATATATTACATAGTACATAAGCATTATAAACTTAAAAGTTACTATTATTTTTGATTGTTCATTATTTAATGGCAGGTGTGTCAGAGAGAACTGTAACAGCGGCGAGTACTTCGAAAAAAATTGTCACCCCGGGGAAGAGTCGCCCGCATACGAAATAGTATCAATATAAAATAGAACAATTATATCTACGGCTGGTGATACTGAAACAGAATCTGATTCTGTTTCCATCCACTCTTCAGATAGTGATGTCCCTTTGGCCGCTGATCACAATTATTCAATAAAACTCTGAATAAAAAATTGTAATGCTTTTCTTTACCCTATTTTCTCATCTTTTCCCTTAAGTAGGTAGAACACCGCTAATATAAGTAACTAAAAAAATACTTTTTACATAACAGAAATATTGTTTCATCGAAGTATGCAGAAAATAGTATTATTTGATAAATTACATATGCTAAATGTAAAATAGGTAAATTTTTTACTCATAAATGGCAACATTACGTCACGCGATTACAGCGCCGCGTCTGGGGGACTTCTTTCATGAAAAGGACTCTATTCAGAATCGAGACTTACCGATTCACGTGTGTCAAAACAGTTGATTTTGACACTTGACAACTGAAAAGTCACCAACGCGAAGGTCAGCGGCCAGCGCTAACTCCCGACTCACGTTATAAAAAAAGATTGTGATTCCACATTGAATGTGTATAGTATTCATACAACTTTAAGATTGAGATAGTCATGTTTGCCAGTCATATTAACGTCATCATGCTAATCCAAGCTCCATATACTTGAAGAATTCACATTAATGATTCACAAACACCGTATTACGTAATTCATGAATAATAAGTGCAGCACATAGAATACTAAGAATTTATTTGTCTCGAAGGATGTTGTGTGATGATGTGATGTGTGTGTATCGACAGGTGATTTACGTATTTTTCAATATTGTTGAAAACATTATTTCACTGCATTCATAATGTTTTTTGTTTTTTTTTTAAACATTAAGACTTTTATTATAAGACCGAAGTTCGGCCCGGCCAAGTTTACAAAATCGTATTCGGAAACATTGTTCTTTCTCCAACTTTCCGAAGTCTAGTTTCTATGACCGTTTTACTAATCTGTGTAGCTATCAAATTAATATTTTATTTTATATATGATCTGCAATTGCAAGAAACGTCAAAGAGAACTGTAGAAATACTACAAAATCAGTCGTTCTTTAAACTATCAAAAAAGCGAAATTTATAAAACAAAAAAATATATGCATACAATTTAGCGTAGAATTTAAAATTATATTTGTGTACATATTCTCAACGTTTAAAAAAACAATAAATCAGTGGCGCTACAACCTCTTTAGTTCTGGGCCTCAGTTTCTGAATCTGTTTCATGGTCATATTTCAATCTAATAGGCAAGTAGGTGATCAGCCTCCTGTGCCTGACACACGCCGTCGACTTTTTGGTCTAAGGCATGTCGGTTTCCTCGCGATGTTTTCCTTCACCGTTGGAGCGAATGTTAAATACGCAAATAGAAAGTCCATTGGTACACAACCCGGGATCTCCCTCATAGGGATGAGAGTCGCACGCTGAAGGTACTAAGCCAACATACAGGTCATGAATTCTTTACGTTTAGTGGCACCATTTCTGTCGAGGTAGGTATAAGCCCAAGATTGATTGGTACCGTTTCTGGATACCAATAAGTGAGAGTCAGTGTCAAGAGCGTCTGCGAGTGTATAAATCATTGTCACTCACCTCATCAACATATCTGCAATGCCGAACTGCTTCGTACCTCTCATCTTCTGTCATAACAGTCCGGCCTTTTCGACTGTGCGTTAGCGCATCACTGCACACTGTAAATAGTACATCATAACATATTTAGTATATTTACCTCAATAAAGAAAAAAATAACTATTCCTAACGATTATTTTTACATGGTTAAAAAAAAATAATCCAACGAAAAAAAATGTGCTCAGGGGAATAGCCAATAACAGTGGTACATTTGCAAGGACCCCTTAATCGGGACTTTAATGACGTCATAATAATCAAAAAGATTGCTGGAGCCCACGAACAATGGCTCCACCAACACGTGAATATTCGTTGAGGCTTGAAAAGGACAAAACCAATTGAATTAGTGTTAGCACGTAATTCTTAAGTGATAAACACTGGAAAGAGTACACAAGAACAGAGTGGTTTACCCTTAATAGAGAGTAAGTTATTGGACACTTCCTTAGACTTAAATTACTTTTTAGTCGTAATGTTAAATGATGTATCTGTACAGAGACAATTAATAAAAAAACTAGAAGAAATTAAAATTCATTTAGGTAATGTACACTTATGAACGTCAATAAAGAAATACATATTAAATACTTCTAATTTTACATTTACTGCCAGTTCTCAAATCAAGGGCGTAGAATGAAAGAGAAGAACGAGGTAATAAACTCTCCGCCACTCTTTTTATTTTTTTTATTTCACAATGTTTGTAAGGAGCTGCAACCATTACGCCGTGTTCCTAATTACATCTTAAGTACATAATTAATAGTTAATTAAAAATAAAAGCAAATCAAAGACTTGTCCTCTATCAGCAGTAGGCATGGTGAAAAAGGAGCACACACTTACATTCTTGTGGGAATAACACACAAATACATATTCTAAGAACCAAACGACGAAGGAACAATTACAGGAATTTGTGAAGACAATTTTTATTTGCAATCAATAATATAATGAGAAAATTAATAAAAATAACAGTGGCGCTACAATCTTTATGGTCTGGGCTTTAGATTTCTGTATCTGTTTCTCTAATAGGCAAGGCAGAACAGCATTTTGTGCCTGACACACGCCAGTAAGTTTTAGTCCGATTTCCTCACGATGTTTTCCTTCACCGAGCGAGTGTTAAATGCGGACATAGAAAGTCCGTTGGTGCTGATGACGTAGGTTTGATCTCAGAGGACGCTGAAGCCACAAGGCCAATAATTGTGTATAAATAATATTTTGAATTCTTAAAACCAAAGGTCAACATACAAAGCGTTTTCTCCGCTCAAATGCAACCTGAAATGAATTCCAACACGGAAGCATTACTTGTTTCATAAAACGCATAAGTTTGATAAGAAATGTGCTTCGATAACACAAAACATATTTTCCAATTAACGATTTATACGTACTATAAGCATTGTTAAATAATGTTTATTGTGCAAATGATTAGAAAAAAGTTATCCGAGGATTATATAACCAAAGTTATTTATTAAAACGACTTCACATGGATATGGACTGGACATTTTGGAAATAAATATAGCCTGTTACTGAGGGAAGATGTAACATTTAATTGGAAATCAGTTCAATAGTTATTGTTTATTGGTTAACATTAAAAGTCAAAAATCATTTATTCATGTAGGTAACACAATGTACACTTATGAACGTCAAAAAAATTAAATATACATTAAATGCTTCTAATTATACATTTACTGCCAGTTCTCAAATCAAGGGCGTAGAATGGAACAAAAGAACTGACAATAAACTCTCCGCAGCTCTTTTTCGCTAATCTTAGAGTCATACAAATTGTTTTTTGTTTTAAAAAACAACATTAACATGTAGAACCAGCTGCCCACTGAAGTATTTCCGAACCAATTCGACTTCGGGTCCTTCAAGAAGAGAGCGAGCCAGTTCTTAAAAGTCCGGCACTCGAGAGCCCTCTGGCAATGTTAGTGTCTATGGGCGGCGGTATCACTTAACATCAGGTAAGCCTCCTGTCTGTTTGCCCTCTGTCACATAAAAAAAAATAGAGAATTAGCAAAAATTCTAATCACAAAGCTGTTTGTTCGACCCTAATAAATAAGGGATTAGATTTAGTCATTTCACCCCGAGTGACTCATTTCACATAAAATGATTGAACATGATAAAGGCGACTTTATACCTCCATTAAAAATAAAACTTGTGGAGGAAGGATGGTGAACAGCTCCTACTATAGGGAGCATCTTCGACCAACGAACCAACCAACCGACTGGTTCACAGAACCCACTCGCCGAGGTCGAGAAGTATATATCCTTAGCGGGAAATACCTCGTTAACGCGTTCAGTATGACGTCATCACAGTGAATGTAAATGTCGCTACTAACTAAAGATTGGCGAATTCGACTGACAATCTCGCTCTTACAACTTGATTACTAACATCGATGAAAACATTGATGTGTTTTACAACTTACCATAACTTTTTTATCATACTTTTAATGAGGTTTAAATTTTCATTTGGTTTTGGTTATTGTTATTATTTTTTATCTTTTTAGTTATTTAATTTTTAATATTTATTTTGTGGTTGTTTGTTTAATTATTTCCTTTGATATATTGCTTATGTTTTAATATAACCGATGTGATGTGTCTTAACTTTGAAATGTCATATTTTTTTAGGCATACACATTGTTTTAGAACGTATAAATAAATAAATTGCAATTAGGGACCAACGACCCCACCCATCTTTCCGTTACATTTATACATTACGTTCATTTATTTAATTAAGTTTTTGAAGTTATACTTCTTTAGGCGCGTTATGAAAAATTGATGAGAGTGGAATTTTACGATGCGCGCGCACCGTGACACAAAATTAACAGAATGAAGTTGCCCACGGAAGATGCTACGGCATTGGACATAATTTAAAAACAACATTCGAATAATAATAGAATTTATGTTACACTTAATGTAAGAGAATAATAATAAATATTTATTTATTTAATTTTTCAAATGTAAACTGAACTTTGTAACTGTGTAAACAATCTTTGATTATTTAATTGTAATGAATTATTTGCATGCAATAAAAAACTATTTTTAATAATGCCAAAGAACGCGCGTACATAAGTACACGCACCCTTTTTTTTATTTATCGGCGGTATCACTTATCAGGTGAGCCTCCTGCCCGTATTGCCCCCTGTTATAAACCTTTTAAATAACACTCCAAGGAAATAGAGTGCCATCACTTCATTTGATGAAGCAAGAGTCCCTCCAAGGGACAGCTAAGCTTTAGTTTACAAACACTCGTTTGTATAATAAATAATTTATAAATGGGGATCTTCCCTCATTCGAAAAGTTATCTAAATACAGTCACGTGTTTATCAGTTCCGATTAAAACACTAATTACACAAGACATTACTGTACATTTATAGATTACATCGTACGATGTATTCCGACCAATCCGTGTTCTGTGATATTCGATTTCCAATGATTCAACAATTTATTTAGCTACGATAATCGATTATCGATAATTTTAAACTCAAGGGACCAGAGATTAATTTTAATTTAATTTTTTTAGTAAATAAGAGATTTAATAAAATTGTTTATTATTACTTAATTATTATTATGTTTTAACAATTAAATACAATAATATAACTATTTTGAAAAGACATTGACCAAATTAAAAAAAAATACAATTCAGGTCGGTGACATTTCAAATACGAGTAGGGAAGCCCGGACTTCAAATTATGAATGCTAGCAAGAAACTATTCTTGCAACTTGAAATTACCGAGGGGGCCAATTAACATTGATTTTATTCAATTTATCAAGTATTTACGGGACCGGCTAAATATTAAAATTATCGTGAGTCTGTACCGTATGAATATGAATCGAAAGAAATCGATTTAGATTAGAGAGTTTGTTTATATAACAAAATAAGCATTTATATTTATATCATACACCAAACAATACGTACACAGAACAACACATTAAACAGTAATAAATTAAAATATTTACAAAAAACCTATTTCCTACAGTATATATATAAGAACTGACATGAAGCAGACCTTTTGTCAGTTCACAGTGTCACTCAACAAACAATAAAATTTATTTATACCAATACAAACCTATTTTCTAGATAAATTTTCAACCTTTTCATATATTAAGCGTCTAAAGGGAAAGGCGAGTTGTGGATTCATGAGATATATCAGTTAATATCCTGAAAGCTGATTACAAAATCTTGTCTATGGTGGTATGTCTTGTAAAGGCCATCGACCATCTAGATCAGTCCACAAGGATTTCTGTATCTGTGAACTATTATTAATAGGAAAGTAGGCGATCAGCCTTCGGTCCAGTCCGGTCTTGCAATAGCATTCCTTTTTGCATTATTCAGATACCAGCACTTGTATTGAGATAGAGATTCAATATAGAAAATGCTAGTGAGTTATATGATCTCAGTCCCTAGAGGCACTGAAATTTCTTTCATTTGGGATCTGTTCCTCAGAAACCTAACATTTCTTTCATCTGGGGCTCAGCCGTATCTACACTAGCTTCATAGAGTACAATTTTTACCCAAAAAATATCTTTATCCTTGAATACTGTTTATTTTTGTAACATTTATGAAGATAAGTTATCACTTGAATTTGATAATATTTTATTATTGTGATTATTACAAATATTCTAGCTATGATAAATTACTCTTATTATTAATAGAATAATGTAAATACTTCTTCCTTGTATATTATGACAAGATATTATGTAATAACTTTATATAAGAGTAATGTATAGCAATACTTTATATTTTAATAGTTTTTTTTATTATTTTTGAATTCTTAAAGTATTTATCATTTAATTACTATTAAAATGAATTTTCTGTTTACAATTATTTTCATTTCAGTACATATTAGGTAATTAATGTTTAACAATGTTTTTGTTGTTTTGAATTACATCATATTATGTTCTCTTTAACTATAAGATATATATTTTTATTTAATTATTTATTAATTCTACTTGACAATTAAAAACTGACGAAGTGTTTATTGTCTATTGTTCAATTCTCTACGCCCTTGTTTGGAGAACTCATAAATAAATAGGTGTTTTTACAAGATTGTAAAACCATTATTTATTAGTGGCTTAAACCTATACAGATTGTTAATTTCAATTCGGTCATCTTTTGCCTTTAAAAAGTCAAAATAAACATTTATTATTTTAAAACCCGCCAAAACACTTCTTCAAGATGGCGTCGCATTGACGTTTTGTCCCTATGACAGTAAACATAAAAAACGTCAACTGTTTACATGTTCATTAGCATTCTTAAATTTCACAAATATTTCGTTCAAAAACTATAGCCGAAGGAATTAAACTTGATAACAGTATTATGATTAGACTAGCGGAGATATTATTTACAAGCATACGCCATCGTCTATTCTTTATATCACTTAAATTTTTCATATTGTTAAAAGAATGGAGACCTACCGCCAACGATGAGATATACATTGGGAAAAACTGTCTTCGCTTGCTGCAACTGTAGCGCGTGTCCTTGGTGGAACATGTCGTATATGCCGTCCGCGTATACGCGAACCCTCCGTTGTGCTGTGCCAGCGAGTGCACTCGACCGTGGAATGCGGCCATAACGACATCTCTCGCGCTCCGCTACTGCGGCTGGGTCTGTGCTGTACGGCGCTGATGTGCAGAGGGCCTATGGAGAGATACCACTTTGTAAATCTAAAATTATTCTTTAGAACCTAAAACTATAATTTTTAATAATAAACCATAGACAACTATCAACCAGTATTATTTTGTAGTTTCAATATACTATAGCTTGTGTTCAATATGGCAACATGTTCCTTAAACGTAAATTTAATTTATACTCTGTTATTTCGACAGAAGGACTTGTATGGATACAAGTCCTTCTGTCGAATGGAATGTTGGATGGAATTTAAAAAAAAAACCTAATTCAGACCGAATTAGGTTTTTTTTTTAAACTTGCATCCTTTTCAAATAAAGCATTTCGTCTGCCCTTTTTTAACACAATGTTAACACGATTTGTCAGAAAGAGACAAATACCTTAATAATATAAATAATTTATTTTTATTTGCATTCCGCCCATTGATATACTTCGTTGTTATTGATTTTATTTCCTTACTGCTTTGTGCAATTATTATTATAGTTAATAAAACCAATGGAGCATTATTTCGCTGACCGCGATCAACAAAAAGCGAATTATATTAATAACAATTCAAAAAAAAAAGAACATAAATGATTACTTCTACATTTGTGTAAGTGTTTTTAAACGTAGACTTTGGACATGCCACATTATAAATTCACTAGTTCACATTTCACATTTTCCTGCAAGCGAAGGAAATTCCAATGCTTCAGTTACGATATATTAGTAAGCGGATTCTATGACAGATCCACGTGATTTTAGAGTATCTGAAAGATTATTATTACCACAGAGTAGTAAACTATGGCAGTATAAAAAAGTATAACAAATAAAAAATAACTATGTAAGAAGAAAAAAATGGATAATAATATAATAGATTTTTAATAAAATTTATTATAAGAGATGCATTGGACCGGTCTACACTACTCTACATTATCAAATATTTGTTAAATTATTATTATTCTCGTAGTGCCTGTGTTTATAAAATAAATAATAAATCAGTGGTGCTACAACCCTTTTTAGGTCTGGGCCTCAGATTTCCTCAGATCAGCTGCCTGTGCCTGCACAGGCCGTCAACTTTCTGGGTATACTGTTGGCCCATACTGGCTTCAGGTGGCTTATGAAAGAGGAAAGGTTTGATTTTTTGTTTGTTTGAAATGAATAGGCTCCAAAACTACTGGACCGATTTCAAAAATTCTTTCACCGTTGGCAAGCTACACTATGACATAGGCTATGTTTAATTTTCAAAAAAAATTAGGGATGCTTACTAAAACTCGAATAATCTAAACCCAAGGTGTAAAAAAATAAACAAAAACCTTCCTTCAATTACCAACGTTTCACATAAGCTACAATTTAATGGCATAACCACCAAAAAAGCATGGTGGATTGGTGTTCTTTTGCCGTTTCTCTTGAATAGTTTACTACTATGTAATATAACAAAAATCTTAGCCACAGCAACGCTTGGCCGAGTCTACTAGTAACTTATAATTTAATATATCTTATAAAACGTTTGTATAGTGATAATAAGTTAATCATATTGATAATTTTAGTAAAATTTTTGAAGTTATACTTCTTTAGGCGCGTTTTAAAAAATTGATGAGAGTGAAATTTTACGATGCGCGCGCACCGTGACACAAAATTAAAAGAATGAAGTTAGTGGCGCATGTTGGCACGCACGCCGCCTCTGTTCACTGTGTATTTATATTTATAATATTTATCCACATGCTTTGAGTTTCTACATTTAAAACACGTGTTTTCATTTTGTTTTCATTATACAAGTGCGAATTTTATATGTGCGTCTGAATTATAATCAGAAGTGATTTAAATTGAATATTTAAATCAATACTAATTAATATTAGAAAATAATAATAAATATAAATATAATATTAATTTATTTAATTTTTCAATTGTAAACTGAACTTTATTGACTATAATGACTCCTTTTCCAGTCTTTGATTATTTAATTGTAATTAATTATTTGCATGCAATCAAAAACTATTTTTAATAATGCTAAAGAAGTATAACTTCTTACGCGCGTACATAAGTACACGCACCCTTTTTTTTATTTAAATATTTAAACAATTAGGGTTAAATAGTATGACAGATATTCACACCGACTGGTCTATTCATTCTCATCGCACAATGTCGGCCGATTTCCACCGGAAGTCGCATGTTTATTCAACACTTTCCATCTATTCCTTACGTTTCATAACAACATTTCCAGATATTTATTTCTATACAAAATATCGCTAACTCTTCAAGAATCTCTTCACTCATTTGGTGAAACAAAAGTTTCATTACAGACGCTTTTTATTTGAAGCCCTTTAAATGAAGCAAAAACTGAGCAGTGTTGGCCTAGTGGTTTCAGCGTGCGACTCTCATCCCTGAGGTCGTAGGTTCGATCCTCGGCTGTGCACCAATGGACTTTCTTTCTATGTGCGCATTTGACATTTGCTCGAACGGTGAAGGAAAATGGAAGAAATTATGTATCTTAGACATCTTGAGAGCATTCAGAGGAGTTGTTCGGATCGGAACCTGCAGCTGAGTTTCAACATCGGACGTCGAGGCAGTATACGAAATTCCACCCGAAACTCTTATAGAGTTGCACGCTGAAGCCACTAGGCCAACACAGTTCTTTGACTATATAGTTCTTTGTTATAAATAATTTCAGTTAGCTGTAAGAAATAAATAAACCTACGTACCTACTCGTTGTTCATTAATTCACTAACTAATTGAAAGATAAATAAACCAGATCGCAATTTAAATTTTAAACATAAATAACACTCAATCCGTATAATCAGAAAGCTATCGTAATAAAAAATGATAGATTGAATGGAAAATGTTGCTACGCCGTGGGCGTTTTTGAATTAAAGGGAAGCCCGTTCGAATAGTAATTGTTTGAAAAAAATACTAGACTGCTATAATTTAGCCTTTTTTTTTTTTGCAGTCTACCAATGAAATATTTTTCTAATATTTATAATATACAACTCTGTATGGGGGCCGTTCAAGTATTACGTAACGTTACGCACTATACATGGGAACTTTGATTTTCTTAATTGGTAATTACGTCAACAGTAAATGTTTAGGCTTGAAAACAAAATGCATTTTTGAATTTTCCTACAAAAAAATAATACTTTTATGTACTTACTTTTGCCGACAAGAGGGGGGAGACATTGCAGTAAATCTGCTTACGTAATATTTGAACGGCCCCCGATAAGAAGATACTATTTAAGTCGACAAACGTGTCAAATTGTGTAAATTAATCGAAAAACCATCCATTCAATTAATGCTTATGAATAGGCAGTACAAATATTTTAAAGCTAGACACTTTCTCACACGAGTACTTAGAAATGAAATCAAGGTTCTAGAGAAAGTGTTCTACACTCCATCCAGTACGGAGATGTGTATGCGCGTATCGTTAATACATTTTGATATTTATTTTATTTTTGCTGTCAAACATAGCACACGTTAAAATAAGGACAATTAGATACTTATAACAAATGACGTTAGAACTTAAGATGCCAGACCAGATCCATGCATTCCTTACAATCGAGTAGCCCGCAATATCGCACAACTCATGAGTTGTATCGATGAAGTCGCATGGGTCCACCAAGCGTAATATACAATGTAAATTCATAATTAAGTAGTAATAAAGAAAATAATAGCAAATAAGTAACACTGCAAGGTTGTTAAAACGACTCGGTGAAAGGTCTCCGTGGAGCGGCTGAAATATCATTCATTTTTCATCACAGTTTTATTGTAAATTTATTTATGCTAAATTAGGTTTTTAATATTCCATTCCTTATAGCGAGAGATTAAGCATGTGTCAAATCGAATAATTATTGACCTACGGAAATCTTAGCTAAATGTAAAATCACTAATTATACACCAGATAAGACGACAGTGTTTGGCGTATTCGTGATGAAGAACTTTATAACATCCTGGACGACACCAACATCGTCAAATTCATAATGCAACAGGCTCAAGTAGCTGGGACATGTGCACCGAATGGCAAATGACAGAACCCCAACCTTATTGAAATCACAACCCGGTGGCAAGAGAAAACCCGGTAGACCGAAGCTGCGTTGGTGGGATACAGTTGTCAAGGACCTCGAAACAATAGGGGTTCGAAATTGGACGCGAGAAGCACTGGATAGATTGCGATGGCGAAGTCTTCTTGAGGAGGCTAAGACCCACAAGGGGCTATATAACCATTGATGATGATACACCAGATACAATACATAGTTGTTATCTTTTATTAAATAAAAAAATGGAACAACGGCTTTATACAAACTAGGCCTAATTGTTTTAAATAAAGCTATTTGTCATGAAAAATTAAGTGTTTTTGAGGAAATCTGTATAACATATAAAATTAATTAGAAATCCATAGACAAAAATATTGAGTTTTAAATATGCCAGTCACATGACAGTTGACACCAGTTCACAAATAACCCAAATCGTCGATACTCTTGCTATGCCTGTAAATATATCTTGGCCTGTCTAATCCTAATATAGTGTTGGACTTTAATTTCGTTGGAGACTGTTTTTGTATTAAAGAATGATAATTAACACATTAAAAAATTTGACGTTTGTTTTCGTGTGAATTATGCGTCATAAGGACTGGTGCGACGCCATCTTACTTCTATTATATCTATAAATAATCTGAAATGATTTTCAAAATCTTGTCAAATTCAATTTGACAGAAAAGAGAAAAATTAATATACATACATTATACTGATTTCGATTTTATGTCATTTAAACATATTTTTCTAAGAGCTAATTAACCGTATCCAAAGTCTAATCTATCTCTAATGGATGACTTCTACGAGTAAAATGTCAAGACGGCTATTAGCATTGAAACTTTAAAATAATTTATTACCTTCAATTTTTTATCCCATGATGCACGATCGTACGTAAATACTTTTTATAAGAATTAGTAAAATCTATTGTTTTTGTCACGAGTTCAAAGTACCCTCACATTTTGTCAAGTTTAACGAGCGCCTGTCAAAAGTCAAATATTTACTACGAGTACATACATTTTCTATTTAGATATAGACCTGTTCTGTTAGTGCCAATTCGTATGTTTTGTAGTGGATTTTCTTAAGAATATGGGCAGCTGGTTCCAGTGGCGCTGCACAAAATGCCGTAAAAAGAGCTCAGTTGTGGAACGACGGACATCGAGGTGATATATTATATTATATACTAGCGCAATGCTATATTTTAAAAATATTTTGGTACATTTTTAATCGTGAAATAATTTTTCATATAGGTCCAGTGTCTTGCGAGTATATTCCCTACAAAGATACAAAAATACAAGTCATCCTCTTAATAATAATCAATTTTAGTACAGCATTCGTTCATGGATCATACACTTGTTTTTAAACATACGGCGGAGATTAAAAATAAGTGACCAAGAACAATAACAATATTTTTGAAAAAATTAAACCTAACATGGCTTATTAACTTGCTTGCTTAAAGTAATTCTTTTTTGGGAAAAGTGATACTTTTCTTTAATAAATCCCAGAGGCTCTTTTATCTCTGCCTTTTAATAAATTTAAGAAATGTATTAAAGAAAAGCTGTGAAAAAAGACTTACTATAAAGTTAACGATTATCTAGTTGATAAAAATATGGCCTGGACCTAGTGCTAGACAGGCTACTTCTAATTAATTTGCGATATTTGTTTCAAAGCAGTGTTGTTTGATGATCTGCTATTTTAAAAGAGTACCGAGAGCTTTTTACGCCGGCTTTTTCACTCGGCCTACACCCTCTGTCTTCTTTGCGGATGAGTAGGCATGTCTACCAATTCAAATTTAATGACGTGGAATAATAATATCTTATGATCCAAAATAAACATATTTTATTTTTTATATCTTTGTGCTGCAAATGTTAGAGTAAGAGAGTCGAATCGTCATTTTTGACATACTCATTCTCAAGTCTCGACTCCGCTTACATTTTCTATTCTGGGGGATGAGCATGACAGATCCATATTCGACCGGCAGAGCTCTTAATATGATTACTACGTGTCAAGGTTCAGCCATTGATAAGAAGGTGGCCTGATGCGTCTGGCCATGTGTCATATGATAAATTTACTTTGTATATATGTAAATTTGATGTGGTGACTTTAATAAATAAATATATATTTGTTTCTTTCAATATTTTTAGAAAAAAATAATTTTAGTCATAAATAAGGAATAACAATATAAAATTACTATAATATCAACCAAAAAACTTTCTTATGAAAATGGTAAAATGCGAAATTAATTACTTTTAAATTCATTGTACAGAATGGTAATCATATACAAAATACAGATGATTATTTAGTCGTAATTAAAGCAAATATAATGATGGAAAAGAAAATAGATAAAATAAAGAATACATCTTTAAGAAAAACAACGAAGCTACAATAAAAATTAAGTGGAAATTGGAGGGGTACATGGCAAGAGGAAAAGAAAAGTGGAGCAAGGAAGACTAAACTAAGGTGCCCAAGGTACAACAAATAAAAAAGAAAAAGACAATTTAGAAGGTGAATAGACCAAATAACAAATGCTATATGGCAGAGAGTGGCACACCCACAATAATGGCGGGATTTGAAGGAGGCCAAAGGGCACACAGATACCTAAAAATGAGACAGAAATAAAAAATAAAAATATGTTTATTATGGAACATAAGATGCACGTATCACTTATTACACGTCATTAAATATGTATTGGTAGACATCCCTACTCATCGGCAAAGAAGACACGAGGGTGTAGGCGAGAGAAAAAGCCTCTCTTTTAAAATAACAAATCATCAAACAACATTTATTTTCAAACAAATATCGCAAATTAATTAGAAGTAGCCTGTCTAGCACTAGTCACAGGCCTTTTTATCAACTAGATAATCGTTATAATATATATTATAGCTTTTCTTTAATACATTTCCTAAATTGATTGAAAGGCAGAGATAAAAGAGCCTCTGGGATTTTATTAAAGAAGAGTATGCCTTTTACCAAAAAGGAATTACCAACTTTAGATAGTCTAGAACGGGGAAATTATAAATATGTTTAAGTGTAAAAGTATCTGAAAAAAGGCTATTTATTACAGCAAATATAAAACACGTTCTCGTGTTTCAACTTCAAAAGTCAGAATATCAATTGAATAGTACGTGTAATTAGAACATGTTGGAAAAAAGTATTGCATACATATGTAAATAATACCAGTAATATTGCATATCATATGACCTCAACACTGAACAATGGTAGGCAATATAAAACATATACATCATATATCTATGAATATTTCAATAATTTAGCAATAATGGCGACATAATACTTGCAAGCCTTCCGCGCAATCGATTTAGCTTGTTTTTAGCTACCTTTGCTTGGTGATTAACTCGGTCGACGTAAGTTTATGCAGACTGAAAATAGGGAAAGTCGCATATCTCGGACACATCAATACGACTTGTCGCAGCACATGGGCAAAAGACAAGACACGGGCTTGTAGAAGGAAGGAGTCGTGGTTGCGGAACCTTCGGGAGTGGCATCACATCTTCCGAGGACTGTTTATACTAGCGCAGGTACCCGGCTATTCAAGTTGTTAACAACCTTTAGAAATAAAGTGGCACCTGAAGAAGAAGATAACTAAGACAATGTTTGATACTGAAGACTGCTGTATTTGCTTCAAAATTATAAATAGCTTCAGCTTGAGATTCTCATACCTGAGATCGTAGGTTCGATCCCCGGCTGTGCACCGATGGACTATCTTTTCATGTGCGCATTTAACATTCGTTCTGTTACAACTCTTCAATGTATCCTATATTGCTGGCATAGCCTGTGCTATATCCTCGTCATCATTTCTTCCCATGCATCAACAACCTTACATTCCCCTGAAGTCAGTCGATCTCATCACTCTTATCCGAGCAGAAGTGCTCTTATTTTGTTCTAATTTCTTTGTGAATTATAATCTCAGTTAATATACCTATATTGAAATTAAATTATTAATCTTTTGTTTTAAAGATCCCTTATAAATTCCGTATAACAGTTCGAGCGGTAAAGGAAAACATCGTTACGAAACTGGCTTGCCTTAGACCCAAAAAGTCGACGGCGGGTCGCCACAAATTTTTTTATATTTATTATTATTAGAAATAAAGGTAAGATTCTAATATATCAAATTAAATACGTTTCTGACGTGTGGGAGTCGTTTTAGCGGTATGTCTCGACTATGAATCACCCCCTACAAACTTATTCAAAACCAATTAACATAATAATATGCTTGCTCCTTGTACCACCATGTTCTTCCATTTCCTATCGAAGTAAATATCGATAATACAATATTAATTTTGACGCAAAAGTTATGTAACAGCAATCAAAGTTCACGAACGACCGGTTTAAACACATTATTAAAGACTAGCGGGCCGTCCCGGCTTCGCACGGGTGGACATTTATTTTTTAAACATTTTTTTAATATTGATATGTTTTTTAATATTGTGGAATTGTAAGCGCTTGCGATGAAAGATATTTTATAGGCATTTTTACACCTTGGGTAACATTATTGTAGTTTTAGTAGGGATCCTTATTTTTTTCCTATATCAATCAGTGATAATGTAGCATTCAAACGGTGTAAGAATTGTTAAAATCGGTCCAGTACTTTTTGATCCAATTCGTTACAAACATACTTACAAAAAAATAAACTTAGTGGAAATGGGCGGGGCACATGGCAAGAGGAACAGAAAAGTAGAGCAAGAAGTAGAACCTTCTAGAACTGGTGCCCAAGGTACAACAAACGAAAAAGAGAAATACAAATATTTCCTCTTTATAATATTAGTATAGAAGTATAGATAATCATTGCAGACTCTTTATCTCCATTTATTATAATTCCTTCGTTAATGTTGAAGGAATAGAAAGAGCACTATAAGAGTACCTAGGCACACTTGTATATCTCCAGAGATATATAGAAGTATGTTTGACGTTCTACGACTCTTCTTGCCTCCCCCACTTTTTGTAACCGGCTGCCATTCTAACCTCAGGGGCCTTCAAGTAGCCGTATGCCGTCCGGCAATGCACTTCCAGGCCTCCTGGTGTTGTACTGGTCGATGGGCACTTAATTCTAAGTGTTGTTATAGACATTATTGTTACTAAATATTCATAAATAGCGATAACGAATGAATGGATGTCGGGGTTATCTATGACCATAATCAGCTGACCAGGTCATGTACCAAAACCGAATCCGGTTCAAACGCTTAAGATTTAGAATCCATACTTAGTCAAGTTCAAATTTTTACTTACGGATCATACTTAGCGCTACGCATACAATTAACTTATTAATTGTATTTAATATCGTATTATTCACGGCAAATTATTGAAATGCCTTTATCCAATAAGATATTCCAGCGACGAAAACTTTACTAACGTATAAATTTTTTTAAAACTCAATCAAAGAAATCATATCAAGATTTATCAAAGCTAACCACGAACTTCGTTTCGTCTCAAAAAGATTTTTTTTACTTATCCTACTTTTTTATTTAAATACAAACGTATAGAACATTTTCCTTTGCCACCCCACAGACTGCTCGCTTTTCCGGGAAAAACTTGTTTTAAGATTTTTCCGTGTAATTTTTCGATAAAACCTTCCTCCTTCAACCAATCAATAAAAAAAATACTCGAATTCGTTCGAGTTTTGAGCTTATCAAACTATAGCGATTCATTTTTGTTTATCTAAAAAACGCTATTACGAGATGGGTTCAAACACGCATTTATCTGTTAGTTTATTAACAAAACTTTACACATCGAATAATGATATAACCAAGTAACAAATTCACAAAAATCAAAATTTAAAACAATTAACACATAATATTTAAAACATTTTACTTCTGAGCTTATATTTTTTTTAATTGGATATAATGTACCCAAATACTTTTCACCCTTAAGATGTTATAATAATAATACAGTGGCGCTATAACTCTCAATGAACGAAGCCTTGGCTTCAGATTTTATTTCATAGACAAGTAGGTGATCAGCTTTCTGACAGAGACATGCTAGTTTCCTCACGATGTTTTCCTTCACATAGACAGAAAGTCCATTCCAGTGTACGGCCGGAGGTCGAACCTAAGACCTCAGAAATGAGCTGAAGGTCAACACTGCTTTTAAGATATGTTATAAAATATAGAAGTCAGACTTAGCCGTAAGAGATTGATTAGTTCCAGTTCAACCACAATCGCTCCAAAACTTAGCGATTAAAAATAGTGGCTGAGAGTTTCTTGCCAGTTCTTCTTTCCCGCTCTACGCCTTTGACTTGCGAAATGGAAGTAAATGTAAAAAGAAGAGTGGGCAGGCCAAAAAAAGGTAGGCTGATGACTTGATAGACACAGCAGGATAATACTGGTAGAGTATTAGCAAAGATAAAGCCATAGAGTAAGGGTTTCACCTTTACCCATGAGGGGTCCGTATCCACTGGCGACTAACATTTAGCTATAAGTAAAAACTTAAACATTTGAAATTGAAATTAAGGCCCTATCCCAGTGTCAGTGTCTCGACGTGGACTGCGGGGCGCCGTGGAGAGCTGGAGCACTGAGGCGCGCCGGCCCGTAATAATAATTAGTTATGTAAAACATTAAATTAATGTAATTTTATCAATTTTTCTGAAATGGATTACTTGGCTTGCGATAAAATATATTGTGTAAATTTCAAAATCATATACTATATACATTTTCGACATAAAATGAATACATAGTGTCAAAAATTGGCTATATTTGGATTATTTTTCTATCGAGCGAAGTTATTTAAATCGTGTATCGATCTTTCAAAATGGATACATAAACTACTCAACTCCATCATATTTTTTCCATTCGCCCTACTCTAAGAAACGATGGAGAAAAATGGAAAGAAACAATGTAATTTTTTGGAGTTTGGCGACCAGATAGGTCCTTAAGGATATCGAAAAAAATGCTTTATATTACTATTAAGAACTTATTAATTATATTTAACATCGCATTATTCACGGCAAATTTCTTCTGTACCTTTGTCCATTTAAGTCATTCCGGTGATGAGTCGAAAATCTTTAGTTTAAGTTCGGAGGCGGATTTTGGAGGGATGTTCAAATAAATTAACTTGTTTGAAACTAGGTGTTAAATGTCTTTAATCGCTTAACACAAGGGCTTATAACATAAATTTAGGGGTAGTAGGGTTGCGACGCTAACAACAAACTAACTTGAGTTATTTAAGGGTTCTTAAATTTAAGTGACACTTTTGTTACCTATCTATACTAATATTATAAAGAGGAAAGATTTGATTTTTTGTTTGTTTGAAATGAATAGGCTCCGAAACTACTGGACCGATTTCAAAAATTCTTTCGCCGTTGGCAAGCTACACTATTCCCGAGTGACAAAGGCTATGGTTTCATTTTCAAAAAAATTAGGGATGCTTACTAAAACTTGAATAATCTAACCCAAGGTGAAAAAAAATAAACAAAAAACTTCCTTCGATCGCGTGCGCTGGGAAAACTATTAATGATAGAACCAAATGATGTATTACAATTTTTCAGGACACATCACTATCTATAAAAAATGTCGCGACAGCATGGCTCTATCTTTTATAGTTACGTCACAATAAGCGTCCTTTTATAAATTTTGTTTATTAAAATACCACCGCTAGAAAAGGCTCTTTATTCGTACCTAGGTATTGATCCTTATCAAAATAATTACCAACGTTTTACATAAGCTACAATTTAATGGCATAACCACCAAAAAAGCATGGTGGATTTGTGTTCTCCTGCCGTTTCTCTTGAATAGTTTACTACTACGTATTACGTAATATAACAAAAATCTTAGCCACATCAACGCTTGGCCGAGTCTACTAGTAAAGAATATAAGTGTAGTCGACCTATTGGTCATTATCAGAAACAAGAATGTTATATGTACTATCTTTCCTCCTTTCCTTAAAATAGTATAGATAGTCTTACTTTAAGTAGTCTTTTCATCTTAACTTAAAAGCCCTTTTTCGTAAAATGTCTTAACATAAAAATTACGATGTTACCAAAGCCAAAATTGATAATGCAGAGATATATGATGACCTATGCATTTCCGTAGCCTACACTTTCTTTACTTTAGCTTTCACTTTTTCTACACCTTTTATATATTCAATTAGACGAAGTTCAGTATAGAACAAAATATTAAATTTCCGCAACCGGCGAAATAAATTAAAAGACTTTATTAATATCAAGAATTACTGGTTTAAATTGGATTTTTTTTCTATATGATATATAACAGCTAGTCTACAACGATAAAGTTCGACACTTTTCTTATAAATATATATTATTATGTATATAGAAACTAAAAAATACGACCAATTGTACGACAAAAAAAACCAATTGTAATAAAATGGGATTGTTGCGGTAGTTGCTTTTTATGGCACATTAGTTTTAGAATCTATTTAAATCTTCTATCTATATAATAAAAATAAATAGCTTTTCGTTCGTCTCGCTAAAACTCGAGAATGGCTGGACCGATTTGGCTAATTATGATCTTTAAATATTTGTGGAAGGTCAGGGAAGGTTTAAACGGCGGGAAACATAAATAATAAGTAAAGTAAATTTTCAAATAAAACTGTTCCTAGTTGGGAAATATTTGTCTGTCTTTATAGAAATAAAAATTAGTCACTTAGTTGTCTATAGTCATTTACAGATGTTTACGAAAAGTTGTATTTCGTAGATGCAGTATGAAGTCCGAACTCTTTGGTTTATTTTAAAAAAATTGTATTAAGTTCTGACACAAATATAATATGTAGGTGATACGAAGTTCACCGGGTCGTCTAGTAAAAATAAAAAAAAACGTGCAAATAACATACATATTAATCCAAACATTGATACCAAAACTAAGGTCATCTTTCTAATCATACAAAACCGGTAACAAATTTTAAGGTTACTCACCGATTTAAAGTCTGTAACAGTTCCGTTTTTCTTACAAGATATATTTGTCTCAAGTTTGCCATTACAATGGCCGTTCCTAAGCGTTGTTGTCATTGTTAGAGACATCTTTAATATTACACTTATAACACGTACTTAAAATTGCATTATTAATAACTAAATGTTACCCGAGACACAAGCTCACTACGCGGAAGGAGGACGGCGACTGAAATTAAATAGAGTGCCGTCTGTTAGCAGATCGCTTGTTAAGGAAGTTTAAACGCTAACAACACGGCATACGGTGTATATTTCTATGCAGGTGTGAACGGGTGTGAGGTGCCGGGGGGAGGGTAATGGTGGCGTGACGCCGACGTGGAGGCTCGTCAGAACCGCGTCGCGCCACGAAGTAAGAACGTACAATGATTTTAAACTAAATGATTATTATCTTATGTAACAAATTTACATTAGATTGGACAGAAATCAGACATAATTATTATTTCTAGAGGACTTCCAATGCTTTCGAATAAAATCACAAAATACGATTGTTAGGAAGGCACGGGGCAGAACAATTTCTAAAGTTTGTTTCATCGAGCACCTAGTCAATGAGGTGACCAGTCCGGGCATTACTCATAGACCGATGTTGTGTATCGGGGGTGCGTGGTCAGGATCAGTGGACAGGATGTCTGGCTGGTTCCCAAAAAAATTTATTACGTCCCCACTGAAAAAAAAAACCTAATTTCACCTATGACTGTGAATATAGAATAAATGCTATTTAAACTAGTAGGGTAAATAGAAAACAATATATGCAGAAATTTGAGTAGCAGTGCCTTTTTAAAAGTGATGATGAAATCACTGAATTTTGCATGGGTTTAGTATTACTAACAAGCAATTAGAATTGTGGTGAAGGTCAACACGGGTTAGATATGATGACGTACTTAGGAAATAGGTTTTTATTTAGATAGCTTTTTCTTAGTCTGTGACGCTGGTGTAGAGACCTTGAAAGACTAGCACCGTACGTAATAGTAACGTACAAAACCTAACTACTATAGCTAACGTAACAGAGTAGTAACAAATTAAAGACAACGCCACTAAAGCTGGCCATAGACGGACCGCATAATGCAGTCGACTTCGACTGCTTGGAGCAGTTGTGTTCGACCGCAAAATAATACTGATGCGAGTTCATTTACAAGATGGATTTCGATGAAGAAACACTGCTACTTGTACTACTATTCCGCAAGCGTAGGCGTAGAAGACACCGTAGTATGTGGGTGCGTCCAATACTACAATCAACAGAACAGCATGGAATATTTCATACTTTGTATCCACAGCTGAGAGAAGACACTTAAATGTTTTTCAACTACTTAAGAATGTCCGTGGTTTCATTTGATGAATTAGTATTTTATTTTATTTGAGGGAGTGGCGTGCGGTCGGCAGCAACCGCTTGTAGCGGTCCGTGTATAGTGGGTCCGGCAGCTCTAAGCAGTCGACCGCACGGCGAAACTCGACTGCAGAGCGACTGCTCCGACCGCTCAGGAACTGCTCGAGCGGTCCGTGTGTGGCGGATATGAATTTAGTATGGAAACTACAGATCGCCGTGCGGCGACCGCTAACCGCTTAGAGCAGTCGGTATCGGCTGCAACATGCGATCCGTCTATGGCCACACTAAGGGAGCGTTCAAGTATTACGAACGATTTTTTTGGGGAATTGAAAAACGTTACAATGCGGGCGGGGATTCGATTACGCATTTTTAGGCATGAAGAGTCACTGTGGTGGTCACGAAACGTTTCCTATACTTGGGTACAGAAAAACGTTACGGCGCGTTACATAGGGGTGGAGGGAGGGGGGTTGTTAGATCAATAATCTCCAAAAATTGCGTGATCTCCCTTAGGTTGTCATATGGGAGTTCAACGCAGCGATAAAACTCGACTCTTAATCCTACTTTAACTAATGAGTTGGCATCTTACATTTTCACCGTTGTTCTGTGTTAATTAGTGACAATTGTCACACGTTCTAAATTTACCCATTTCAGAGGAATTAGGTTTGACGACCGCTTTAGTGACCTAGTAGTGTTCGCCAATTTGCGGTCATTGTTGGCTCATGTTTCTATTTATATATCCAGAACATTACTATTACGAAACTAAAGAATAATAATAATTAAAGGGATAATTTTAGTTATAGAGTGAAACAAAACGACGCGACGGCGCGTTTTGGATTGTGAATTTTTCATACGGACATATCGCTTCACGTGTCTATGGACTAGAGGATTAATCACAGTCAAACAAATTAATCAAATGAATTTGTCTCAACTCTCAGGCTATGAGACTGTAATTTTGTTTATTATTCTTATAAGAGTATTGTTTACATACGTTTTATACTTGCTGAAAGTCAATGTTTTTATTTATGTAAAGGTTATGTATAGTGAAGGGAACAATAAAATTACACTGCACTAAAAACATCCGGGTTCAACGTGTATTATTGCTTTTTAATTTTTAATCAGATTTGAATTTTGTGTATTATAATTTTCTGGCGGACAAGACGGAAATGCCCTTAACGCATTTTCTATTTAGGCAAAGTAAAATGTATATCTTACGTGCGTCCATAAATTACGTGAGGTGTTTAAGGGGGGGAGGGGGTCGAGTCCAATCACATTTAATCTTACGTTGGAGAGAGGGGGGTCTCGGTAAATATCACGCAATTTTTTTTTCTGATTGAAAAAAAAAAAATTAGGAAAACGGTTGACCTAGCAAAAGAGCTGCAGAGCACAGGCGATCAGCCCACATTGCACCAGCAAGCCTAAGCAAGCGCGTATGTTCCGCAAAGTGCGACCCTCACGGATTGTCTCAGAAAATTAAAAAAAACACCTCACGTATTTATGGACGCCCCCTTATCTGGGTTTTAAATTCAGCACGAAAAACTATACTGACGTTAAACGATTAGATATGTTTTCTAGTATTATCAGCCTTGAAAATTTAGGTAATATTTTTTGCCACTTCTCAAATAGGTATTTAATAATAGAGAATTCTTGTGAAATACGTGTTTTTTTCAACCAGACTTTAAAAAGAATTTGTAAACGACATAGGTCTATAAATTTTTAATTAGGTTTTGCAGCGCGCCATCTCAAGGTCGCGATATCAGCTTTACTGATATTGAGAGAACTACATGAAAATTGCATATAAAAACTTCGAGATTCGTATCGCTATTTGAAGTTACACAAAACCGACAGAGGGCGCCCTTGGGCGTTTTTAGGGTGCGTACAGACTATGTAACATATCTTAATATATATATTTCTTCTGTGCGTGTGTATGTGACTGAACTTCTCTCAAACGACTGGACCGATTTTGATGAAATTTTTTGTGTGTGTTCAAGGGGATCTGGGAATGGTTTAGATTCACAAATCAGCGCGGCAGATGGCACTGCAGTCGGTACTTTCATACTTTGCTTAATATCCTAATCGCTTTAAATATCATGCAGGACAACGTCTGTGGGGTCCACTAGTGTATTATATAACTTGTGTTTTATAACACGTCCACAATATGTAACCTTGTTATTCAACATTATAACATAAAACAATACTGTACACATTAGAATAACAATGCAATATAACAATGTTATATAACCATTTTAAATAACAAAAGACAAACAAAAAAACGTAGATGCTGGGTTCGTCTTAGCATACATATCAATAACATGTTTTATAACATTCAGTGTCCACATCATCTGAAACATGTTGTATAACATGTTATGTTATATAGTCTGTACACACCTTTAAACTGCATTTCAGACTGAGCCTTTAGGCGATGTTCAAGATATTATGTTAATTATATTGAGCGAATAATTTAATTATTGATTTGATTTTATGTGATTACCGAACTTTGTTTTTTTTTATCTGACCTCAATAGCTTTGATTAAGCTGAAATTATTGGTATACATTTCTTAATTCAGAGAAGATTACATCCTATAAAAAATAAAACAACAGGAAAATGCTTTAGGCTCTTCATACTAATACTAAGTATGAGTAGAGTTAGAGTATGTATTAAATGGCATTGCTTTATCAAAACAGGCCCACATGGAATCAAAACCAATATCTCAAGAGTAAAACACTGAAACATGGAGGTCATAAGCATCATGTCACAGACAAGATAAAAGAAATAGCAGCATCACGCCACACACTTGGAAACATGCCCAATTTTATTGGCCTCTCAATATTATTATTGAATTTTGATAAGTATTCAATAAACATGTTTACAATATTAAGCATAGGTAATGTCTATTTAATTAATAACTTAATCTTATTTGATAGCATGTATAATTAATTTATTTTTAAAAATTAATTTATTTCCACGATAAAAAAATAACCTTCTTGTTTATAACCCTAACCTTGGATATAATGTTTTTTAAATCTTCATTTTAAAAAGAAAATAGTATCATATATAAGGTAAATACTACATTTTGAAAAAACAATAATTGATCTTATTGGAATTTTCATTAGAATTATATTCTCATCCTAGGTGGAAATAGTTAATTTGAGGGTACATAATATTATCAATTATTTAGAAAGTTTATACAGTAACTAAAACATTTGCACTTTATGACTATTAATACAACTTTTTGTTTTCAAAAAAGTAGCCTTGTTGTTGTAATCTTGGTCTTCAGGTAAGAATACTAAAGAAATCTAATATTTCAATCAAATGATTGGTGCTTAACACTTAAAAAAATATATATTTTTATAACTTATTAAGCCCTATAATACTATTTATAAATTTTTGTTTTAGGAAAATTGTGTAACTTGTAGTGTTCAATGTGATTTATAAACGCTTTTAATACTGTTAAATTATCACATATATACTAGTGGACCCCACAGACGTTGTCCTGCATGATATTTAAAGCGATTAGGATATTAAGCAAAGTATGAAAGTACCGACTGCAGTGCCATCTGCCGGGCTGATTTGTGAATCTAAACCATTCCCAGATCCCCTTGAACACACACAAAAAATTTCATCAAAATCGGTCCAGTCGTTTGAGAGGAGTTCAGTCACATACACACGCACAGAAGAAATATATATATTAAGATACTGTTAGATTACATTCAAACTAAACATGAAATTCATAACTACGACTAACCTGAGCACCATCAGCGAAGACTTGACTGCTACTACTGCAAAAACTCGCATCACTACCGTTGGGTCCGTCGCCGTTATCTTCCAATTTAGAACTCATTTCCTTTTCGTTTTCCATTCGATATCTCTTACGAGACATTATCTCATGGCACGCCGGTATATTCACGCACAGTAGACCTTGTACACTAATTCAGTTTATTACTTTTAACAATTTCGAAGTTGATGAAAATAAGGTTTTTTGTTTTGACAGGTAAGGATTTCGTAAGAGTTCTATTTTTAAAAAAATACCGTGATTACAACCGCGACGTTATTGTGATTAGAATCACACGTGCCTTTAAAACGACAAAATTTATCAAATAAATAAATTATTTTAAATTAACATTACTCAGTTATCGATAAATGAATAAAATTATCACTAAAAAGAATTAATAAATACAACACGATCGACGATAAAACACTAAAACTTCACTCAGAGTCAGTCGGTAAGCTACGGCCTACGGCAAAATTCTACTATATAAACCACAGACAGCAGAGGATTCAAAATAGTGACAGATAAAATATTGACACTATTGTCAGATAAGCGCTTCGTGGTCATCCTAATCTGTGTTAACTAGTCACAACGTAAAGCTGGGTATCCACTATGTTGGCGAACCTCTTGCGCTCCGCGCTCCTGCAACTACTCCATATAGTGGATACCTTCGCGCTCCCGGAGCGAGGAACGTTTTACGTTGCGCGCTGGCGGTTTTTGAGCGAACACATAGGGGAGCTCAGCCTGTTCGTGGACGCGAGCAAGATATCACGTAAGTGCGTACGTGTAGTATATCACGCTCCACGCGGATTGTACCAAAACTTTATTGTGCTGTAGGATCCCCAGAACGAGAATTTCAAAATTAAATTTAAGAGAAGACTTAGGTGTGACGAAGGGTGGAAATCGGAAGAGGTATTGGGACTGCCAAAGCAAAAAAAACACTAATAAATATCGATAACTTTTATTTTAGGTCAAACACAAAGAAATGTTTACATGTTTCTTTTATATTATTGAATAATATAATTGTTTCTTAAAAACAGCTACCAAGATCCCAACGCACAACTTGGTAAATAAAAAAATGGAATGTGAAAGTCCAATTTTGTCACAATATGGTTAATTGCATTCAATGCTTATCTCAATACAACAATTATTTCAAAACTAAAATTCTTTTGGAATCAAGGCATCAATAACATCGGGAATAATCTGTCAACTTAAAAATTGGACAATTCACATCGTTATAACATATATAAATACAAACATAAATATAAATGTTTAGAAATCGAAATGTGGCCAGGCGAAGCTACTTTAACGACGGCTGCTATAAATTAGTACAAAATATATCACAGCAATATTTAAGCCCGACAGAGATCCGGGAGAGTTCATAAAGAAAGAAAAAATAGTATTACATAGTAATTTCAATTGTTTCTAACTAGAAGAGTGAATATGACTCTTTAACGGTTACACAGGGTTAATTATTGTTAATTAGGCAGTCTACGGTTTAATTTTGGGCCCGAGTATGAATGCACAAGGCGACACATGGCGGATGGAGCGTGGAGTGACGTGCAGGTAATAAATAAGCGATGCTAGAGCACTATGTCGACAGAGCCAGCTGAAGAGCCTCCTTGTGATCGTTGCTCAGTTGCATCAGACACGAGTTGAACATTTCCGCATTACTCTGCAAAAATCAATATCATTACAAATTCATTCATTCATAGTGAGTACAGTTAACCCCCCCCCTATAATGCGGTAGACCCGGACCGTGTTAAGGGAGCATTCAAGTATAACGTAACGCGTTACATGGGGGGGTCAATAATTTCCAAAACTTGCGTGACGTAATACCTGAACGCTCCCCTATAGACATCGCGTTGTAGAAGTATTCTCGTAAAAAAGTTTTTTTAAACAATTCAAAAACTAGGAACACAAATTTAATAAAGTTATTTAGTTTAGTTTTATAACAACACCATTGAAACAGGTGCAATGGTACATAAACCTAATTAATTAATATGAGCAAATTATTATAATCACCTGTATCTGCCGCACCAGTGCCACCATCTGTGCAAAGACCGCGTCGTCGTGTGGCACGACATCCGTGAGGAAGGCCTCCGCTATGATTGCGATGACGCGTGGAACTGCGTCGGGCGTGTGCAGGGACGCGTGTCCGCCGCTCACCAGCTCACACAGCAATCCGTACACGTGCGGCGCTTCGTCGGCGGCCTCCACCACCGGCAGCCACGTCAGCCTGAAATTATTCATCATTTAACTTTCAACCACTACACAATTACTACTACTGTTTTACCAATTTAGTTTTAAGTTAGTTCAAGAAATATTTTGAATGTGCTTTCTATTGAATTATCAACAACTTATTAATTGTATTTAGAAACAGAGCCAAAGTGTCTCATTTAATACAATGGCTTCAATTTATTAAACATATTCCTTTTATAACACGTTACGATGCGGGGCGGGGATAGAATTACGCTTTATTATTAATATTATTTTCGACTTTTCAGTACTTTACACCACATAATGGTAACTTTTAGGTACAGAGTCACTGGGTGGTTACGAAACGTTTTACTATACAGAAATATACAGAAAAACATTACGGTGCGTTACATGGGGGGAGGGGTCAGTAATCTCCAAAAATGGCGTGACTTAATACTTGAACGCTCTAATAAAAACCCACTCACCAATGCCTTATAATCTCGTCCCTATTAATTTGCGAATGGTTATACTTGATGATCTTCGCCACGGCCGATATGGCATTTTCTGTTGCGTTGATATTTTCTACGGATCTAGAGTCGGGCTCCGCTATGAGCGCGGCCAACAAGGGCACGGCCCGAGCGCAGGCGGCCGCGAACTGCGGTCCCGCGAACTGGGCCAAAACCCCGCAGCCGTAGGCCGCCGCCTGTTTGATCTCCGGCTCCCTCTCCCTGAGGCCGTTGAGCATCGGCTCCAAGAAGATGTCCTGGTATTTGACGCAAGCCGGTCCTCCGAATTCGATAACGTCGTCGAAGATGCATATGGCCCATTGGCGGTCGGCGTAAGGTCGGGAAGGAGCCAGCAGCTGCACCAGGTGTGGTAAGAGAGAGTCCAAATGGGGGTAGAAAGCGTCGCGGTAGGCGGCCATCAGGGCGTGGAGGACGTCCGCAACGCGAGATAAGCCGTATACGTCTTCGTTGTCTTCGTCTGCTAATTGCTCTTCCACTACCTGCAAAAGTAATTATTTTAATTAATTTACATTAAATAAGAGCCCGAACTGCCCAAGTCAGAAATGTATCGAGGGAATGTAAATATTCAATTATATTTAAGTTCATTTTTGAAGTGAAAACTTCTTTAGCGGGTTGTACACTTTTTTTGGAATGGGTAAAAAATTTTAAACTCGCGTCAGGACACGTGACCTGATCGAAAATTCGTAAGACGGATGGAGAGTAGACAGCTGGCGTATTTAATGTAATATAAATATTGTATTCTATCACATAAATGATAGTACTTTTATATTGATAATTAATTATTCCAAAAAATAAAAAATGCACAACGTTAATATTTAAGTTTTCACTTCTGCCGGCACTCCCGGAGTGCAACCCGTCGTTTTTTTTCCATACTAAACATGTATATTCTGGATCATAATATAAATCATACATTTATTTGTTTAATACATATAGGCCGGTCACATTTATTGCATATTAACATATCTTAATATATATATTTCTTCTGTGCGTGTGTATGTGACTGAACTCCTCTCAAACGACTGGACCGATTTTGATGAAATTTTTTGTGTGTGTTCAAGGGGATCTGGGAATGGTTTAGATTCACAAATCAGCCCGGCAGATGGCACTGCAGTCGGTACTTTCATACTTTGCTTAATATCCTAATCGCTTTAAATATCATGCAGGACAACGTCTGTGGGGTCCACTAGTATATATATATGTTGTTTACCTCATCATAGTCCTCATCAGCTCGCTTCTGTCGTCTTTCGGTAGCGCGTTCAAAGTGTTCCGTGAGCAGTTTGTTCAGGATACGAAGAACTTCTGCCATGGACTCTTCAGACAGGCAGCCGGTACCCAGCACCTCGATACACTGTCACAGACACATTTGTTAAGTGTAAATTGAGTTGCTTAAAACATGATTACTGCCTCAATTTGATCATCGTCAGTTAACAAACTTGTCCAATATGCATTAAAACACTTTTATAAAACTTAATGTTCTAATAATATTGCTAAGATTTAATCTTAACAAAAAAAGTGCAAGAAATTGTAAATCAGAATTAACAGAACAGTAATGATAATATTAACTTTTGTTCAGCCTCACAAAATAATTAATAATTATGTCAAAGCAATAATATAAAATAATAAAAGTAAACAAAAAATCTTGGTCATACTATGTCCATATAATATGTATGTATCTGTTTCCTACTTCATATTTGTTAATTCTACTATTGAAGAAGATATGTAAACTATAAATAGACATATTGGTTAACTCACGATATTAACTGCACCGTATGAGTAGGTAAGAGACAAAAAAAAGTACCTTCGCCAGACTGTTGAGCAGCTCAATTTGCACCTCCTGCTCAGGCTCCGAGTCGATAGCCTTGAGCAGCTCGGGCAAGATGTACGCCCACATTCCCTGTATGTACTGGGGGCCTTTTATTTTGGCGCACTCGAGCAGATAGGGCAGGGATTCCGCGGCCGACATCCTCACGTTCTCGTGGAAGTAGAACTTCAGCATCGGCACCATCAGATTCACAACGTGCTCCGCGTACTCGGAGAAGGCTTCCTTTAGCTCTCGCGCGTAGCAGACTAACATCTCACAGGCGGAGGCTTTGTCTTCCAGGCCTGGAAAGCGTCAAACGTTCGTTATAAATATAATTAAAATAGTAACAAAAGTACAGATACCGGCAAACATCTTGAGCATTAAACAAGGGAGTGGGGGGAAAGTTTGCGCAACGCGGGACACAAACCTCAACTGGTTTACCAATCACGCGATCGACACGTCACTCAAAGTGATACCTAAAAATCGCTTCTGCAGGCAGGACATTTGTTCAAAATGTTTGCCGGTATCTGTATGAAAAACACGAAAATACTCTGTGGTCGTAATTAGAACCGAACGGAAACGCGAACATATAAAATCTATAGATTGAAGAGTAACATATTTTTCACATATAATATAAATGAAATTCTCACCTGCAGTCTTGATGCCAAAGTTCTGTTGTTCACCAAGTGAAACAAAATGCCAGTCAAGGTCTCCATCGATAGTTTCCAGGTCTTCGTTGTCGAGTAGTGCTACTTCAGGCTTGATCGCTGCCGTTCTCATAACTGGCTCCATCACCATTGGTAAGTATTGAGCAAACTTCTTGCCTAAAGATTTTTATTTAACAATTATAACAAATGAAAACTGGAGGAAGTCAATTTGTATAATATCTATTAATACAAAGTTAAACTTTTAACTACAAAATTTAATATTTACTGTTTAAACATACATCAAAATCATAATACATAAATTATAAGAACTAACAGGCAGCCTATAAAATGTTTCGTTTACTAGCAGAGCAACAATACTGTTAGATAAGTAAAAAAATATAATAAAAAAGGAAATTTTGAATTATGGTATAGTAAAAGAAGAGTGAATCAAAATATTTATAATAAAAAGGTGCATGAATCACAATAATTAAGCCATGCTAGGAATGCGATATGGACAAGTGATTCTTAAGGATTTACCATTAGAGATTTCAAGGAAGAGCTTTCACTCTCTCTCTCTCAAATAAAGATACTAGAGGATCCATAGCCTGACTGTATGATCTTAAAGATTGGCCGAGGTATTTCAATGGCATGTGTATAAGAATAGCAAACGCTGTGAGTAACCATAAATTTAAATTAATTCTTAAGATGTTTCTTAGTTTAAATTGAACTCCTTAATCATAAAGGTTAATAATTGTATGATTACATTAAATAAATTATCTCTTTCGGTCTATGATAGACTAGATAGTTAAGTAAAAACAGTGTAACTCTGCCTAATGAAGGTTATATTATTATACATTTAAGAAATTCCTACATTTTATTTTACAACAATATATTGGTTACCCTTGTAAAATATTTCATATATATATTAATCAAAAATTTTGCAAATACATATATTCAAACTTAATGCTGTAAAATACACAGAAACAAAATGACGAATTTAGAATATAATTTCAGCCTGTCTAATAAAAGCTCACCCATAATTTTGCAGATCCGAGACCAGGCAGATATGAGATAGGAGGTCTGCGGGTCGTCAGCGGGCAGGGCTTCTCCATCTGTGTGCGTCTTCAGCAGAAGGTCCATCACCTCAGAAGCATCTGCCATGAATTTCTGCTCACCCACCGCTAGTCCTAAAAATTGTTTATCCATTAATATCTACGACACAATCCAACCACATTTTTACAGAATTATTTCACCGAAAATTATAACAATAGAAGCACACAGCATCAATAAAAAATTTGATATTGGAATAACTAACAAACAAAGTATCACAGCAAATGCCTTGAATGAGTCGAGCAGTTTTGATTGAGATTTCAGTGGAGCATTATAGTGTTAGACATTGGACAGTTGGGTGGGTTTAGTTGATATTGATTAAAAAGGAGATTGCTGCCCTGAACCCACTCGTCATTATAATTTAAGCTAAAGTGTATTTGTGACAACATCTACAGTGAGCACAAAATAAATCATTAATTTTTTATAACAATTTAAGTAATCAAATTAGTGTCATATCAACAGCTAAACCAACCAATTGGTCAATAGACCAAAAAAAAAAGTCAGATAGTTCTCATTGACTCTTTCATCACTAATATAGGCCATACACACTACGATCTACCGGAGAGGTCACCTGTGCAGGTATGCCTGCGTAGTGTGTATGGCCTACATAAGGGATGTCTGAGCACCACACTAAAGTTCAATCTTGTCTATAGATACTTTATACAACCGTACAACTGACTGGGAATAAACTTTTGTACACGCGTTAGAAGTTTTATACTTCTTTTGGGTAACAAGATAAAAAATGTATTCTTCGTTTGTAGGAAAAGCGACACTAACTTCAGGGTGTCGCTTTTTTGTGACGGTCTGCGAGCGCAACGTTAAAATTAACTCATAATTTCTCCCCTAACGCTCCAAAGGAAGTACTTCTTCAACTTCAAAAAAATATTTTTACAGCAACCAGTCAATAAAAAAAATAAAAAAAAATTGTCAAAAGATGCGATAGAACTTACCAATAAGACTGACGCATTCGATAGTCTTGCCTCGCAGCAGTTTCAGTTCCTCAGTGTTGGCATTTGCTATGATGTACTTGAGGCAGGGCATGAGGCGGTCGTAGTACAGCACGAAGTCTTTCTCCACCGTATCGGCCACCGATGCTATGGTGGTCACTATCTGCTCCAGTACCAGCTTTGTGCCCTTTTCCACCAACTGTAACAGCAACAAAATTATAAATATGGCAACATTTCAATAGAAATTAAAAAAAATATTTTTAAACAGGTTAATTATAATATTTATTAAAAATGTCTGCGCACTGAGATCCGTGACTATCTATAATAGATAGAAACGGAGCAAAGTCCACATTTAATTTCCCAATGGTATGGAAGTGACCAACAGATTGAGCTAATTGGCCACAAACGAACATTGGGTATAGAAAATATACGAGTGTATACAATAAACACAAACCTCTTTGAACTTGGCGGTAAGAATTGCCTCAAGCTTGTCCATCAGAGGTCCCAGATATTGGGTGAGGATTGGTTTTGGACAATCTTCACTGAAGTTCACCAATGCAGCTGCAGCATGCGCCTGTAACAAAACCAATTCAGTATATATTTTTAGAAAAAAAAAAATTGTTGCTTCATATAAACATCTATAATAAGTCAAGGAGACACTATTAATCTTATAAAAATAAGATATTATTCTGTATCATGAATTTTTTTGTTTACTTTAACAATTAGGCTTTAAACCTATTGTTACTATAGAAGCTTGCAAATAATGTCTATTATAACTAGTCTGGCCATAAATACTGTAAAATAAAACCTGTTTTTTTAACTTTTTAATTATTTTGAATTTGGAACGTGTCTATTATTATAAAAACTTTTTTAGATTTTGCGCCATTTCACATATTTTTTCGTGTTCATTAACAAATTACAATATGGAATGGGGTGTTAAAGAAAATAGGATTGTAGTGATCGCCTTGCACAAAGTGGGTATAGAGAGATTCAAAAGCTTGGTATCAGCCGTATGTTCGTATATCTTACGTCTGTCGAAGATCTAAAAAGATCGGCCGCGTGCTGTTAAAGCTACAAAGGCAGAATTCGTCGAAACCCCATTAGGAATCAAAAAATTGTATCGCGAGATTTTTATTTTTTGCTGAGACTAGAGAAAAAAAATGTAGGTATAAATTTTAATATTACATTTTTCATAAAAAAATGCATTTTCATTTGTAACAGAACTGATGGGTATAAATAAATTAATATAATTTAAAAATAGTATTACTCATTTGATGTGTATGGTAAAAATTACCTGTACTCGTGGGTTAGCATTATCATCGAGAACCATGAGTAGACCGGGAACAACTTTGTCGTGGAACTTCTTCTCAAACACCGGAGCGAAATCAGTCGACATTTGACCGACTGCGTTACATGCGGCGTATCTCACACGTGGATGCTGGAATAAAAACATTTTCATTTGGTTCATCTGTTAATAAAAAGAGTGGCGGAGAGTTTATTTTCAGTTCTTTTCTTATGTAAAATTAGAAGCATTTAATATGTATTTCTACATTGTGTTATTTATGATGAAATGAATAAATGATTATGAATTTGGCAAAAATAGGCCATCTTTGAAACTTCTCTTATGTTAGCAATGAAGTGGCCTTAATTAGCATAATGAAAAAGCTTGCGAAGACCTAGTAGGCCAAGGGCAAGATTGGCGACGTTAAGTGGTACTCATTTAAGCCTATTTTTATTAAATGAACATTCCGCTGCTGACTCATTGATTTAGTAAGAAAGAAAACGTATAAATTCAATTCAAGTACACACAACTGCAATAATGTTGAAAAATTATTAATTTTTTAGGAACATCAAACTAACAATGAGTTTTTGAACTTTGTGAAACCCTTCGGACCATTTGAAAATTTATAACCAAAAAATGAATTAGGCAATTTTTACACCCCACCTGCTGGAATTAGTCACAACAAACTTTGTTTATCTCATTGTATACTCGGTAGTTTCAATAAGGACAAGCCACCGTGGTATACTGTTAATAATGATGTGCTATCTAGATTTAACAGAGTTGCAGCTTGATAAGTTAGAGCGCTTACAAAATGTTAGCATCAGATTCATATTTGGACTTCGTAAATTTGACTGGAATATTTTAATCCTAAAACTCCTAGTTACTTAAAGAAAAATTTTATGTTCCTTTCTGGCGGTAGTTTTGACTTGCGTTCCTTAGACAATCTAATTCTTGAAACTCCTACTCATAAAACTGAATTCTACCACTCCTCCTTTACTGTGCAAAGTACCTATTGATATTAGACAAGCTCAGTCTTTACATTTATTTAAAAATCTTCTTTTTGATCATTTTCTTTCTGCCTCGTAATTAGCTCTGCTAATATATATTAATTTTGACTCAGTTAACCTTATCATTGGCGTTTACATTTTTGATTATACATATTATTAAATATTGTAATTTTTTCTTTATTTTATTTTGATTTTTTTTTGTTAATAATTTTTGCACTTCTTGTACTCTACACTCTGTAGGTGTTTCTTTTTAATAGTTCCACATTAGGGTTGCCTGGAAGAAATCGCTTATTAGCGATAAGGCCGCCCGTTGCCCTTTAACTTTAGTTAAACTTGCTTTTTTATATTTTTTATATGTATGTTTTTGAACAAAGTATAAATAAATAAATACTTACAGGGTCCGCCAAGTAATTGAGCACTGCTGAGACAACTTGGTCCAACATCTGCTCCATCTGTTTGTGGCAGCCTTCGCCAGCCGAAGACACGGCCATCAAGGCCGCGTGGCGTCTCTTCCAATCCTCAGAGTTCAACATCTCGGGCACTTGGCCCACGATGAGGCCTAGCATGATCTTGCCTCCGAGGCCGCAGCAAATGCGGTCCAACGCCGATTCGGCCGCTACATAGTTCCTGCAAACATATTCATTCTATTAACAACAGGACAAGTTTAACAGATTATTGAGAGAGCTTCGGAGTTGGGTATGGGTATATATTGGATTTGGGTCGGAGGAGGCCTTTGCCGACTGGCAAACAGATCTGCAGAAATTAAGCAAGATCCAAATATTAGAATAGTTTTTTTTCAACCTTCTAATATCTAGTGTAATATAATGATCTATGTTTATGGGTGTGCCTAAGTTGATCTGAATAAATTCTATATTATTATTATATATTGGATAAAGCATCATGTAATACCAATACTTCGAGATTGAAAGGTGTGAAAAAATAAATGATAAATATCGCTTGTCATCAAGGGACTGACATCCAGGCATAAAACAGCAAGAATGTTAATTAACTCGATGTTAATCTTGTAAAATTCTATGTGGCTACATTCTAGTTAAATGAAGCCAAAGAAAGAATTTTACTATTTTAAAAGATATTCACTTTATCCACTTAATGTGAGAAAGTAAGGATTATATCATACGATTTTTCTTTCTTAAAACATTTGTCATACTTTAGCATACCTATTTAATACTGATAGTAAAACTTATTAAGAGACTAGCTGACCCAGCAATCGTTTGTTTTGCCATGTATATTATTTCTAGGAAACATTTTTTTAGTTCAATAAAAATAACTATCTGCTATAATAAAAAATAGGGACTGATCGTAGAGAGGTGAAAATAAGGGTTGTATGTATTTTTGTACGCTGTGTAAAACAAAACAAAAATACAAAAAAGTATTTTTTTTTGCTGTGGTAGACACCCCATATGGTAGGTGAGGGGTACCGGGTTCTTTTAATTAAATCGTTAATTTAAATTTGTTCTCGGCCTTTGGGAGGGTTGTGCGGGGCGAGTGCCTAAAACCGTACATGGAGGACATGGTCGAATTTGTAAAGACAAGCACGAATTATACAAAATCCTATACTTGACGCTGGCTAATGCACAAATCGTGCCAGAGCCATTTAAAAACACACGCATAAAAAATTTCATAAGGATCGGTCGAGCCGTTTCGGAGAAGTAAAATTTTATATATTAGATATTTATTGATGATAATTAAGACTTAAATTTACAGCTAGTGACACGCGACACTAGCGATCGATTTTTCTTTGACATACTTTGCAAATCTGACTACCATGAAAAATTATTAGTTGGGATTTACCCATATGTCTAGCCTTATGTACACTAAACACACTATGTGGCTTTCAATTGATAAAATATATTCAGTTCCGTAGACTGTATGACCCCCCACGACTTCACAAACTTTATCTCTTAATAATATTAGTACAGTGGAATCTTGATAACAATGTCAAGGCAAGGTCAAAAAAATTCGAGTCAACGAGTTTTCGACTTAAGAACTTCGAGAGGCGCGATATCTAAGTGTATATTTCGATTTGTAGAGTCGAATTTGAATAACAATTGAACTTCAGTTTTGTTGTATATATTTTTTTATAAATGTATTCATTCATTGCACGCGTACAAGACAAAAACAATATATTAGAAGCCAAGAACCCGAACATTCATTTTGGATTTTATTGCTATTATTTCGGGGAATTCCAAGTAAGACGTCATAATATTTACTAACTACGACTTACAGGTCCTTGATCTTTGAAATTCGAGTTGTAGAGTATAAATATGTATTATCAATACTTCGTAGGGAAATAACATTTTGTTTGAGTTACAAAGTCTAAACAATTCGAGATACCGCATATAAGTATGGCATGACACTGCCGCCTCTTATTTTTGTATGGACTATCGGAAAATACTAGAATTTTTGTGGAACAGATCGTTTGACTTTCGTAATTATTCCGGCGAGTTCGACCAACGCCCACACGATTGGGCCGCCGGTACCAGCGCTCTGACCACCATTTTTCTTTTTTTCATTGCGTAATAAGACCCCTGAAGAACCACCATACTGGTACAAATGACCCACTATTTTGAGTCACTATCTCCCGGCCTGTTAGGGGTTCGGCAGAAGGGAATGTCATTTTTTTTTCGATTTACTGAGGATTTCGACTTAACGAGGTCCGAGTTATCGAGATTCCACATAAATTTAAATTAGTCAGAGTCTCACAATTAATAAAAAAAGTTACTATAAGTACTACAGTCAACAGGAACAAAGAATATTAATATAACATTATGATGCCACTTACTGCTCATTGTCATCATCGGCAGCATCATCCTGAAGAGACCAGTCGGGTTCATCGTCCAGCTCACACATCATCTCGAGTACCAGAGGGGTGAGCACCTTGACCGCATTGGGCACCACTTTCCGCACCATGGCCGGGGCAGTCTCACACAACGTCACCAAAGCTTCGAGAGCTAGTTGCCTCCAGTTGTCATCATTGTTTTGGTCACTTAACAGCTATTTCACACAAACATACTAAGCATTAAGGTTTTTTCACCAACTTCATAAAAAAAATTCTTTTATATTAGAAATGCCAAAGGTAATACATATCTGTGGCCATAGGTCAGAATATGATAAATGCAATTTCATTACTTTACAGGACAAGCAATTAAATTAAGAAATCTTGAAGGCACTATTGAGATATGATACACTCGATATATGAAAAATAATTTTTTTTTAAATTGTACTTATCATTGTCTGATCTACAACCACAGATATATTATAGGAGCTAAAGAATTACAAATACTTTGCTGCAACTATGAGAATATACTAAATTGTAATGATGGTCAAAATGTAACATAAATCATTCAACTTTAAATATAAGTGGAAATTGTAATGATTGATAGTTCCAACATAAATAACAAACCTTGATGCAGACTTGGAAAATAGCCTCAACCTGCGGCCTTAGGAACTTAGGTGTAGTTTCCGCCAGTTCTATCAGAACTTTGAGAGCAGCATCATCGTCAGCTTTTTCTATAGATTGCACTACAATCTGTTAAACACAAATTGCCATGGTCATAAATTCATTTTTAAAAAAACATGTATAATTTAGAGTCAGTACGAACATGAAATCTTTATAAAAATAAATGTCTCGAGGGCTACTATCAAACTCCATCCTAATGTTAGGTTGGTGTTAGCGAAATCCTCTATTTAATATTGCACACATTGTCAGTAATACATTTAATAAAGAAATGTACACGTAGGAATTGTGTGTGCAAAAAAATGGCAAAAATAATAAGTTAAACCTGCATAAATGGCAGCAGTAGATCAGCCAAGTATTTCTGAATGGTGGGTTCCTTGTCATGAAGCAAGATGAAGGCACCCACTGCCTTCACGGCCTGCATACGCAGTGCTTCAGATTCTGACGGTTGCAGTGCTGAGAGGAGCATCCTCTTGATGAAATCAAGGTTTTCTGTCTGTTGATTGCCAAAAACTCCAGGCACAGATCTAAACCAGATATAAGTCTTTAATATCATTCATAAGGTTTTAATTTCAGTTCAGTATCAATTGAATAGGAATTTATTTTTTTTATTCAATTAACTATAATCTCGTCATGTCATGTGTTAATATCAGCTTTTACTAACGTAAACATTCTGATGCCAGCCTCCTTGATGTTAGAATCCTGTGCATTGGCACAGTTAAACATAAACTGAAGGAACTCTGGCCACTGGTTGACACCATCATCATCGAGATGGTTCCTGGCTAATTCTGATACTACATCACAAATCTGCAAAAAATATGCAAGGTGTTAAATTTTTTACCTCGGGTCTTTATTGTCCTATTGTTAGTAAACAAATATATTTTAACTATCTATATTTATAAATATGATCAAATCAAAGAGATTTTTATGCATCAATACTTGGTTATGGATAGTCCTGTTACTAATCAATCTAATCATAGTACAGAACTTGGCTTATTAACATCATAGTATGAGTCACACCTTTAGACTTCAATTATGTAGTGACTAAATTATTTCAAATTAGGCATGCCACAAAGAAGAAAGAAGAAATAAGCTTAAACAAAACATTATATTATTATGTATACTTTGACTTGTATATATCAAATATAGTCTAATGCTATTAGCAGATCTATTATAATAAATAAACACATTCTAAAAATATATATAAAATACACACCTTGCGTCTCAACTGCTGACTAACATCCATTTGTAGAGTGAGCAACAACTGTTCCCTAAGCATAGCTTGTTGTTCAAAGGGCAATTTGGGGAAGAACTCAAAGAACTCTGCACTAAGTAATCTTCGCAGCAATACAGCTGCTGTTTGTCGGGCTTCTTCTGCAAGGTCTGCATTTTGGATGGCACCCACTAAGAATACTACCTTCGTTTCTGTTGATATATTATTGTAGGCTTCCTGAGACACAAAAAAAATATAAGATTTAGTTATAGGAATCGGTACATTTCATTGCAATAAAATCATTAATGTAATTTCCGTTATTTAAATTCGGCGCAACATCATTAAAACCTAAAATAGCACATGTTCATTACCACAATCCTAAAATAGTAATTGTAACTAAATTTGAGATTTTATACAGTATATACTTTAGAAATAGTTATTACATGTTCGTGTTCACATTATTTAGCGTAAAACGTGTTTAAATTTTATAAAAAAAAAATAAACCGGAGATCCTCCATGACCACGTTTTGACACGAGGCAAGCTTTTAAAATAATACTCTTTACATAACGGAATTTTAAACAAAATAATATATAATTTACATTTTAATAAGTACTTACTTCTGCTTGTGTTCGTACGTCATTATCTGGTGATAATAATGTAATTAGTAAATTATAAAACTGCGCCTGATCGCCTGCCATGTTGAACCACTTTGAAAAAGACCAGTTTTTTTTTTAATTTTAGCCAGCCGTCACTATACGTGAAGCTTATATTGTGCCAGTCTTATCGGCTTAGGAAAACCGGTAACCGGTTTTCAAATTTCTTAGTTCTCAAATTAGGGATTCAGTACTTTTATGTCTAAAGAACTCTGAACCTGATTAAATACTTGTTTCATAAAACTGAAATTGAAAACTTGAAACTATAATATCGTTGCCGGCGTCGATTTTCTATCCATATAAATATAAATAAAAAATTGGTATGTATTTAGATAGAAGACGATATTGAAGGCTTAATTTTACTATTTGAATTTTTTTCACTTCAGTTACTACTACACTCCGACACTTTTGAATATTGTGTTTTTTAAAACGTCCACAGATTAGGAACCGGCAAAAGCGTAAAATTAATCATCAATGACAGTCTATCACTATTCAGTATTTACCTAACGTTAAACGTGAAATGTCCAGCTAACTGATAACCTCAAAAGATTTTTTTTAAACAATAAATAGGAAAAGCCTATTGATTTGCGTGCAAGGAAGCAGCGATGAATTCACAATAAACCAAATTATTTGGAACAACTTTATTAACGATTTAAAAATATTGGTTTGAACATGAAAATTAACTAAAGTCTTGAATTGAATATTTACAAACAATGGTAGGTAGGGATGTTGTGCAATATGAGTTTTTTTCTAAAATTTACAATTATATTTATACATTTTCTAAAATCCTCGTTATAGGCTGGTTCAGTGATTTTGGCAGGACTTGGAATGGCTGCAGTAGGTTTTGCTGGGCGATATCTACTTAAGCAAATGCCAAATGCTTCAATGAAATTTGCTGAAGCTGTAAAGAATCTACCTAAATTTGATGCTGAAAGCTTAGCAAATTCGAAATACTACAAAGGAGGTTTTGATCCCAAGATGACAAAAAGAGAAGCTGCGCTTATCTTAGGTGTTAGTCCAACAGCAAGCAAATCTAAGGTGAAGGGAACATATTTAATTACCATAGGATTTAAATGAAAATGTTATAAGTGCTGGCAAAACAGTATTTTATACTTAAACTAAAATGCTTTCTAAAACTATATTAAGATTGTATCACATTTTTTTTATTTAATGAACACCTGAACATTTTTATTAATATGATTAGGGGCTTTTGAAAATACCATGAACATATGCAACCACACAAAACTTAAAATAATTTTATTACACTTGACTTTAATTCAGAATTTTTACTTTTACAGATACGAGAAGCTCATAGACGTATCATGTTACTAAATCACCCAGATAAAGGAGGGTCACCATTAATAGCGGCTAAAATAAATGAAGCTAAAGACCTCTTAGAAAGCGGAAAATCATGAGTCCCATGTGTAATGTTTCAATGTATAATAGTAGTTTAAATTATATCTGTTTGTTTTAATAAAAGATTAAATAATTAATATGATAAGTTTTTGATCAACATTTGGAAGGAGTAGATGCACAAAGTAGTAATATTCTCTCTTAATGCTGGGAGAAATAAAATAAATGTTTAAATATCTAAAACATTAATATATTTTTGAAATATATCTGTACATATAGAAATTTTATAACCTTAGTTGACATTTATCTATCATTGACATGAATAAATCGTGACACAAGAGAAAAAAGCACATCAAGTACACAGTTATAATAATATAATTTATATTGAACTGATTGTCTATTGTGGAACAAATGAGCAAGTTGAGTTTATTAATTTTTTTTAGTGACGGAATTATACCTTATTACATAATTCTTGTAAGATAAAGCTTTTCTTTGATTAACCAGTGTTATACACTATACAAAGCTTTAAGAAAACATTGCTCAAATCATTATAACAATATATAAAAGCAGCCATATGGCTTGATTTATTAAATATATATGTATATTTAGATGAATAAAACAGGAACCTTCACCAAAAAGTAAAAATCAGAATTATATGAAATGTTTCAATAAATGTGGTTAAAAATAATTTCTCCAACAATATTAATTAAGTTTTTTTTTCACTTTTATAATAAAATCAACAAAAATGCTTATGCAAACCATCTATGCTATGATTATTTATTGTTTAAAAATAACTGTCTCACTCAAATATAATTAAAATAAGTTATTAATCCTAACATAAGACTAAATAACTTTCAAAATCAATATGTACCATCAAATACAGTATATAATAAAAAATAAGTTTAAAGCATACCCAAAAAGGTAATAAATTATAGAAATCTTTCTTATTCAAGTATCTACATTGAGAGAAATATTACAAAGTTTAGTGTCATGTTAAGTCTTATTTCACAACAGAAGCTTAGAATCCCAATTAAAATGAAATTCATTAATGCCATGCTGTGATGACCAATTTTTACAAAAGATTAAATAGAACATCATTTGGTACGTTTAGAGATCAAGTTTATTAAACTTTGTTCATCGTGGTGGCTCCTTCTGCTGTTGTTCTCTGCGCTGCTTCGCGAAGCGGTCACGTAATTTGACAATAGTGGCGTTTGAAAGTGTTCCAGGTACTTTGAATATTGACTGAAAAGAAAAAAAAATCTTAAATGTTGATTTTGTGGAGCTTATAGATTACTACTTTTCATGTTCTGTATTTTTCAAAATGCTAACATGGACAATGCCTCGATCAATTTAAGCATTTAACCAACTTCAAAACTACATAGTAAAAATAGTATGATTTACTAAATATTAGATAGAAAAGCGATCACTTTCAGGAAATTGGAGAGAAGGAAAGGTAAGACCAAAATATTATAAAGAATATCTAAATTAGATAACCAATGATTACCTGCATAAACTCATGACAGTGTAAAGCACTTGCATTTTTAACAATGGCTTTAAAACACTCAGCTAAAGTAGTGAAGTCATTGCATGCCATAATAGCCTCTTTATTTGTTTTGATCAATGTAATGCAAACTCTGAACAAAATCTTTGAGCCCTCGTAAAACAGACAATCCCAAATCCTGAGGACTGTCTCTATTGGTAACACTTCAGCAAAGAGACAGACAAACCACTTCGTAGTGATAACTGCCCAAGGTAAACCTGAAAATAGACAATCATACATTAAGATGGAACAGGCTGTTTTTATTGTGCGTGTATACTTAATGTATTCAAGTGAGATTTTTGGAACCACTCAGCAAAATTGTATTTTAGTAAATTTTCATAAAAACCTACTAAACCTTCTTAAGGGATCACAAAATGTATAATTTTAAATTATATTATGGATAATGCAGAAATCTCTTGCTTTTAAGAATGATTTTAATATTTAATAAAATGTTAAATCAGGTTTACATATTAATTAAATTACAACTATTTATTATCAACTTTGGAAATTAATCAATACACATAGATAAAACCATAAGAGATAACAAAATAAGATTTCTTCACGCATAAGATAAAGTAACAGCTCAACAGACACAGGATTATAATATGATATACAAGTTACATGTCAATCAATACCTAAGTTGATCACATGTTGGTGTACATCAGGTGCCTTCGACTTTACCAATTCAGATAATACTTCAATGTCAACAATAAGGCCATCCATAGTTCTTGTGTAGTAATCAGGAAGTATTTTTTCCACTAATACTTTGAGCAGCCAGAATGAAGTTTCTTCACTTTTTGTAGACAGCAATAATAGACCTAAAAATGTTGAGTTGAGTTTTTTTTCATTGAAGCATAGAAAAGGTCCTTTCTAATAAATTTAATATTGCAGATAATTTCTACTGATATAATTAAGTACCAGTTCCACTAATTTATGATTAAACAATCATTAATTAATTAAATATGAGAATTTACTAATTAATTATTTTTGATCCTTGATTTACTCGCTGGTTGTGCAAGTATGATTCATATTAATTATCAACTTATGTAATATGTTTAATCACATTCTATGAAGAGATAAGAAGATTTATATTCTTATAGAATAATATTTAATTTAAATAATTAGCAACATACCAGCAATATAGTTTAATCCTTGGCAATATCCAACAACTTTATTATTATGGGCATAAGCAATAAGCACATTAAATAAATGAGTTTGGTGGTTTGCTTCCTTAGTGAAATAAATATTATCTGGAAATGTCCGAGGCAAATCTGTCTTCACAAGATCAACTAATTCCTTCTCAAAAGGGCCGTCTAAGATTTTATGATACAGGTCAGGAGCTAGATCTCGCATTTTGTCAGCTTCTGAGATTGCCATCCATACTGATGGGCGGTGTTCACCTGATGGTAGTTAGTATAGTTAATTATAACGTACTTTATGAACATTGGCAAAGCAATGCAGAACGTTGAGATTCATTAGATCAGGAAACTAACACTAATTTAATCAAATATTAAAATAATTGTATAAATGATAATTAGAAATTTAGACTTACTTGGTATTCCTTTCCGTACGTATCTTTTAATAGTGTTCGTGCGTTTGACCGACTTTCCTTCACCAAGCATCGTAGACCATTTATGCGCTCTCGAGGCCAATACCTTGAGATATACAGACATGAAGTCTTCATAGCTCGCATAGTCAAAATCTTCGTGTCTTTCAAACCCATACTCATCAACGGCACTACAATATTTAAATTAGAAATTAACTTCTTGTCTTTAAAGATAACTTTTGTAAAAACTTAAATCTACATACCTGAAATTTGATTGAGCCATAGTTTTGAATGTGATTAATACAAATTAAGCACATACAACTTGCATATTCTCTTCTTCACATACTTAAAAAATATTTCAAATTTTATTTCTGTCTGATATTAATTTATCACTTTTAATATTAACACTTTCAAAATTATGTATAAATATTAAAATGCGAAATTAAAAATAGTTTCGCCTCCCAAGTCCCAATCGTCGCTCAATATTACACACAGACTACAGCTATATTAATGACTTCAGAGTTCAGAGTTCAGACTACTGACTAATCCAAGCAGACAATAGACATTACATAAACACAGAAATCCTCTCCAAACTGATTTGACGGTAGTAATGTGCACAATGCTTCGATTGTATACAATGACATTGACATTTATACTTAAAATACATTCTTTATATTTTGTTGACACTTAAGTTTATTATTTAAATATTTTATACTTTCTAGTTTCTAGAAACACAAAATCAAATAAATCTACAGTAATATTACATCAATTACAGCGAGGGACAGATTAAACTCAGGTCTACTCATTTGGTTAATTTCACAAAATATGAACATAAGTAATTTTTTTTTGTACTAGCTATATTTACTTTTTTTATAATATTTTTCTAGTTGACAATGGGTCCGCCACCCGTAGTTACCGGTATATCACCAAAAGAAGGGCCACCTGGTACAAGGGTTACAATCAGAGGCGAATTCTTGGGGACTGGTGCAACAGATCTCATAGGTAAAATTTTTTTTTCACAGCAAATTTCTATTCCAAATCTTGCTAGATGTCTAGTTTCAACAGATATGAAACTATTTTTTTGAAGAATTAAATATTTTTGATATTATTCAAGAACAGATTGGGGTGTTGAATTATTATCATAATGCCCTATAGCATTTGTGACAATGTAATCAAAAATTATTCAAACTTTTATATATGAGTAGGAAATAAAATGATACTATAGAAACAAGTAAACATATGTTTTAACCATTTTATTTTAAAATCTCAAGGTTTATTAATCGAGAATTGTGGTTTAAAGGACTTAAAATATGTGGGTGTGACTGCTTGCTCTCTGCTGAATGGAAGAGTAGAAATAAAATTGTTGCTAGATCTGGCCCTTGTAAAGGTCGTGGGGACATAATTGTTACTACACGGTCGGGTGGAGAGGGCACATCTACTGTGCAATTTAGAGGTATGTAGTCTTGCATCAATTACCGTTTAACTATTTTTAGGGAAAACATGGTTTTATTTATATTCTGCTGTATATTAAATTGATTTTAAAGATTAAAAAAAAAACCTTTTTAGGATACCACGAGTCCATTGGCCCAGTAAAAGAAAGCGCAGTATGGGTGGAGGAAACAGCCCCTCCAGCATTGCCATGGGGCAGACGACCCATGTCCCCCACTGCTTATACTCCCCCAGATCCCCTTGGGTTATCTACAGAAGGGGATGATTATAAATTTCCCGAAGAAGAACTTAATGAATTGTTTCCTGATGGGTAAGAAATTTTTATATGGGTTTGGACTTGTAATTGTTTCTTTGACCAATTGCTCATTTTAATTTTATAGATAAGTAGGTTATCAGCCGCTTGTGTCTGGCACATGTTGATTTTTAGATCTAATAAATGGTTCTATCCTAACACACACTAAAGGTACACTTTCTATTTTACATAAGCTAATATTACTTGCACAACTTCTCTAGAGAGATAGAACTAGATAAGAAGAACCTCAGTTTCTTTGATCTCTTATCTAGTAATCGTTTTTGTTAATAATAATTGTATAGATCAGGTAAGCTGACTGACGAGAACTTCCAACCAGGCTGGTATCTGTTGGAGCACCACAGCAACACATCATTTGAAGATTTAAAGGCGGGACTTGTGTTTCTACAGAGGAAGGTAAGCTATAACAATGAAAAATCCGTAAAATTATTAATTTAAAATATCCAAAGAAAAATATTTTTCTCTATACTGAGAAGGTCGGGATCAGATTTTTTCAAACATAATATTGAATAAAGCTTAAAAGTCTCCTTATTATAGTTAAAGTGGGTGGGTGTTAATCTATGAGCAATAGATAAAAATATGTAATTGAAGAATAGGCCTTTGTTTTTTACTATTATCAAAAAACACTACCTACATGATCACTTTAAAAATACGACAAGGTCTTTGAGAAAAAGGGAATATCAGAATCACCTGGGAATAATGTTTCCTATTATTAAAGTAGACACAAAATATATCTTTCCTTTTAATAAGAATATCTCGTAGGTAGAAGGCCAGAAGGAGGGCCAGTTGAGTTTCCTAAAAGCCAACACGGGGGCAGTGATGGACCAACTGGACCGACTTGTTCTACTCAAAAACATGTATGAGGATGATGAGAGGAAGAATGGCAGGGAACCTCTGCCGAGTCTACAAGCCGCTATTGAGGGTATAAATCACCATATCTGCATAGGAAGCTTTCAAGTATTACGTAACAAATTTGGGGGGGGGGATACTTTTGTTAAACGTTACGATGCGGGGCAGGGATTTGAATTACGCGTTACTGTTATTATTATTTTCGGCTTTCCAGTACTTTACACCACACAAGGGTAACTTTTAGATATAAACACTGGTGTGTAGTCACTGGGTGATCACGAAACGTTTTACTATTGGGTACAGAAAAACGTATATAATCTCCAAAAATTGCGTGACGTAATACTTGAACGCTCCCATATGACCTTCCTTCAAATTATGTGTCGTTTCTTTTATCTTTACCTAATTTTTGGAAAATAACATTAAAATGATCATAATCCTTTTATATTTTTTCCTGTCCACTATCTAGAATGTTTAACTTGATTGCCTTATCATTTAATATTGTGTTTAAGCAATTAATTGGAAATACATTCCTATCTTTTTTTTTTTTTTTCTCTGCGGTTATTTGCAATCAGCCCCAAGGCTATGAGCGAATTTTTTCTGTGGTGCTGTCATGTGGAGTGACTTCCCATTGGAAGCATCTACTCATCTTCTGTCTAGAGCTACTGCCGGTCTTCTAGCTCTAGAATATGGTGACGTTTTAGTCGACTCACATACTGTCTAATGGTGAGTTGGCGAGCAAGTTCATTCGGGTGACAGCTTAACCGCTCTTTGTATTTAGCTGCCAGTCTCCGGATTTCCTCTTTGATAGTTCTCATTTTAAGGTGTTCGTGAACTTCGTTGTTGGTTATGTACCATGGTACTTTTGCAACTGCTCTTAGGATCTTGTTCTGTTGTCGCTGGAGTATATTTATGTTGGTATCACTTGCGCTGCCCCACAGTTGGAGGCCATATGTCCAAATGGGCTTTAGGATGACTTTATATATAAGAAGTTTGTTATCTAGAGAAAGTCTTGAGTTTCTTCCTAGCATCCAGTAAAGGCTGTTGTACTTTAGCTGTAGCTCCTGCTTTTTACATTTGATGTGGTGCCTCCACGTTAATCCACGATCAATGTGTAAGCCAAGATATCTTACATGATCGCTGTGGGGCAGAATACATTGGTCCAACTTTAAAGGTGGGCAGTCTCCTCTCCTAAGGCTGAAGGTCACGTGTACTGACTTCGCGGCACTAGCTTTTATTTTCCATTTTTGCAGCCATTCGTTAACTTTGTCAAGGCCCTTCTGCAAGTCCTCTGATGCAAGTCCTGGGTCTTTATTGCTTGCTAATATAGCGGTGTCATCTGCAAATGTTGCTGTGGTTATTCCTGGCAATAGCGGTAGGTCAGCAGTGTACAACGTGTAGAGCATGGGGCCGAGAACAGATCCTTGTGGTACCCCGGCATCAATGTTTTGAAATTCCGAAGTGGCTTCACCTTCTTTTACATAAAATATGCGATCCTCTAGGTAAGATTTGAATATTAGAAAGTAAGAGTGGGAAATATTCTGCTTGATCTTACATAGTAGGCCTTTGTGCCAGACCTTGTCAAATGCTTGTTGGATATCCAGAAACGCTGATGAGCAGTATTCCCTTTGTTCTAAGGACTTTCTTATGGCGTCACATACTCTGTGAGCTTGTTTCACTGTGCCATGGTATTGTCTGAAGCCGAATTGATGATCTGGTATTACTTTGCGCTCCACAAGGCTTGGCACAATTCTACGAAGTATTGTCTTTTCCAATACCTTCGAAAGAGTAGGCAGCAGACTGATTGGTCGGTAGGATGTTTTTTCGGTCATCAGTTTGCCAGCCTTATAAATCATGATGATTTCTGAAATTTTCCACGCAACTGGGAAGTAGCCTATTCGTAACATAGCATTGAAGAGTATAGTGATGAAGATCATAGCCTTTCTCGGTAGTTCCATCAATACTTCTTTTGTTATCAGGTCGTAACCTGGTGCCTTTTTACTGTCCAGGCATTTGATAGTTTTTATGACTTCTGCAGGCGACACAGGTCTAGGGGGAAGATCCATTTGAAGGTCTTGACTTAGAACTTGGTCAACATATTCTTCTGATGAGTTGTCTAGTGTTACATTAGGTTTAAAGGAGCTTGTTAGGTAGTTCGCAAACAAGTCCGCTTTGTCCTGACTCGTTCTGGCCCAGCCGTTATCCTTTTAATTGGGGCTTTTGATTTGTTAGGTTGGCTACAAGAACGGGTGATTTTCCAGAGCGAATAGTTGCTGGCCTTAGTAGCGGTTAGAGACTCCAACTTTGCTTGCATTGTTAAATCATTAACATTCTTTATAGCTTCCTTCAATTCTACAATGGCTTTATTAAGGGCGGTCTTGTCTTGTGGATGACGACTCAGTTGCCAAACTCTTCGCAATCTGCGTTTCTCCTGAATCATCATCTTTATTTCCAATGGTATGTTTGTGTGCTGGTTTCTGTGTTCAGTAGTAGGCGTGCTTCTCCACGCAGCAGCTTGAATGAGATTAGTAAACTGCACTACTGCTGTTTCAATTTCCTCTGCTTCTTTAAGTCTGACATTTAGATTAAGGTTTTCATCTATGTGTTCCCTGAAGGAAAGCCAATCAGTTTGCTGGTTATATAATCTTATCGGCCTCTCGACTTCAATTATAGTGGAGCTGACAGTTAATAAGACTGGAGTGTGATCAGATGACCCATCAGCACATGATTCGATCTTCATGTATTGTTGAGAGAGTCCTTTTGTTAGGAAGAAATCTAGTATGTCCGGGATTCGATTGTGATCAGCTGGCCAGTTGGTAGGTTCTGATGGAGCAATTATGTTTAGGTGATTTGTATCGATGCTCAACATCAATTGTCTTCCCCTAGTTGTTATTAATCTTGAGCCCCAATGCACATGTTTGGAGTTCCAGTCGCCTCCTGTTATGAAGCGATTGCCTAGAGTCGCGAAGAAATGAGAGAACAGGTCGGCGTCTATTCGATGTTTTGGTGGACAGTAAACAGCTGAGACATTAAAGTATCCACCTCTGTCCTGTATTGCGACTGTAGTGGCCTGTATTTGCTCGGTTCTATATTCAGGCAGTAGATGGTGCTTTATTTTGTTTCTAATAACTATAGCTGATCCTGCATGACCTGTACCATCTGGGTGGTTCGTTGTGTATGTCTGGAACCCTTCAACTTTGACATTGGTTTTGTCTGTGCAGTGTGCTTCCGATATTAGGACTATGTCTAGCTTGTGTTCAGTTATTAGTATCTCGAGTTCATTTTTATTGGGTGAGAGACCATTTATGTTCCAGGTCGCCAGTCTTAACCCAAGGCCGGTTAGCCTTGTAGTTTGGTTATGAGCGTAGTCATGAGACTCATTAGAGTACTCATTTGTTGTAATATTAAGTCGAATTTCTCATTTTGTTTGGTGAGGAGAGTTTCTAATAATGTAGGGTTTTGGTTAGCATCAGGTGAAGCATTTTCTTTGTCTGGAACATTTCTAGCAGCTCCTACGTAAGAGAGTGGTTCGTTTTCCTTACCAATGAAGGAAGATTGTTGGGCAGTGTTTCTTGGATCGTTTAGGGCTTGAATCGTGTTATCTTTTGCGGTAATGCGTCTGTCAATTCTTCGATGGGCATATTTGTTAGTTTTTCTAGCAAGAATTTCTCTGTATACTTCACAACCCTTATAGTTTGCTGGGTGTGAGCCATTACATAGTGCACATTGGGCGGGTGTATTTCTATCCCGCTTTGGACAGTCTGAGGTTTTATGTGCTTGCGCACACTTCACGCAGCGGAAAGGTCTCATGCAGTAGTTCTTTGTGTGTCCATATTGCTGACACCGTTGGCACTGCACTATTGAGTTTTTCTTTTTGGGATCTTCTATGGTTACAGATTGATGGTAGATGTATTTAATTTCTTTAGCTGCCTTATTGTTGTGGCTAGGTAGGAGATTAACAAAAAATGTTGAGGTAGGTTTTTTTTCTGGGCCATATCTGGAATTAATAATTTCCCCGACCACAGTATTTCCAGTTTTTTCAATTTCTTCCTTTATCTCGCTTATAGGTGTTGTGTGGTGAAGATTCCGAATGACAATACGACAGGGTCGTTCTTCCTTTTTGTTAAATGTGTGACCAATTAAGCCACTTACACGGAATTTAGTGATGATTTTTTTGTAGGCCTCTGTATCTAGGGTGTTGATTCTTAGTTGGTTTCTGTTCATTATCCGAAATGTAAATGAGCTTTTGTCTGTAACTGTTTCCACGAGTTCCGTTAATTTATTGACATCTTCTATGCCATATAATATTATGGGTGGAGGCTTGCTGGGTTTTTTTTCCACTGGTTTTTTGGTTGTAGTGGGTTCTTCCATTTGGTCAATTGTTAGTTGACTGAACATATTGCTGGTGGTTATATTCTCTGGAGAGTCACTGACTTTTTTTCGTTTTGGGTTTCTCGTGCTTGGTACTCTTTGCCAAGACGGGGGACATGGAGTGCCTTGCTGGCTTGGTGCATTTTGTGTGGTCGTGTGTCTCGGTAGTTCTGTCACGGTTTGTGAGTTTTCTGGAGGGTTACTTCCTAAGGAATTGCTTCTAGGCCTGGTGACGAACAAGCTGCGGTGAATGTCCTGCTGGGTTAGCTTTTTCCTTGGGCCACTCATTTCACGATTTATAAGATCACTGTTGTGTTAAATAATTTACCATATAATGTCCCCTATCTTTGTGGTATGACTCCCAGATAAAGCACATTTTTCCTATCTAATCTGCAATAGTAGTTAATGAAATGCTTGAATAGAAATCTATCTCAATTAATTATTATTAAAAAGTAAGATTTTTAGTTTAGAAAATCCATTACGCAAAATCACCTGCATCATGAGCATACCCCACACCTTCACGTACATACCCTCACTTTTAGACCATCACACAGCACAGCCAAATTAGGTATTAGGTATTACTTTGTTAAATGTATTGAATAAATTTTATTGTTTTTTTCCCTTTTATCATTTACAAAAATTTTAAACCTTTTTGTAAATATTATATATTACATCTTTGGCTATATTTTAAGTATAATTGTTTGTTAGCTGTAAGAAATAAATAAGTAAATAAAAGGGTCTCTTATAGAAACAGTGAAAACTCTTTGCTTTTCGTTCTTGATTTGACTTCAGATAAATTGTAATAGCCAAAAAATATTAATGTTTGCTGTTTTTATAATCTGCGCAGGTATCTTACAATAGCGATAGCGATCCCGACTTTAAATCGCTATGGTTTTTATATTTTGTTATAACTATCTAACTAGTTGGTTATAACTAGTTAAATATTGCACTTAGATTTAATTATAATTTGAATCTTGGTTTCAGAATCAATATCGCTGGCTGACTCCCTTTTCTCCGAAATATTATCTCGCAAAGAGAATGCGGACAAGACGAGGGAAGCCCTCTCAATGCTGACGAGACATAAATTTCTTTTCCAATTGCCCGCGTCGATCGATAAGAATATAAAGAAGAAGGAATACGACCTCGTAGTCAACGACTACACCAGAGTCAAGAATCTCTTTGGAAATACTGACGTCAAGGTATATTTATTTCTTGTCTTTTATAATCTGTGCTTATATTTTTAACAGACTTCAAAAGAACCGTCGGAGGAGGTAATATTAATAAACTCAAATTCAAAATAACTTCATTCATATAATAGGTAACCAAGTACACTTATGAACATCAACAGAAAACAAGTTAAATTTATTATAAATTTATATTTACTACCAGTTCGCATGTCAAGGGCGTAGAGCGGAAAAGAACTGGCAAAAAACGCTTTTTAATCGCTAAGTTTTGAGTCATACAAATTGTTTGAAATGGAGCAAATCAGTCCCATGGTTTAGGATTTAAATAATCGTCAAATTAATAAAAAGCTTTATTGATCAGTTTGCGTTTAATGAGAGTTTTGTTTAATAATACATAACGCTTTTCTTTTACTGGCCATCTTGACAGTTTCAAAGTTTGTTTACAACTGATAATACACGATAGGTGACGGTGGTGCGTTTAGTAACTGAGACCAAAATTTCCTACAGGCAATGTAATCTAAGAAGAATGGCACACGTGTTAATGCAATTAACAATAACAAAGGCGAGACGGCTGTTTATGACCTCAGGTGTCTTTCTTAGAAATTTAGGCACCTCATAAGTTTAGTTTTGTAATTATAAAAACAATTACACTTAAGTATGTTGTTGATGTCTAAATATGAAAATATTTCTTCGTTATAGAGAATAGCTGTTGCGTTATAAAGTGCGAATTAATGTTTGGGTTTTGTGTCATACCAAAAAGGTTACGACTAATTTTTACGTTATGAGAGTTTGTTGTTATAAAGAAACTATATTGTATCTTTATATTAATAATAACAAACAACGCTCATCTTTATCTAATCATCAGCACGCAGGAGTTTGACTCCTTTCCCAGGTGTCGTGCTGCACGATCTACATAGCCGTGTCTTGTAACTGCAAAGGAGTAGAACTCCTTGCCTCCTTCCATCTTCCTTAGACGGTTTAATATGGATTCATTTAAGCGGCGGTTGGCATCACCTGGCCAGGCCCTTCAATAGGCCGCTTCTCACTTAACATCAGGTGGGATTGTGGCCAACGTTGTCTGATTGTCTGAATGTTACTGCTTTTAGCTGTAAGACCCATATCTTAGGGAGAGTTCAAGTATAACGTCACGCAATATTTGGAGGTTATTGACACCCACCCTTTCTGTACCCAAGTATAGTAAAACGTTTAGTGACCACCTAGTGACTTTATACCTAAAAGTTACCATTATGTGGTGTAAACTGTAAAGTCGAAAATAATATTAAAAATAACGCGTTATTCATTCCCCGCCCCGCATCGTAACGTTTTACAAAAGGACCCCCCCCAAATTCGTTACGTAATACTTGAATGCTCCCTTATGTCTACGTTTATTTTTTAGTGACAGTTGCACCACTTTAGGGATGTTACTTTGATGGATGGTTGATTGGTTCAGAATTATTTGGTTGTGTTAAAATAAAACTCCCTAATTGTTTGCAGAGAAGATAATATTGTTCTTTTCAGAACAATATTATCGTGATCGTATCTTACGAAAACGTTTATAAACTGTACTTTTCAGAACATATTACCGTGTCTTACGACAACGATGACAACTGTTCTTTTCAGAACATATTGTTTCATGACGAAAACGTTCAACAACTGTCCTTTTCAGGACATATTACCGTGTCTTACGACAACGATGACAACTGTTCTTTTCAGAACATATTGTTTCATGACGAAAACGTTCAACAACTGTCCTTTTCAGGACATATTACCGTGTCTTACGACAACGATGACAACTGTTCTTTTCAGAACATATTGTTTCTTGACGAAAACGTTCAACAACTGTCCTTTTCAGGACATATTACCGTGTCTTACGACAACGATGACAACTGTTCTTTTCAGAACATATTGTTTCTTGACGAAAACGTTTAACAACTGTCCTTTTCAGGACATATTACCGTGTCTTACGACAACGATGACAACTGTTCTTTTCAGAACATATTGTTTCATGACGAAAACGTTCAACAACTGTCCTTTTCAGGACATATTACCGTGTCTTACGACAACGATGACAACTGTTCTTTTCAGAACATATTGTTTCTTGACGAAAACGTTTAACAACTGTCCTTTTCAGGACATATTACCGTGTCTTACGACAACGATGACAACTGTTCTTTTCAGAACATATTGTTTCATGACGAAAACGTTCAACAACTGTCCTTTTCAGGACATATTACCGTGTCTTACGACAACGATGACAACTGTTCTTTTCAGAACATATTGTTTCTTGACGAAAACGTTCAACAACTGTCCTTTTCAGGACATATTACCGTGTCTTACGACAACGATGACAACTGTTCTTTTCAGAACATATTGTTTCATGACGAAAACGTTCAACAACTGTCCTTTTCAGGACATATTACCGTGTCTTACGACAACGATGACAACTGTTCTTTTCAGAACATATTGTTTCTTGACGAAAACGTTTAACAACTGTCCTTTTCAGGACATATTAGCGTGTCTTACGACAACGATGACAACTGTTCTTTTTAGAACACACGACCGTTTTTTTAACTCTTGATCTGTTTTTGTCAGAACACATCACTGTTTCATTACGACACGAAAACTAATCACCTACAATTTCATTCCTGTGTCGTAAGTAAAACCTTGTATTTAATAATTGACCTAATTTCAGCTATTTCAAAAAATATTGGACGAAATCGACAAGAAGATAGAGGATTTGAAGGAGAACCTTTATATGAGGATGAAAACGATGCCCTGCAACGTTCAGGAGCAGACCAAATACATCAGGTATACTGTTCAGTTTTGCCTTTTTACTTCGGAAGAAGAATTTCTGTTATTTTTACTCAAAACAAAATCATTTATTCATATAGGTAACAACACAATGTACACGTAAAAAAAGTTGTATATTAAATGCTCCTATTTTTACATTTACTGCCAGTTCTCAAATCAAAGGCGTAGAACGGAAGAGAAGAACTGGTAATAAACTCTCATCCAGTCTCTAAAAGTTTTTTTTTACACAACGTTTGTAAGGAGCCGCAACCATTACACCGTGTTCCACATGTCATATTAAGTAATAAATAATAATAAAACAAATTAAAAACAAAGATTTGTCCTCTATCAGCAGGAGGCATGGTGAAATAGGAGCACGCACTTACATTCTCGTGGCAAATAAATAGTCGAAACAACTAACATCACCGCATACACGAATTCAAGTCCGACCACAAGTAGCACCCGTTCACGAGTATGACGCATGGCCAGTCATCTCTCCACTCCATTTGTTTACCCGTAATCTTTCGTCTCTTTCAGTCAAATTGTATTAGCCTGTGATGAAAAGAGACAGTTAAAATGGTGCACTTACTAATTTTAATAGTAACTATTGTCGAAACTAAAGTATATTAAAAATAATATGAATAAACAGAATTTCCTCTTGAAGGCTCCTAATAAGCCTGAACTGGGAAGGTGACGCGGCTTGGGAAGCCGTGAGCAGCCGACATCAGTATCTCATGGCTCTCTTGAACAAGGTCAAGGACCATTTCAAGCTGAAGGAGGAGCAGGAGAACAGCGAAAAGGGTGATTTTTATGTTTTGTTATTATAATTTAATTTTTAAAATACAGTTCAATATTACTTTAATTATTTTTTAATTCTAGTAACATAATATACACTTATGAACGACAAAACAAAAATAATAAATTTAAATGAATATTTATTGGCAGTTTTAGACATAGACATAATATCATTTATTACAAACAAAAATACACACACAAACACACAAAATTACAATAATAAAAATGAATAATTAATGAGAATTATAAAAAAAATCCCTTTTCCCTTTCGGTTCGTTTCAAGTGTGTAATGCGTGTGTGCTGTGGGTGTCATTGCCCCTGGCTCAGTATTATGCTGAGGAGCGGATTTTGCCACAGCGCTGGTCAGAAAAGAAAAAGAACAGACGAGAAAAACTCCGCCATTTTTATTGACCAGTTTTTAGATTTTACACCCACATTTCCTATTACACCTTCCTCTAAATGATATAATATATTAATATGTAAAAAGAATTTTGTATAATCTAGAAAATTAATAATATTAAGAAGAATTCCAATTATTAAGGACGCTTTGAGCAGTAATCCGGTAAAGAAGTTAGTACATATGGTAATAATGGCCAGGTAAACGCAAATCGCGCGATGACAGCGGGGTCTCGTGGGGAGTCGGCCGCGGGTCGTGGTGCGCGTGCGCAAGCGCAGCTCTGTCTCGGGAGCTGCACGCCCTGTGGCCTCTGGCCAGGAGGTACTTCGCGGGGGAACTGGCCGGGAGACCCACGGACCCGCAGAGGCACGCCGAGTTGAAGGTACGCGTTGTGTCTACCTTCAATTAATTAATTTTATAAGTTTTTTTTTAAAGTTTCACTCTAAAAATCAATAACTCGTAATATGTTAAAATAAAGAAATAACGGTCAATTTAGCTTACTTCAAATTAAAAAAAAACTATTCAAAGTTAGAGTGTACTCCTCCCACAAAGGCCGGCAACTCACCAACTAAAAATGGGCTGCGATGACTGCCCCTTTTTGGCGTCCTGTATTGCCCCCCCATTATATAAAATAAACAGTAATAAGAGTAATTTGCAAATTAAATCTCTATATATATCAAATTCTCGTGTCACAATATTTGTTCCCATACTCCTCCGAAACGGCTCGACCGATTCTTATAAATTTTTTATGCATGTTCAGTTAGTCTGAGAATCGGCTACTATCTATATTTCAAACCCCTAAGTCATAAGGGGTGTCCAACCCCAAAATTTTAGTTTTAGAATTTTTATTTTATTATGATATAAAAAAAATACAACCCCTAACTTTCAATCCTCTACGATTAACCCCTATCTTTTATTATTGTAGATAGGTATTTTTATTGCACTAAAACAATGTTGCAAGCAGTCATTTTATGAAATGATAAACTTGTAGTTTATTGTTTATCAGAATGCCAAATCATAAAATGACTGCTTCACGACTGATTTGAGAGCGACCGCCGATGCGAAAACCGCTGTGTGAGTTCGAAAAGTGAGTTACAAAATCGCAGGGCCGGTCCAATAACTTTAAGATTTTTTTTTAAATTAACATTTGACAATTGACATAAATTTTCGTTTTCAAGTGACAGTCCTTTGTACAGGAGATGATAATAGCCGCAGTGGAGCTGTTCTCTGAGCACATGCGGTATTGCCTCATGGGCGGAAGCGGGGCCGCCGGCGCCTTACCGCCGGACACCTTGAGGACCAGACTTCTGGCCAACCTGGCGCACCTCAGAGAGGCGTACGAGTCACTCTTGAAGCTGGATTTGCCTTCACAGGTATTTTTGTTTCCCTGAGATGAATTCATCAGTCATTATGAACAGTTTCCGCTCAAAGTGCCCTTGCAGCCCCTGGCGATAGTGGAGAAGGTGATATTCGAGTACCGGGTGCACGGCATGTCGGTGTTCCTGCAGAGGGCTCTGCGGCGAGTGAAAGCCTTGAGCGGCCTCGAGACCTGGAAGGTGCAGGACTTCACCGACTACGGGGCCATCACTGGACTTGTGAGTTGTGGCATTTTTTTTTTAATGTTATAGGAGGCAAATGGGCAGGACGCTGACCTGATGTTGAATGATACCGCCGCCCATGGACACTCACATTGCCAGAAGGCTCGCAAGTACGTTGCTGGCCTTTCAAGAATGGGTACGCTCTTTTCTTGAAGGAAGTCGAATTGGTTCGGAATTACTTCACTGGGCAGCTGGTTCCACATAGTGGTGATGGCAAAAACTGCCTTGAAAACGCTCAGTTCTGGAACGGACGTCGAGGTGATACGGATGGTATTTCGTATTCTGCCTCGACTTCTCTTATTTATATGCAGGTCTATGTGCAGGGTAGAAGAAGGGGGAGTGTGTGTATGTCACTGACCTCCTCTTAAACGGCTGGACCGATTTGAATGAATTTTTTGTATGCGTTTGGGTGGCGCCCTAAGTCATTCGAAAGTGATAATGTACTGTGTTTTATGCACAGAGTAGAATGGTGACTATTCTCTTGACAGTTGTTATAATATTTTTCTGTGAGTTGGTAGTACAGTGCCACATACTTTTCTTGGCCGGTAAGAGCGTTGCTGTCATGGTTATTAGTATTGCCAGTGAATAAAAATTAAGCATTCTAAGGAGAATAATTTAAAGTCATGCATGCTAACTTAATGATTTGTTGAAATGTCTTAATAAAACAATGTATACTAGTAGAAAATACAATTCTAGGCTTAAATAAATTTGACACAAACTTCGGAACAACTGATATGATAGGTTTTGTTACGTGTACTATTAATATATTATCTTTTAAGTTCGATAATTGAAACTTTGCCAATGTAACAATTCAAGGAAGAAAAATAATTACGTTTTAGTTGGATTTTTATTAGATATTTGTAGATAGTTGAGCATTTGAGAGCTAACTGACAATGTCAGTCTGACATTTCAAAATGGCGACGGTAGTACCAATTTCAGCCGCCGGCCAAGAAAAGTATGTGGCACAGACTATAAATCGGTACGCATATGAAACAGATTATTGTAAAAATATGACACTAGATTACGTAAAGTTATCAAAATAAATAATTTAAAAGTATTAAGTTGTTTAGCTACAGTATTGATGAATACTTCAAAAAATATTTTTATTCAGGAAAAATCTGGTTAATGCATTCCTAGCTCCTGTTAAGTTGTTTATTTAAAAATAAAATTAATCAGTGGCGCTACAACCTTTTTAGGTCTGGGCCTCAGATTTCTGAATCTGTTTCATGCTCATTTTTCAATCTAATAAGCAAGTAGGTGATCAGCCTCCAGTGCCTGACGCACGCCGACGACTTTTTGGGTCTCAGACACGTCGTCTCCTCTTAATGATTTCCTTCACCGTTCGAGCGAATGTTAAATGCGCACATAGAAAGAAAGTCCATTGGTGCAAAGTCGGGGATCGAATCTACGACATCAGGGATTAGAGTCGCACGCTGAAGCCACTAGGCCAACACTGCTCATACGTTGTTATTTATTTGATTAAAATCTGGATGCCCAGCCCCACCTCCTGGAATCTTACATCGAAGAAGCTCTGTCGTGCATCAGCAAGTGCGTGCTGCCCTGCGGCCGACGGGAGACTCCTCTCCTTGCGGAGCACTCGCCACCCCTGCTCACCCTCCACAAGCAGACCGAGCAGATCCTCATGGCCTTCGTCTCGGTGTTGGAGGGACTGGTGTTGGATCATGAGGAGGTTTTTTGCACAACAACTTTTTTTTTGCCATTGTAAATAAATCGAGACCATATAATACTCCGGTCAATTTAGACCAAAAAATTATAGTGAAGTTACATAAAGTCCCAACAAGCTGAATTTCAGTTAAATTGTTCAAAACATAATTATAAACAGTGTCTAGAAGTTCCCCATCATTCCCGTGTAAGGAAAAAAATTTATTCAAGGGCAAAGGTCAAAAAAATGAGTTTTTCGTGATTTTCAGCAAAACGGTAAGTTTTATCATAAAAGTACCTCAGACAAAAATTGTGGATCATACAATTATCTATAAAAAATGTATCAATACTTTTTTCTTACGAGCCACCGTTTCTGAGATATAACGATTCAAAAAGTTGTACTTGTATTACTCACTGCTCGAACGCCAACTGAAAAAACGATTTTTTTCTTAAAACCAGGAAAAGCTCAGCATCAATCAGATATATATTCATCAAAAAGTTTATTTACTTTTGTAAAGTGTCAAGATCATGTACTATTTTTACACGCAATAACTGGCTGTGATACGACATCTGCATTTTACAGGAGGGGTAAAACAGCAGTTTTCAAAATGTTTGAAAAACGAGATTTAATTCAATGTGCTGAAGTTTTTAAAAGAGTAATTCAACTCAACAAGAAGTTATTACCAACGGCATCCGCTTTCTTCTTTCTATGTACGGAGCTCCTAAAAAAACTACCTGTTTAGATAAGCATCGATATGCATGTTTCGTTAAAAATAATAAAAATAAAAAACAAGTTCAATTAGCTTGTCTTCCTCCAACCTCAGTTGCTGCTCAGCAACATCTTTTTCGAGTATATAACCAAGTTCAAGTGTGGCTTGGTTATCAGCTAGACCCTACAGACTGGGGTTGGATGTTGGTCAACAATATATTAGAGCCAGTTCAAACTTTACTTCCACCTGCGCCGGAAAAACTGCTGAACACTATTTTTTGCAACTGCAAAAAGGGATGCAGTGCTAAATGTGGTTGCAAAAAAGGACTGTCCTTGTTCTTTGGCATGCACAAATTGTCAAGGCCGGTCGTCGATAACAACTTTTATAACTTTTTGAATCGTTATATCTCAGAAACGGTGGCTCGTAAGAAAAAAAGTATTGATACATTTTTTATAGATAATTGTATGATCCACAATTTTTGTCTGAGGTACTTTTATGATAAAACTTACCGTTTTGCTGAAAATCACGAAAAACTCATTTTTTTGACCTTTGCCCTTGAATAAATTTTTTTCCTTACACGGGAATGATGGGGAACTTCTAGACATTGTTTATAATTATGTTTTGAACAATTTCACTGAAATTCAGCTTGTTGGGACTTTATGTAACTTCGAATGTCTAAATTGACCGGGCTATAATATTTCATTATTTATTTTTAACAAAGTTTATTATTTTATTAAATAAATAAAAGCATGTTTAATTATTTAAAGAAAAAACTGTTTGACCGTGACCACGCACGCTGTAAAGCACGCGAAACGTCGGATAAATTTAAAATTATGTTGAATAGTTGTAAATTTATAATAATACATAACTTCAATCCGGTCAACAGTTTTTTCTTTAAATGTGTAAAGGTTATGTAAATCAAAGACAATACTATGTTTAATTATATATAGCACTCACTTTTTTAAGGGGATTCAATATACCTTAGTTACTTGTCATTTATAAAATTAGTAATAATTTCTATTCATCCATTTATACCATACAATCAAAATGTTTACCTTTAACTAAGGCATTAAGACGTCCTTTTCTGTCAAATTGTGTTGACCTTGTGATGAAAAGAGACATAATATTATAGACAGATATATAGCGCATATATTTTGTGTCCAAAGTCCATTGAGCGCTGCTCCAGGTTTTAAATATAAAAATATACCAAATATACCAGTCTGTTACACAGATCCCAGTTATATGTTGCGCCTACTGAATGGTGTCTCCGACACTATCGACATATTTATATGTTCGCAGAGGGAATTCACAGTAGCGATATTGTGTATCTTATGTATTTCATATTATACTCGTATATTTTATTTTTTTCGACATATTGGTTTAGCACTATTGTACCTATATATTTTTGTGAAAAAATAAATAAATATTTACTATTACGATATATTTAAGGTGGTTAATTTTTAAAGAAAAGTAGCTTTCTTAATTTGTAAAATTGTATTCTTTTCAATCCAGGAGTTCGACAACAGCAGCCTGTCGATCCTTCTGGAACAGTCCGTGGAGGACAGCCCCGAGAGCGGCTCCCGTTCCTGGCAGCAGAAGCTGCTCATCGCGAACGCCAACGCCCACTACACGCGGAAGGTCATCTTGGATCGCGTCGCTGACGCCTTCCAGAGGTACGAATCGAGATAAATTATTATTAAGAATTTATACCCGACACCCAGTATAATATAATAACACTTATTTCAGTTACATAATGAAACTTAATCTAATACATATACATATCGACGTAGGAAAGCACATTTGCTGTAAGTAGACATATTGCAATTGTTCACCAGAGCCAAAAAACTTTATTAATTTCGGAAAAAAATTAATAGTGTCTGACCTATCCATGATATTGCTACCATTTTTGAAACATATATTTATTTAACTGCCAGTCACCATTTGCAATGTAAACTTTTTATCCAAAGTTACTATAAGTACGTGTTTGGCTAGTTACAGCAAACAGTTTTTTAAATCACAAACCTTTAAAACGCTGTAACTAAGGAAGAAAAATGTACGCGCGGAAATATTATCAATTTACAGGCGGTAAATATGCTGTATGCAGGAAATTTATGTATTTGGGTACTTTTAATTGCAATTCAAGATGTAAGATTAGTTTATAATTATGATTAGATCTAGAAATGCAGTGGGTCATTTGGTAATGTAATGTTTGGTTGAAATAAAATGTCGTAAATGGTAAAAAAAAACAAAACTGTAGGTTCCCTAAACTTGCTGTAAGTAAACGAATGTAAAAATCACACGCCGCTGAAATGCTGTAAGTAGCGTTAAGTTTTTAAATGGGAAGAAGTAAGTATTTGTAAAGAAAAAAATGCAGATTTTCTTTTGCTGTAAGTGCGAAATGTCTGAAATGACTAGATTTTGGTCTACATACAGCATTTAATCTTGCTAAAAATAATATAAGTACGGGCGTTTTCAACGGCGTATGTAATTTTTTTTTCATCGTAGAGACACAGGACCCAGGTCATTCGATGCGGCTTTTTTTCTGATTCTAATGGCAGGAAAAAGTCACTTTAGGTATTTTGTCTACTTACAGCAAATATGCTTTCCTACGTCGATATATAATAGTATCAATCGCTTATACTGGGAATAAATAAGGCGCAACTACGTTTCTCCGTGAATACAAAAGATTTATTTACAAAAGCAATATCATTATATAAAAATTAATATACTATTAATAAAAAATATATATTTACAAATTATTCACTCACCTGTGAATACAAAAGAAACAACATTTAAAGCCTATATTCTAGGTTTTATAAAGTAAAATAATAAAATAATAAAAATATCTTACATATATTATGTCAAGTGACATAAATTAAACATCGTCGATTAGACGGCAAAGACAACATTACAAAAGAGTTTATATAAAATACAATATAGACAAGAGTTTGTATAGGAACATATATTATGTTTTCCTTAAACATATATAAAACTTATTTTTTTTTTTTACTTTTCTTATTTCCTATTTTTGCAGTAACTTAATGCATTACGTAATTCGCCTAGTGCAAGAACTTAGTGAACATTTCTTAAAAAACGAAAAACAGTGATCCAACAAGAAAAATAACCTAAAAGAAAAATTCTAGATGAGTCATTATTCATAGAAACACGGACATTTTTCGCCAACTAACGCCATCTAGTGACGAGTAGCCAAATTATCAAACAGAACAACTAACGCCACCTAGCGACGAGATGCTATACTACCAAACTAAGATCAACTATCGCCACCTAGCGGCGAGTAGCTGCACCTTCAAGGCATACTTCAAGCAATCTTGCTACATCTGGTACAACCGAATACCAGAGGAAGTTATGTTATGATATGTTAAGAAAAATTCAAAACGAGCTGAACGAACAAAAAACGACAATTGTACAGTCAGCAGATAAAGTTACGGAACAAGTCACGAAAAATATAAACTACCCATTGGAGGAAAATTTTAGTGCATTAGATATAAAATACTAAAACCTCAAAGAGAAGCTGGATAATCAAGAAAAAAGACTATATTTTCTGGAAAAACAGTCAAAGCAGAGGAATATCGTAATCTTTGGACTGGTGGAAAATGAAACATCATATGCAGACTTGGAAAAACACAAACCGAGTTTCATGAATCAATATTTCTCTGCAGATCTAGAACGCAGAGACATTCAAGAAACCAGGAGAATAGGAAAGAAAGGAGAAAAACCCCGACCTGTATCAATTACATTCACTTCATTGGGAACGAAAATAGAAATCTTTAAACAAAGGAGTCTATTAAAAGACACGACTTACTAAAAGAGGACTTCCCACAGCATATTTTAGCTAAAAGAATCCCTTCTTTTAGCAAGAACAGCTAAAAATTGAAAAAGAAAAAGGGAACTCCGCCTCTATTAAGTACGATAAACTGATAATACACTCGAAAAATGAAACAACAATAGGCAACAAGAAAAGAACTCTATCAACATCACCAAACTACAGGGATCTTCCGCATTCAGAGCCAAAACAACAAACACATAAAAAGAACAAAACTCAAACCCAATCAGGTTTACAAAGATCGTCGAGCCTATCAGAGGGAGTTATTTAACCAATGAGTGAATGAATAAGAATACTCGGATTCTTAACTAACAAAAACCGCAACATTCAACCAAACGATCAAACAAATGAAAATAATAAACAATAGCAATTATCGCCCTCTCTCACGGAAAACATATTAGAAAACAAATTAGAAACGAACAGTACCAAACGACATCTTCCAAGCCGGTTGGTCACCGTGGAAGATCAAGACCATAACCCTCCAAAGGAAACGAAGCTCTTTTCAAATACCAAAGGCAGGCCAAATGCACGCTGGACAGACGACGTTATAAAGATAAGCCGGCACGCACTGGATGCGAGTAGCCGAAGACAGGGAAAAATGGTCATCTTCGGAGGAGGCCTTTACCCTCCGCTGAGAAGGGTTCTTGCACCCATAAATATAAAAGCACCTGAAGAAAAGAAATTAATAAAGTACCTATCTAATCATGCACACTAATGTATATTTTTAACTTTTTTATTTTTATTTCTCTTTTTTTTCTTTTTAGTAAACCTATGTTATTTTGTATATCTTTTAGCAAGAAATAAAAGGCTTTTTATTTTATTTATTTATAATACAATAGAAAACTAAACTAAAAACATAATATAAACATAACAATTAAAAACTTAAAAACTAAACCATTTCATAACTAATTATAAATAATGCAATTCTTGTGCAACTAAATATATCCGACTCACAAGCAATAGTGTTTAGGGTGCGCAAGACACGAGTAAATGTGTACGCGCTCGTGGCAAACAATTGCGAACGCTAACCACGCCGAGTGATTATTTGGCCAGCATTTCCGCATTATATATTTTACCTCTAAGACTTTAAAACATATAATGCGATAGTAAGGTCCCTCCTTACCTCTAACTTGTTGTATCCTACCATACCCACGACCAACAAAGTCTTACTTAACGTAATCTAATACATCATTTAACCCGTTTTTGGTAACCAGCGTGTCCTGTCATACATAGGCCTCTTCCAGCTGCTTCCATTCTTTTCTGATGTTAGCTCTTCTTGTCTAAGTGCCTCCTATTCTCTTTATATCGTCTGCCCATCTCTTGCTCTGTCTTCCTCTTTTCCTTTTTCCATCGCGTGGTTGCCATCCTGTAATTATTTTTGTCCATTTCAACCTGCTATTTCTCGTCATGTGCATCAAGAAACCAGTCAACTTAAAAAAAATCTCCTCTCTGCAACAGCTACAGCGTCATGCCTCCCCTGGCGGGGCTCAAGGCGTCCCGCGAGGCCCTGAGCTCGCTCGAGACGCGCATCGGGGAGCAGTACATCGAGCAGAAGGGGGATCCCTTGGTGGGCACCATCGAGCCGAGCATGTTCGTGGGCCGACATCAGCCCCTCACCATGCCCACCGACGCCCGCCCCTACGTCTACGAGATCATCAACAACCTCATCGCCGTGCACGCGGAGGTGACCGTTTTTATTTCATTTTTAGTTTGCTATAAAGATTATTGTTAGACGTTTGACATTTGCACACTTTGAGCAGTGTTGGCCTAGTGGCTTTAGCGTGCGACTCTCATCCCTGAGGTCGTAGGTTCGATCCCGGGCTGTGCACCAATGGACTTATTTCTATGTGCGCATTTAACATTCGCTCCAACGGTGAAGGAAAACATCGTGAGGAAACCAGCTCAGCTTGGACCTACTAACAGTCGAGGGCGTATGTCACAGGAGGCTGATCACCTACTTGCCTATTAGATTGACATTGATATCATGAAATGATACAGAAATCTGAGGCCCAGATCTAAAAAAGTTTGTAGTGAGTTTTTTTTAATTTGCAGTCAACTATCAAAATCAATTACACAAGAATGTTTCTTATATCTAATTTAATTAATTATGTAATTTTTAAAATAAATATACTGATTTTCTAAATAAATGATGCCATGACGTCATAATTAAAAACACAACATCAGGTGGACAGCATCTGCGGGCCTTCCTCGTCCCGCTACGTGCGAGACATCTGCGAGACGGTGTGCGAGGAGGTGTCCCGCTTGGCAGCCACGCCCTTGTCCCGCACGGCCGCCTTCCGCGCCAGGCTCGACTGCGCCCTATTGAGACTGGCCTGCAGCGAACACCTCACTAGGAAAGCCGAGTGAGTGCACGAGTTACAAAAACAATTAACCACCGAAGTCAATTGTCATCTGTCAACGTCAACTTACTTTGCATAACACAGACTAAACAACATAAAAGAAATCCAATGTTAAACAATAATTCGATGTATACATATTTTTTGTACTAACACCTATGACCGATATATATAATAATATATTATTCAAGCATTAATCAAAAAGAAATTCTTAAATAATAAATGATTAAATAATAAATTATTAAATAAGAAATTGTTAAATAATAAATTATTTAAGAATTTCCTATCTTGAAAGGTTCCAGATCATTTTGTATAAATAAAAAACGTGTGTGTACACGCGTTAGAAGTTATACTTCTTTGGCGTAAAAAGATAAAAATCTTTTCAAAAATTGTATGCACCGTTTGTAGAAAAAACGACATTAACAATAGAAAAAAGGTATTAAATACATTGAAAGTTTTATTATAACGCATTATCTAGTTAAATAAAGTTTATTTAAATATTACAAAATAAAATGTTGACTATAGCTAACTTCAGTGTGTCGAATTTTTGTGACGGTGTGCATACGCATCGTAAAAATTTACTGTCATCATTTTTCCCTAACGCGCCAAAAGAAGTATAACTTCAATAATTCGTGTATGTGTGTGTCACTGAACTCCTCTTAAACGGACCAATTTAAATGATTTTTTTTGTATAATTTGGGCGCCCTGGATGGTTTAGATTCACATATCAGCCCAGCAGATGGCGCTGCAGTACTTTCATACTTTGTTCAATATCCTAATCACCTGAAATGTCATGTAGGACAGCGTCTGTCGGGTTCGCTAGTATAATTATAATATAATCTTTAATAACGGTTACCTAGACATTTTTCCTATTCATAAACTAAATCAGTATCTGCAGTCTTTTGCCTCTATCTGTCAAATCTGTTTACGCTATGATGAAACAGACATGCGTACTTTAGTTACAACTCTGCAATTTGATTGGAGAAAGAAAGGTCTACTGTTCCTCTGCGAAGGGGAGGATCCTCGGAATAGAGGCTATGATTGAAATTGTAGGTATAACCGGTGGGATTGAAAGTTCGTAGGCTAACGTAGAAAATATCTTTTTTTTTGTAGAATTTGAATTGATTATTATAGTTTATAGTTTTGATACCATTTTATAGCAAGATTTGTTTTTAGCCTCAAAATAGGCTTCAGTTTCGGGGATTAACTCTTCATCAGCGTAAAATTCTTCAGGGGGAGCCAAATCTTCCCAAAAAACTCTGGATCTATTGCGATTGAACAGTTCCAAACACTGCTCAGAATCATCGATTCGTTGTTGGTTTTACTCGATTATGAGCGCGAACATTCATTTAATACTAGTGGTGCCATCTATGCATCCCCCTATTATGTATGTGTGTGTGCCCACCTATTATATACTCAGTTGGAAATACTTTGTATGGCGTCATCGTATGGATTTTTTTATTGCCCATGGATACTCAATGCCAGAGGGCTCGCGAGTGCGTAGCCGGCCTTTTAAATATTGGTACGCTATTTGTAACAATAATCATAATATAAACTATTCTTTATCTAACTTAACTAAAAAAATAATTGTGTTTTTCTCCTGAATGAATTAATGATTAATAGGAAAAGTTGTCTTTCAGGAGCTACCTGATAGAGGCACTGGCTGGACTTCCGCCTCTCGACAACGAAGAAGATAAAAAGTGAGAAGCTTTTTGTAATTGATTTATCATTTGGAGTCTATACTCTTTTCTATAAAGAAAAGTCAGGTTATAAAACAAAATAACTAAATTATTATTCTTTTGTTTTTTTTAAATTTTCAATAACAAAAGAAAATTCAAAAAAGGAGGACGAAAACTTTTAAGTGATGTTGTTGGAATTGAAAAGCAGTGTACTAAATATCACAAGTGTATGTTTGTCCACTTTGTGTGAGAAGTTTAGATCCTTTTGAATTATCTCATGTAACAGTCCAAATCTAAATTGGTTTAGTACTTTGTGGTGAAATTAATTCCTCTTTGTTACAGAAGAATGGATAATCTAATCCAAGGATTCAAGAAGAGAATGGAACTGCAATTGGCCTGTCTCAATTGTAATGTCGAGACTATTTGAACTATTTATTTATTGTTTACCAAAATGTACCTTAATATCAAATACCAAATAATAAAGATCGAATCACTTTACAATCAGATCATTTCCTATGGAATTATTTTTGAAGTTGTACTTCTTTTGGCGCGTTAGGGAAAAATGATGAGAATAAAGTTTTACGACGCGCGCGCACACCGTCACAAAAATCCGACACCCAGAAGTTAGCTATAGTTAACATATTATTTTTTTTAAATTCTGTTGATGCTGTATTTGTACGATATTTAGACAATGTTTCTACAAGAATATTTGTATCCTACTTTAGCTATCATAAGCAAGAGGCTCAAAAGTAATTCACATAATATCTACTGAACTCCAACCAATGGTAGTAACTATCAAATGTATAACTTGCATGCTTAAATAAAAAATGTCAATTTCTTTAATTATGTAACAATATTTTTTTTGTGATATTTAAATAAACTTTATTTACTAGATAATGCGTTATAATAAAACTTTCAATGTATTAAATATCTTTTTTCTATTGTAAGTGTCGTTTTTTCAACAAACAGAACAACATTTTTGAAAAGATTTTATCTTTTTACGCCAAAGAAGTATAACTTCTAACGCGTGTACAAAAGTACACACATGTTGTTTTTGCATGGTATTAAGTAGGTGATAAGCCGTCTGTGTCACGCGTCCATACTCCGTTGGGTATAACAAAAACGTATAGGATTTGACAAAGGGTAAGATTCCTGACGATAGTTGTACGAGAAAAAAATAATTGTGTAACTGGGATTCGAACGCACGACCCCGGGCTAGCCAGTAACAATTTGCAATATACCTTAAGTATTAATAAGAATAATATTTATAAATAAAAATGTATTTAATTAAATTTTATTTAATAAATAATTCACAAAAATTTGTTTTATTCCTCCGCTGTCTTGTTTTGATAACTCTGAAAACATTTTAGATTAATTAAGATTGAGATTGAATTTTAAAATATTAAACAATATTCAACTAAATACGATATTTAAACGAAATTATTCAAGAAATGTTGGCCTAGTAGCTTCAGCGTGCGACTATCATCCCTGAGGTCGTAGGTTCGATCCCCGGCTGTGCACCAATGGACTTTCTATGTGCGCACTTAACATTCGCTTGACCGGTGAGGGAAAATATCGTGATGAAACCGGCTTGCCTTAGACCGAACAAGTCGACGGCGTGCGTCAGGCACAGAAGGCTGATCACCTACTTGCCTATTAGATAAACAAATGATCATGAAACAGATACATAAATCTGAGTCCCTGACCAAAAAACTCTCTTTTACTAACTTTAAATCTTTTATTTTTGAACAATATTCAAGACGTAACTCAGAGTTTCTAGATTTGATTTTCGACAAAACTATTTTTTTAAAGGCTAATTTAACCTACATGTAAAGAAAAAGTATAAATATTGGCTAGCTAAGAAATTTAAGTCTTGTGGCTTAAGCGAAATCAAATAAAACACGCCCAGATATTTGTTCTTTTACGAAAAAATCGCGTTTGCAAGTTGCTAAACAAATATAAATAAAATCTTGTAAGGTTGCTAAACTAATATCCAGGAAATAGAAGGTTCGCATATACAAATATTTATGGAACAATTGTACCAAAATAATTGACAAAAAAAAAAATCTAAAGCTAGTTGATATGGTGTACCATTGGGCTAGGTTACCTCAGCGGCCTGCCTGTGTAGGAGTTGTGTCATGGCGGGTCCGGTTTCAGCCACCATTTTCCTGAAATAGCCTTTCCTATTCTGTAAGAGGATGTGGGGGTGATCGAACTCCATGACATGACCGGCGTCCAGGACTAGAATCTGTTAATCATATTAATATATATATAAGGTAAGCGGTCGCAATTGCTGGCAGTGCCTCGGGCGCGTACGAACTTACTCAGAGAAGCACCATTTACGCGTGTCTTGCGCACCCTAAACACTATTGCTGAAATTGCAAGAATGAATTGCATTATTTATAATTAGTTATAAAAAGGTTTAGATTTTAAGTTTTACTTAGTTTTTAGTAAGTTTTCTATTGTATTAGTATTAAGTTACTGTAAAAATAGGAAATAAGGAAAATAAATATTTTGTGAAATTCCTAAATTTACTAGTTTAGCGTCATATGGGTTCCAACGTGCAATTATTGAATGATAATAAAAAAAGAAGATCTAAATTAACATACACTTCTTCTACTGGTGCTACTTAACACTTTATTGCTAAAGGTTGGCTTTTAGCAACTTGAATTGCCGGGTAACTTGCGCGAGTCTGAAAAGCTCCTCAACGGATTTGATGCAACCACGACTTCTTTTTATCAGTTTAACATATCTGGTACCTGCTACCAGGTCCGAAATCAAGCGTGGGAGCGGGAAAAGCTTTTTGATTTCTATTTGGTTTGTACATAAATTGTACTATGCATAATTGTTGATAGAACTTTTGAACTTTGAATTATTATTTACTTGTAAAACATTACGAATGAACTACCTTCGATAATTTAATATGATTAAAACAGAAAGACAAGTAAAATATGGTTTAAAAAAATACTGCATAAATAAAAAAAAGGGTGCGTGTACATATGTACGCGCGTAAGAAGTTATACTTCTTTGGCATTATTTAAAATAGTTTTTGATTGCATGCAAATAATTAATTACAATTAAATAATCAAAGACTGGAAAAGGAGTCATTATAGTTAATAAAGTTCAGTTTACATTTGAAAAATTAAATAAATAAATATTTATTATTATTCTCTTACATTAAGTGAAACATAAATTCTATTATTATTCGAATGTTGTTTTTAAATTATGTCCAATGCCGTAGCATCTTCCGTGGGCAACTTCATTCTGTTAATTTTGTGTCACGGTGCGCGCGCATCGTAAAATTTCACTCTCATCAATTTTTCATAGCGCGCCTAAAGAAGTATAACTTCAAAAATAAATAAATTATAATAATTGCATAATTTGATAGAAAATGCTATGCAATAGCTTCACCGCGGCAGTCCCCGAGTGCCGCACGTTTTTTATTTTTGAATAAACACATAACCTGCATTAAAATGAATCCTACCTTATCGGAGTCGACGACAGTGTTCAGCCGATGTGCCACAGTGATCACCGTGCACGCCTTGAAGTGGTCCCGTATGGCAGATTGGATCAGGGCGTCCGTCTGAGCGTCCACGTTCGCCGTGGCCTCGTCGAGTAACAGAATCTTGTCGTCGTTGACGATAGCCCGGGCGAGGCACACGAGTTGGCGTTCACCCACGCTGAAGTTGGCTCCACACTCCGATACTTGCTTGTTTAGCGCCTCTGTAGGTTTTGATTCACATTACAAACTGTGTTCACAAATCGCTGCAATGACGTCATACCCTAAAACCCGCTATCGAAGTTTCCGGCCGCTAAGGATGTATACAACTTTTCAATCTTAGGGGCTGGGGCCTTCGGACCGACTAGTCACTGGTTATACTGGTCCAGGATCTTCCCTTTAAGTTGGAGGAACAGTACATTTCCTTCCTCCACAAGTCGATAAAAACCAGGAAATCAAGGGCGATGAACGGATGAGAAAATTGGCAAGAATCTCTCCATTGGTTATTATTTTGTTTTAAAAGATTATTGTACGGGCCTGCAACTATTACACCTTATTAAAAATCAGTGGCGCTACCACCTTTAACTCTGGGCCTCAGATTTTTGTATCTGTTGCACCTTAGCCTCAGGTGCCTGACATACGCCATCGACTTTGGGTCTAATGCAAGCCGGTTTCCTCACGATATTTTCCTTCATACGAGCGAGTGTTTAACACGTTCGTTGCATTACGAGATCTATCAGATCTCTTGCAGGACTTTTGTATTGTGCGTTGAACATAATCGTGTTTTTTCACTCCTTGCGGGAGGGTCTAACTTGTAAAGTTCTTTAAGGATGAGCAGGACAAATATATATATTTTCTTCCTACTTAAAGCTGAATTCAAGGACTTTAAAAAAAAAATTAGAGATGGATTAGGTCCCGAACGCACAGTACTGTAATTGTTTTAATTCCTTGCGTTAGGAGATATGTCGGTACTCGTGAAATCGTACGCCTCGTAGACGCAAGAGATGGAGGATGGGATTTTTAGTGTTGTCCTAGAATCGACATTCGGGAAGTTGCGGGCACGTTTTGGAAATTACACTCGCGTATATATCAGCGTGTTGATTATTTTTGATAAACAATGAGTGATTAAGTTTAAAAGAAAAAAGTGTAAAAAATCTATTTTATTGGTGAGGTTTCTAACAAAAATTCAACGCCGGATTATACTGCTGCATCGTCCAGTAAAATATTTGTTTTGGAAAATGTTCAAATTTGCCCCGCATTGACTAATAATGACAGTGATTCTGATTATGAAATATTTAACGATAAACCTTTTTCGTTGGAGCACACGCAGTTAAACAGCACTGACGCTTCTAAAAAAACTAAACGAATTGTTACCATTTGCGCGTAATGTGCTTACCATGTTTTATTGAAAAACACTTTGCATAATTAATAAAACTTTTAGAATCGATAACTGAGATATTATTTTATTCCCATCACTACTTACTACACATATTGAACTATCTTCGGGTGCGGTACGAGATACAATCGATATCTAATTTTTTTTTGTTATTTGTAGTTTATTCAAATGTCGTAACTGCGTGCGAACCTAGCAAAATATAAAGCAATTAGCTATCTTTCACCCACAAAAAATTCAAAATATATGTCATTGTTTTTTTGGAAGATATAAATTATTTTCAAAAGTGTATTTTTAGGAGACTGATTAGGTCTCAAACGCACCAGAGGATAGGTTTGTTACGAGATCTTTTAGGTCTCCAACGCACCAGCTGAAAGTTCTTTAAAAATGATGGCGCAGTGTACGTGTTAATGCGCTCATAGACATAAAGTCAATCGGTGCACAGCCGGGATCGAACATACGACCTTAGGGATGAGAGTCTCACGCTGTAGCCACTAGGCCAACATGCCCTTGAAATAATTATACATAATAATAAAAATTAACTTTTTCCTCAATAAAACTCATCTCAGTATATTTAAAGTTTTCTTGTTCGTACCAACATCCCCCTCGTCAGACAAGAGTTCGACATTATACAGCGCCGCGAGCAATACTTCAGCTGGGTACTCATCAAACGGGTCCAGATTCCTTCGCAAAGTCCCGCTGAATAATACTGGCTCCTGGGACCATTACCAAAATCACAAGTTCAAGTGCATTTATGATAGATGAATTAATTGGGAAAATGTAAAAAGACAGTGCGCTCAATTGTGAAGGCTATCGGTTCACCTTTGTGATAGTTTAAAAGCAGTGGCGTAACTATACCATCTGGGGCCCGGGGCAAATTCTTTTGATGGGCCCTATCAGTAAAAATCATCCCTACTCAGTTTAATTTCAATAAACTTTGAGATTGGCAGCGTATATGTCCCACTAATGGCCATAGGCTTCCTTTCTTAGGCGAGAAGGAAGGGTCTGTGACACCACACTACCCCAAGGCTTATTAAAGACTTCACATTCATCCATAGAACATAATATCTCTTGGGCAGGGGCCCTCTTGGGTCGGGGGCCCTTGGCATTTTGCCAGCCCTGCCACCCTATTGTTACGCCACTGTTTAAAAGCTAATTAATATTAATTATATTTCTTTAGGTTATCGGCCATCAAAACGAAAATGATTTCCAAAACATTGCATCCTCTATTGCATTTGTCATAGAGAGTGTTCAGATTGTTCAGATTAATACTGCAGCTGAGTTTCATCGGACGTCAAGGCAGAAAAAAATACCATCCGTATCACCTAGACGTCCGCTGTTCCACAACTGGGCGTTTCTTAAGGAAATTTCTGCTGCGCACCACCAATATGTGGAACCAACTGCCCAATGAAGAATTTTCGAACCAATTAGACTTAGGGTTCTTCAAGAAAAGGGCGTACCAATTATTAAAAGGCAACGCTCTTGCGTGACATCTGACATGGGCGGAGGTATCTCTTAAGGTAAGCTTCCTGTTCTAAAAAAAACAGTTCGTTGAACAGTACCTGAGGAATAATGGAAATCTTCTGCCTCAAGGAGTCTAGTTTGATAGTGGTGATGTCCACACCATCGATAGCAATAATCCCTTCGATATACGCCAAGCGGAATAGTGCTTGGATGATGGAGGATTTTCCAGCGCCAGTTCTTCCTACTATTCCTATCTGTGTAAATAAAGTTTTCATACAAATATTATATATAAATATTTAGGATTTTATTATAAATACATATATACTTTGTTATATTTTTTGTATATATAGGCTGAAACTGTGCTTTCTTTATGTTTGAATGTGTATTCCGTTTTTGGCTTTTGTGTACAATGTTATTGTTTGGATATTGTTTAGTGAGTAGCTGAAGGAATACCGTTGAGCAAATAAATAAATAAATATCAGCGGTGAGACTTTTCGAGGATTTTCCTTTAGGAGGTAGAGCAGCACCTTCCTTCTTTCACAAATACCCAAGGCATAATTGAAATCGACATCACATGAGACTTACCATCCCGAAATTTCTGTTTATATAAAATGTTGTAAATGGTCCAGTGGCTGGCTACCTCGCTCTTACAACTTGATTACTAGCATCGATGAAAATATTGATATATTTTACAACACTCTGCCAAGTTGTCGTAACTTTGTTTATCACGCTCTTTATGAGGTTTAAGTTTTTTATATAGTTTAGGTTATTATTGTTATTTTTTATCTTTTTAGTTATTATTCATTTTTATTTTTTATTTTTTTGTGTTTGTTTTTTTTCCTTTGATAGATTACTAATGTTCTAATATAATTTGTGTACATGTGTGTTAAATTTGCGATGTCTTTTTCTTGTATTTTTTTAGGCATACAAATTGTTTTGGAACGTATAAATAAATAAATAAAATGTACATGAAACATTTAGAGTAATGTTTTAACTATAAAAGCGGACTTAAAACGATTTTTAATATAAAATTCTAATTCATACAACGAATAAAAATAAATCAGTGGCAATCAGATTTCTGAACCTGTTTTCATACGTCGTTGACTGTTCGTATCTAAGACATGTCGGTTTCCTCACGATGTTTTCCTTCACCGTTCGAGCAAATATTAAATGCGCATATAGAAAGAAAGTCCATTGGTGCACAGCTGGGGATCGAATCTACTACCTCAGGTATGAGAGTCACACGCTGAAGCCACTAGGCCAACACTGCTCTCATACATCGAATGCTCTGTATATTAAAAGTCAAAAATCGTTTATTCATATAGGAAACACAATGTCCTCGTACACTTATGAACGTCAAAAAAAAAAGAAATATACATACATCAAATGCTTCTTCTTCTAATTTTACTTCGAAGAGGTTATCAACTCTCGTACAGTATTCTTTCATAATTTTTCTGTTTTATTAAACACATTTACAAGAAGTATAGTATTTGGTAGTATTTTTTATTTAAACTATATGAAACAAATCTACTAATTTAACAGTGGGTTCACCTTTTCCCGAGGCTTAATATTGAACTGCAAGTTTTGTAGCACATAACTCCCCTCCGGGCTGTACTTCAGACTGAGGTTGTCGAAGGCAATGGCTCCTTCCGTCGGCCAACCTTCGGGTGGCTCCTCATTGGAAGGCTGAAATATCATACTATTATCCTAGTCCTTTCTTGTGTAAAGGTCTCATTAATTAAGCTCAATTCCTTCCAAAATCTCTGGGGGATTATAATAATTAATAATACACAATTAGACAATTTATAAAAGCCTAAAACGGGATTCATGATGGTAAAAAAGAAAGGTTTGTTTGCTGTTTAATTTTATAATATCCAAACTGAACGGGTTTAAAAAGTTCTTGCACCATTAGAACGATAGGATATTTTCAAGTTCGGGCAATTACCATTTTGTAACCCAAGGTGTGAAAAAGAGCAATCTCTGCAGAACCTGACCTTGGAGAAAAGTGATATAGTAAGTACAGTACATTAGTCACTTTGGTTGAACTGTAGTGACTTCCACGAAAGACATCAATATCTACCAAAATACATAGCATATGTCTATTAGCTTTTTTTGCATTAAAAAGCCTAAATTAATTCAGGTGAAAAAGAGCACAGCCAGTTCATTATAGATGAGAGTTAAGAGAGCCATTCTAAGAAGAGATTTTTTAAAGATTGCATAAGCGTCTTCTCGTCATTGACTCTCCCGCAATCCAGGGTGAAGTGAGATTCCGTTTCCTCCGCTAGGCACCCCCTACATAATGGAATATCCAAAATTGTTTACCCCCATAACAGTAGATTCCTTGGGCAATGCCGTGTACTCCAACACACGTTCAACGCTAGTCATTTGGTTCTCCATTTCGGCGGACTGCCGCATCCCCCATTGGAAGATGCCGGTCAGAGATATGGATTGAGTTATTATCAAACCCACGATACTGCCATCTAAATCTGAAATTTTATTGGATATCTTTCTGTTTGAGCTGATATATGCATCATGCAATACAAAAACTGCGTGCGGACAAAGTACACATGTCAGAAGTGAAACTTCTTTGGCAAACTAATTTTTAACTCTTGTTCATATTTATACAAATCTAAGACCTTAGTTTTCCGAGACTTAAAGGGAAAAAGGAAGATATGTTAGGAATTCAATGAATTTAATTGTCAAATATTAAAAGTGTCGAAAATTAATACAAATAATAATATTTTTTTTTAAATTATTTCTTAGAAAGTAAAAACACGTGGCCTTTTAATTTACAATTCGTCATTTGATAATTCAAAAAATTATTTTGCGTAAAATATAAAATACTAGTATTTCATAATTTCTCTTTAGGAAATTTCGAATTTAAAAATAGAATTCGCCCTTCTCACTCTCTCTCAATCGGTCTCAATCGCTCTCTCCCTTTTCTTCGACAAGACCGCTGCACATCTTCGTGACGCTTATATTATATTTTCATCCGTTAAAGTTTTACCCTCATGCGCCTAAAGAATCTTCACTTCAAAAATCACCAAAAAATTTTTCTTAAATAGGTATAAATTTATTTTACTAAAATATCTGTTAACAGTTATTGATCTAGTGGACTAAGCGTTCAACCTTCAGGCCGTGCGTTCGAATCACAGTGCTTTAATGGATATTTAAGTATTTAACACTTGCCCAAAGACAAACAGCGGAAGCCGGCATGTTTTAAAAATCCAAAAATCTACAACATTGGTCAGGCACAGCTGACCTACATGTCTTTAAAAATGGTTGAAGAAACAGCTGCAATCTGCACCCAAGATAATGGTCTAATAATAAAAGATGTTGGCTGATGGAGTAGTACCACAGCCCTGTGTGGGTACAAGCTTGGATGGATGGATTTTTGTAGCAAACGTTATCATAATGTTTATTAATTAAAACATTATTATATCACATTATCATTAATTACTGGCGAATTATGAATATTATATATATAATTATTATTAAAATAAAATAGACCAAAGCCGAAAAAAGTACCACTTTTCATCAAACAGCTGAAGGTGACACAAATGATAAACAGCAAACAGATGATGTCCAGAAAATAGCCAAACGCGCGGCTGCAAGTGATGAAGAGGTACCAGGCGGAGCTATGTAGGTCCTGGTGTCTGTCGAACTCCTTGGAGAGGAGCAATTCAGCTCCGAATGACCTGATGGTGGGCAGTCCGTGAATCGTGGCGTTGACGTGACTGAAGACCGGACTTCTTGCTGGAAAGTATTTTAATAGAATTGTAAAATAAGAGTTAATGGCGAAGGGAAATGTGACTATTAATCGGGAATAAAATAAGAAAATAAATATATGTTTCGGGATTAGAAAACAAAAGTAAGTACTTTTGTTTTTGCTAACAAATTAACCTTTAGTTATTTATTGTATTTATGAACAACAATTATGTTTAATGTTTGTTCGTAAATTGCTGCCGTAAGCAAATAATACCACCTATAATGGGTGTCCAGTCAAATATACTTTTAAGTTTCAAATGCGGCACTCAACTTTGCATTTTTGATATTATTGTAATTTTAATGAGACAAAATCAACGTGTTTTCGTGTTTACAACTCCGCAATAAATGAAAAAAGATGTTTTTTTCTGTGTTAAACAAAAATATCAAATTTTTATTATTTTTTATTAACAACAAACGCAAACTTGTTTCAAATTATAATATATGATAAAATAGACGATAATTTTTACGTCATTTTATTTGTTGAATATCTACTGTAATCTTTAGTAGTCGACGTACGAGGATAGCTTTTGAATTGTGTGGAGACATATTGGCTACCATCACTGAGATAACTCCGTTACCTGCGGTAGCGACGTATTTTCCACTATGGATACATCCCAGCCACTGTTGCTTTCTACCCAGTCAGTGGTGTAACTGGTCGAGGATCCCCCTTTAGGTCGGAGAAAGAACAGCACTTTTCTCCACAAAATTAAATAATTGTGTGTATAAAGTAAAACTTACTTATTCCTTCCAGCCGCTTGATAGCACCAGTAGTTCGAATATAAATCAATCGAAAAATGTAAAATATGATCAAAGCAGTGGCAATAGGTATCAGTAGAGTCACTTCAGTAACCAAAATTACGAATATCACGCCAACTAAGTTCAACATAATCTGGAATCATTTAAACATGACACAGCATCTATGTACAGCCCTGCGATTCTGTAACTCACTTTTCGAACTCACACAGCGGTTTTCACAACGGCAGTCGCTCTGAAATCAGTAGTTAAGCCGTCATTTTATCATTTGGCATTCTAATAAACAATAAACTACAAGCTCCCACCTTTTCAGAGTTTGAAAAGTGAGTTACAGAATCGCATGGCAGGTTCCTAGGTGTATTGAAGAAAAGAGAATGAAAAATATGGTTCGGTCTGCGTCAATTAGCCAATTCTATGGTCAAGTGAGACTGGTTATTTAATCAGCATATATTATTGGGCAGATAAATCTACGCAGGCACAGGTGCACTATCTTTTTTTTTTACCTAGTCCCATGCTAAGCTGGTGAAGCTTGTATTATGGGTACTAGGCAACGGATATACATACATATTATAAATAGATAGACCTAACACCTATAAATACATATTTAAACACCCAAGACCTAAGCACAACACCAAATGCTCATCACATCGATGTTTGTCACAGCCGGGGATCGAACCCGAGACCCATGGATTCGCAGTCAGGGGTACTAACCACTAGACCAATGAGCCATCTATCTATTCAATAAAATGACTGTTCTGAGATTAGGCTCAACATTACATGATGTTTCCATTTCAAACAGTAAGGACAACTGCAAATGTTAATTGCAGTTTTCCGAGCATATGAGATATATCTTTCGAGATTTTGAAGCTAAATAGAATAGAAGAATTACTGATGAGGCAAGGGTATTTGCTGGGTCTGTTGGTTCCTATACTTAGACTACTTTTAATAAAGTGAATTTACTTGGAAACAATCGAGCATAGCCTGAGGTAGAAGCTCGTCGACCGACCCCATGTCTTTGCTGAATCTATTCAGAATCCGTCCCGAAGGATTCGCGTGAAAGAAACTCATTGGTGATAGAGAAATACATTCGAACATTTGATCGTGGAGTCTGGAATATTCATTGATTCGTGTGGATCTCTTTATGTTTTAATGAGTGGCATTTCGTATACCACGTAAGTATTTTCAACTATTGCTAAGTAGCGTTGTTAAAGTTTATAAATATATAAAATAATACTATGTTTTTGTTATATCACTTTTGAAACGTGAAGACGATTGTCGACCTCACCGAGGAAAGACTCGCTCTAAGGGCTCCCACACAAAACTGCGAATTCGCATCGCATCGCAAATATCTGCGAATTCGCACGAACGCACCGCAAGAAGTTCCGATCTGCTTCGCATCGCACATTCTTGCGATATTACGTCATCCTTGGTGACGCCATTTTAGTCCGCTCTGAGACAGCTTTAGAGAAAGACGCGCGGCGCCTCCGCCGCCTTCTTTGTTTATAAAAAATTGCGGAATATGATATGGATTTTGTAATATTTTTAATTGAGGAGCGTCCCGTGCTTTGGGACACAACTGATGAACATTATAAAAATAAATTTATAAAGCAAGATGCGTGGAAGAGCGTCTGTGAAAGTTTGCATCAGAGTTCATAATCGTAATAAATGGATGAACCCAGAATCTTCTTTTTCTTTTATATCTATTTAACAATAACAGCAGTGCAATTATCTTTTTGCGATCCATCTTACGCGTAGTAAAAACACGTCCAGTACGGCTGACTACGAAGTAATGGTCGCCCTACCAAATGGTTCTTCGCATTAAATCGTATCGCAGAAATTCGCACCGCAGGAATTTGCGATGCGAATTCGCATCGCATCGCATCGCAGTTTTGTGTGGGAGTCCTAAGATCTCGGATAATGAAATATCAAAAAACAAACAAATCAGTGACGCTACAACCTTTTTAGATCTGGGATCTCTCAGATTTCTGTATCTCATGTGCCTGACCCACGCCGTCGACTTTTTGGGTCTAAGGCAAGCTGGTTTCCTCACGATGTTTTCCTTCACCGTTCGAGCATATGTTAAATGCGCACATCGACAGAAAGTCCGTTTGTGCACAGCCCGGGATCGAACCTACGACCTCAGTGGTGAGTATCACACATTGAAGCCAACACTGCTTGCAATAATTAACAATAATTTAACATCAAAGAAATAAATGATCGAAAGTATTTTTTAATTTTTTGTTTCGCGAGGAAGATAAATTTACTTTCTTATTAGGCTTGCAACTTTAGCTTAACATGATTAGACATTTTTTATAATATTAAAAAAATAAATATAGCAATTTTGTAGTTAATAAATATTCAAATTTAAAAATACGAAATATTTTAAACACAAAATTTTCCACATGACATCATGTAGTGATTAATAAAAATAAAATAAATTAAAAGCAAAGATTTGTCCTCTATCAGCAGGAGGCATTGGAAATCGGAGCACGCACTTACATTCTCGTGGGAACAACACGCAAATACAGATATTCAGATCACTCTTAATACATACCTTATGGATGACCTCATACAAAGCGTAAAGAATAGGAAAGCTCTAATGAGGGCCACAGCTACTGTTGCTATAGTAATAACTCCGAATATGATGACGAAATCCTTTCTCATCAGCCCATACTGGGACCACAACAAGTTATCCATTGTGGCGTCACCAGTCAAGTGATCTTCTGCATTGCTCCTGCAAGAGATTGCGATCCAGACTTTAATGTTGAATGTACTGCGCGGTCCCAAGATTTCGACATGGCTATAGATATTGTAAGAACTAGATAGAAATAAAAATAGCTACTGAATATTACAGGGTACCAGCAATCATGAGTAGATAAAAAGATGCCATGGTTGCTTTGGTGTTCAGCCGGCTCAGCGTTGCAGCACATGGTTATAGCTAACAGCTTAATTCTTTTATTAAATAAGGCCTGATGTGAAACGATGTAAGGGGGCGTCCATAAATTACGTGAGGTGTTTTTTATAATTTTCTGACCCTCCCTCCCCCCCTGGTGAGATGTCGTGAGATTTTGTTCAACCCCCTCCCCCATCCCCCAATCTCACGTGAGTTTTTCAAAATGTGGGTTTCTTACGTAAACGCGTTGGATTGTTATTGTAAAAAGAAAAAAAAAGTTTGCTTCGTGCTTTTATTTAAGACTAGTAATCAATATTGCTGAGAGTTTAATTATAAGTGTAATAAAAATTTAACAATAGAATACTTAAATCGTAACTACTGTGATTAAAAAAAGAATATCTACTCTAATTCAGTCCATGGATAATCATGCGCGGTCTCAAGAGAGACTATTGGAACCAACATGTCCATATGATTTTCAGTAAAATCATCTGCTCCTTCAACTTCGTTCTGATCTAGCCACTCTAAACCATTGGCACTTGCACACAGTAACTCATTAGCTCGTCTTGTGACAATCCGTGAGGGTCGGACCTTGCGGAACATACGCGCTTGCTTAGCTGGTGCAATGTGGGCTGATCGCCTGTGCTCTGTAGCTCTTTTGCTAGATGCAAAGTAAATACCGCATGTACTGCAGCATCTTTTCTCTAAATCATCACGAACACTTGGGCAATAGAGATCATAAGGCGTGCTGATGAAGGCATTCAGCGGTTGAATCGGTAGGCAGTGGCGTATTAAAAATGGAACAAATGACTTTCCGTCATGCTCTTTAAAGTCCGGAATTGTCAAATGTCCATCAACTTGAGTGATAGGGTATGGAGGCGGCAGAAAACGGTCGTGAAGAATCATATGCAGATCACTCCGGCGTGGGCTGCAGCACTTCTGGTCATCGCATTTTACAACCTAAAAAAAAATTAATAACTCTTAATAAAAATTTGTTGATATTCGTGCTCGTTTAAAAAAAAAAATTAGGCACGTATAGAAATTTGATATGAACCAACTGCTAATGTACCTGGAGTAAATATTGGCTTTCTCTAACGTGCTCAGTGTACCATTCTTCGGCTGGCAGGTCTGGAACGCTAGAAGTTTCATTATTCGGCTCTATATATTCAGCGACTACTTCGTGTCCGTCAATGCACACTGCAGACCATATTTCAGCCAAAATATCCCCTGCCTTTTTGAAATTATCCTTTTCCAGACTTTCGTTTAATGTTCTGCCGCTGGAGTCAAGATGTGTCCCAAAAGAATCATGGGGAAGAACAACGCCTGTTAGTTCTCGACTGAGTGGAGCCATGCGTCTCTCTACTCTGTTGAATGCGCTCCGGCCAGGGGCATTAGTCACAATAAATACTGCGTCCAAATCATATAGTTTAAAATGCGCTATGGCGTGTGCGATCACTTTGTGATATCGCGGATTTTCGTCAGGCCCACCGTCGCTTGAAATTATAAGAACAGGTTTAACTTTTCTGTCTATATTTTTTGTAAATTTGGAAAAAGGCTCAATTGTTAAAAGAGTGTCCAAATCTTGAGCGTGACTAGTTGCAGTTGACGAAGAGTGCTTGCCACTTCGTATTGCTATGTAAGTTGGTCCACTATATGAAACAGCTTCTGGTCGTCCCATCTCATTGGGTCTCACTTCACACAAAGCATACACGCTTGGAATTAATTTGTGCCTCGAAGCAATCACAAAGTCGTGGTCTGGTAACGACACTTTATATGCAACGTGCATTAATAATGGCGCCTGCTTGTTTGCCGCTGTCAGGCCGATGGGGACGCGGGCTTTGTCATCCTGAGATAAAAAAATTACGGAGTCAGGACCAAGTACCGAGGCTATCGTTTCCAGCGACCTTATGGAGGCCACAGAAAAGTATTGGTCTTGGTGTGCCTTATGATGGTCAGCTTCAGGACGACTCAGCTTCACCGGCACAGTCACTACATGGCGCTTAGCTTCTCGTGTATTTGCCCGTCTAGGCAACAGTCGAATATAAGTAGCACTTCGTGAAATATTAAATCCCAGCTCGCTTAGTTTATTTGTAAGTTCTGATAGCGTATGGACCGTGCGAACTATCTCACAACGACGACGCTCTTCAGCAGAAGCACCAAACAGGGCTAAATCACTTATTGTTTTTAGCAAATCAGACTGTTCTTTTTCTAAACGTGGGCGTCCAGGGCCAGCACGGGGCGTCAACGACTTAGCTGCATCGGGATTCTTTGAACATAGTTCAATTATTGCTTGTTTTCTATTTGTTCTGTGCGTCATAGAGTACACTCTTTGTTTTTCTTTAAGCTTGAGCTTCTTCTCACAAATGTCAATTTCTCGCCGCAAATTACATGCTTTATCAAATTCAGTGCCGTCAGCTACAAGAGACCTTTTGCGCCTTTCCGTTAAGTCAAGCTCCATATGCAGCTTAGTAATCTTTTTCTTCATAGTATCTTGTGCTGGAGTGGGACGTACGTTGGATGGTGTAGTGTTCGTCATAGCTTCATCCTCATCATCTCTGATCACAAGAGGCAGATTTTTCCGTTTCGAAGCGCCTGTGAAATGCAGAAAACTTTTATTTAGAATAGGACAAAATGAAGAAAACGTCACCTATAGAAAGAAAGACGACCTCCACATTCCACGTTTGGAACACTCTCAGTGCTTGTCCCAGCCTGATTCGAAGAACTGTTAGAAATCTTAGTGTTAGTCTGAAATCAAAGCATCATAATATTAAGAAATAAATCTAATAAATTATAAAGATAGATTAACACAAAATTAAGAAATATTGAATTATGTGAAAACAGTTGAAATGACCGCGCTAATATTTTGTAGTATTATGATTTTAGCATATTTTATCAAGAATTTCACTGTTTCAGTTTTTTTTAATGCTATGAAGGAGGTCCTTTCGCCATCAATGTTAAATAAAAAATATTAGATTATGCATATTAAAATTAATTTTTATCTAATAGTTAAAGTCCTAATTTATCTACTTAATGAAGTTTAATTTATTCTTCACCATGCAAATTAAAAAAAAAATTAAAAATGTTAATATTTTGAGTCTTTATAAACGAGAAAGTCAGACCTAAAACAACTTTCTCGAATTATGGCATTAACCATTGATTTAAGATGGGGTAAAAAAACGCAAAATAAGGTTTTCGAAATATTCAGTTTTGATTTTTTGCAATAAAATCTATAGGGAATTTATAGAGAAATTAAAATTATAAAATAACAGATTTTTTTAAAGTAATCTGCATTTAAATGGCGTCAGAACATTTGGCGACGTTGCGAAGCGCGCGAGCTTCAGACCATTCAATAAATTCAAACTAAACTTCAATGCACTAATATGTTTTTCATACATACTTATAAGTTAATTTATTGTTAACAAATTTTCATATTTCATAATTGAAAAATAAAACAATAATTAAAAAATATGTACTAGCATTCCTGCCATGAGACATATTAGAATGTTATAGTTTTGTAATTTAACAGTTTTAATTAATTTATTTATTTGCATTGACAAAAACTTTACATGGTTTAGATTATATTGTGCAAATGAAAATGTAACAACCGAAATATAGCGTTGCCAAATCACGGACAGGTTACTAACAGCTGATTTAAAAGAGCCAAACTAATTTTTGTATTTAACTATTTTTTTTTTAATTTTCAAAATTTCAACTATTAATGCCTCATTTATCATAATTTTAATTTTTTAATTTTAGGAATTTGTATGGATTCTTTATTTTAATTTATCGAATATTGACTACTACAGTTGTTGTGACTCAACTGGAGCGAAAGGACTTCCTAAATATTGTAACAATTTTATATAAAAAAAGTATTTAAAAAAATATTTAACCTACTTTTTTTAAGGAATGCTAAAGTAGACCGAACTTTTCTCTCAGTGGCTTCCCTGAGAAGCCGTTCAATCTCATGTTCAATGTGATGTATTAACTCTTCTTTCTTCGGGAATTTTTGCTTCGCTGTATTCCATAATTGTATCACATCGTCCTGGCAGGACTTCTTCGTCTTATAGACGTATCTTTTGACGTATGCGTTATAAAAATCTTGATAACTCATTTTAAATTAGTAAGAGAATGCACTGAGTCGAGTAAAACATTTACAAGAATAAACAAAGCATGTTGGAACATGTCCGTGTGTCGCTGCCACTGGCGCGTCGTTCGATCGATTTTTAACTTAAAAATCCGTTATGAGGTTTCAAAAACTGCGTCGAATGCCACCAATCGCGTAAAAATCGGTTCATTTATTCAAAAGTTATTGTGGTTTGAAAATTCAAAAAATACTGTTTTATCAAACTTCTATCAGACTTTCATAAATTCTTACTGACTTTCTAAATTCATTTCAAATTCGTACTTTTGAGCTCGAAGAGCTAAAAACTGAGCGTTTAGGTGTGGAGTTAGCGAGATGTTGCAGAGGTGTCATTTAGGGTCAACCGTTTTCCAAATTTTTTTTCAATCAGAAAAAAAATTGCGTGATATTTGCCGAGACCCCCCTCTCTCCAACGTGAGATTTAATGAGATTTGACTCGACCCCCTCCCCCCCTAAAACACCTCACGTAATTTATGGACGCCCCCTAACGAAATAAAGACATTTTTATATAACTTTTCAACGCAGAAGTTTGAATATTTGTAAATTACGCCAGGGGAATTGAAAAGGTCCGAATTAATTATTTAAATTGTTAATTTTTAATTGTAACTAATTAACTAACATACCTAAATGATTACAAAATAAATGAAGAACATAATTTTAATGTCAAATTGAATTGTTGGGGGCCTCATAGCCTAGCGGTCTTATTAAGTGGCAGCTAGGTAAGGGGTACCGGGTTCGATTCCCGGTTCGAGGGCAAATTTTAATTTAAATTAAAATTTGTTCTCGGCCTTTGGGAGGGTTGTGCGGTACCGGGCGAGTGCTTAAACCGTACATGGAGGACACGGTTGAATTTCTAAGGCAAGCACGAATTATAAAAATCTTATACTTGACGCTGGCTAATGCACAAATCGTGCCAGAGCCATAATAAAAAAAAAAAAATTGAATTGTTTCGTATGCACTCGGAAACATTATATTATGAGAACACCCAAAAACGACATGTGTCAAGAACAGAAAGCTGATCGCTCAGTTGCCCATAATCTTAGTAAGAAAACAGATGCAGTAATCTCAAGCCAAGTATTATAGGTACGGTTTTCAAATTCAGTACTTGAAACACACCATTTACTAATCCAGTAATCACTAGCACTCGCGAAGAATTGTGCTAAAATGAACATCAGAGTCACTAAGAAGAAGTAAGGGCAGGCAGCATCTGCCAAGAAGTATTCCTTATATATTGAGCCATGCACTCGTCCTATCGTCTGAACTTCCACTTCTGGCTTCTGATCCTAAAACTCAGGTAACTTACTTGACATTGTCATTGTCAACGCGTTAAAATATCGCTAAGTATAACTCCCGAATGTCAAATGCAATATGTTTTTGTATTAAATCATATTTAATAATAATTGATTTATTTATAAGTTTTAAAACAATGTGTACGCATAAAATTATACAAGAAAATATGATATCACAAATTTTACACACATACACACCAATTATATTAGAACATAAGCAAGCTAGCAAGGGAAATAGTTAAACAAGCAACCACAAAAAAAATAACTAAAAAAAGTAATAATAAAAACTAAAATAAAAAATAATAGTAACTAAACCTAAATAAAAACTTAAACCTCATTAAAGCATGATAAATTTCACCATGCCTCCTGCTGATAGAGAACAAATCTTTGTTTTTAATTTGTTTTATTATTATTTATTACTTAAGATGTCATGTGGAACATGGTGTAATGGTTGCCATACAAACGTTGTGTAAAACAAAAAACTTGGTGATTAAAAAGAGTGGCGGAGAGTTTATTGCCAGTTCTTCTCTTCCGATCTACGCCCTTGATTTGAGAACTGGCAGTAAATGTAGAATTAGAAGCATTTAATATATATTTCTTATTGACGTTCATAAGAGTACATTGTGTTACCTAAATGAATAAATGAGTTTTGACTTTTAAACAAAGTTACGGTATTGGAAGATTGTTGTAAAATATATCAATATTTTCATCAATGTTAGTAATCAATTTGTAAGAGCGAGATAGCCTATTCACTGGACCATTAAAAGTATCATATAATAATAATAAAGATAATATTTTCATCGTAAAATTGTACAAGGCAAGTACCGTTATTGTAAATAGTAATGATATTAATAATCATAATCTCATGATATTCTGGAAGGGACGCGAAGAACAAGCAAAAAATTATCCGCAACTCCCTCTAAGATTAATTGGAAATCCTACCCTTTGTTTTACAAGACTCTTGTAAGCTGCAATTACACTTTGCTCCGTTTGAAAACCTAAGTGTTTTGTATCCCTTAGGGCTTAGGGTTTCCGAGAAGATTGAGGCTTACGGCAGATTCGAACATGAGCGACCAGTAGGACCAATGAGATCTCTTAGCGCTTAAGAAACTGCCTGTACTCTGAACGGACGACATCAAATCCTCTTCCTTCACTTCGCGGACTTTCTCCTGCATCAGCTGGATTATCTCTAGCTCTTGATCCTGGAATACAGACGGTCTGACATCATCAACTCTCTCACGAATGAATGATTTTGATATAAAACGTTGCCAAAGCGAGACGATATACTCTGTAACTTCCGATGCGATCCGGATTCAACATTGACAAAGTACTGCGTTTCCTTAAGCGACATAATGCCTTCGGATATTTTATTTTTTATATATGGACATTCATAAGTGTACAAGAATAAAATTGATTTGATTGAGACTGAATCGAAACTGCTTACTAAGTGTCCAATACATGCTCGTACGTGAGTTTCTTACGCCTCTTCCAATCAATCCTTTTATTTAAAAAATAAAGCAGCTTTCTTGCAATTTTAACCTAAAGAATTCAGATTTTGAATACTAACATTGAGGTCATCAAATTCACCCTCCGCAAGAATACTTCCACCGTCCATTATAACAATGCGATTCGCTTGCTTTATGAACTGCAGTTGATGAGTTACCAATACTACTGTTTTGTTTGAAAGGTATCTACAATTGTATAGATCATAAAATGCATGGTCAAATCTACTAAAGGTGGTTTATATTCTAATCGTCTTTAATAAAACTGGTTATCAGTTTGAAACTGGTGAAATTGTTGGAATATTTGAGTATGATAATGTATTTAGGATTCCAATTCATGTATGCCCTCTGGGATATGGGCTTTACCTAGGTTTTTGGCTGACAGGTATTTAAAGTCAATTTAATTTTTTATTCATTAAAATAAGCTTAACAAATAAACAGTTTCAGATAAGGCAAAGAGATCCGGATAGTTAGAGAGATAAAACTGAGAGGATCCGAGCACTACTGTGTTCTTCCACATCTAGGGGAATAGGACACTGAGTAAGTGAAACAAACTATTTTTCTGATAAATTCTCTATGTGATCAGCCTATTTTGACTGAATTTTGGGAATTGATATTTCAACATATACAACGTGTAGTCGCTTGAGCTAAGGTTGAAGTCACATTTAATTATCTAATTTTTAAAAGTATATACCTTTTGATACAGCTTTCAAATATATGTCTCGCAACTTGTGTATCCACAGCTGATAGGGGGTCATCCAATAAATAAATATCGGCCTATAAAGAAGACAAATTATATCTCCTAACTTCAAAAAGATTGTGTAATTATGTACGTATTTCGGCGTGGAAAAGATTCTAAAAGAAATCATTTATAAAATCTGAAATTATTTAACCAAGACAGCATCGATCTAGTAAAGAAGTGCCAATTGTTCTCAAGAAAAAATAGTTATATCTGTAAAGTCGGTTTACGGACGATAGTTTAATAGAGCAAGATCCCAGGGCCGCCAGACGTCACGTATTTTCTGACGGATGAAATGTGGACGATTGGGTAGTGTTAGTATGTACTATGATCGTATGCCTACCTGCTAGCTTGGTCAAACGGCCAATTTCCAGGTATCAGGTAATCAAGGTACACAAAAACATTACTTACTTCACGTAAATTCTCATGGCTGATTTTTAAATATGTTTTCGAGTGTATAGTTAAAAATAAATTGTCAATACTCCCAGACACTTTCCGTCGGCCATATTGCTTAACAGACGCTTTAAGGGTCTCAAAATAATTAGTCAACTTCACGTAAATTCTGACGCTCCATTTTTATATATGTTCATCCGACAACTATTTTAAAAGCTTTGACAAGAAGACAGACCGATCCAAGGGGCCAATCATCCCCTAAACTAAATTTTAATATCTCTATGAGTGAGAGAGCATTATCTACGCGCATGAGACTGAGTGAGACCGACTGCGCTGTTAAAGCCATGAAAATTACTTGAACAGATATTTTATAATTTTTAGAACTTTTGTTGACAAGTAAATTATAGCAACAAAAATAAGAAAAAAATTTACACATAATAAATAATACTAAAGTTAGCCGACATTTTTTTTTTTTTTCAATTTATTAATTAGAACTAAAAAATATTTTTTTAAATACCACTTATATTTAAATAGCAGCAATTTTTTAAATTAATTATTTATTGGAAATTTGGAAATAAAGTGGAAAAATATTAATTCTTCAATATTTCTTAACAGTGGCTTTTAATCTTCATTATCATCATCATCAAATATCAATCTTGAAATTGAATATCTAAATCGTGATCGTCATCATCAGCATTATCCTTATTTTCTTCCTCTGTAAAAAACAAGTTAAACAATGAAGGTCTGAAAAAACTAAAAAGATACAAATAATATGAGAAACGAAAATAATTTACCTGATTGTTCTTCCAGCGACTCACTGACAAAACCCGGTAATTGATCTCCATCGAACCGATGAAAATCATATTTACCATCTTGTAGTGTCCAGCCATTGTTTTCGGGGTTGAAAATATTTATCATCTTCATACTTGCATTGTTCCAAAGCTAGCCCGTCGAGACTGTTGCCAAAGCTCACTTTTACAAGGTGGTAAGTTACTGGCATCGAAGTTTCTTAAATTCTTTCGATTGAATTCTTCATTTATATCAGATACCATGTATGTAAATGATAAACAACTGTAGTCTGGCAGCATCTACATCAATTATTCCAGGAACGTTGTAAACATCACAGATAAATTTTTGTATTATGTTGAATACACGTTCTTCTTCATCTACATCACCAACAAAATCCAACGTACCAAAACGGTGAAATGCTTTGTTGGTACTCTTCATTTTTCTTCAAAATATTAAACGGCTTTTGCTTGCCCTTTTTGAATAATAATAATTTTTCAAGTAATTTTCATGGCTTTAACAGCGCAGTCGGTCTCACTCAGTCTCATGCGCGTAGATAATGCTCTCTCACTCATAGAGATATTAAAATTTAGTTTAGGGGATGATTGGCCCCTTGGATCGGTCTGTCTTCTTGTCAAAGCTTTTAAAATAGTTGTCGGATGAACATATATAAAAATGGAGCGTCAGAATTTACGTGAAGTTGACTAATTATTTTGAGACCCTTAAAGCGTCTGTTAAGCAATATGGCCGACGGAAAGTGTCTGGGAGTATTGACAATTTATTTTTAACTATACACTCGAAAACATATTTAAAAATCAGCCATGAGAATTTACGTGAAGTAAGTAATGTTTTTGTGTACCTTGATTACCTGATACCTGGAAATTGGCCGTTTGACCAAGCTAGCAGGTAGGCATACGATCATAGTACATACTAACACTACTCAATCGTCCACATTTCATCCGTCAGAAAATACGTGACGTCTGGCGGCCCTGGGATCTTGGACCATAACGTGACAACATCATAACAAAACATTGACAAAATGATCGATACTTACTTACGAAATAGATGCGGCGCAAGGGTACAATAAGCGTAACGGGACAATAAGTCATGCTTTTTCGTGCGTGCACATACATTTATCTGCCCATTTTAAACTTAGTAGTATTAGATTTCAGAGACGATTTAAGAGTACGAGATTGAAAAGAGTGGCGGAGAGTTTATTGCCGGGTCTTTTCTTCCGTTCAACGCCCTTGATTTGAGTATATGTGAAATTAGAAGCATTTAATGTACATTATTTTTTTGACACTTATAAGTGTACATTGTGTTACCTATATGAATAAATGATTTTTGACTTTGACTTCCGGATACAAATAAAGCACTTACCTCTTTATATATAGCCCGGGCCAAATTTATCCTAGCCCTTTGACCTCCACTTAACGAGACCCCGCGTTCCCCAACGATAGTTTTGTCCCCGTGCGGGAACAATGATATATCCCTCTCCAGGGCACAAACCTTGCATATCTCCATATACCGGGTTTTTATGAATGGCTGCCCGAATAGAATATTTTGGCGAACGGACCCTGAAAATTGTGAAATATCTTGTGTTTGTTTTATTTGAAATATTAATAGTTACTATTGGATGGCAGGACTACCTTCTTGTCCTTATATCTTCTCGTATTGTTTTTTTTATGTTACAGGGGGCTAACAGGGCAGAAAATCATCTCATGTTATGTGATACCGCCGCCCATAGACACTTACATTGTCAGAGGGCTCGCAAGTGCATTGCCAGCCTTTTAAGAATTGGTACGCTGTTTTCTTGAAGAACACTAAGACGAATTGGTTCGGAAATAAATTCGGAAATTCAGTGGACAGGTGGTTCTATATCCGCGACAAAAACTGCATTAAAAACGCTCAGTTGTGGAACTACGGACGTCGAGGTGATACGGGTGGTATTTCGTATCTGCCTCGACGTCCGATGATGAAACTCAGCTGAGGATTATACTGCGGAGAGTTGTCGACTGCATCTCTACCATTCTCTATCGGTTATCAAACAAAAACCTATACATTCTTAATCTTCTGTTGATTTTATAGACATACTGTTCGGAAAGTAACCGAACACCTTGTAAAATAGCATAAGTAGTAAGTACGTATAGTTAGATCGCCGCCTGCGCGCGACGCTTTTCTATATAGGTACATCAGTGTGTCATCAACCATCTCCGCGATCACTCATTAAATTAGTTTTTAAGAGCAAAGCAATCTTTTATTTAAATATCATTAAAGTGTTTTGGCAGCAGCCCGAACATTTTTGGTCCTTCGAGCCTACGTACAGGCGGGACCTGGAACGCGAGTTTCGTGAAAGTTTCGTGTGTACGAAGTGCTAGCACCATTGCATTAAATCATCAAGTGCGGTGAGCTGCACCAGCTCCCACACAGCATACATCACAGCATACATCAGTTCTGGTTCGGCAAGCCAGCAGGCTTGCTACCAGGGTTAGCAGCATCAGCATTCGTGAGGTGGCCAGGCAGGCTAACCACACGACAGCATCATTACCTGTGGGCGAGCCAGGCAGGCTTGCTACGCAGCAGCATACAGCATCGACAGCACCGCGCGGGCTCGAGCAACAGCACAACAGTAACAGCATATCAAGTGAGATCTTTCCATATTACTGCTTAATCCAGTATGTACAATCTCGATAATCTTATTGAAAATCAAAAAACGACCTTTGAGGCTCTCGAGTCGTTACAAAGAAATATTAGAAAAGACCCCGCGGAAAGAAAATCGCGACCGGACTATGCTAGGCGTAAGTTAGCTAATCTGGAAGACCTGTGGTCTGACTTTCAACAAAATCACATACAGTTGTGTACCTACGATGAAATCAAACAGCATCCGTACATTATCAATTCCGAATATCAATTGGCAACAACTTTGTATGAATCTACAAAGGAATTAATTAAGCAGATACAAGCAAGAGGTTCTGTCCAACATCCTATATTAGAAAAGGCATCTATTTCTGGTGTAAGGGATCGGGCAGCCTCTCCACTGTCAGCTATTAAGCCAGCGGAAACCATCGTGACTCCAGACGCAGCAGAACAGCATAATGAAGGTAATCAGCCTAGTCAACAGCAAACATCGTCTAATGTCACCTATGAATCAGTACAGCAAGCAGAACCCCCGAAATCCAACGGGAAACTTCGGGAGCTCCTTAGAAAGCAGATATCAAACTTCAAAGCATTCGAGAGAACAGTCAGCAACATAGATTTAAGTAGCATGTCCGAAAAATGGGAGTTTGAATACACCCTAAAATCAATACAGCAGCGCTGGTCAACTATAGACTCTCTTCACTGGGAGGTCGACATGTACCAAGAAGGTGAGGATGAGGTATATCAAAGCATATTTTCTAAGCATGAACGAGCATACAACGAGTACATCAAATCAATCAACAGCAAATTATGGTCCGTTGCACATCGCGAGTATTCTACGCCCAAAATGGATATTCCAGTTTTTACGGGTAATTACCAGCACTGGACCTCATTCAAGGACCTTTTCCTAGAAACAATCGACCGCAACCCGTCCTTATCAAATGCACAAAAAATGCAGTTTTTGAAGAGCAAGGTAAAAGGTGAAGCCGAAAATTTGATTCGTCACCTACAAATCAGTTCCGAAAACTACTCTATATGTTGGGAAATCCTAAATAACAGATATAATAATCAAAGATTAATATTCACATCACACATGAATATTCTGTTCAGTCTCCCAACCATGCAGCAGCAGTCATTGATCCAGATCAAGAGGATGCATGACACAGCAGTCGAGGTACTTAATGCTATAAAGAACCTAGGTGTCAACATAAGCACCTGGGACCCCATCATAGTTCATATCTTATCACAAAAACTCGACACAGAGACCCATGCAGATTACATTGAATCAGTCAATAATCCCCGTGAATTGCCTATTTTACGAGAGTTTATCAACTTTTTAGAATTAAAATTCACTACCCTAGAATCGTCTCGTAGAAAACAAGACTTTTCGACTCAAAAAACAAATCAAGGGACTCAACAAACTTATTATCAAAATCGAAAACAGCATTTTGAACATCAACCATCAAACAAAACTTTCCCACCGCGTCCCATCATGAAAGCGCTTCACGTATCTACGGGTATCATATGTCCATTATGTTCCCAGGCACACGGCATATTCCAATGCAATAATTTCTTGCAAATGCCGTGCGAATTGAAACTTAAAACCGTGCAAAAGTTACAACTCTGTGCAAACTGTTTGTATTCTCATAAAAATAATAAATGTTATTCAATAAAACGATGTCGTACGTGTAATGAAAATCATAACAGCCTGTTACATGACGCCTTTAACAAGCAAAAACCAACCATATCAACCGCAAGTACTTCGAAGTCTCACGTTCAACCAAATAGCAACGCAGCAACTTCGCCCCATGCAGCCGTGGGAAAGGCAAGCGAAGTTCTCTTAGCAACCGCAGAAGTCAAAATCACGGCCATAGATGGTTCACAGCAAATAATGAGGGTCCTGATTGACCAAGGATCCCAGATATCATTAATTTCGGAAAAGGCTGCTCAATCATTAGGTTTACAACGGCAAAAATGCAACGGCTCTATCTTTGGAGTCGGTCATAAGCAAAATAATTGCAAAGGCATGCTCACTATCAAGTGCGCGTCTGTCAACGATGATTACTCATTCGAAACTGAAGTTTTAATTATAAACAACTTAATCAAAAGCTTGCCGAATCACAGCTTCGATAGACCGTTTCTACCGTATTTAGATAACATAAAATTAGCGGACCCTAATTATAATATGAGTAGACCAATCGATCTACTTTTCGGTGCGGATGTCTACGCATCTATAATCTTAAGCGGGATAGTCAAGGGCGAACATCAATCACAACCAATAGCACAACAAACGCGCCTTGGCTGGATTCTCTGCGGAAACATGCCCCAATCATTTCACTGCAACGTTGTACTCAGCAACTTCGAAGACCTGAAACAATTTTGGGAGATCGAGGGTATAACGGAGGAGTATTCAATGTCCACAGATGATCAACATTGTATTGACTTTTACAAGCAAACAACAAAAAGACTCGAAGACGGACGGTACCAGGTCAGGTTACCAATGACAGAAAATTTTGAAGAGAAACTAGGAGAGTCTAAACACATAGCGATAGCACAATATCGAAACATCGAAAAGAAACTAGCAAAGGATCCTAATTTGGCAACAAGTTACAAACAATTTATGCAGGAATATCTAGACTTAGGTCATATGACACCTTGTATATACATGTATAACGAAAGGGCTTCCCCGGAATGTTATCTCCCGCACCACGGCGTGCAGCGTGCCGACGCGAGCAAATTCTTACGCGTTGTTTACAGTGGGTCAGCAAAGACGTCGTCTGGGTTCAGTCTTAATGATTTAATGTACAAAGGTCCGAATTTACAAAAAGACTTGCAATCACTAATTTTATCATGAAGACGATACAGATATCGATAAACTGAACAGCTCTATAGATGGCTTGGAATCCCAAATAAAGAGCATGAAGAGCAACATGGATGAATTGCCTGAGCTGTCGAGCCACGACATACATCAATACTCCATCAGCTACAGCCTGGTCGCCGCGTGCGCGTGCGCGGCGCTCGTCGTCGCCTGGAGAAGGTGTCGGCGTCGGCGGCGTCTGGTGCTCTCACCGGGCGCGCAACGCAGTGACAATAGTGAAATAAAATCAGTGGTTCACAATGAAAGTGAAAGTGTTAGTGCGCGAAAGGCATTCTCGATAATCGAAGATAGTGTCATGTAGCATATAATCACTCATTTTTTTATTTTATTTTTTATCAGTAAATTTTTTTCTCTCATTATTATGTATAATTTTAAGCATTTTGTTTTTTTTTCCCCGCCCGGGAGCATGTTCGGAAAGTAACCGAACACCTTGTAAAATAGCATAAGTAGTAAGTACGTATAGTTAGATCGCCGCCTGCGCGCGACGCTTTTCTATATAGGTACATCAGTGTGTCATCAACCATCTCCGCGATCACTCATTAAATTAGTTTTTAAGAGCAAAGCAATCTTTTATTTAAATATCATTAAAGTGTTTTGGCAGCAGCCCGAACACATACCTACAAAAAGCCAGGGATCCTGACAGGCGTAACTAACAGTTCCCGATACAGTCATGGAGCCACTGCAGCAGGGCAGCTCGTTCAGCATCATATGCAATAAGGTGGACTTGCCAGAGCCCACAGCGCCTATCACTATGTTCAAAGTTCTAGAATAAATCTAAAAACAGGGTTTAACTTCGATGAAGGAAAACATCGTGAGGAAATCGGCTTGCCTTAGACCCAAAAGTAGGCGGCGTGTGTCAGGCACAGGCTTGCTGATCACCTACTTGCTTATTACATTGAAATCATCTCAATCATCTTGAGATTATAAAACAGATACAGAAATCTGAGGCCTAGAACTAAAAAGGTGGTATGGCCAATGATTTATTTACTATTTTTTATTCTCATACGAAGACTTTCATGAATTCAAATGATTTTCAAAACAGCTGCGATGACGAATTGTTTAATTTAAAGTTTGTTTAAAGTTCCGTTCGGTGGTTGATACACAATTTCGTTTAACAATACACAAAAAGTCCAGGTCAAAAATAATGAATGGTGGTGTGGTCTGTTGGTTATGGCTATACGTACAGACAAACATATATTAGAAACATCGTCGATTTCTGAAGATTTGATCCACCTGCTACTTGCGTCTTCGAATTTAATAATAACTTCCTCTTTTTCTATGTCTGAAATGTTATATTGTATTCGTCATTCGTACTTTCCTTAAGCCACTGGAGGCAAATTAATTTAAAATATTATTAATTTAATTTTCTTATGAAATTAAACGTTTTCCCATTTAAAAACTAGTTTTGTGGGCATTTATTTCGACATAAATTAGAGACAATGGAAAGATGTCAGCGTTTTTCTACAACAAACATTTAAATAAATTCATATCGTACTCGTTCTTATCATTATGTATGGTTCCTGGGTCATCGGGGTGCTTTAAATATTAGAGGATTTTAGTTTTACTCTATATTAACCACTCGCGTGAAACAATAAAATGCGAAATACTGAAATGTTATTTGCTATGTAACGAATGTATGCAAAGCAACAGTTAAAAAGAGAAAGAGAGTGCCTGCGTCTGAATATACTCTCAGGGCGCAACTCCGATGATTTAGGGAATCCGCGCTTAAGAAAGTCTGAGCCTTAATTATTATTAATTAGCCTTAGCTCGTACAACAAATATTGTACAAATGGGGAATTTTCGAATATAATTAGCTGAAAGAATGAACTATATATGTATGTTGTTTTTGGGATTATATACTAACGTTGGATAGGTCTCTTGGGATTGGACTAGGGATGCATCCGATACCGACGCCGATGCCGATATATCGGCAAACCCAAAGTATTGCCGATATATCGGCATCGGCGATATTTTAATTGCCGATTCAACGATCATTGAGACTTGATTGAACGTAGATTTGAAGATTATTTAGTTGGCTTTTAACTGCTCTCGCGACTAGTATTTTTTCGATACCAAATTAAATAAAATACACAATTACAAAAATATTATGATTGTTAATTTTAATTATTAATAGTTTTTTTATTTTAATGTAATTATTACTCTTTATTCTTAACTTTACTAACTAAAACTATAATATTATTTTTTATTACTTTAATTTATATATATATATATATATATAAATATACATTTTTTAATAAAAATTATAAACTTTAACTAAACTTGATATATTTTTCCTTAATTTGATTTTAATTCAATAAGCGTTGGTATCGGCATCGGTATCGTATCGGCAAAATAGCGTATCGATGCATCCCTAGTTTACACTATGGTTTTTAAAGATCAATTTGGAGTATTCCGGAAATTAAAATAAAAAGCTAACATATTATAATATACTAAATTACATTGGCTAACTTAATATTTATCGGATATATGCGTGTTTACCTTTAGGTCTCTCGGTCTCTTTGGAGGTGCTTGGCCGAGGTTTCTTTTGTTGTCGTTTTCGAAGAGGCTTAATGGGATCCACTGAAAATTAAAGGTTCTATATCTAGCTTATGTAAAGCCATTTTTCGAGTTCCGTTGAATTTTATGTACTAATAATAAAACTTTTTAGTCGGATAATAGAGAATGTAAAATATTGGCTCTTATTTAATGTTATTATGTTATGCACTTGCTCTTCATCCGCTTGCCAAGTGGCAAGGGCTCTCCCGCTCTTCTGCGTTCGCTTTAATTGCGTGCGACGCGCCGCCATAAATTAATGAGTTACATATATGTAAAAAGGTAAAATGAGTCGATACCATTACTTTTTGGCATATGAAAGTCATACTTAGCGGTAAGTCTCGATTATGAATCTTTTCCTTGGACATTTGAGATCTCAGTGTTAATAATCGGTAATTGCGTGTAATCAAAAATTAATACATGGAGCAATATTTAGACCGTAAAATTTTGGGCGTAAAGTATATTAGTATCTTTTTATAAAATCAGATGGGTTGGTAAAGGCAAAGGCTAAACAAGTAGTTAGTGAGTAGAAGAGTGTACAGTCATTCAAGGCTGTAGGTTCGATATCCGGCTGCGCACCAATGTACTTTCTTTCTATGTACGCATTTATCATTTGCTCAAATGATGAAGGAAAAACATCGTGTCGAAACCAACTTGCCTAGACTAAAAAGTCAACGTGTGTCAGGCACCGGACTTGCCTATTAGATTGATTTATCGTGAAACAGATACAGAAATCTGAGTCCCAGACCCACCAAAGGTGGTAGCGCCACTGATTTATTTGATTTAAAAAAAAGTAGTTACCAACTTTAATTGTCTTTGGTGGCATGACAGTTAAAAATCAAATCTATTTCGCTTACTTTGAAAAGTAGACTCTCCAGTCTACTCTTATTTCATAATAACAACGACTCCACGGCGAAACGGTAATTTAAATCAAATAACAGTATCACTTACTTGAAATTGTGACGCGTTTTTTGAGCTTTTTTATTTCGGGTTTTGTAACATCTGATGGGTCTTTGGGTGGGAAATGACATTCTTCACTTAAGAGGAAATCATTTATTCTCTGTATGGCTACCATCATTTCAGCCACCTGTGGGAATATTGTTACCAGATATTTTTGGGCAACCAAATGGCGGGTAACCGCTATTTATTCATTAATTTCTTATACAAACTCTAATATTATCTTAACCTTGATATAGAGATTGGCTAACGAAAGTAGATACTGGATTTTTTTGCAAAACTTTTTATATGACAACACTAAAGTTAGTACGGTCAAAATGTCTTGATATTTTTTTATTTTAAATAAGTACATATTAGTTTTAGTTACTTTAGATAATGTTATTGTTCTTTTACAGATAGTCTTGAGGATAATGCACAAACTGCTGAAGTAAAACAATGTTGAAGTTTTAGATTCAGATTTTCAGAAAACAGTATAAAAATATATGGTGTTGTTTTCTTTGATACATACTCACATAGATTTACAAATGTTTAAACTCATGATAATATTGATACTCATGATAGTGTTTGATAGACTGTTTGTTCCTTTAATATGCCACAATGGAGTGACGTATCCGTGTGTTTGGTATGGAGTTAATAAAGAGTTAACGAGTGATATAAGCTACTTTTAATCTCCACATAACGCGGACAAAATTGCAAGCATCCACTAGTAAAAAAAAAATGAATGTTAAAGTATCAAAGTGAGTTGTTCCAACTTTCTTTTTTACTTTAGGGCTGCCATGCTGATATTTTTTAAATTTGCCGCGCGTTTTCAGTATCAACTTTCATTAGCCAGACTCTATGATGCATATTACCGGAGTTATGTAACCTAACATTAATTAAGTTACATTTATATATTTTAGTTAATAATTAGAAGCGCAAAACAAATTTTAGCAGTCATAGCATACTTAAAGCCAAAATGAGTACTTATTTTTCCTACACTCAGAAATTGTAATACATATAAAATTCTCGTTTCTGATAATGTACAATAATATAAGTGGGACATATTTACGGACTCTTCAATAAGTCAAGTTAGTTTTTTGTTAATCCAGTGTCGCAACCCCACTATCCCTAATTTTATGTTATAAGCTCATGTATTAAGCGATTAAAGCCATTTGACACATACCTCCAACAACCACCACCGAACTTAAACTCCGGGTAATTTAAAAAAAATTAGTTAATCCTCCCATACTCCTCCGAAACTGCTCGACCGATTCTTATGAAATTTTTTATGCATATTCAGTAAGTTTGAGAATCGGCTACTATCTATCTATCAAACCCCTAAGTGATAAGGGGTGTTCACCCCAATTTTTTTTCGTATTATTTCGACATTTTTTTTTGTTTTTATTTTTTTATGATACATCATACAAAAATACATACAACCATTTATTTTCACCCCTCTACGATCAACCCCAATTTTTTATTGTTCATAGTTGTAGTACCAAGCTTACCATGTAACATCATAGCATTGTCGATTCCGCAACGATATTGCATGTTTTTATACTCGTTCAAATTTGCGAGAATATTAACATATGACGAATCACTGAATAATTGTCATAGGAATCAATAGTTGTTTTTAATTAATTCAAGTGCCACTTCCAAGTAATTATTGTGAAAAGAGCGTAACAACTCCTCAACGCACTTGCGAGCCTTCTGGCAATGAATGTCCATGGGCGGTTTAACATCAGGAGAGGCTGATGTTTGCCATCTGTTACATAAAAAAGTAAAATAGAGTGCGGGTTCCAACTCTAACTCGTTTTTGTACCACGCATTACTTTTTTATATATGTATGTGTATTATGGCAATGAAGTATAAATAAATAAATATCAATGTTGCGACGTCGCTACGGATATTGAAAGAACATATGAATATATCAAACTTGGGGTAAAACGTCGGAATCGCAATTGGAAGTTACAGAGTACCAGTGCTGGGGCATTTTTTTAAACAAAACAATTACTTGGCCGACAGCTTGAGGGAAGAAGAGAGTCATGGTTTGCTTCATAATGTTGTAGTAGCAGGTGAGAAAGAATACATTCTCCACTGTGATTCTTGACACATATGTCACATATAGCAACATAGTTATGAAGATGCTGAATCGGGATGTAAACATTATGAACGACATCACGACACCACGGATGTATGACGTCATCTTTATGAAGTAGATCTCTTGTCTGCGAAATACATAAATAATTATGTTTCTTTTAGATTGTTAATTATCTGTCATGTGTCACAACTGACGTTTTATTGTAATATTGAGAGAGTTAGTCTGTGGATATAAACGATAGTTTTCAGCTTGTCACTTGATTTAAAAAAAAAACACACTTCAGACCTTTTCAGGTCTGGGCCTCAGATTTCTGTATCTGTTTCATGATCATTAGTCAATCTATATGGTAAGTAGGTGATCAGCCTGTTCCTGGCACACGCCGTCGACTTTTTGGGTCTAAGACAAGCCGGTTTCCTCACGATGTTTTCCTTCACCGTTCGGGGATCGAACCTACGACCTCAAGGATGTGAGTCGTACGCTGAAACCACAAAGCCAACACTGCTTAAGGGCAAAATAGACCTTCAATTCCCTCTCGAATTGTCATCCAAATTTGCTTGACAAAACATTTTAGTTGAATAGCGCACTCACCGACGTACTGTATCTATGATCTTTCTAAATGGCTGTTCCCAAGTGTACATTTTGATGACTTCCATCCCAATGACGATCTCCTCCATTAGACGGACCCTTTCGTCAGATTTCACTGCGGTGTTGCGTCTATAGCACGCTGTTCGGGAGCCCAAAAATACTGAAACAATTATAATTTATATTAAACTAGCAGACCGGCCAAGCGTTGCTGTGGCTAAGGTTTTTGTTATATCACATAGTGGTAAACTATTCAAGGGAAACGGTAGGAGAACACCAGTCATGGGGACCACCATGCTTTATTGGTGGTTATGCCATTAAATTGTAGCTTATGTGAAACGTTGGTACTTTCAACACAGCGCCATCTGTTAGAATTGTGACTATTAAATAATAAACAAATTTTTTGCAATAAAATAATATTGCGGGTATAAATTGAAATGTAAGCTATCCTATCTTTTAAGTTTTTTGATTGATATCGGTTCGGTAGTTTAGGAGTCCATAGCGGACAAACAACGTGACACGTAATTTATATATATTAAGATTATACAATTGACATGAAAATGAATGATTTTTGAATGATTTTAGAACTCAGGAACAAATAGTACTGGTTATTCGAAAGCTATATTCAGGATGCTCCCTTCCCTCGGTAAAAATTAATTTAATATAAATTAAATTTTTAAATTAAATATAACCGACAGCGGTTAATTTTCAACAACAAATCCTTGCGCCGTGGCCGTTACGCCGGAACACCACCTACTATTTCCGGTTCCGGTTAAAACCGGCAATTGTCATACTTCTGTGACTGACATCGTTTTCCGAAACAGGTACCAAACGAAACATATGTAGCATTCGAATATTGGACTAAAATTATTCAAGCATGTTTGTACTATTTATTTAAAGCTTATATACGGCAAAATTTCAACTAAAAATATTATAAAACTATTGTACAATTAAGTCATTTTTATAAAATTAACAGAAAACTGCGGCTGCTTTAATGGATTTGCCATTAAACTTTTATAAGTGCATTTTTAAATCTAAATATACCTAATACCTACAAACGCTTCACAAATACGCGATTGAATTCGATTTAAATTGTTAGGCACAAAGAATATGCTTAGAATTTACAGAGTCAATATTAAACTTAGCTTATGCAAATTGATCAACGTTCCATTAAAGTAAGTCACTTAATTTTAGATTTAGTACTATTCAGATATTATAAATTCCAGCCTTAAGCAGGGTCCACACTATGCCGCGGTAGGCCGGGCGGGTTGACCCGGGTGGGCTAAGCCGGGCGGGTACGTTCGGGCCGGCACGACGTCCACACTGAAAACGAAGCCAACCGGGCTATTTCTACCTATATTATTTAGTTTCAACACCAAGACTGGTGATTTAGTTGAAGAGTACTTAAAATGAACAATAAAAAACCCTACTTAAACAAACTGAATCGAAAATAAAATAATTCGTCTACTTCGGTCGGAGGTTTAATTGTAACTGAAGCCGCTCGGGGCGCTCGGCACGTCCCCATTCTATATTTTTGTTCGGCTCGGCTCGGCTTCCTTTGATCTGTACCTACTTTATGCGGGTTGGGATCGGCACGGCCCGGGCCGGCATTTTCTAACCCGGCAAAGCCGCCCGGGGCGTCTACATCAACGCGGCTTAGGCCGCCCGGGTCAGCCCGCCCGGCCTACCCCGGCATAGTGTGGACCCTGCTTTAGACATAATTGTATAATTGAATGCGTATACACATATCAATTTTGTGTCAAGTTACTTAAGGAATCCTGTAGCTGTGTTTTTTAATCTAATAAATGCACAGCTCTCGAAGTTTATTTCGTAAATTTAAATTAAAAATTTGACTACAAATTGTGAATGAAACTTACTTTCCAAGTTAAAACTCGTTTTAAACTCTTTACTTAACTAGTCGTTTCGTATGCTTGGCAACAGAGATTATACCATCAAATTGAGATTCAAAAATTAAATTTAGTTATTAATATCTATCCTGATTATTCATAAAAACCAAATCAGTGTAATTAAAGTACTTTTTCGGCTCGTTATGTTTAATAGAGCAGTGTTATCCCTGAGATCGTAGGTTCGAACCCCGTCTGTGCACCAATGGACTTCCTCTGTGCGGATTTAACATTCACTCGAACGGTGAAGGAAAATATCGTGAGGAAACCGGCTTGCGTTAGACCCAAAAAGTCGACGGCGTGTGTCAGGCACTGGAGGCTGATCACCTACTTGCCTATTAGATTGAAAAATAATCATCAAATAGATACAGATAAAAAGATAGGTTGTAGCGGCAGTGATTTATTTTAATGTTAAATTCTGTTTACACTGAACTGAAAGTCCATATTTTATTAGTAAATATACTTACTTTGAAACGGGACCACTGCAAAGACTACTAAAGCTCCATAAATTGCTGACATTCCCATTTCTCGATATAAATAAACGGTCATGAACTGAAAATAACGTTTATACAACAAAAAGCAAAGAAGAAAGACATTTTAAGAAAAACAGTAGAATTAGAAAAACACTTTTTTAACGTATTTGAACCGCATCGGATTTTTGACGGTACGCTGTAAAGCACGCGAAACGTCGGTTAAATTAAAAATTATATAAAATAATTGTAAATTTATAATAAAACATAACTTCAAATCCGTTACAAAAGTGTTTTTCTATGTCTAAAAGTTATGTCAATAAAAGACAATACTACAGTAGTATTATTCCTAAAATTCGATTTTTAACGATAAGGGCTGGAATTCCATATATTTTCTTTACGAAACCCTACTTCTTGACTGGAATGGCACCGTTCAAGTATTATACATATCCCCCTCCCCCTTCCTGTTGTCAGCAAAAGTAAGCAAAGCTCTCAAAAATAATAGTACATAAACCTATTTTTGTAGGAATCCTCGAAAATGCATTTCGTTTTCAAGCATAGACAATGTGAGGGTAATATGTGTTAAAGGTTAAATAATTACTGATGACGTAATCACCTAATAAGAAAATCAAAGACACCTCCCCATATCGGATAAGTTATCGAATAAAAATAAATAAATTTTACTACATCGAATTCGTGTCAGTTCAAGAAATTCCGATCTTGAAGTGAATGAGGAGATGCATAACCAGGCTTTGATCTTGATGGTGTATCAGAAAGTGCTTTAAAATGCAGTATCGCAATAATGGCGCTACAGAGAAGAGGCCTAATGTGTAAAACTGCCATTCTTCTTTCGCAATGGCAAGCAATAAAACATTTCTGTATTTAATAAAACACTATTTTGACCGGATTGAAGTTATGTATTATTATAAATTTACAACTATTTAACATAATTTTAAATTTATCCGACGTTTCGCGTGCTTTACAGCGTGCGTGGTCACGGTGACTGTGTATTTGCAAAAACAGTTGTATTAATGTTATTACCTTAATGAAATCCAAAATTAAGTTTAACTAACGTTAACACGATATTATTAGACTGTTAGGCGGAACGAAGTAACATTATTTTGCTAGCTTACAATAGTTTCCAATGGCCCGATCCAAAGGTAGTGTACGAATAGAGGTCCAGTATCAAATCGGTTCACATCATTAGCCATCAGATTGACAACAAGACCTCCTCTGGTCTCAGACATTGCTTGGAGACTTACTTTTAGAGCCTGAAATAATTGTTTGGTTATATTTTTACTAGCACTGCGAAAGTTTGCCGCGCACCACCACTATGTGGAACCAGCTGCCCACTGAAGTATTTCCGAACCAATTCGACTTAGGGTCCTTCAAGAAAAGAGCGTATCTATTCTTAAAAGGCCGGCAACGCACTCGCGAGCCCTCTGGCATTGAGAGTGTCCATGGGCGGCGGTATTACTTAACATCAGGTGAGCCTCCCGCCCGTTTTCTCTATAAAAAAAATGTGAACTCCGAAACAAGATTCAGTTCCTGCCCGTTTTGAAACATTTAAAATCGTAATTTGTAGGTAATTTTTTTTTTTAAATAAAATCAAGTTGACGAATTAAAAAGTAATTCGTCTTCTATATGTAATTTATTGCATCTTAGAATACCTCAAAAACGATTAAATCGCTTTCTATTGTTCCCTAAGTTGGGATAGCTAAATAAATCAAAACATCTTCTCGCTTTCGAGAAATTTATGGACAAACAAACATACTATTACGAAATTCAACACGTTTATTATTCAATCCCAAAATTATAACAGCATACATCAAACTGATACCTTCCTTTTTTAGAAGTTAAAAACACAAAATAGAGAGTATCTTTTCCCGTATCTATACTAATAGGTATTATAAAGTGGAAAGATTTGTATGTATGTTTGTAACGAAATGGCTCAAAAAGTACTGGACCGATTTAAAAAAATATTTTACCATTTGAATGCTACATTGTCACTGATTAATATATAATTGCAAGAAAAAAAAGAATCCCTACTAAAACTACAATAATGTCAGCCGAGGTGTAAAAAATGTCTATAAAATATCATTCATCGCCTGCGCTGTGAAAACTATTGATCATAGATACAGAGTGTTCCACAATATTAAAGAATATATAAATATCTACAAAAAGGTTAAAAAATAAATTTCCACCATGCGAAGCCGGGACAGGCCGCTAGGTTAATAATAAAATAGTTGTTTCCAAATTATTAAACAAAATATGCAGCCATGAGGTTGAACATTCTAATCCCGGCAACGCCAAAAGAACGCGTTCTATATTACGAGTACATATTAAAATAATGAAATCTTTTTTTAGTATCATGAATACTTTTCTGTAAATAAGACTGCATATCCCCACACGCATCTTCATCCCAATATGCATGACACCCATCATGAACGGATGCTGCACCATCACGTTGATCATGCTGCAGAAGACCACTCCGAACGAGAAGAACACGGCCTCACCCCACGACACTCCACTCGACATATCGTAGTATGAATGAAGACGTGACAAATACGTCGAAGTAGATCTAAAATAATAATAATATCCGCTGAATCGGCCATCGGATATTTCTATTGAGGCTTGCCAAGTACACCCTAAATACTATTGCTTGTGAGACGGATATATTTAGTTGCACAAGAATTGCATTATTTATAATTTGTTATGAAATGGTTTAGTTTTTAAGTTTTTAATTGTTATGTTTATATTATGTTTTCAGTTTAGTCTTCTGTTGTATGAGTATTACGTTACCGTAAAGATAGGAAATAAGGAAAATAAATAAATAAACTTTACTGGCGCTACAACTCTTTGCTTGGGGCACAGATCTCTGTATCTGTTTGTTAATAGGCAGGTAGGTCAGCCTTGTGTGCCTGACTCACGCCGTTCACTTTTTGTGTCTAAAATGATGTTTTCATGATTCTTCATGATGTTTTCCTTCACCGTACGAGTGATAGAAATGCGCACATGGAAAGTCTATTGGTGCACAGCCCTCCGAACCTGCGACCTCAGGGATGAGAGTCGCAGACTCATTAGGTCAACACTGTTCTACACAGTTCAATTACTTAAGAAATAACTTATCATGACATATGAATGTTACGACGAAAACAGACTAATTAGATAACTATCTCTATATATTCCAAAATTAAAAGGAAGATTTATCGCAGGAAAAACTATACGTACTTCGCCTAATTCATCTCATATATTGTCTCTGCACAGACATAATTTAACATTACGACTAACAAGAAATTTATTTAAAAGGATATTTAACATAAGAAAGTGTCCAATAACACTTACTGTCTCTATTAAAGCCGAATTTACATTACGAAACTAGTGGCTCGGAATTAGTTTTATGACATAAATTTCATCACGTGTAAATTTACAGTTTCATAATGCATGCATCGGTTTCGCGACACTGGATAAATTTCGTGCCATGCGCATATTTTTTGTAAAACTAATGTCACGCAACTACTTTCACGATGAAAACGCGACACGAAACTAGTGTCGCGAAAGCATTTGCACAGGGCAGACGTGTGTGTTTGAGTGCATCGTGCAGCTAAATGACCGCCAAAATGGCAAACCAACGTTGGTCAGTTGATAAAAATATAAAATTCATTAATTCATTAACATCTGTACCACGACGTTCTGCATCGCAAAATGAAGCTTTGATGTTGACAGAGCCATGTCGTTGGTGATACTGTTGATTTCACGACACTATTATTTTTTGTTAAAGTAGTTTCACACGTGCTGCAACTATTTTCATGAAACTCATTCCAACATGCATAACACTAGTTTCGTAATGTAAATTCGGCTTAAGGGAAAGACTCTGTCAGACACCAGAAATATTAAATGATTTATTTATTAAAATTTGTAAATAATATGGACTGGTATTCATTTTGTTCTACAAGGTTCATCAGCGCTCTTCATATTAAGACAACTACATCGAAGTTACATACAATTCAATTCAATTCGAGCTATGGTCCTTCGAAAAAACCCTTCAAAGTAGCAGTTTCTGATGCTACGGAAGTTACGGTGCAGTTAACTAAAACTCAAATTACTTCATTCATATAGGTAAGAAAGTCAGAAAAGAAGTTAAATTAATTGTAAATTTACATTTACTAATTACTACCAGTTCGCAAGTCAAGGGCGTAGAGCGGGCAAGATTTAAAAAAAGATAGATAAAGAGAAGTTACTTACGTGGAATTGAACATGTCTTGCGCTGGACTGTAATACCTGAGTAAGAGACCCAGAAATAGTGGTTGTTGTAACCTAGGACAAAATAAAATTAATCAAATTCCATTTAAGGAATTCTTCAAATAAAAAATGTTAACAGAAAATGAGTTTGCGACAAAAATTTGTACAAAATAGATTTTAGTTTTGCTCATTAAACAAATATATTTGAAATTTATTATGCAATATTTCACTAATCTTCTTATATATAACATTCTCGTGTCACAATGTTCGTTCCCATACTCCTCCGTAACGGCTCGACCGATTCTTATGAAGTTTTTTATGCATATTCAGTAAGTCTGAGAATCGGACATCTATTTTTCATCCCCCTAAATGTTAAGGGTGGTCCATTGTCCACCCCAACAATTTATTTTCTATTTTTTAACCCCTATATTTCATTTGTTACTTAAAAACATATGACTTGAACTCTGAGGTTTATATAGAGAAATATTCACAGAAAAACCGAACAGTCTCTGTGGTAGCATAGCAAAATGTTCCATGTTGGTATGTACTAAAAAGGTAGGCTAAGTAAAATCCCATCAAGGAGAAACAAAGTTCGCGGGGTCAGCTAGTATAATATAAAGTAATAAACATATAAATGACCGTTTTATGCATTTAAAAGCAACAACCATACACGAGGTAACTTGCTTAAATCTCATTCCCAATATTCAGTCAACATGTAATTACTTAATATAAATAACGCGAAGTATCGGACATATTTGAAATGATATTCATTTATTGAGAAAGGCTGATCTTACTCCGTCTTAAAGGGAGGATGCTCGGATAGTCGACTGACTTGTCGACCCAGAAACCACGCTAAAACCCCAATCCCATACTTCGTTAGCGCGATTCAAGGTATGACGTCAGCGCAGTGTTTGATTAAACAAAAGACCGATTTATCACAACAAATTTGATTAATATACCTGATAATAAATTCCATAGCTGCGAGGATCAAACCGTAGAGCATCAGTTCTACTCCGAACACCTTCGCTAAAACTTTTAAAAGACTTGGTTTTTTGTCATCTTCAGACTGTCTTTTGACTTCTAGATCCCAGGCTTTTTGGATGGAGTCACCTGATAAAAATATGGTGAATTAACGTCAAATAACTGTGCGAAAAAGAATCCAGAACTGAGAAATACCACTGAACCGATTTGGAAAAGAGTTGGAGAAATTTGTTATTACGAAATGTTACACGCGCTTGGCAGCCTGAACAAAAAATACATTCATATATACATACATGCTATTCATAATCTTTCTTAAGTTAGTTAAAAATAGTTTGTTATGATATCAATTTATGTTTCAGTGGCGCCAAAGCCCTCTTTTTAATTCAGTTTTAATCAGTTTCCTAATAGGTATATATATTCCTATTCCTATATAATAATAGGAATAGGCGTCTTGCGAGTCCGGCTTTTTCTACTTAATTATGATTTATTTTTAACAGTATTCAATTGATTATTGTGTCTTTCAAACATTTATAATTGTATCGAAATCGAATTCAGGCTTACTGATGATCTTTTAGAATGTATTCAATAAATCTTGAATCAAATTTATCTGAATACATTTTAATATTTTGATTGGTTTTTTATTGTACAGTAGAACCTCGTTAAGTCGAACCTCTATAAGTCGAACATCAAGGGTGTGTGTATAAGAGAGCGAATTTTATTTGAATTACCCAAAACGTCAGATCTATGTTCAGGTAAAGGTGCATACAAATCGTCTTCTCTGATATCTCGCCTGTATCCAAGCATAAATGTCTCCAAAGTCCATCTTAAAACAATATTTTAATTATTTCGAATTAAATATTAACAGTGATACTTCGAAACCATAAGAAGTATTGGCCTAGTTGCTTCAGCGTGCGACTCTCATTCGTGAGGTCGTAGGTTCGATCCCCGGCTGTGCACCAATGGACTTTCTGTCTATGTGCGCATTTATCATTCGCTGCTACAGTGAAGTACATGGTGAGGAAACCAATAAATTCGACGGCGTGCGTTAGGCACAGGAGGATGATTACCTACTTGCTTAGATTGACAAATGATCATGAAACAGATACAGAAAACTGAAGCCCAGGCCTAAAATTTTGTTGTGCCACTGGTTTATTTTGTTACTTCGAAACCATATTTCGTCTTGCCTGCACTTCATCATCACCTACTTCTGCCACTATTGAGTGTGTGAGGGATTAAAATTATTTGGTAACCGTCTATAATTATATTATATATATGTGTATATATATATATATATATATATATATTACTTAGTTTAGTGGTTAGTTACTTCAATAAACATTCATAAGTATTTATACACATGTTGGGATTTGGGGTCGCTCCATCATCTACCCGCATTTACCATGGAGAATGTTCGGATAATACCTGCAGCTGAGTTACATCATCGGTCGTCGAGGCAGAATACGAAATTTCACCCGTATTACCTATCCCTCGTTCAACAACGGAGCAATTTCTAATCACTTTGTAGATCCAGCTGCCCACTGAGGTATTTCCAACGTCCTTCAAAATAAGAGAGTACCAATTCCTTACAGGCCTGCAACGCCTTCGAACATTCGAGCCTTCTGGCAGTGTGTGTCCATGGGCGCCGGTATCACTAGCCAGTTTGCCCCCTTTATCTATAAAAAATAGCTACCATGGGTCCCCATTTAAAACATGTACACATTCTCACCCAAAGGTCAAAGCGGAGAAAAGATTTGCTTTATATCTTGGATTTAATTGTCGTCTTTGTTTTGGCCCGGTATCCATTTTAATTATTTTCCGATTATTACAATTACATTCACAATTATAATCTAGTAGGCTACGTTAGTACTGTTTTATTAGGCATAGACAAGAATTATTTTTTCTACATTAAACATGCAAATTTGTGTAATTTCTAAGTATGTATTGTATGCAGATATATAAAGATTATTTAATGTAAATATACACCTTTTAGTTTTAACATATATTTTAAAACGAATCATAGCAATACAATACAACAAGCGATCTTTTAAAACTATATTATATATTTATTAAAGAAAACTCGTCCATCTTAATGCCAAGATACAGGTGTTAATTGCTTTTATAGTTTTATTATGTACGAGTATTTATCGAAATCTTAATTATGTTAATGTTAATTGTTAAGTGTAGATTGACTGAATGAATCATGAAATAATCAAAGGAATAAATGTATTTTGTCCCAGTGATTGAGTTTAAAAAAATGTTCAGGCTACAACTGAACTTTAATTAGCAATTAGGATTCACAAAATATCAATAATGAGTATTTTGATTAATTAGTTGCTTACGTCATTGTTACTATCAGAAAAACTCAAAAGGCTTTCACTATTTTAAGTTGTGCTTGCAAGCTTCGTTACATAATCTAGGAGATTTTAGTATCACCAAGCCTAAGGAAAATGTAAACAGAATTAAATTGACCACTTTCAAAATTATTCGTCGTCATAATAGTTCCGTTCCAGCGTTTTACTTTTCATTAAAGAAAAAGTAATTCTTAAAACCATGTTTTTTCGCTATGGTATGATGATTTGGGTATAGTACCCAAACAAATTTAAAATTTTAGTAATTTTTGGTACAATACGTACGGCAATAGATTATTGGATTCATCTAATTTTTGATAGAACTAATAGGAACAAAAATAATTTCGAAATACTACTAAAGTTCTATGATTGCACATACTAGGTACTTATGCACGTACCTAGTGTCTAGGATGTAGAAATACATTATTTCTATGTACATATTTCATAAACCTTTAATATAAAAGGAATTTGTCTAGTTTTGTAATACAATTATAAGAAAATGATTCGTCTATTGTTCCTCGTTGTTTTCGCCATTTTCTGTGACGTAAGTATATTTCAAATACTATTAAAACCAAGATGACTAATATAACAAAAATTTTAACCTCATTCCTTCTATTCTGTTTATATCGCGTTATGTATTATTGTAATTGGCTCTAAGTTGCCTTCTAAACACACACAACATTTTATTTAATGTCTAACAAACCGGTGCATATTCTGACGTTGACAAAATCACGTTTCCCGCCAAAAATAATTGTGTGCCGTTTATAGGCGTAGATAGCTAAAGGACTGGCATATAAAGGAAATTTTATAAAACAGAGACAAAATGTATTCGGTAGACTTTTTTATAAATTTAATCTTATTTAGAGCTGTGCATAAATGCTTTATTAAATAATTAAAAAACATCGCATTACTGTCACATCTCAGCTATATGCTACGACTCGGATACGTTTATTAAACTCTGAATTAGTAAAATTATAAATGCAATTTAAAAAACGAAATAGTATAGACACATACTGCTGTGGTCTCAGGCAGAATGAGCAGCGCTGTGGAACATTCTGCTCCTCAGCATAATACTGAGCCAGGGCCAATTACAGCCACAGCACACACGCATTACACACTTGAAACGAACCGAATGGGAAAAGGGATTTTTTTTTCTTTTTATATATCTCTCATTATATTTTTTATTTAATTTTTTTCTATGATTATTGTTATTTAATGTGTGTGTTTTTGTTTGTAATAAATGATATGTTTTTGGAAAATGTCTATGTCTAAAGAAAAAACTTTTTAACCGGATTAAAGTTATGTATTATTATAAATTTACAATTATTTAGCATAATTTTAAATTTATCCGACGTTTCGCGTGCTTTACAGCGTGCGAGGTCACGGTGACTGAAGACAAAAGGTGTTGGATGTCAAAAAAGTATCACAGCTGTAGAGAAAGTTGCATTATCTGTATTTATTTCCCCGGAGTTGGTATCGACTAAAAGATGGAGGGTTTTGGCAAAAATGGCTCACGGTGTCCTCTGTTTTCGCGAATTGTTTTTCTTTTTGAGATTTTAATTTGGATATTATTGGATCCCAGGTGTTTGACAATTTGGACTTTTGTCTTCAGTCACCGTCACCACGCACGCAGTAAAGCACGCGAAACGTCGGATAAATTTAAAATTATGCTAAATAATTGTAAATTTATAATAATACATAACTTTAATCCGGTTAAAAAGTTTTTTATTTAAATGTGTAAAGGTTATGTTAATCAAAGACAATACTATGTCTATGTCTACATACAACCACTAAACAATAATAATTTGTAAAAATTATTTACGCTTATTATTCATGTTTACATTTATGTTATTAATATAAAAGAAAATAATATTTTACCAGTCTGATAAGTTAACGATTTGTGTTAGCAAACATTGGAATGTAACGCTGGAACTTCGGGTTTCCAACGATATCTTTCCTGCTTCCTATGATTAAGTTATCTAAATATTTCTAATAGTCTAAGAACAAGTACGGCACAATTTTATTTAAGATGTATGTATAGCACGGTTTTTTTATTACAGATGTGCCTTACACAAAGGTTATGTGGATTACCTCGGCCTATACAACCGCCACCATCTATAAAATACTCCATTCCTGCGAAACCTGTCGTTACCGTAGGAAGACCCATCGTTGACAATTATGATACAATACAAATGACCAGAGTTCTGAATCAACTCCAAGATAATCCTGTTAAGGATGACTGTGGATGTTTTTCTTCAGAAATTATAAGTAAATTGATAGATGCGCTAGTCGTGTCTACAACAATGCGAAACAATGGGCGAAATGAGGGCAATTTGCTGAATGTCGCTCTTGGTGACACGGATTTATTGGGTGTATCTATTTAAATGCACTATACGTACAATAATATGAACAATTTATATGTATGTTAAAGGATTTTCTCATAAATATTATGTTATAAATAATATTAAATGTAAAAATTGTTGTTATGTATTTATTTAAGTAGCCTGTTCCTATTTTTTATGTCGATTCAGTGGCGTAACAATAGGTTGGCAGGGCTGGCAAAATGCCACAGGCCCCCGACCCAAGAGGGATAATGAGATATTATGTTCTATGGATGAATGTGGAGTCTCCAATACGCAGGGCTAGCGTGGGGACTATAGACCAGTCCTTCTCGCCTAAGAAAGGAAGCCTATTACCATTAGTAGGACATAAACAACGTGTAATTGAGTACGCTGAAAATCTCAAAGTTTATTAAAATTAATCTGAGTACAACGTGACGATTTTTACTGATAGGGAATTTGCCACGGGCCCCAGATGGAATAGTTACACCACTGTGTCGGTTGTACACAACGTAGGTATTACTGTATAAATGATTATAATATTTATAGTGGAGTGTGATTCCTTAGGAAGGTTTAAGTTTACAATTCCTTACGATTTATTTTAAATTGACCGAGATGTAAACAAATTGTTTGCAAAAATCTTGTCAACATGCACAAAATCCACACGGGCGACTACGGCAAGCAAATAAATAAAGTTTGGAAAATCCAAAAGTGCACGCCTCATAGCGGTCATTCACATTTAAAAAAAATTCTAACACAAAAACTCAAGTTTTTTAAAACAAAATAACAAAAAAAATAAAAATAAAAAATAAATGAGAATGAATGATTTAAAAAAAACAATCATATAATAAAAAAATATATAGTGACGCCATAACTCTAAGGTGAGGAAAAAAAAATATACTAAAATAAATGTATATGATATATGTATAGATATACAAATACACAGTCGTATTTTAGTTTTTTACAAATTATAATTAAAAGACAGTACTTAGAACGCTAATATCAACTAGGAATCAGCCCAGGGTATAACTTTATATAATAAGAAAAAAAGTATTACGTACGATAAATTTTTCGACCAATTTCTCTGCCACATACATGGATCCATAAACACAGGCTGACGGACGTCCAAGAATGATTGATTTTAATGTTATTATTTACTATGTTAAACAAAATAATTGTTCATAAAAAATACCATATGTGCTTGATAGATTATTTAACTCGATTTTAGTGCACTCATATTATCCTGTAAGTATTATAGTAGTGAGAAAAAAGTCATTCAAGTTTCGAAAGACTGGGTTTTTTTTGACATGTCGAGAGTAGAGCACTGCGAGGCGTGCAATATAGAGTAAACAAATAAAATTTAATAATAAATAACATGCTGTTTCTATTTAAAGAGTGACTTTCAGAACAAATGTTTTACGTTCTGCGTTCTTTAAAGATTCAAACTATTTTTAACAACTTTTGTATGGAATATAAAAATTATGTACTTAGTAATATTAAGCAATAAAAACGCACTTTTTCACTACCATTATAGCTTTTTCATAACTACTTTTACTAGTTGGTAATAGTAGTTTTTCATTACTATTAATATCTAATGGAACCGATAGTGCGATGTTAGTTTGAAGTAGTACTAAACAATCTCTTAATATGAGTAGTAGACGAGGTTCCGGAATTCGAATCCAAAAGCAATTTTTCTGTTTATCTTGCAATTGTGACACTTGTTTTCTATAAACATTCTCTTTGCAGTCTATGTTTGCTCTCAGCTTGTATGATTTTATGGAGTCTCTTCCTTCTTTTTATTTGTAGGTTGTAGTGTTTGGTAATTAATCTCCAAGAAAATATATATTTTTAGAATAAGGCCGATTCTCACGCCCTACATAAATGTTTCGTAATACAAATTACGCCTATGATAGCAAAACTACGTGACGTTAAAAATAAAACATTATTGTTGGGTAATTGAATTCCGTGAAATATATGTATATTGCATGTCATAATAAAACTATTAACCTATATAAGAGATAGTTTTAATTGTTGAGTTATGTTCAGTTGAAAAATGGGTTCATCACTACATCTCGCAACTCTCTTCGTGGCATTTTTTGTTGGCGTAAGTAATCTTTTTTACGTCAAACTTGAATCTCATTAACTATTTAGTTTAACGATAAACATATAATATATTTCCAACACACAGATATACAGTATGTATTTACACTGTTTTTAACCTACATAGAAATAATAATATCAATTAAAAATTGATTAAAAGTTTGGTCCCTGTGCCAGTGTACCTTTAATGCTGGCATTTTGTTTATTGCGATACTTATTCGTTGAGCAAGGAATGCACCAGCTCTGGCGTCACCAGGCGCTAACATAAATCTTTAATTAGCGCCTGTATACGTAAACCCCACGGCCCATGGATTCAAAACTTCAGTGGTCCCCTCATATTAACGGATTGGCGAAGAGACTTAGTTCTGCAGCCTACGCGGTTAAAAAAATTCGCTCACTAACTGATGTCGATACAGCTAGACTTGTTTATTTTAGTTACTTTCATAGCTTAATGACTTATGGCTTATTATTATGGGGTCATGCTGCTGATGTCGAAACTATTTTCATCCTGCAGAAGAGGGCTATTCGTGCAATCTATAATTTAAAATGTAGGGAATCTCTTAGAGATAAATTCAAGGAAATTAATATACTTACCTTTCCCTCGCAATATATTTATGAAAATATTATGTATGTATACAAAAATAGTGATAAGTTTACTAGAATAGAACATACGCACAATGTTAATACACGGAACAAACGCAGGCTGCAATTTCCCCGTACTAGACTATCTAAAGTTAGTAATTCTTTTTTGGGGAAAGGGATACTCTTCTTTAATAAAATCCCAGAGGCTCTTTTATCACTGCCTTTCAATAAATTTAAGAAATGTATTAAAGAAAAGCTGTGTAAAAAGGCTTACTATAAAGTCAACGATTATCTAGTTGATAAAAGGGCCTGGGACTAGTGCTAGACAGGCTACTTCTAATCAATTTGCGATATTTGTTTTAAATAAGTGTTGTTTGATGATTTGCTGTTTTAAAAGAGTACCGAGAGTTTTTTACGCCGGCTTTTTCTCTCGGCCTACACCCTCTGTCTTCTTTGCCGATGAGTAGGGATGCCTTCAAATTTAATGACGTGGAATAAGTGATACATGTATCTTATGTTCCATAATAAACATATTTTATTTTATTTTTATTTTTTTATTTTTTCAAGAGTCTCTACTCCAAAGGGCTCAAAATCAAAGTTGGAGGAAAGACTCCTGTATTTAAGCCCAGTGCCGGATTAGCCACATAGCAAGAGTAGCAAATGCTACGGGCCCCGCGAACTTAGGGGCCCCGCGCTCCAACGCCTGTCTGACCGTAATAAAAAAAGTATTAATTTAGATAGTAGCGTAAAATATCTTGCATACCTTTAACGCGAAGCGCTTAGTCTATGCTTCACTTCCACATAAAAATAAACTCGACTTCGTCAAGTATAATCGTTAAAATAACTACGTATTTATCTTTTTAACGTTAATTTTCAAATTTTAATTATAATCGATATACATATTTAGACTAGCATGTTATTTGTACCCTTCAGATTTTTATTTTTATATAGGTATACATTTATTTTGCTAGTTTACGTAGCCGAGATTGTACTTTTCTAATCGATTTTAATATAATATCGATTATAAGTATTTCGAGGACATAGGCGAACTATTTAAATCCGAAAGCCTAACCAAGGGCCCCTAGGCAGAATTTGCTACAGGCCCCGCGCTGGCTTTATCCGGCACTGTTAAGCCGTTTATTATTTTATTTAGTTTAACAAATATAGTGACCTTAGCCATCCGGAATGTTCACGCCCTTTTCACATATGTTTTTTTTTAAATATGTATATGTTTTAAATATAACTTACACATATCACATTATTTTCAATAGCAGCAGTCATGACTGAGTAATGTCAAAAAATCGTGTTTATTTCCAATAAAATGTATTTATATCATAATACCATTTGAGCCATTTAAGAAACATTGATAAATTTTGAAATCATTGTTAGAATTAGAAGAATATTATTTAAATTACGTTGATTGACTAGGTCATAAAAACATTGTTTTTTATCAAAATACAACAAAAGGACTATAATATTATATGCTTACATTGTTGGATGGCAGTTTTATAAGCTTGTGACTATCATTACGATAACGTAGTCGTAAAGCATGCATTTCTCCTCATTTTTTCATGAGATCACCCGTTTGAATTCCTACCGAGTACGAAATTTATTCATACGGTGAAGAAAGATATGATCACACTCTTAGACTTTTAAATGGGCCTGTCTGGCATAAAAGCTTTATAAAAGTAATTATAACATAAGAAAGAATCATTTAAAAGGTCGACAACCCATCTGTAATTGGCATGGTATAATAGGATGTCTTCACTTAACATCCATCCCATTTATTTGTAAAATTATATTTCACTTAGAAAAAATATGATGTGTATTTTATATATTTCAGTAAATAGATCAGTATATAAGAAGGAATAATCTTTTCGCTTTTGAATCCGTTTCAGAAATTTTGATTCCTCACATAAACAAAAGACAATAATATTCAAATGAATTTAACTTTAGAAAAACTTGTTAATTGGTTGTAAATTTGTAATCCCTCAGGTGCAGTGCTTCGGCTTGCACAGGCCGATGCCACACACTTACCAACCAGAGCCGTGCTCTTCATCATGTGAAGAGATAAAGACTCTGCTTAATCTTGCCCGTATTCTGGACGAAGAAGAGAAACCGAAAACTAAATCATTCAACCCGGAGGAATTGATTATGAAATTGGTCAATGCTCTCGTTGTAACTTCGACGGCACAAACTAAATGCAACTGCGATTATGGTTATAATGGTCGATCAGAATACTCCGGAGGGCGGGGAACAGCATCGAGAGGACACAGAGATGGCTTAGTCAACCTGGACCTATTGAACCCAAACAATCCTAACAATGTCGCTCAATTGGATCTTGGGAAGCAAACCATTGCTGGAGTAGGTCTTGGAGACACCACTAATGGAGTTATTGGTGGAGCGCTCAAAGATCTTCTGTAGTATTTTTTAGTTATTCTTAATAATATTGTTTATCCTTTATCAATAAATATATCACAAAACTAATGCTTGTATTATTGTTGTAATAAGAATAATATACTTATTGTTTAATGTAAAGAAGGTGGAGTTAGCGCTCAGTGTTAGTGTTCTTTCTAAATCTTACCCTAAAATTTATCATACTAACGGGACAACCCATGGTAGGTACATATGGTAAAATTCATTTTATCATCAGGATGTAAAATATTACATAAATTTCAAAACTACACCTTATTAATTGATTAATTTACGTTAAACGTAAATTAACGTATATTAATCAATAAAGTTTTTTTATAAATTTGACGAATACTTAAATCCTATCCTATTCCTTGGGATTGATTTGCTCCAGTTCAAACAATTTGTATGACAATACTTGGCGATTAAAAAGAGTGGCGGAAAGTTTCTTGCCAGTTCTTCTTACCCGCTCTACGCCCTTGACTTGCGAACTGGTAGTAAATGTAAATTTACAATTAATTTTACTTCTTTTTGACGTTCATAAGTGTAGATACTTGTTTACCTATATGAATAAATATAATTTGAGTTTGAGTTTATTTTCTTATTAAACTACTTAAATTTAGTTTCTTCCTATACGCTTTACACTTCCAGGAATAATTTGTTCTGCTTTAAAAAATTGCCAAATGTTCTTACACTGCCGACAAAGGCGCAAATAACGTGTTCCTTGACCTGTCTGAGATAATAACGAACAATCCGTATCCAATTTGTCAAATTCATCTTGTGAACCAACAGATACATTTGATCCCACAGGGAGATTCAGGCCATCATGGCCATCATCCCCCGACCTATACAGGGGGCTCGTTCATACAATATTTACAGAAATTACAAAAACTTACCGACTACACGATGACACGTCACAAATATGATATAAAGATTACATATAATACAAAAATTTTAACTACCAGCTTATTCTCTGCGTTTTAATTGGGTAGTAAAATTTAATTTTATTTTCACCACCGTGAAAAATGCGTCTACCATGAACGAAGTTTCCCGCGCTTTTTTTCTTTATGTAGATTGTAGTTTACTTAATTTTTTTTCTCTTTATGGCTCTGGCACGGTTTGAGCATTAGCCAGCGTCAAGTATAAATTCACTTAATTTAAATATAACTTAGTTATTTGTTGTCTAGGCATAGCATTGCATCTGCAGGTTTTGACAATGACGGAAAATCAATATTCAAGGATTGACATTGACGTTAAACTATCTTAAAAATCGTTGAATTTTGAAAAAGCTTGTTTCAACTATAATTTAAAGCTATGTTTGTTAAATGTTTTTATGAGTGCGGGTTATTTAATTATGACATACTAATTATTGAAGTAAAATTTTCATGATGAATTAAATAACTTTAGTGAAAAAGACACGACGTGACGTTAAAATGACTTCTGAGAGTGATGTTCTAAAAACAAATGAATTTCTTCGTCGTCGAAAATTGAGACTTCAACAGGTTTGATAAATTATTTAATATTGATCTTTACAAGAGTTTGTGTTTTTATTGTTTTTATTCTGCTATTAGGTTAGAGAACAATCAAAAGATATTGCAAAGAAAATACGACAACGTGCTAAAGTTGAACAGTTACGGCAGACGATAAATCTTGATGCCAAGAAAGAAAAAGAATATTTTGACTTACAAGAAAAATTTGTGGGAAGATTAGAACAGTTGTATTCACGGAGTGTAGAAAATGTTGGATCTAGTCATAGGAATGCTGCTGAAGCTTTAGAGCAAGGTAAACATTCACCCTTAAATCTTCATTCTATCGGTAATATTGTGTTTATTTAAGTTATTATTCTTAAACTTGTAGAAAAACAAACTAATCAAGATATTTCAAAACTACGTGGGAAAGAGGCAGTTACAGAGCTTCGTAAAAGAAAGCAAGATAAGCTAGATGAACAGAAGAAAATTCTTGATAGGAAGTTGCAGGCTAGGTAAGTAATTTTATTTTTTAACTATGATACTTTCCCATCATAAAATTATGTATTATGTTATTGCAGGGAAACAGCAAATGAACTTTTTAGAGACAAACATGCAACTGTTGCAAAGATACTAAAATCCAAATCAGGTGACAATATACAGAAACAATTAGAGGAACCTATTGTTAATGAAATAAATAACAATCCAGTGGAAAAGGACAAAGCAGAGAGGGATATATCTAAAAATGATATGGCTACACAATGGGAGACTGATGAGTTACTTAATGAATGGGGCTCCAGTGTTCCAACGCTGTCTTTTCCAAAAGATGACAGAGACAGTAGAAAACATTTAGAAAATGAAAAATCTGAGCATAAAAGATTGAATTTATTTGCATTAAGTGATGAAATGCCATCTTGTCTCCGCGGTGGTAATAGCAATATGTCAAATAAAGCATGCCAACAACAATCTTCGGTTAATATTGTCTCTGAATATTTACAAACCAGAAACTTACGTTTGAGAGAAGAAAAACCTGTCAGTACCAAGAAATCTGATGATTTGCAGAGTATCAAACAAACAATACTAAGGAGTCGAGCCTCTAAAATTGATGGTAATTTTTCAAATGTATGCCATGTTCTTGACAATCAGCTAATACCTGTCCCATCTTGGACAGCAGAAGTTGATTCTTGTCTTTGTCATCATTGCCATAACAGGAAACCAATACAACCTGTTACTAATGTATTAATTAACAAAACAAATTCTTTTCAAAGATCAGCTAGTCCTTTCTCCTCATCGGCCTTCAAAAATGATCAAAGAAAACATAATAAATATATGAATAAAAAATCAGGTGAAATTGTCTGATCACAATTACTGTATACTTTAATAGTTTCACTATATATTACATGGTAGAGTAAATATTCATATAAGAAGTATATAGATAACTACTAAATTTTAGTGTATTTAATATAAAATCATGTATTTTCATATGAACTGGTACTATTTGCGATCCACTCTCAACTAAAGCTCCTGTTTAGCAGTTAGTAAAATGCATTTTCAATTTAAGTGTGCCCAGATCACTTGAAATAGATTTGTAGCTCAACAGTACATTATTATTTATCTTTTGTAATAATATGTTAAATATAATAACTAAAAGTTTTAACTTATTAATTTTACTGTAAATGAAAACTTAATTTTTTTTTATTGATGATTGATATTGCATATTTGCCTAATTTATTTTTAATTTCCAGCCAATTTTGTCCCTTCTTAGTGTAGCTTTATATATCAAAATGAGCACCATTGGTATTAACTTATTACTGTTACCAATTAAAAGACAATATTTTAGTTTCAGGCAGGAATACAAATACCTCAAAAACCAATTCGGCATTAAATAAAAAGCCATCAGTGACAATGTACAATCACAGCACAAGAGACACAAGAGAATCATATAATAATGAAGCAACCATTGTCCGAGAGCAAAACACGAGTGACGATGCATATTTAAATGCTCTAAAGGAAACATCTATTTTAAATGAAGTTAAAACCCAAGATCTTGAAAAGAAGAGAGAGATTCTAAGAAATAAAGTGGCTGCGACAAGGGAAAATGTGGATAAAGAATACAAAGATACGCTGTCATTTTTAAATTCGTTATCAAAGGAAAAACCCTGTAGGACAAATGTAAGTTTTATGTATACCTAAAAATATACTGAACATACTACACATATACATTACTATTATATATTTCAAAAATGTAACATTGATGTTTAGCAGGGTTAAATTTTAACATTATTTCAAGCACTATTTACACAGTGTGGGGCTCTTGTATATTGCAGACAGAATATTTGACTCGACTAACAAAAATTTATGAATAGTTGATTAGATGGTTAATTTTCATTTAGACAAACTTTGGGTTTTCAAACATAGGTTGTCTCAAAGAAATTATAACAGATTTATACCCATTTAGTACAGTTTTGTCTAGAAAGCTGAAGCTTTTAAGTAATTTGTAATCAATTATATTGTTTAGTCAGTAAATGCCTAAAATATAATATAAATCAATAAAGCAGGAGTTAGACTCTCAGTTGTATAATAAATAAATTAAATTAATTTCAGAATCTCTCTCACATGGGTTATGACAGACTTCAAATACAAAAGGACAAACGGCAGAAGGAAATGCAAGATGAATTTAGAAAGATTGAAAAGGATTGCACCAAGAAGACATGTAAGGTAGGTAATTGTTAGGCTACTTTTAGGTCTTTTATTCGGGGATTCGTACTTCGAAAGATTTTTGATTTGCTCCAGTTCAAACAATTTGTATGACACTGGCGATTAAAAAGAGTGGCGGAAAGTTTCTTGCCAGTTCTTCTTACCCGCTCTACGCCCTTGACTTGCGAACTGGTAGTAAATGTAAATTTACAATTAATGTAACTTGACAATTCAAAAGTGTACTTGTTTACCTACATGAATAAAGATATTTTGAGTTTGAAAGAAAGAAAAGAAACAACAATAAATAAAAATTATGTTAGATACATGAATTGTAAAAACAAAAAATACATTTTTGTATCTTTGTAACAAACATAAAAATTACTTGAAGTGGCTTTAAAAAAATCAACACAATAGTACATGATTTTAAATAACTATATGTTATTCAGGGATTATACCTCCCATTATTTCACCACTTTTTTTTGTTTTGTTTAATTGTGCTAAGGATTATAGATGTGGACGCTAAAATGTAAGCTTTACTGGACACTAATTTATGATTTCACGTCTCCCTCCGCCCGCTTTAGTGACAAAACCACCAAATAGTACTAACTCGAGAGCAATTTGATGTATCAGTATATGCAATGCAATTAGATTAAATATTAATATGTGGTATACTTAACGCGTGCCAGATTCACTATGTTATTATGAAGGCACCTGATTTGTATCTAAGTAACTTTTACCGCAGCATATGTTATCCTTTAGTGAAGAGCGTGTTAGCCTAGTTGCTTCACAGCGTACGAGTCTCAAACCTGTGGTATTTACATTCTTGATGACTCTATTGGCATTTATCCCTCGTTCATATGCCGAAGGAAAACATCGTGAGGAAAAAAGCCTGTCGTATACAGTGTGTAAACAGTGTGAATATATTATACACAAATACATGGACTGATCATATACTGGTACATGATCATCTATTGGGGCTTTTACCTTAGTAATAATTAATTTACAAAGAAGTTTCACTTCTGACATGACTTTTTTTTTATGTGAGTTTTACTAAAATGAACAATATTTCAGCATAAAAATCGAGCTAACAGAGTTCACTCAAGATCACCCGATAGCTTTGACCGACCATTTCAATATGACTGGATGCCAGTCCCGGAGAGCGACTTCGCCGTTCACACGCTACCGAATAAAAATAACGTAAAATTTAACGACGTCGACACATACCACGAATACAGATCGCGACACAAGCACACACCTCCGACAAAACAAAGAACTAAAGACAAAGTAAATACATTGGTAATTGAGGATACGTCTGAAACGGATAGTTCCGAACTGACGGATTTTCCTAACGAAGAACAGTCGGACGGAGATAGGATTGTCATTTATAAGATTTTGGATTCGAAACGCAAAAGGGACGATAAGAAAGTGAAAGCGATTAACAGGATTTTTAAGTCTGCCAAATTGAGTGATAAATGTGTGAAGGATGTCGAAGTTCAGGATAATACTAAGAATACGGAGAGCGCTTTCACGGTTAAACATGGAGAAGCTTTGGAGAATCTGAACGAAGGTAAGGTTTAAATTCCCCTTAGGGAGCGTTCAAGTATTACGTCACGCAATTTTTGGAGAATCTTGACCCCCTCCCCCCCATGTAACGCGCCGTAACGTTTTTCTGTAACCAATAGTGAAACGTTCCTTTCACTCTTTATACCTAAAACTTACCATTACGTGGTGTAAAGTACTGGAAAGTCGAAAATAATATTAACAATAACGCGTATTTCAATCCCCGCCCCGCATTGTAATGTTTTACAAAAGGAACCCCCCTCCAAAATTCATTACGTTATACGCTCCCTTATTAGACTGTCTAAAGTTAGTAATTCTTTTTTGGGAAAAGGGATACTTTTATTTAATAAAATCCCAATTTTATCTCTGCCATTTAATAAATTTAAGAAATGTATTAAAGAAAAGCTATTAACGATGATCTAGTTGATAAAAGGGCCTAGTGCTAGACAGGCTACTTTTAATTATTTTGCGATGTTTGTTTTGAAATAAGTGTTTTTGATAATTTGCTATTTTAAAAGAGTACCGGCTTTTTCTCTATTTTATTTTAGATAAACATTACAATATGGTAAATCTGTTTAGTGTTTTCTATTTTGTCGTAACGCCCCTTGTGTGAGGTGATGTTATTTTGATTGTGTTTTGACTCAACTAACCTAAAAGTAGTGGCCCAGTGGCTTCAGTCGTAGGTTCGAACCCCGGCTGTGTGACTAAACTAATTTCTGTTTATTTGCGCATTTAACATTCGCTCGAATGCTAAAGGAAAACATCGCGAGGAAACCGTCGGAACAAGGCAAGAGAGGCTGATCACCTACTTGCCTATTAGATTGACAAATGATCATGAAATAGATACAGAAATCAGAGGCCCATATCTAAAAAAAAACTTGTTTTTTTTTTTCAGGTATCTACAAAGTTGGAGAAAATGGGTGAGTTTTTATATAACACGATATATATGTGTATGTCACGCAAATATTTTAAATTTATATCTTATTTAAATGCGCCAAAATTTAATGAAATTCGTTGCGGTAATTTAGAATAAATCAAAATAAACACTAATGATACGATTGATCCCAGAACCTACAATGTTATGAGTTGTTACACAAGCAATGTCGAGATGTGGAAGACGTGTACAGAAAGAAAGTCTTGGTGGTAATTATTTGTTAAACATATATATATATATAGAGTATGTTTGTAGCAAAGTACATAATAATACATCAAGGTTTTACTAAATGGCTTTCATAGCATACAAATAAATTTCCAAATATATATCATTCAAACTCAATTATAATCTAGTTGCGCTTAGTTCATGTATATTGTCTCTTGTGATAAAGTAAGGTCGTATAATTTGTTTATATTCGGGTTAATCATACCTCTTGTGGGTACAAACGCACTTTTACGTAACAATAAAAAAAATATAGATTTTTTTTAGAGTTGATTTTTAATAGGATTTTTTGTTTTAATATCACGTTTTACAATTCGTATAGATATTTCTGTTCCGTTTTTGATGAGAAAAAAATTTTGAAAAAAAAAATTTGACCTCCAAAACTGGAAGTAAATTTTTCAATTGAGTTTGACGTTACATACTTGACTATAATGTGCTGTAATTTAATTATTTTCTAGCTCCATAATACTCGCCATGATTGAATAAAAACGAAATTAGACAAAAGTTAGAGGTGACTTTGTGTTTTTTTGTATCGAGGAATTTATATTGTATTGTGTTTTTAATTATTAGAGTCAACTAATGATATTATAGTGAAGGATCATACATTTATATCATATACTTAGATCAAATCAAATCTATGATGAGTGATTTTGGTTAGTGCCCGCTTTTAAGTTCTTTGATAGTTACGTCGACACCAGTATTGTGCCGTTCAAGTATTACGTAAGCAGATTTCCTGCACTTTATGGAGATAAAGGTGGGGTTGGAGCCCCCCCCACCCTCTTGTCAGTAAAAGTAAGCAAAGCTCTCGAATTAAATAGTACATATTAATATTCTGTAGGAATCCTAGAAAATGCATTTCGTGTTCAAGCTTAGACAATGTGTGGGTAATATGTGTAAAAATGTAAATAATTACTGTTGACGTACTCACCAAATAAGAAAATCAAAGACCCCCCCTACCCCCCTCCCCTTAGTGCTTACGTAATACTTGAAGGGACTCTATGGGTATATATATATATATTCATTAATTGTATTTTCGCTACTGTAGTTTCCTATACATTTATTGTTACTATTAAAAGTATTATAGAGAGTAAAATATAATCATTGTTTTATTTCAGGGATAACATTGCGTCTACCTATTTTGAGAATAACAGCAATGTACCGACAGAGAAACAGGACGGGATTAAGAAGTCTGTTACTTCGCAAAATGGTGAGGCTCCACACTACCCTCCTAACAATAATAATCCTTCTTTTCATAGACAAGGTGGTGATCAGTCTTCTGTATGACACGTGCATCTGGATCACCATGGCCACATGATCACCATGCTTTGACCGAACCATTGTCTAAGGTTAAGCTAGCACAGCTTCTCAACACTATTTTGATAACTGATGTTTTTTGATTTCAGTTGAAAATCAACAAGTTCCAAGCACCAGTGCCAAGAACAGTACGTCTTTCAGGTTTGTATTCTGCGTAAAAGCTTGTTTGAGACTTACACAGTAATTACCGTAGATATAATATGGGAAACTTTAGAGTTCCAACATTAATTGTAATTATATTCGAAATTCCACCCGTATCACCTCGACGTCCACCGTTCTACAACTGAGCGCTTTTAGGCAGTTTTTGCCGAGCACCACCACTATGTGGAACCAGCTGAAGTATTTCCGAACCAATTCGACTTAGGGTCCTTCAAAAAAAAAGAGAGTACCAATTCTTAAAAGGCCGGCAACGCACTCGCTAGCCCTTTGGCATTGATTGTCCATGGGCGGCGGTATCACTTAACATCAGGCCTCTTGCCCCTCTGCCTCCAGTAACAAAAAAAAAATTCAGCAGTTTATGTGGCGTTTTCAAAAATGTCTATTAGAACTTTTTCTAATAGTTACAACTACAACAATTTCTTTCTGTCGCAGAGATATTAATGAATTAGCTTCCTAACGATTTAAAAAACTCTTGCAACAAAAAAAAAAAGATAGATTTTTACAGCTACAAGGACAAATTTTAATACAGGTCTTTGACCATGCTTGTTGGAAATAATTAAAAGGTCTGAACAATTTTAGTATTGTACTCACTAAACGTGTTTTAATCTTGTTAATATTTCTATAAATAAGACAACCTTCGCGACGATTTAAAAGTGAAAATATTTTGGCTTATAATAATTCTTTGGTAGCCAAAAATTACGTACTCGGAATTCAACATGCCAAGAGACCAAATCTACATATATGATAAAATATTAGATGTAACTAAATATAGATATATTTTATAGCTAAAATTAATTATCTATGATTGTGTAATAAAGTTTAAGGTGAAATTTGTAGACTGTAGTCTAAAATTCAAGGCTTTATTTATTTATTTCAGATGCGACCACACATGTCCTGGTTGCAAATGCCGCCATCAACCATTGTCTGCGCCACAATCCTCTTGCTCCTTTCAAACGGCCCCCAATGACGCACCCGAAGAGTTCGTCAAGCTTATCGATGGACAGGAAACTGGAAAGTTCTACATTGGAGCATCTGGTTTCTTAAAAGACGACAACTACGAAGTTGTAATTCAATTAAAGAAGAAAGAAATCGAAAAAAAGGAAATTGAAAAAGAAGAAAGGATTTCCAAAACCCAAGAAGCGGAAGATGTTACCAAAGATTTGACAAAACCCGACCCTATTAATGCTGAAGAACCGAAGACCTTGTCAAAAGATACCGAAGTACAATCATTCGCAGTTAATGTGAGGGAAAGTGCAGCACAGACTTCGGTTGACCAAGGTGTCGAAGAGGATGTGACACAAGAGCTGGAACAAGTTAAATCTAAAAATGTGGAAGACAAAAACGTTAATACAACGTTTCGAGATTCCTTTGCAATTCCTGATGTCCCAAAAAGTGATCCCGTAAGGCCAGCCACGTCTACCTACACCCAGACATCTTTCAGTTCACCCAATTCTAGACCTGTTTTCTTGCATATGACGTCATCTACGTCCACGGCATACATGAGTCCCCCCGACTTTATAGTTCCACAACTTTTGAGACGTCACGTACCTGACGTTCAAAATGAAAGACATAAACGGTGCTCGCATTCCTCCAGAGCAAGGAGATGTAGACACGTCAGCAGCACGACCGAGACTCCGCCGAATACTGCCCGAAATGAGTTTGCAGATGAAAAGAAACACAAAGTCTGCCACACACACAAACACAAAAGCGTCTCAACTTTACACAGAGAGTCTTCAAAGTCTATACATGGAACGCATTCGTCCAAAACTATGCCTAAATTGCGAATCACAGATAACAAAATTAATCCCGTGGTAAAGAAATATGTTAACAAATTGTTAGCCCTCAATAAAGAAGGGAAGAAAGCGATCCAAGTGATCAATCAAGATTGCAGCTCTGTCAATACGCCGAGTAGTTCTATCGTCAATGCTCCTTACAATATGGAAAAGGACGCCTCCTTAGATAACAAAATCTCTTTAGAACAAATAAAAATAATGCTCGAACAACAGATAGTTGACGATTACGCGAAACGCGCGAATAAAGATTGTCGACTCTCCGACTCGGCACACAACAGAAGTTTGCAAAAACTGCCGAAAAGGAAACATGTGCACAAAGTGAAGTCCCTAAACATATCCAGGCATTTATTTAAAAATAAACAAACCAATGATTCACATTATCAATTAAACGTCAATTCAAAGAAGCAGTCGTTTTCATCGACGTCTGACCGTTTAACGCAGAATAACGGTGAATTGACCAAACCAAAAAGTAGAAACAAAAGTTCACCAACAGAACAGAAGCACTCTAAGAGCGAACCGACGCCTACGGAAAACAAACAGCCGAAACGACACCCGCGCCTGACCCCTTGCTCCTCAACTCACACAAAAAGTGATGATTATACTCTTCATCGACATCGTCCTTCCTCAATTTCCACTGATTCAGAAAAAAGAGTCCAGACCGCATTTTCACACATTCCTCCCTCGGACTCCGCTCACACCAGTGGTATCGAAAGCGAAATAAACTTTATAAAATCAGCTGAAAATAAGCTTCAAAATATGGATAAAATCGCTGACCTCACCGAGAAATGTATGAATCGGTTATCTAACCTGGCCAAGGTGCTCGAAGAAGTGAGAAAAAACAAGTCAATGGTGTACAGTCATATTTCTACCTCAGATACTGCGTCAGACTCGGAGCCTAAACAGAAAATCCCAGATGATCGGCAAGTGTGTAACGGGACCGAGGAAAGAAACGATAATCTCGGTGTGCGTTATCAAGAAAACGCACAACGTGAATATATTCCTCTACTTCAAGACATACCTAAACCACTAACTCCTTCCACTTTATCTCTTTCTACAATCAGCGAAAAGTCAAACGCTCCGTCTTCCACGAGTGATCAGACAAGGCACAAAGCGAGGCCTCCGCCAGCTCTCTCCAGGATTAATCTAAAGACCGCACCGGATAATTTCGTGGTACCTCACGAACTGTCCACAGTTATGGAAGTTGATTCCCCGATGAGCGTCAAATTAAAAAATCAATCATCGCGGCAGAACTTGTACAGGGAATCGGCGCAAGAACCAACCGTTAGTGGCAACCGGGTTCCAGACGAAACGCAATTGGACCAGAATAAACTCCAAGCAAACTCATCTAAAACTCGATCGAAAACGCCTTCACTTACATCTGATGATACAAAGATGGAAATGATGGATATGAAAATATTTAATGATATTATGCTCAAGCCTTTTGTGAGTTTGCAAGAGTATGCAAAACAGTGCAGCGTTCCTATCGAAGACGCTTCTAATATGGAGGATCTGCCCAAGAATGAGCAAGGGGGCGGCGAAATCAGCTCTTTACATTCCGACGGTAGCCTTCCTGATGTAATTTCAGAGTTATTGAAAAGAAAACTCATAAGTGAGCCGTTTAAGTTCGATACGGCGACGGCGTCACAACTCACCACTAGCGTGTCATCGGAGTCTTCTCTATCACTCTTGGCCTTATCTAATATGTACAAAGCAAAGAGAAGATCAAGCAAGCACCTCGCAAACAAAGAGAATCTCACGGAGACTTCGGAAACGTTGAGTTTATCGTCAAATCCAGATTTGGAAAATGCCTTTCAGAAACTCGGTATGGGGTGGGCTTCTTCTACTTTAAAGAAAACGAAGGAGAGGTTGGCCTTGTCGTCTTCTTCGAACACATCCAGTTCGAGCTATAGCCAGTTGAAATTTAAAAGCTTCAATAAGGATTCTCCTACTTTAGCCACGGATTCTTCGCTGTCCGACACAAATAGGTCTAAAAATTTCGGTGACAGTGCAAAAAATGCCGTACAGCAAACCTCCGTCACCAATTCAATGATTGTCAAAGAGTTTCTCACGAATGAACTTGCTAAAAAAATTATTTTTACGAATCAATCGAGTAGAAATGCTGACGAATTTGTGTCCTTGTATGAAACGAAGATGCCAGAGGAAATTAGGGACACACCGGAAAAAACTAGGGAGGGAGATCAGTCTGTCGCGAGCCAAACGAATAGAGCGAGGACTTCCACCCCAGTGCAAATTTTCAAGTCTACCACTTATCACACAACATCCAGTTCCAACGCTTCCAACGGATTATTCAGCAATGCTGAAGAACTGTCTTCGGTGAAAGTGACCTCTACCTCCATACGAAATCATTCCACGTCTGATAAAGATGATTTAACCATTCCAAATTGCAGCCTCAAAAGAAAAGGCTCTGATAATAGCAAAAGCGCGTGACCATTTTTTGTTTATAATAATTTTGTTATTTATATTTTTTTTATACATTCCTACTTGTCTTAAAAACTTTGTTAATGTTTTGTTTTGACTATATGTATATAACATTGAGATAATGATTTAATAATATTCAGTAATAAATTGAACATGTACTTAATTAATATTTTTATTTGCAATGTCTAATTCTATCTGATCATAGATATCTTAACCACAATGTGAAAAAGTACTTGTCTTGACTTACTTGGGTATTTTTAAAAGTCAACTGTTCAAATCTCATTTAATACAACTCCAGTTCTACTAAAATTTAAATAATTTTTCTATTTTTCTTAAAATCTTTTCTGCATATACCAGAAACTTATTTGTCGAGTTCTAGAAACAATTTTGACTTAACTTAATATTGGCTGTATCTATAAATGGCATGGCTTATTTAATGAAACACTGTGTCAAGCAATGGTCACATTTATTTATAACGGTCACATTATAATCAAGACAATATCACATAAGTACCTTTAAGGTTATGGAGTGTCAAAAAATAAATATTACGAATAGCATTCTTAAACAATATTTAAGCAGAATAACATCTAAATCACAGAACAAAATAGCTAAATTAAATTATTACTTATTTATATAGCTATTTATGGGCATATTCAATTATTTTAAAATTATTTGGGTATAATTTATGTTGCTTGTACGTATTAGGCACCATAAAATTAAATATAAGAGGTCTCTTATAAAATCCCTAAATACGCCCTTTATCGCTTAAGTCCTGTGTGCATCCACGATCACATAGATTATGTCATTAAATACTGAAAAATAAAATTTTGTCTAAACATTTATCTAAATACAGAAAAACAAAGTTATTCTGGTTTCTTATCAGATTTAAATAAATATCTTTCTGCAAGTGAATATGCTAGGCCCATTGTAAGTGCTGCAACGGCAGTTCCTTGGGCTGCAACTCGTAACTGCATGAGGAATACACTTGTACTCATCTGACCTCTGTTCTTGTATTTGTATGCACCAACACCACAAACACCAATACATCCCATTATACCTATCAAACAAACAATCAATGTTACATTATATTTCATTGGCACCTTTATTTGTTTAACATAAAAATGATAAAATAACAAGAAATGTAAATAATAATTGACATCACTTTATATAGATAGATAGTAGATACAATACACAACTATCTCCAGACTAACTAGACCATGAGTAACCATAAGAAGATATTATTACAATACTATAATATAAAAAAATACAAAGATATGCACAAATGTGTAGCAATAGATACAAGTACACTCCATTAGGTAACTATAAATCATTGTTGCACCCACTATTTTGACCAATTTTTTTTTCTTACCAAGAATCATGAATGGTGAATCTTTAGATTTTCTTGCTATTCGCTCTGCTTGAGATTCGTCTTTGTATTCGAAGATTGGTTGTTGATCCATTTTGAGATTCAAGAGTGAACTGTAAATGTATTAGGAACCTCATACAGCAAAAATTAATCTTAGTTTATCAGCTGGGTAGCTGAAGATCTGGGTAGATCTTGCGGTAATAATCTTTTCGGTTTGGGGTAAAACTTCCATGGGAAAGTTTTTAAAAGCATATAAAAGATTACTTTAACATTAAAGTAATGACTACATTATCAGGGTGATTGTATACAGTACATAATAAAAATAATATTAAAGTATGTACGTAATAAAAACATCGTTTTAGCAATTACTTAAACTAAATTAGTGGAAATAAACCATGTCTTTGCCTTTTGATTACGCATATCATAATATTATTTTTTCAGAAAATATAAAACACAACTTACATCCTTAGATCTAAAGAACTATAAAATTATATAATTTTTGAAATATCCACATTGCATCACATTTGCTCAGAATTAAAGACATCAGTGACCTTGAGATTTTATATTACACATTTTTACTTCAAGTTGTGCTGTAATTTTGACATAATGATTGAAATGTCAAGATCACGAAACACAGATAAAGTCACATCACAGTAAAAACACATCTCATTAAAATTCTCGATTACATCGCCAATCAAGTCTCTTTAAGAATCGCCAGAATATTCTATTCTATTCTATTCTATATCTTAGTAATTATTTTTATTTAGAATATATATACCTAACTAATTATAACACTAAAATATATGAAATATAAAATCTGGCCCGTATACAATATTAATCAATTTATAATAAAAAAAGTATTTTTATAAAATTATTGTATCTCGTTTGTACTTAACAAATTATTTGCGATTCTTATGTGTATTAATAAAACAATTGTTCCTTTACTTAATTACAAACACTCCAAAATTATAAACTAATTTAGACAACCGAAATCATCTTATAAATGTATTTGTACACTTAATTAAAATGCGGATACTGCCCACAAAAAAGGGCTAAAACAACGGGTATCCAAAAATCGTTCCAAACATTTAGTGTAAGTTGTAAACGAATTTATTTACAATAGATATAGATAATAATATAATATTACTAATAAACTTAAAAAGTATGATTAACATTAGCGTTTCTGGATCCACGTTATCTGGTATAGTTCATAAAATAGGTACATAGCTCTAATTTGGTTAAGTAAAACTTAGTTTTGAAGTAGGAAATATTGGAATCTACGAAATCTATGAATAATATCTTCGAACTTCAGCCAAAATAGATTCATATGTGGATTCATCTATTATAACAAATCTTTTTGCCCGACGACTGAAGTAATAAATATCACCGGTGTATATATCAAACCACAGAGCATGGATATGCAGATCGTGTTTCTCTAATCGTTTTTTTAACATACCGTATGACGCCACATTTTGTACCTGTTGCAGTGTGTTTACCTGTTAAATACAGCTATAGTTTAAATTTGATTAAAAGGAATGTGAAGTGACTGAAGAGACTATGCTACTTACTTGTGAAAGTTTATCTTCAATACAAAAATTATTTTCCGGATCAATATAGGCTACAAATTTCCTTTGTGGAGTCTCGGCAGAGAATAGCATGGGTTTATTAAAATCTCCCTTCATTTCTAAGAATTTTTTCAAACTCGACTGTGCGTGTGTACACAACCAAGATTTCAAAGGCGAAATCCTTCGTTGTTCCTGTAAATTTATGGGCTGTGTGATTTTTGCTTAAAATCATAGTAAAAGTTATAAAGATGTCATGTATATAAAGATAAATTACATATATTTATTCGAAAAAAAAATCACCTTTAAAATATAAGTACAAAAGGTGTAAAATTAAAAAATTACTTCATATCTAAATAGAAACATATAAAAAAGTGTTTTTTTTTCAATGGCACCAGCACTGGTTATAGTGGCGCCCGCATACATGATCTTATTACAACAATATCACTCTCTAGTATTCAATAGTATTACAATATTCGTGTTATTTGTATCTAATATTTTACAACCACTATTATATACTTACGACACTAGATTCTTTTTTGCTCCTTAAATCATACAAGAGATTCATAGCTTTACAGTCACTATGTCCACAGACAATAACATGTCTTACATTATTTATAATGCAGCTGAGTTCAAGACCAGCTGGTTCACAACTTGTCATCTCGTCAATAAAGGCTTCAGAATGTGGAATGAGATTTCCAGCATTTCTAACTGTAAATTATTTTTGATATTTTTAAACATTGATTTGAGGGGTAACAAAATTACAAGATCTTTAAAGCCAAAATAATTTTTGTGTGAATAATGACAAAAATTAGTAATTTTTTATAGCGAATATATAATTACCTACCGACAAACATGTCACCAACAGACGTCTCTGTGAATCTCGTAGGTATCATTCTGCTGTCCATACATGTATAAAATATTGCTTTTGGCTAAAATACAATAAATATTTTACGTCTTACTTGCCATTACATAGTATTTTTAATAAATGTAATTATCAGCGGGTAGTCAAAAATATTGTGATATTATATATACTACAGCTATTGTACTTTCAGTCAAATAAAAAAGCATGATTGTTAGATTGACATTAACTAAAATTGTCAATTGTCAATCGTGCTAACAAGAAATACCAAAACCAAAGACTAACCAAAACATTGTGGTTAATGTTATAAAATAAATTATTTCGCTAGCGCTCAGCATCAAAGTATTTATCTACGGGACAAAAAGAAATATATATTTGTATTTGAAACGATTTTCATAATTTATCATATATAGTGTCAATTACTTTGCCTACGTGATTTACACGAAAGTGTAAAATAAGAAACTATAACAAAGGTTAGTTTTACTCACCACTGGGTTGTCTTTAACTTGTTCGAATTGTTTAACCATACTAGCTCGATCCAAAACACGATATCTCATAATACCTCTCAAGATTCTATCCATTTTTATTTATCAGTTACTCGTAGTTCCCGACATTTAGGTGAGAAAGCGCAAAATTCGTTGCACGAGCACCGAACCCGTTTTTGACATTACTGACCTTCATTTAATTTCTTATCACGAATCACGGTCTTACTAGCATACTGACAGAAGTACCTACTCACTGTGTACTCTGTACCCTGAGTAGAAACTAGAATAATTATCGCATTTAAGTTTATCAGAGATCTGAAATTTGTCATGTCTTATTATATTGTTCCTGTACAATCAAATATGCGTATTTTTGGTTCTATTACTCTGTTATATTACAGTTAATAGTATGAATTTATTTTATTTTTAGATGAATGCTGAATGTGCTTTTGGTGATGGAGCTAAAGTAGAAAAAGAGGCCCCATCTCTCCCTTTAAACCATCGTTTTCTTGAACCAGAGAAAGCAGTTAAAACAATTACAGATATGGCAATTTGGGAGAAATCGGAGGCTTATATGGAATATACAGGCTTTATTGTCACATTAAATGAGGCTATCAGAGCAAAACCACTGTCAGTTGACTGTAAAGTATCCCACAACATTAAAAAACTTAATGAATTACTTGATAAAATTAATAATTTAATTGATGTGTTTCCCCCAATTGAGCAGCCACAAAGGTTTGGAAATGTTGCATTCAAAGATTGGTTAAATCAAGTCAGGTTAAATTCAACGACATATCTTCAAGAAGCGTTAGATCCTAAACTGCACTTAGCCATACCAGAAATCAAAGTGTACCTTGAAGAGAGTTTTGGTAACTCAACTAGAATTGATTATGGTACAGGCCACGAAATGTCTTTCATTATGTTTTTGTGCTGTCTCTACAAAATAAGTTGCTTACAATTAGATGATAATGTGTCCACTGTGTTCATTTTGTTTAATAAATATTTGAAAATAGCAAGGAGATTGCAGCAGACATATAGAATGGAACCAGCTGGTAGTCACGGCGTGTGGAGTTTAGATGATTACCAGTTTGTACCATTTATCTGGGGTAGCTCCCAGCTTATTGATCAACCCAGAATATACCCACCTGCCAAATTTGTTGAGGAAGATATAATTGAGAAATATTCTAATGACTACATATTTTTATCATGCATTAAATACATTAAGGAAGTAAAGAAAGGTCCATTTGCAGAACACTCAAATCAATTATGGAGCATTAGTGCTGTGGGATCTTGGGCTAAAATAAATCAGGGTCTTATAAAAATGTATAAGAAAGAGGTGCTCGGCAAGTTTCCTGTTATTCAGCATGTATTATTTGGATCTCTTTTACCAATACGTAGATTTCCTATTCAACAATAAGTTTTTATATAAATTGTCTAATCAGTATCATTATTGTATTAGTATATACATTGTGCTTGTGTTGTAGGAACTCATCCTAAATGTGATATTAATTATAATCCTTATTTAAAAACAATTGGCTTAAAACGCTGTAATTTATTATTTGTTGATGATAACTTGATACTCCTTTTTTATTAAATGGTAAAACTTAAATTGATATTTTTATTTAACAGCCTATATGAAATAAAATTTTGCCTTTATAAAGTATAATTTAATTCATACAATCTCACACTAACATTCATAGCACACAAGTAAATAATTAAATTTGTATGACATACAATTACTTAAAAACTATACTATTTTGCACTAACTAAAAATCTAAATTCATACTACAGTTATATTAAACGCCCACCAAAAAGTCTTCATAAATTAATCAACAAATCACAAACTTTTATAAAAGTTATAAAAATCATGGATTTTTAAATATCCAAATGTGTTATATATAACTCGTATCTATATTTCTTCTTATAAGAAGTAATTAGACACATTTTTTTAAGTGACAACTAAACTAATGTTCATTTGGTAATGTGGTAATAGCCTCTGGTTTCTTAGCAAAGTGGTTTTTGTACAATGTGTAGGCCATTCCTACAGTTAGGGCTCCGACGGCGGTTCCCTGAGCGATTACTCGGAACTGCATTAGAAATACGCTGGTACTCATTGCCCCGCGCCGCTTAAACGCGTATGCTCCGTAGCCCACGGCTGCTGCTAGACCCCCTAGTCCTGTCAATAGAAAAAAATAATTAGTAAAACGTGTAACTTTTTATAACGAATTTCAAGAGACCGAGCATTATCTTTCGTTATACACAGTTTTCGTTATAAGGAGTGACATGAAAAAAGGAACAAATTTAACCAATTACAATAATTTATAATTTTACTACTATCAATAGGTAAATTATTCTAAACACAACGCTTTTCTTTTACTGGCCATCTTGACAGTTTCAAAGTTTGTTTACAACTGATAATACACGATAGGTGACGGTGGTGCGTTTAGTAACCAACCACGTTTAGAGACCAAAATTTCCTACAGGCAATGTTATCTAAGAATAATGGCACACGTGTTAATGCAATTAAAGCGAAGAATTCCGAGAAGGCTGTTTATGACCTCAGGTGTCTTAGAAATTTCGGCACCTCAAAAGTTTAGTTTTGAGGTGCGAAGTAAGCTGATTATAAAAACAATTACACATAAGTATGTTGTTGATGCCGAAATATGAAAATATTTCTTTATTATAGAGAATGGCTGATGCGTTATAAAGAGTGAATTATAGAATGGTTTTTGTGTTAAACTAAACAAATGTTACTATCTTTATGTTATATAGAGCTTTTCGTTATAACAAATGATGTTATAAAGAATTTACACTACATTTAAATATTTAATAAGTTTACATAAAACTGCATTATGTGCATATAAATATTTTTATTGTATTAACATGTGGAAGAGTTGTGTTCTCAAAAACGAAATAATTGGCTTGAAAATATCATAAATCGTTGAATGTGTCTTGTTATAGCTTTTAATTATTTAATTTAGTACCAGAATTTTCCTCCTACTTCGCTTTGGTAAACAAACACTGGGCAAGTTGTACTGAGCTTATTATATGTAAAGAAAATACAAATTTTATTTTATAATATTTATTTTCTTTAAAATGTGTGAGTCTTCAGCTGATAAGTCATCGTTACTCAACAAAACGATTGATAAATATCGGCGATAAAAATTCCGTTAATGTTATATAATTAGCCAAAGCGAACTTGTTGGTAGGACGATACCTGAGACTGGATGCAAGAGGATAGGTACTGCGAAAAACTCTGGAGCTTTGCCAATCATGATGAATAATTACGATAATATGGATAATTCTTAGTAAAGATCCCCGCTATTTATTACGAGAATGTGCGGGTGCAATTCATGTGGAATCGCTGGCATTAGTTATATTTATAGTTAAACAGTCTTACCTATAACCATAAAAGGTGATTCCTTTGATTTACGAGCCAACCTATCACTATGAGACTCTTCTTGGTATTCGAAAATTGGTTTTTCCATGGCCATTTTGGATTCTAAAACAAGGAACATATTATTTTATTGGTATAAGCGAACACAGTACAAAGTAGGTGGAAGCATCTACAATTTTATAAATTACAGTGAGATCATCTTAACCAATCACAAAGTGAACAATTTAGCGAGTCTCTAAAGTGGAGCCACAATTTTAGACCGGCTTCAAAAAAGGTTTTTAGAAACTAGTTTGTCCCCAGACTACTTAAATACAATCGTAAGGGAAATCCTAAAAGAGGAATACCAGACACGTGCAATTGTTTTCGAAAAACATAATTTAAAATAGAAATGATGATGTTAATTATAGGTATGTTGTTATAATTTTTCTTTAATATTATTATGAATTGTGTGATACACCAATTAAGCCATAAAGACAGTAATAAATATACACAATTACACAAACTAACGCGGTAATTTTTGCCACATATTATTCGTCATCTTATCATTCTATAGTTACATGAACTTCAGAATTTTATCAATTTAAAATAATTTCATTAAATTTTGAACTATTGCACAATATATTACAACATATTCATATATGTAAAAATACTTTTATTAATATATTATAACAATTTATTTTTCTATGTAACACAATTATGTATCAACAATTGTGCCACGTAAAATCGAAAATAAGCAGTAGATATATTCTTTAAACAAACAACAAAACACTCATAAATTCGTATAATCTCGCAAACTAATTTTCAGAAAAGTAAAAATAACTTACACAAAGTCAAGGTCAATTATCACCAGCACTATAAAATTGTTAACTCAACACGTCTGGAACGTACAGTTATCAATGAGTGACTGTGGACTGTTGTCGTCACTCTTCGAACTTGCTGTGAGGGAAAACCTTTACGCGAAATATATTGCAGTACGAGGAAAAGAACGGCTGTGCGCACAAAAGTATATATTATATATATATATTTTTATTGAGGAAAATACTCGTATAGTTGTCGGTTTTATTTCAGCTGTTATATGTAAATAAAAGCGCGCTTAGTGATCTAAATTCGGGGTAATTTATAGTTTTTTTAAAGAAGAAATATTTATTTGTATAATAGGGATTTTAGTTGTCTTTTAATCTTACATACAAAGTCACTTTATATGAAATACTATCTAACATATACAATAAATAATATGGCTAATAAGTAATATTATCTCGACTTAATTTTCTACAATACTAGTAAATAGCTTAAGCTAAGATAATGTTCATAAACCGTCTTAGTGTTATATAATATTTAGTTGTAGTGGTATACCTCAAATGGTACTAGACCGTTAACAAATTCTTTCACTTTTTAATTAAAACGGAATTGATATTATCCCTATTTTATTCCTAACATATTAATTATAATTAAAATTAACGTAAATTTCAATAAATACCCACCGATATACTACCAAAGTGACTTGTAACTCACTTTCTCTCTAGACATACTTTGTTAATTTTGTATAATCATGTATAATTTTGTCATGATCAAAAAAAGAGAGCTAAATCAATCAACGCGTCATTTATAATTTTTGTGCCATTTTCCTCTTGCAACCAGTTTTGTGTCTCCATTCTTTAGACGCAGGGGACTCCGGACGTAATTATGATGACTCACCATACGCTCTTGCGTCATTACAAGAAGCATCACGTACCGTTGGTACAGTTTTGTTTACGTCCTATGATGCAAGAGTGGACATATTAATAATTTACCTTCACAGTAACATGTTCACGAATAGCATACATCGATATGTAATCTGATTTTCAAGTATTCACACACACATAAATAATACTATTATTTATTAAAGACACTAGCTGCAAAATGCTGACGCGTGCGTATTAAGGAGAAATTCCCTAATTTCTTTTTAAAAGTATTCAGCGAAGTGGTCCTATATTAATTAGAGGTTTCAGTGCAAGACCTCGAAGATTTATTCTCCTTTAAAGTAGATAAATATATTGTCAATGTGTTGAACATAGCCACAAATAATTTTGTATGTTTCTATCAGATTTCCTCCTTTCCATCTGTCTTTAAGAAGCGTTAGGCGAAGGATTTTTATGCGTCCATCATTTGGTGAGTTCTTAAGATTTCTAACCATTTTTGTTGCCTCCGATGTAAATTTTTCTTCTTGAAAAAGGCTTCTTCGATGCAAAAGCATATTCCGACAGACAGCCACTGTATAGATTTTATATAATTTTAGAAAAGTGATTGGTGTAAGGTATATAAATCAGTGGCGCTACAACCTCTTTTCTCTTGGCCTCAGATTTCTGAATCTGTTTCTGGATAATTTTTAAATCTAATAGGCAAGTAGGTGATCAGCCTCCAGTGCCTGACACACGTCGTCGACTTTTTGGGTCTAAGACATGTCGGTTTCCTCACGATGTTTTCTTTCACCGTTCGAGCAAATGTTAAATGCGCACATAGAAAGAAAGTCCATTGGTGCACAGCCGGGGATCGAACCTACGACCTCAGGTATGAGAGTCGCACGCTGAAGCCACTAGGCCAACACTGCTCGAGGTATATAATTTACTATTTGTAATATATTATAATATGTATAGGGGCTATAATTATTGATTTGAAGACGACATTACTCGACAACAAACTCTGGGTGGGACCGAAAATAGCCTTGCTATTTTGTTTACAAGAAAAAATATAAGTATAGCCTTAACAAGAATTTTTAACGCTGAATATTTATTTATTACACATTATAAAACGATGATATATATAATAAAACTAAAAGTGATATTTATACAATAATTAGAAAACCTTTTGCTATACATTAATCTTCTCTAAGTACGTTTTTACCCCGGATGTCAGTTCCAATAAGAAAACTTATGATTATCGCGTGCATAGCGAGATTAGTGATGGCCGAATCAGTCCAAACCTTTTTTTAATAATACCATACAACTTCAGCACTGTAAGATATTTATAGATAACGGATGATTGTATCAACAAGGCCAACGCGTCACGATCACGGCTACCTTTTGTTGATTAGAATTTAGAGGGACATTAAATTAATAGATATAAGTGAATAGTTATCAAATTGAATAATCCCGTCTGGAGATAGAATCGTTAAACTCTGGACATCGCAAAACGTACTTTTACGTGTTAAATGCTACTAAATTTGAATCTTTGTAACTGAAATAATTCGTAGGCTTATATAGGTATCACTATTATTAACTGACTTCAAAAAAAGATGTCCGTTTGAACGGTTTGAATGCGCTATTGTTGGAGTTGTATGATATTTCAGTATGGTCTAGTTTGGTTTTTCTAATAGGAGAAAATAATGCTGTGCAATTCGTATAGATCTTTTTATTCCCTTTTTAATTAGAAAATAAATTTTGAAAAACAAAAAAAAAATGTTTCAAATGAGTTTTATTCCAAAAAATGTGAGCCGTCACGGGACGCCTGGCAGATGTGAAACATCGACATTATTTTGTAAAAGTAATATGCAGAAAAGAACAGATTGTGATAGGAACTAAATATGTCATAATGATAAAATAAAATATTACGATTTTTTTCCAGATAACGATGACTATTTATTGAATAAACATTTATTTTAATTAAATACAAAAATTTACGAATTTATTTCAAATCGTGACTAATTAATTCGTTTAATCAGTGACTTCGAAATACACACACCGTACACACTACTGCATATATACTGTATATATATACCATCATATAGCGTGGCGTCGCCACGGCATGCGTCGCCACGCCTGAAATCGATTTTACGTACGGCTATAGATGTTTCACATCAAAACAGGCAAATACATATAGTATAGCCAAAGAGATTTTATTACAAGTTCATACATAGTATAATACGAAAAGACTTTTTCCCCAACCTAATATGTATACCAAAGTATAGCGTGGCGACCCGTCGCCACGGCAAGCGTCGCCACGCCAACAATTCGGTTTACAAGTGAGCCTATAGATGTTTCACATCAAAATAGTTCAAAGTACACTCTACGTATATTAGAAGTTTCATAGTGGGATGGTTACTAGTTAGTAACATAGGTGAATGAATGTACATGCATGTCGCACTGAGTGATTGATGTGACGATGGAGGTACCTGCTTGTATAACGTATTTGCATCGTAACATAATGAAATATCGTATCATATTCAAAACGACTTTATTTTTATAATTTTTACTGTTTTACAAAAAGAATGTATCCAAAAGTTGCTTCTGTTTATAAGGAGTCCTTCGGTTGTTGGAATAAAGGCATGCAATTTTTTTACAAAATTATTCTGCTGTCCACGTGAAATGCCCCATGTCAAAAAGTGATATAATATGTCAAAATATGCAGAAAAGAACAGATTGTGATAGGAACTAAATATGTCATAATGATAAAATAAAATATTACGATTTTTTTCCGGATAACGATGACTATTTATTGAATAAACATTTATTTTCATTAAATACAAAAATTTACGAATTTATTTCAAATGGGGACGGTACTTAATTCGTTTAATCAGTGACTTCGAAATACACACTACTGCATATAGACTGGTATATATACATACCATCATATAGATGTTTCACATCAATAAAACAACTTAATTGCATATAAAGTTTAATAAGACGATAAATTAACGATTCTAAATAAAAAAGAATGAATAGCAAATAGTTTTGTAACTTTCGTGTGTATCAGGGCCTAGTCATTTTACTGCCATTCTTATCGAATATTTCTCATCAATACACCTTTTGGCAATTTGGAATGCACGTAAATTTTAACAATTCAAGTCTTTTAACTGTTAAAATGTTTATTAAAACAATTGCAGCTATTTAGTAGTGTTTCACAAATTTAAATTAATTCTTCTGAGGGAGTTTTTTTTTCATGTTGCAATTTTCTCGCAGACGATATTGAATTTAAGCCCTTGGATGATCTTTGATGAATAAGACCATATTTAAATGACAAATATTCTCCATTATTTAACTTAAATAACTTTAAATATATTACTCAACAAACGATATGAAATGTCATGTTTAAAACTGTGAATTATCAACGAAAATTAATTATTTTAATACAATTTTCTAACTAGAAATACCCTCGTGACCATTCCTGGATTCAATTACATGTGAATAATTCAGGCCACTGGCCTAGAAATTTCAGTGAAACAGATACTCTAGTGAGCTAGAGGCCACCCAAACATACAGTTTCGAGTAACTACTGGTGTCATACTCGTGAACGGGTGCTACTTGTGGTAACTGGTCAGACTTAAATTCGCGTATGCAAATTAAAATTCAAAAATCATTTAATCATATAGGTAACACATTATACACTTATGACTTGTCAGTAAAGAAATACACATTAATGCTTCTAATTTTACATTTAGTGCCAGTTCTCAAATCAAGGGCGTAGAACGCAAGACAAGAACTGGCAATAAACTCTCCGCCACTCTTTTTAATTGCCATGTTTTTTTTTACACATTGTTTGTAAGGAGCTGCAACCATTACACCATGTTCCACATGACATCTTAAGTAATTAATAATAATAACATAATCATCACTCGTGAACGGTTGCTACTTGTGGTGACTGGTCGTACTTGAATTCGGTATGCGGTGATATTAATTATTTCGACTATGTATTTGCGTGTTGTTCCCAAAAGAATGTAAGAGCGTGCCCCTATTTTTACCATGCCTCCCGCTGATAGAGGACAAATCTTTGTTTTTAAACTATTTTATTATTATTAATTACTTAAGATGTCATGTGGAAAATGGTGTAATGGTTGTAGCTCCTTACAAACATTGTATAAAACAAAAAACTTGATTAATAAGAGGGGCGGAGTGTTTATTGCCAGTTCTTCTCTTCCGTTCTACGCCCTTTATTTGAGAACTGGCAGTAAATGTAAAATTGGAAGCATATATATTATATTTCTTTTTTGACGTTCACAAGTTTACATTGTGTTACCTATATAAATTAATGATTTTGATTACCATACGATATAAACACTACTTAATGGTATTTACATATTATAGTTTAGTAAGGATTACTTCCTCTACTTCAGTAATGTCATTTGAGTTAAATATCAAAGTCAGGTCACTACTATACTCGTGCGATGTTTATGAAAGTTGTATAAACCAAAAACGTCGTAAATAGGAAATAGTACGTATTTAATAATGTTATTACTCGTATTTGTGTTGTCTATGCTGTCTTAAAACTAACAATCGAATTTCAACTTTTTTTTCACCGATCAATCTCCTTCGTGCCTTTTCCATCTACACGACACTGGCGAAGTACCTTGTGCCCAGTTGGCACAAATAAAAAACATTTAAAAAAAAAACGAATTTCCCAAGTTACGGCTTTCCAGTCCGTTCATCAGCATTAGCTAACCTAGTAAAAAATAATATCTAAACAGTATGTTAACTAAGAATTTTTTATAGAATTTCTTCCAGATCATTGTTCTATATTGATTATCTGTAGCCTTCCATAAAGAAATCCATCATTTCTATACGATATTTAATGATACATATTGTAAAGTAAAACTACAGCAATTTCTTCGAAATATAAGGTTTATAAAATTTAATAGAAAAACAATATAACATGCTAAGTTCTTGTGTGACAGTCACAAATAATCTAGGCCTAGAGTGTTACAATATTACTTCAAATTCCTGTGAATTTATGTTTTGTAATGGGAATTAATTTTTTTAAATAATTTTTGCCGTTTACATAGGAATCAAAAATGCATCCAAAATTGTTGAATTTGATTTGCTATTTTTTTTTAAAGAGTTAATAGACATTTACTTCTACGCGAGTTCTCTTCTCTTTCCTTCATATTGTGATGATATATCTAATCCTGTTTTCCCGTTACTGTATAGTTCACACCAATATAAAGTAAAATTGCTTGCTTCGGCCATAAATTACAAATTTGAACAATAAATTTTTTACACATTAATAGGCATTAAACAATTCGAATTCTTTTAATAAAATTACAGTAAAGCTACTGCAATTACAGTATATCCGGGAGCCATCAGTGTCAGTGGTAATGGTCCGCCGAGACCTTCTCGAGCTTCTCAAAATGCCGCCTGGCGTTGCGTATATTGAGGAGCGTCGCTTCAGAGGGGATTTTCGGATCAGACAGCTCCACCATGACGTACGTGTTGGTCGTGAAGCCGTCGATAAAGGCCGCGAAAGCGCTATTGCGGACCTCCATGCTTTGAAACTGCGCCGCCAGCTTCGAGCAGGACAATTTGAACTGTTTCACGATATTGGAAACCTTTTCGAAGCGATGAGCGTCCCTGTGGGCTCGCCGTTGACAGTGGGACACCACCAGGAATGTGGCTCGCTCGAATAGGAGTACCTGATTTTGAGTATGGCATTAACTCTCATTTATGTCATCCTAAATACCTACTTTATAATTTAGACAAGGGTTGTACAATAAAAAGAGATAATGCGATACATTTTAATAAAAACTGTCAAGCTTAGCCCAGGCATTAGACGTTTTGTTGTGTTTGTTGATTGTTTCTCTCGAAATGGTAAATACAACCAGAAACCTTAGCTATTTACCCAAGTTATGTAAAAGCTATTCCACTATTTAGTACAGAAGGTGGGAGGTAAAGAGAACCCTACAGTGTGGGTTTCAAAGTTGAATATTGTTAACAAGTTGTCATTAATACATACCTCATCAGCATCAACAATTGCAGCAAACTGTTTGAGCGATGACTCCAACACTTTGACATTGGGTATTAATTTATATACTATACTCGACCACGCTCTGAAAATGATAACAATATCGTTAAATACTAGTTTTACTAAGCAGTTTAAAAATAGACATTATATTATAGATTTTATTATTTATTTAAGTTTCCAAGCATGTCTTTAGTAGGTGTACAATTGTCCACAGATTTGTCGTCTAAAAGTCAAAATGTTTCATTTAAATCAAGTATACCTAAGTATCAAACCTCATCAGTCAAACATGCTAACTAAAGATGCATTTATTGGGTATTCTATGTATAAATTAGGGCACAATTATAAAATTAAACATCTTTAAAGGTACTTCTTAAAAACGGTGGAATGTGTTGCAGAACTATAGTTCATAAATTAATTTACAAACACGGCCATACACTAAACTCACATACAGTGTAGTCTTGAATATGCCTGTAGACATTTCACTTTTAAGTGTGATTCCACAATTCACATGATATCAACTTTATTTTATTGCCAAATAAAATTAACCCACTTTGGGAAACAATTTATTTAAGTTAATACAAATCTTCTTATTTGTTAACAATAATATGAAATTACTCATAATATCTATTTATTTGCAAAATGACACACAAGTGATAAGGGAAATTTATGACTCAATGTACAAAACATATAATATGTAACATTCAACGTCTATAATATCTGATATATAGGATGTTTATGACTATTGTTATAGAATCACAGTTTTTTTTTGGAACTTATAAATCATTGAAATTATTTAAGATTGTGTCCCTGATATGAAAAATAAACTATATAGAACTTACTTATATAGTGTTTCATCCCAAATACTTGTTCTAAAGCATGTGCACTCTAACGGCTTTGAAAGCCCTTTAAGATCCTCTTCACGACTCTTAAATATTTCATCTCGCCTTTCCTCAGCAACTAGATCCATTTTGTGAACTAAACAGAAAATTCTTGCTTCTGGTGAGTTCTGAAATATAGTTATAGGTTTTGTCATAGATACCTTAACTGTATATCTTGGAAGTAGCAAAATATAAAGTCAAGGTTATGTATGATGTTCCTACAATTATCTGCAATAGGAAATCACACTGTATGTATGTACACATTAATCTTTGGAAATTGCAATTATTGATTACAGTGATACTCCAACTCAAACTCTAAATAAATATCAATTTAAGTAAGATTTCCTTTTTTTATATAAACATAAATTATAAAATGAAAGTACCTGTAATATAGCTTCTAAGCAAGACTGGTAATAATGATAATCTTTTTCCATTTCACGGCTTTCAACATCAAAAACATATATTAAGACTTCAACATTTCTAAATATGTTGTCTCTTTGTGATGCAAAGTAGTTCTCCATAAAAGCCTCCTGGCCCCCACAATCCCAAAGATTAAGCACAAGGTTCCCAAGAAACCTTACATGGGAATGTTCTACATCAACTGTAACAGGCACATGGATTAAATATATCAATACATATGATTTACTTAAATTTCTTCTTTGTTTATAAACTGTACGTACTTGTGGCACCCAATCTGCGTGTATCTCTTGCTATGTAGTTTGCAAATATGATAGACCTCATACTCGTCTTGCCTGAACCACTTTTACCCATCAACAATACCTAGAAGATATTTTAATAAATCTTACAAAAACACTTGAAACATACCAAAGTTTATATATTAGAAATTGATAAGATAGACAACGTACCTTTTTCTTCATGATTATAGTTTAAAAGCTATCCCTTTCACTGTTAATCCTTAATAACTTTTAACTGGACCCTAAGAGATTAAATGAATTGCGAAACACATAGGTGTCTAACACGTATATTATGAAGTGATGATAAATTACTATTTTTCCTTCGTATTCAACGCTACAAGCTAAGTTTGTAACAATACGTCCAAGCTGCATTCGGTTATAAAGTAAAAACAATTACTTTAACTAAGATTTTTTAAAGTATTTCTGTCTAGAATTTAATTCCTTAATTGTGAATTCACACTTCACAGTTTTAATTTTTAATTCACCCTTTCATTCCTGTATGATCCACAGACCACAGGTGTGTTGATTGTCATTATTTTTGATAAATGCCAACCAAAAGTCACCATATAAGAAATTACTTAAATTTCGACTCTTATTGCATCTCTTATACCTAAGGCAAGCTCACAATTTTATACACCTAAAGCATGATTTGATGCTTTATATTGTGGATCCTTATCTATTTTGAAACATGTGTGAACAACGAGAGAATAATAATTAAATTTTACTTTCAAGTTGACTTGACTTATATGACATATCTCATACTCGTCAGGACTCACACAGTACATATTTACCGGTAGTCTTATATATTTGTCAACTATCAACCTGTCAAAGTCAATAACAAAGCGAAGAAGCTTTAGAAACTCGTGGATCATTTGCAAAACTAGAAATAAACAAGAGATGAGTTTAACTTACGTCTTAACATAATTAATAAAAAATCTGTATGAAATGGCTCGCCATCGAAATATAAGAAATAGAAGTTATTCAGACGATTATGATTACGAAGACGTTTACGGCCACTCGGTTGAAGACGATGTTTGTTTATCTCCAAGTGATGCTGCTCAGTTCATATATGATCGTTCCAGAAATCAACATGCTATATCACAATTTCTGGAGTCGGATGACATTCAGGAAGAGCCTGAAGTTGATGACAATAACTCTCGGCCGTCCTTCGAGCGTCGCGAATCCATGGATTTACGTGGACTAAATTTGAGTGAAGAGGACGAAACTAAGCTAATGTCGTGCTTAGATGAACTACGAAACGTTTTGGGAGATACGGTATTAGATTCTATTCTAATACAAGCAGTAATTAAACATAAATTTGATTACAATAAAGCCCTAGATGAAATTTTAAATAATAATAAACAGGACAACATCAAAGTTACGGCAGAAAAGACCAAAATACTCATTGAGTCTGCCCCTATTATACCAGTTCTTGATAGAGCACCAATAGTTTCAACTTCTACAGTGGATAAAACAATATTGATTGCTTCTAAACCAGAAGAGACTAACACAGCAGTTGTAAAAGGTTTTAAAGTAAATAATGATACCACATATAGCAGACCACAGACACCCAGAGATCAATCACCAGCTGTGACTTCTAGAGGTGACAATTTAGATGAATCAAAATCAACTCCAAAAGTAAAGGAGAACAAAATTGATCCAACTATTAAATACTCCAATGAACGAGGATCTGATAAGGAGCATTTATATATTGTTGTAATTGGTCATGTTGACGCTGGAAAATCTACCCTAATGGGGCACTTACTTTGCGAGCTTGGGGTGGTAAGCCAGAGAACCTTGCACAAATATGAACAAGAAAGCAAAAAAATTGGAAAGCAAAGCTTTATGTATGCCTGGGTGTTAGACGAGACTGGAGAGGAGAGAGTTAGGGGAATCACAATGGATGTTGGTAAAGCTCAATTTGAAACGAAAACAAAGAAAGTCATTATTTTAGATGCACCAGGGCATGCAGATTTTATTCCTAATATGATTACTGGGGCCGGACAAGCAGATGTCGCATTGTTAGTTGTTGATGCCACTCGAGGAGAATTTGAGTCAGGTTTTGAACTCGGAGGACAAACTCGTGAACATGCATTGCTTGTTAGATCATTAGGAGTAAGCCAATTAGCTGTGGCTGTAAACAAACTCGATACTACCAATTGGTCTCAGGAAAGATTCAATGTAATTGTTAAAAAGTTGAAGTTGTTTTTAAAACAAGCTGGTTTCAAAGACTCGGATGTGACATTTGTCCCATGCTCAGGGCTAACTGGAGACAATCTGGTGAAGCCTTCAAATGAAGCAGAGTTGCTTAACTGGTATACTGGACCTACTTTACTAGATGTAATAGACAAGTTTAACGTTCCAGAGAGGCCTGTGTCAAAGCCTATGCGAATGTCCATTAATGATGTATATAAAGGAACCGGTTCTGGGTTTTGCGTAGCAGGTCGTATTGAAAATGGGATTGTGAATAAAGGAGATAAAGTTTTAGTTTGTCCTTCAAAAGAAATGGCTGAAGTCAGAAATATAGCTATAAATGAACTATCAACTAACATTGCTTTTGCCGGTGACCAAGTTGCAATAACACTATCAGGAGTAGAGATGCAAAATGTTTCTATAGGTTACATACTGAGTGATTCTGTCAATCAGGTACCTGTGACTTCACGATTTGAAGCAAGGCTTGTTGTATTCAATGTTAAGGTGCCGATAACTAAGGGATATCCTGTATTGCTACACCACCAGTCACTAATAGAATCGGCACATATCAGAAAATTGAAGGCACTATTAAATAAAAGCACAGGAGAAATGATAAAGAAAAAGCCTAGATGTTTAGGAAACAATTCAGTAGCGGTAGTGGATATAGAAGTTTGTCGGCCTATTTGTATCGAGAGGTATAAGGATGTTAAAGAGTTGGGTCGTGTCATGTTACGCGTGTCGGGAGTCACTATAGCAGCAGGACTTGTCACAGAGATTTATACTGATTGATCTGATATTGTAATAGCTTTGCTAGTGCGGAACCTTTTTATTTATGTGACTAAATTCATGTACAATTGTTTTGTGCTATATATAAACGTGATATAAAATTATTACATATTGTTATTGTAAATCATATTTATTACGCCATTAAATGTTATTATAGTATTTTTATAATTTTATTCATATAGTAAAATTCTTGCATAATATGTTACAATCTCTATAGAGGTAATTAGTTAGGAAATAAGAATCTCAAAGGGAAATATTAGAGATAGATAAAACGTTTTTAATATTTACAAAACAGGAGAACTTAGTACTGACTCATGTCTCATCATACGATCGAGATCTCCAATAATTTCTGTAAATCAATTTCTTTATTCAAATTAAAAACGACGTAAAGGTCCAAGGTTACCAGTATACATATAGGCCCCCTTAAAATGATAATATAAGTTAAAAAATGTCTTTAAAATGAAATAGTGCGATTAGCTTTACAAACAGAAATTAATATTTTGAAAGAAGTTTTACTTCAATCGCGCGTAAAGGTTACACGCACACACTTTTTTTTTCGGTGACTGGCTTTAAAAAAAAAAAATAATCTTCATATTCAAACCTGTATTGTCATTTTCATTTCATTTTTCAGTATCATCAATCATGGGGCAAGGTCCATGCGTGTTTAGATTGCAGTAAGTATTTCTGAAATTTTATTGTGTATTTATGATTTCGTGTTAAAATAGATAAATATTATTTGAAAATTTATTTAGTGTCAATGTATCGTCTAACCTTAAATTTTGTAGAGGAGAATTTGAGGCGGTGGAGGGGTTGGTTGAGTCGTCGGTGGAGGCGCCGGTGGGGGCCGGTGGTGGGGCCTGAGCCAATACCGAGGCCATCTCCGTCCCCAAGTAGGCGCCGTAGACCGCGACCTAGAACCCGTGGCGACTCACCACGTAAAAAAAGAGCTAGGTCATGGTAAGAGCCAGTTTTTTTCTAAATATATAGACTACATTATATTTTTTTTTATGTCGGTTAAAAGAGACATGAATGATTTCACAATAAATTTAAGTTCTTTTTCGATCGATTTTTCTCTAACTTAGCAAATCTTACAACCACAAAGGTCTTTTCGGTTTTTTATAACCGATTTTCGTGATAATGTTTAGATAGAGAGATTACCACCCCCCCACAGTCTCATAATCTTTACCTTTTTATAGAATATTAGTATAAATCTATATAATTACTGTACAACTTAATTTAAAATAATTTCAATTAACATTCTTAGAGTTACATAAATATGCTGTTTTTGCAAAGGCCAAGAACAAAAGTTTCTGACGTTTTAATGGAACTGATGGAATGGACTGGAAATTATTTCTTCTATGTGTAAAATTTGATTAAATTAATTTAGATTTTATAAAAATTATCTGAACTTATAAATTTTTCTTAAATCTTTCTTCTCTTTTACAGATCCGAATTCTGTGGAGGTTTTTTGGGAGGTCAAATGACCTGTCTTGATGTCGCTGAAAAAATTTTTATTAATGAAAAATTACATTTAAATTCTACGTGTGAGTTACATTTGTAATTTTTTTTTTGTCAACTATTGACCTAATAATATAATAAGTATAATATAACATATTATGTTCTACTCTAATTAAAACGATTTAAAAGTTTATAGTTGTATTATTATCGCATATTAGTACCCATTATCATATGAGGGGTATAAAAGCAAAGGCGCTTCAGTCACAACACTTAGAGTTATGTGTAATATTCTACTGTGGTGTAAGGAATTGTTATTTTGGCCAGATTCTGTTATTGGTACATTAATTAGAACTGAGGATTTAAATAACAGTACCGAAAATAATGAAATTCATGTTATATTTTTATATTTAGGACTTAGGTGCATATGCATTTGAATTTTGAACATTGGACTGAAGTATGTTTGCTCTTCATTGCTTGGGATCGAAGAGAATTTGCATCTCACTATTTAATTCGACAAATGTGACGGGGGGAATGTACTGATTGCAATATAAAACAAGTTACTCAAATAATCATTTATTTTTATTTTTAAGGACTTCATTAAATCATATTTGAATCAACTGTCGGTGGATCGCAAGATGGCTCATTTTCTTGAATATCATCAATATCCTATTGCTAATAATTGCCTGAACTGTTGGACCTACCATTTGAATATTGTTAAGGTTTAAAATATAATTATTTGACGTAGGCGCACTAGCGTTAAAAACGGCTCTTAATTTAGTGGTACGCCATGATGAGGAATATACTGAACATTTTTATTTAAATTAATGTCACACTCAGTCATATGACCCAACGACTGGTATTCAGTCATAAACTCACGATACATTTCGTAAAGTTTAGGATTTTTACTAAGTCTCTGTTCTAAAGAGAGAAAACACCGTTTCGCTCGCTGAAATGAATCACCTAAACAACTCGGGTCTTCTTTTAATGGGATTCTTACGCAGAAACGTCCGTCCGCTAAACGAGTATTGTTTTTAACAAAATCATCTTCACATGATTTTTGTTCAAGTAAATAACTAGAAGAAAAATTTACTTCTTCTAAATTCCAAAACCGAGCTAGCTGACTTTGAATTTGACGATTAGAATTAATATCATCATCAATTAAATTTTTACTAAATAATCGATTATTTTTAATATTAAAATCGCGTACAAAAATCGATTTTAATAGTTTTTTTTCATAATCGATTATTTTTTCACATCCCTAATTTTGACCTAATCCTTACAAAATCTTTTGCTATATACTGTAGATATCGGTCTATTTATCATGTGAATGAATTAGATCCCGAAATGACAGGAGCTGAAGAGTTGCGAGAAAACAATTTGTCATGCTTGGGTCTAGAGATTCGATTTAGATAAAATAGTTTTCTGGCAGCTCGAACATTGAATAGAAATGTAGTTGCTGAATAGACTAAGCTGTGGAGTGCCTTAATTAAATGTTCTATACTCTGTATCTCTATGCCGCTTTAGTCTGGAGGTTAAAGTAGTTCGTTAATGGCTTAGTGGCTTCAGCGTGCGACTCTCATCCCTGAAGTCTTAGGTTCGATCCCGGCTGTGCAGCAATGGACTTTATTTCTATGTGCGCATTTAACATACGCTCGAACGGTGAAGGAAAACATCGTGAGGAAACCGGCTTTCCATAGGCCCAAGTCCACGGCGTGTGTCAGCAATCAGGCTGATCACCTACTCGCTCCATTGAGACCAGAACACTACGATTCTTAGCGCCAGCGATATATAATAATTACCACAAGTAAAATACAAACCATTTCCACAAACTAAATATATACTATAATATTGGTAAGAATATGTAATACGTAGTTTTTCAATGTAAAAAAGAGATTCCATGAAATTTTAAAATCAAACCTTTGTAAAATATGTAAACTAAAAAGATACTACTTTATGATTTTATTGAAAACTAGCTGGTGCCCGCGACTTCGTCTGCGCAGGATAAGTATTTCGAGTAGCTTATATTATTAGCATGGCGTAGAAAAAAACTACTAAAGATATTGACTATTTAAGATTTAGATTACCTAAATTTTTTACGTAGATTTTTTCCTACTTACTTGATATTTCAATAATAGACAATTCAATTTTGGTTATTCTGATGTATAAGCTATTTTATTGTAAAGTTTGATTACAATCCATTCAGTAGTTTTTACGTGAAAGAGTAACAAACATCCATCCATACTTAGAAACTTTATGATTTATTTTACGTGAAACCTATATAATTTTAAGTGATACCGCTGCCCATGGACTCTCAATGCATGCATGCCCGCGAGTGCACTGCCGGCCTTTTAGGAATCGGTACCCTAAGTTAAACCGCCCCCGACTCCCCAAATACGAAGCGCAGCTTGTGTGTCCAGCACCAAATGCTAAATGTTCCGATGACGGCCGCCTAGAGCAGGGGTCTCCAAACTTTCCAGCCTTATGGCCATACTGATTACTCCAGTAAGTTCCGAGGGCCAAAACCATATATCATTGCTTCTTATAAGTTATGTTTTTATCACAATAACAATAAGCCTACAACAATGTTATGAGTAGTTAGCCCATGACCATATCAATGTAGATGTCATATTAATAATTATTCAACATAAAATTAGAATACTTCCAATGGTGCAATATTGGGGCACAAAATTGGGGAGAATTTTAGGTCTGTTTCATTAATCGTTTGGTATCAAAGGCAAACATAGTTTTTATTCCAATCTTAAACAGTGATAATCCTCTAAAACCTCAAACATATATACTCCATATAACAGGGGGCAAACAGGCATGAGGCTCATCTGATGTTAAGTGATACCGCCGCCCATAGACATTATTCTGCTAGAGGGCTCGTAAGTGCGTTGCAGGCCTTGCCGTTTGCGGTAGAAGATGCAGAGAAAACCCACATCTCTGTGCAACGCCAAGGGATCAAGGGTTCAGAAATGTCGGTGCTCCGTGGTCAGAATTGCCTCTGCCCATCTATTTGTAAGATAAACGAGAAGGTCACCAGCTGAGGGAATACGAGATATCTCAGGAGCTGGCCGTTAGTATTGGATTCCATTATTTTGGAGAACAAGGAGGTTATGGCTATTTTGTGACTAGAATGTGCATGCACTGTTTGGTCCCCAATCTACAAGAAATACATTAAAGCAATAGAGAACATTCAAATAAAGTTTCTTAAGTTTTTAAGTTTTAAGGATTTCCGAAACTATAGTAGCTATATGGATTCCTGCAAGTACTTTGGTATTCAATCATTAGAATGTAGACGTAAACAATACGACCTTATGTTTTTACAAGCTATTTGCAACGGTTTAATTGACTGTTCTGACTTATTGTCGCTTTTACTATTTTCCACCCCTTCTTCATACAATACAAGGCAACCCAACTATTTAAAATTCCTCGGTCTAATACAAACTTTTTACGTAACTCAGTCATGTGTCGTATACCTTCAGATTATAACACAAATTACCAGCAAATAGATATATTTAATGTAACTAAAAAATGTTTAAAAAATAATTAAAAAAAACTTAAACGATTTAAAAATTCTTCCTTTGTATTAAATATATATTATAATGAACAATGAAAATTTTAGAACTTAGAATTTATTATAAATACATATATTCTTTGTATATTTTTTTGTATTTTTTTATATTTGTTTAGGTGAAACTGTGCTTTGTGTATGTTTAAATGTGTATTCCGTTTTTGGCTCTTGTGTACAGTGTAATTGTTTGAATATTGTTTAATAAGTAGCTGTAGGAATACCGTTGAGCAAATAAATAAATAAATAAAATGGCTATTGGGCGATAGGTTGAGCGATCGCCTTTTATAAAAAAGGCGATCACTCAATATAAATTCATATAATATATCTTAGTTAGTGGGGTGCTTAAATAATAATATAACTATGTTACCTATAAAAAGCCTGACTAACTATTTAAGCACATCTCAATGTTTAAAACATTTTTCATCGTTAACATAATATCGCGGGACTTTCAATTCATCTTCAGGTCTATTGAAAATAATCTTAATTTAACTTATAATACTGTAAAGCATACCGAGCCTTCTTCTCTCTAGAGATTTATTTAAAAAGTTAAAAAGAGGGTAAAAGTCTCACTCAAAATTGTTCATTACAAATTAGATAAATAAATCCCCTAAAGGTCACTCTTTAAGTAGCATTAAATTTCGTAGCTGAGTTATTATTATTTGGATATCATATTAATCTTTTAGAGATAATTTAATAGACGACTCTGAATGTGGCTGTTAGTATAAAATCACTAATTAATTACCCCAATAAAGGCAGACAAGAATTAATTGAGTGTAAGTTAAGTCGAGGTCACAGGAACATGCAGTGAACTGTCTCACTGACTAATCTCATTACGTAGTTGCTTTTCAAGACGATGCACTTTCTACCATACGATGCACCTCTTTATAAACTTAATTAAATTAATGCTGAGGAAAATCATCTAATTAACGATGTAACACACAGTTTTACACTATGTTACTAGAAAACTAACACGTAAAACTACTAAGAAACCGCCAGAAATTGTTAACTCATTTTTTTTTTGAAATGGAATCTCGCTATTGGCCTTAAGGGCCTTTACAGCTCAGCCCTGCGATTCTGTAACTCACTTTTCGAACTCACACAGCGGTTAGTTTAGTGAGTTACAGAATCGCAGGGCAGCTCGGGCTGTTTTGTCGAGCGTTCCTCGGCCTGAATGGGCTGCTAACTCACAGGTAAAGGTGTGATTATCAACCCCGAACCATGAATCTGTCGGTTTCTCACTCTCCACACTCAACAATCAAAACGAAAAGGGCAAAGTTACTGCTGGCTTAACACTATAATAAAAATATATTTGAATAAATATTGTCTATGGCTTCTTCGCAACATCAAAACCTAGAGAAAATCGATAAACGATCGTTGTTAAAACACAAGTTTGCTCCAAGTTGTGCGCGATCTTAATTTGCAAGAACGTTCAAAGTGCTATTTACACATGCCACGGTAATTGCTTACGTGAAACTTTGCTCGAGGTTTCCTTTAGGCGCTTATATTTAGTGTAGTTATTAGATGCAGGAAGTTCTTTATTAATTATGTTATATTATGGACGTTACAAGATGCCTTTAAATTTGTATTCATATTGACCAACACAGTTTTATTATGATTGGTGTCACTTACACTTATAAATAAGATTATTTAACTTTTCGCTGGCCACTACTGCTTAGTGTGAGATTCGTAGATGAGATTTATTGCGAACTACTCCCGTATGTATAGACTTTGGTCGTGTTTATTCGATGACGTCATTTTGTAACCACCATATACCATAAAACTCTACTTTACATTACTTACATAATTTTTAATGTTAAGAAATTGAATTGTTCACTAAAGAAATGATAGGTTTTAGGAAGAAATCACTAGGGAGTTATTAACGAAACACAGTTAGTCAAAACATATAGGTAATGTAAAGTTGGAAATTGTATTAGTTTTTACAACAAACTCCTAAGCGAAATTAGAGAATTATCACTAAATAAATTCAAAGCCCTCGTAAAATATTAATTAATCAATAAATCTTTTTATAAACTAGACGAATATTTAAATGATCCTAATCCTGCGGATTGATTTGCTCCAGTTCAAACAATTAGTATGACTCAAAACCAAGCAATTAAAAAGAGTAGCGGAAAGTTTCTTGCCAGTTATTCTTGCCCGCTTTACGCCCTTGACTTGCGAACTGGTAGTAAATGTAAATTTACAATTAAATTAACTTTTTTTTGACGTTCATAAGTGTACTTGTTTACCTATATGAATAAAGATATTTTTAGTTTGAGTTAGAGCTGAAATTCAAATAATTTTAATAAGTTTTCGAAAAGCCCTCTTAATGCTTACTCAGCCATGCCAGCAAAACAGTAGACGGGGAACTGAAAACTTTTGACGTATGGTAATCAGCCTAATAATATAAGCGCAAAATAATAATAATAATAATATAATATAAGCGCTGAGTCTCCTTTCTGAATCTAACCCATAATGTGCGCATCGTTACGAAGGCACATTTGCTGTTAAAGCTGTCATATTTTTTAAGCATCTTTTCATCTCAGCCGTTACGCAATTTGACAAAAAGAACAAGTACTTAAAAGGGTATAATTATAATAATTTAACATTTATAGGACGCTAATAATATTAAAAAGTAATAGATCTAGGCGGGATCAGATAACGTGAAAGTTTCGCTGTTAGCACCATATTGCTGTCTAAACTTGTCTATTACATACAATCGTTCCATTTGCAGTTTATTCTAATATTATTTTATAACGTATACAGATAGTACTAACTACTAGCTAAATTACAAGCCTTGGCTGCGCGACATTTTCATGAAAATTTACGAGTAATTTATTACTATGAATGTCAATGATGTTACGTAATAACAAAGACGGCCGAAATACCAAGAAAAAGTTACATATATAAAAATTCTGTGACATTGTTTTTATTAATGATTCGAATGTTTTGTAGTTAAAGGTAAAAGTTTCAATGAGAATCAAACATTTCTGACAGCTTTAACTTGTTGTTCTATACGAAAAGGCGGTAGATTAGACCAGTGTTCCCAACGCTTTTGCGCCAAGAACCTTAGTCTAACTAAAATTCTTATGCCCCCCTATGTAACATACACAACTTTTAATATTGAGAAATTGAATTGTTCGCTTAAGAAATGATAGGTTAGGAAGAAATCACTAAATTATAAACACAGTAAGTAAATTTTCACTTCAAATTTCTTAACAATCGAATTGCCCCCTTATGGGGAGTGGGCCTCACGGTGGGAAACACTTGACTAAAGAGTCAATTGAATTGTCATATTACGTTTATAGCCTGTGGAATTTTGGTAACCTTCGGTAGGCTGTGTTAATTATCAATATTTTTTGGGCAATGACTTATTTGCTGCACTCGTGGTAAATACGGTATGTCGGGTATGGGGTATGGACGTGGGATAAAAGGACCCGCATTTCCGCGTGTCCACTTATTTAATTTGGTATACGAATTGATCATATTCCTGTTGACAGGCTCATACATCAATCATATCCACATTTAAATTTGTTGCCTGTAGCTTTGCTCACGTGTAGTTGGATTTAGTTTTTTTATGACGAGAATATTAGACAATTTAACCTATTAAATAAAAATATAAAAAACACATTAGTGTACAGAGAATCGAGACATATGTCTATACTAATAGTATAAAGATTTGTATGTATGTTTGTAACGAAATGGCTCAAAAAGTACTGGACCGATTTTAAAAATAATTTTACCATTTAAATGCTACATTATCACTGGCTCATTATCTACAGGCTCTACGCACTTGACTTGCGAACTGGTAATAAATGTAAATTTAGAACTAATTTCACTTCTTTTCTGACTTTCGATAAGTGTACTTGTTTACCTATATATGAATAAAGTTACTTAGACTTGACTTTGGCTATTTGTATTGTAATAAAAAAATAAGGATCCTACTAAAACTAAAATAATGTTACCAATAATATAACAAGGTGTAAAAAATATGAGTATGAAATATCTTTCATCGCATGCGCTGCGAAAACTATTGATGATATAGAAAATGTTCCACAATATTAAAGAACATATCAATATCTACAAAAAATTCTTAAATGTATCGTGTCTCGTAAGCATGAGCAGGTCCACTTATCTTTGATAGTTTCCGTAAGATTCTTATAATCTTAAGCACCAGGAAATAACCAAGTTTTATTAGTGTCTCTCACACTCACAGATAAAGCTATCTAGTTATAATTATTGGTAAAAGCCACAAAGTGAACACATTTTGAAATATATCAGTCTTGAAGATTGTTATTTAAACAAATTAAATTGTTAATGAACGATTATTTCATCCAATAAAGAAAATTGAAGTCATTATGAAAATAAAACAAGTAAATTGAGAGGAGAGCAGATTAGGGCATAGGGGCGCAACTCTCAACAGTGAAGGAATGTATTCTTCGTTTTTTTGGTGAAAAAAGAAAAGGCCGGAAGGGAGCCTCGATACTAAATTAAAAGAAGAAAAAGCTTCATCTGCTAGATTTGATCATCAAGTGATAGATTTTTCGGAAAAATTATACTTTCATGGCTAGAAAGCTGTGTTCGTCTATATTGTATTGTATTGGCCAAGTTTCATTGATTCATATCGCAGGTCTTTCGTTCGATTTCCTGCGGAATAAAACAGAACAGGGGTAAACCGAGGCTCACCTTGTACACACTATACATGTCCATGGACACTCCCCTAATACTGCAGCTGGCTTCTTAAAAATTGGTACGCTCTTTTCTTAGGAGAATTAATTTTATGTTCTAATTGTTATGCAAATAATTACTAGTAAAAACTAAAATTGGAAGTGTAATGCCAATATTGCGATACTGCATGTTAAAACACTTTCTGATATTCGACATTTTTTGTTTTGTTATCCAAGAACAAAGTGGTAGGGTTCTTTTATATGCGTAATTTTGTCAACAGATGGCACCACATGCTGTTTGCATTCGTAAAATTAATTACTTAATTTATTTTTATTAGATACTTACACGACATTTCATTACTTATTCTGCTATTCGGAGCGGAAAAGAATCCACCAAAAAAGAGATATCTAACATCGGTCCAGCCGATCTTGAGTTATAAGTAAACTAACACGAATTTGTTTTATACATTTAGATGCGGTGTACCTCAATAAAAAAATCTTAAATAATAAGAAATATTATTATTCCATACTTGAAGTCGGTATTTTAAAGGAATTAAAGGCACCTCCATTGGCATATTGATGTGGGTTTATTTATATGGTGCCAAAAAAAAATTGGTAAAAAAATACCAAAGTCATACAGCATTAAATTAATGGCGGAACATTAAATAAGCATAGAACTGGTTTCGGTCGCTTGAAAGAAACGTTATCTGTCGCAAAATCTTATCAATTTAGAATCGGGGCAGGTAATATAAAATTCATATGGGATGCAATAAATTGGTCTCTCGGCTGCAGTTTGCGTTTATGTTATTGCCTTGGCAGATGTTTCATTAGTATTTTAAATGCGAATAAGAAATACTTTGACAAAATCTGGGCTTCAAATTCGACATCCGTCGTTTCACCACTAAGCGTTTAAAGCAGTTTTTGCCTCGCACCACCACTATATGGAACCAGTGGCCCGCTGACGTATTTCCGAACAATAATAATAATAATATATTTATTATGGAATATAAGATACAGGTATCACTTATTCCACGTCATTAAATTGTTACGGTAGACATCCCTACTCATCGGCAAAGAAGACTGGGGTGGGCCGAGAGAAAAAGCCGGCGGAAAAAACTCTCGGTACTCTTTTAAAACCAATTGGACTTATGGTCATTCAAGTAGCAATTATTCTTATTTTTAACTTTTAATTTTATTTTATTTACTATACACCATTACACAATACTTTAAGATTACTTACACTGCTAACTTTTACTAATATTATTATTATTATCATTTTTTTTCTACTAAGTATTATTACATTCCTTTTCTTTCAAACATTCAGCTCCTCAGCGTAATTCTGAGCCAGTGCCAATTACAGCCATAGAACACACGCATTACGAATGGGAAAAGGGAAAAAAAGTTTTTTTGTATTTCTCTCATTTTTATTGGAACGAAGTTCCTTATCGCGCGTTGTGAAAGGGGGCTAGACGGAAAAAATTTTTACGAAAAGTTGTCACGACACTTTTTTGCTATTTGCTATTGTAATACACCGGTTCTCGTCCGATCACCGAAGTTAAGCAACGTCGGGCGAGGTCAGTACTTGGATGGGTGACCGCCTGGGAACACCTCGTGATGTTGGCTTTTTTTTCGTCGTAAGATTGGTGTCGAGAAAATCTATCATACTGTTATGATACCAATTAACATATAAATTAATCGAAAGGAATTTCGTTCCATCCGGGTGTCCCTTGACACCTCTAAAGTTTTTTTAATTATTTTTTCTTTGATTATTGTTGTTTTGTGTGTGTATGTGTGTGTGTTTTTGCTTGTAATAAATTATATGTCTATGTCTAACGTACCAAACCGTTGACATATTGAAAAAAGTTCACACATCGCTTAAAGTATTTATTGCAACGGCGTCGATAACAAGTTTTAGGTTAACAACTTCCTATTTTCAATGGCTGCACATGCAACATGCATTTCCACTTGTCATAACATTTTATATGCCTCTAACTCGTAAAGCGCCCACACCCATCCACTCCTGCGCATAACACTAGCGAAAACAATTATTATTTAAGTTTACTGGTTGTGTAAAACTGCCTCGTATAAAATACATAACTCATATATTCTACTAGCAACAATAAACCGATGGCATTTGAAGTGGAATCCAATACGGTGTTAATATCTTGCAGAAGCAACGAATTTGATCAACTGAGTCTACAGCGCGAGTCACTTTTTTAATCATCTTTTAATAAGTGTTTTTAAAAGTGTATTGATTTGATTTGTATCACCAAGATGGGCTAATAGATAATTTGGTTCTGATTCTCGGCGCAAATTATGCATGCCCCATGCCCTAATAGCTAGATAGTATTAAACTACCTCCCTCGTTCAATGGATATGAGTCGTTTTAAAGAATTACATGATATAATCTATCCGCTATCCAATTGATATTGACGAGAATGTAAGTGCGTGCTTCTATTTAACCATGCCTCCTGCTGATAGAGGACAAATCTTTGTTTTTAATTTATTAAGATGTCATGTGAAACATGGTGTAATGGTTGCAGCTCCTTACAAAGATTGTGTAAAACAAAACTTGGCGATTAAAAAGATTGGCGGAGAGTTTATTGCCAGTTCTTGTCGTCCGTTCTACGCCCTTGATTTGAGAACTGGCATTAAATGTAAAATTAGAAGCGTTTAATACATATTACTTTGTTGACGTTCATAAGTATACATTGTGTTACCTGTATGAATAAATGATTTTGATTGATATATTCAAAGAATTACATACTGGACTCATCAAGGCATCTGCAGCAAAAATATATCCATCCAATGTTTTATTCATTATAGTTGGTTCGTTCTATTCTCAAAGCTAAAAGCTAGTTCACGGTTAGCAGATTATGCATGATTCCTATGCAAATACGACAAGTGAGGCAGCCATTTCACTTCGAATTTAATTCCCCGACGTTTAGGTCATATTTAAATATGTATATATAATAAAATTGTAAAGTCTACGTTTTCATCGATATCTTAATACATACAGTTCAGTTAATATATTTACAACTATCCACTGCAGTACATAAGGATGATACTTTTAATTGTCAATTTCGTTTTCAAACATACAGCTGTGATATATACTACTAGGTCAGCGACTAACATAAGCATACAATAAAATCAAACCTAGTACCCGTAAATATATAATATACATTATATAAAAATGAATGTTTATTATGGAAAATAAGATACAGGTATCACTTATTCCACGTCATTACATTTGAATCTGTAGACATCCCTACTCATCGGCAAAGAATACAGATGGTGTAGGAGAGAGAAAAAGCCGGAGTAAAAAACTCTCGGTACTCTTTTAAAATAGCAAATCATCCAACAACAGTTATTTTAAAACAAATATCGCAAATTAATTAGAAGTAGCCTGTCTAGCACTAGTCCCAGGCCCTTTTATCAACTAGATAATCGTTAACTCTATAGTAAACCTTTTTACACAGCTTTTCTTTAATACATTTCTTAAATTTATTAAAAGGTAAGAATCTTCTATCCTCATTTCACGAAGGCAAGTTGCGGGCTGTACATGTATAGCAATTTATTATGACACGCGCCCATAACGTATATATACAATAATATAATATGTGAAAGCAGTTATGCTAATTTATTTATATTTTTATAGTTCTTCGGCGCTTCGATGACAATGGCCCCGCGATTTTAAGGTTATTTTATAACATTTAGCCGCGACTTTGTTTAAAACAAATATTATCCTTTTTTGAAGTGAAACTTCTTTAGGCGCATGAGGGTAATATTTTTACGGATGAAACGCAATAATAATATAATAATATCATGGGCGTCATGAAGATGTGCAACGTTTTTGTTGAAGAAAAGGGAGAGAGCGATTGAGACCGATTGAGAGAGAGTGAAAAAGGGCGAACGTAGAGCGAGAGTAGGGAGCATGCAAGTGATAATGATCGAGAGAGACCTCCCAGGGAAGAGCCCCCCCAGTCAATTTCACAGTTCGTTGGTTCCCAAAAGAAAGTATCTTGTGAAACGGACCGTGGAAGACTTCCAGCCATCAAGGAGTCAGGGCAAGATTCAGAGTCGGGGATTCAGATCCAGAAACCTAAGCGCTAAGTATGGCTCCCATACGCAAATACAAACGGCCCTTAGAGCTGAGGATTTTCTTCAATATTTCTACGTACATATATAACTAAATTGGTGCATAACTGGGATTCAAACAAATGACCTAAGGGTTGACAGTGATGCTCTACCTCCTGCTCCAATTGTATTATCTGATTTGAGACAGACAATCCGACTATAACATTTATAATATTATAGATGACCTAACGTCAACGTATTTTCCTATTGTGCTTAATCGAAGTGCCATTCTTTATGGCTATTGTTCCGTTATTTTAAGCAGAGACAATTTGTGACATAATCTGAAATATTATCCACGCTTTATGGTAATAAAAAAAAACTAAAAATTATGATAAATGAAAGAAATGTAAATGATTTGAGTTTATGTACTCTAAATCCATTAAACTAATGTATAAAATCTTACACTTTTATAAATCTAAACTAATATTATACTGAGGAAATATTTGTATTTTTGAAGTTATACTTCTTTAGGCGCGTTGTGAAAAATTGATGAGAGTGAAATTTTACGATGCGCGCGCACCGTGACACAAAATTAACGGAATGAAGTTGCCCACGGAAGATGCTACGGCATTGGACATAATTTATAAACAACATTTGAATAATAATAGAATTTATGTTACACTTAATGTAAGAGAATAATAATAAATATTTATTTATTTAATTTTTCAAATGTAAACTGAACTTTATTGACTATAATGACTCCTTTTCAAGTCTTTGATTATTTAATTGTTATTAATTACTAGCTGGCCTGGCGAACATCGTAACGCCTAACAGTCGATTCTTAATTTTTTTTAATACTTATTCTGCTATTCGGGACACCGGTCTAGCTAGTAAGATAAAAAAAGAAAGTTGATAATACAACAAATACATTCCCGGAACCCCTCCACTAAGAATTGAACTTTATGGATATTATAGTTCAAATTGCCTTTAAATATTATTACGAATATTTTGTATGGGAGTATAGAAAAGTGTTGTTTTTAGACTTTTTCACTAATTTTTTTAAATTTTTCTCTCCGTAAGAACCATCCTCGTACTTCAAGGAATATTATAAAAAAAGAATCAGACAAATCGGTAAAGCCGTTTTCATGTTATATCGTGACAACGGAAAACGGGTTTCATTTTTATATATATAGATTTGCATACAATCAAAAACTATTTTTAATAATGCCAAAGAATTATAACTTCTTACGCGCGTACATAAGTACACGCACCCTTTTTTATATGTAACACATTAGAATTATGAAAAATCCTTGAGTAAAATATACATATATATATATATATATTCACAAAATAAATTGAACAACAATAACATATCATAATAGTGTCGTTATAAAATAGACTTTAATAAATGTAATCTGAAATATTTTTTATTAATATAGTACTAGCCTGAGTTAAGTAAGGTGGCGGTTGTTGCATGTATATGTTAAATGAAACACTTTGAAGCTGATATCAACTTTATCTTTTAAAACATGAGCTTATAACTAACTTAAAATTAGAGGTTTTAATATAAAACAACTACTACTAACTACTAATTACACACAAGCATTACACACTTACCGTATCTTGTTCTTTAAAAGAAAAAAAAAATGTTATCTCTCATTATTTTTTCTTTGATTATAGTTATTTTGTGTGTTTCTCTGTGTGTTTTGTTAGTAATAAATGTTATGTCTATGTCTGTATAACGATATTGAACTACTCATATTTGGTCATAAAAACCGATAGGCGTGACAGCCGATGACGTTATTATTGAGTACCTAATACGATAGAATTCAGCCGGGACCTTTGATTTTGATAAATATAACCGGTATGTTGTTCTAAACGATGTCGTAAACGGTTTTGCTGTAATATAGTAAACATTATCGGTCTTACTAATAAAAAATCACTATACATGCGTTATAACAAGGTGATAGTTATCCAGTGAATAGAGCTTGTACAGGGCATAAACACCTCTTTGACCAATAATCGATGTGTATTGGTTGAATAACTAAACGACACTTATTTATTGTTACAGTATATATAATTTGGCATTTTCTAATGAGACTTAGAAGCCAAGAAGAAGACACTTAAATCGTTGCTTCCAAACACCAAAACACCGTTTTATTGTATTGCTTGTTCTTATATGGGAATGATTGTATGCCTCCTCTTGTGGTAAACTCGGATTTAAATATGGAGTCAATGCATAGCCTAAATCGCCAATAAGCCGTCCTTGGATCTCTCCACTGTCCATTCTTTGTCTGAGATGACTTTCTCTAAAGATACGGCTGTCGTGAGTACTGCCCCTCCACCGTGCCACGACATCCAGAATACGCAATGTTGCATCAAACACACACTCTACATTCAGGGATACACATCTTTTCCTGTTTATGTAGAATTGCCCACTTTCACCGCCAATTCTTTTAATTCTAACATGACTGTGTGCAGTCGATAGCCCCTATCACGCCTCTAAATCCACTTGTGGATCGGAACCCTGCAGATACTTTTCCCTGTTCACGGATTGTTGCAGGAATTTTTATAAATTGATGATTTCTCCTAGCGAGGGCTTCTGCTACTCTTCGGCATATATTTGTGATTGACTGCTGACTAACCCCGTGTAAATCATTAACAAGAACTTTTAAAAAAATATCAATATTAGGCCAATAGATTGGAAAATACGTTTTCAATAAAGATAAAAGCATGTACATATTAAGTCCATTCATAAATTACGAATTTGCACGTAAAACTATATTACTATGCAAATTAATTCATTTTGCCTCATTATATTGTCTCATAGCTATTTTAGTGTGAGATATGTATCAACATGGGGTTTTCCCACGTGTAACACATTTTGGCGAGAAACATTTTTGCATTATTTATTCAGCTAAACTGTCAATACTGAATGCAATCTTTTAATCGATTTTGAGGCTAGAAATAGTACCAGAGTAACATGTGTAGATGACTTCTTTTACTTATTTTCCTGCAGCTGAGTTTGATCATCGGACGTCAAGGCAGAATACACAATACCATCCATATCACCGCGACGTCCATCGTTCTACAACTGAGCGTTTCTTAAAGCAGTTTTTGCCCCGCACCACCACTATATGGAACCAGCTGCCCACTGAAGTATTTCCGAACCAATAGGGTCCTTCAACATAAGAGGTTACCAATTCCTAAAAAGCCTGCAACGTACTTGCGAGCCATCTGCCTCTAAATCCACTTGTGGATCGGAACCCTGCAGATACTTTTCCCTGTTCACGGATTGTTGCAGGATTTTTTATAAATTGATGATTTCTCCTAGCGAGGGCATCTGCTACTCTTCGGCATATATTTGTGATTGACTGCTGACTAACCCCGTGTAAATCATTAACAAGAACCTTTAAAAAAATATCAGATCAAATGACGCTATTTTTGTCTTATACACCCGTTAAACTAGGCCTCTGCGTTCTATAAGCATTGTACAAGTCTTCATACAAACCAGATACTTGTTATAACAGCCGTATACATCAGATTTGTCAATTCAGGAACATTTTTCTTATAACAGGCTTATATGATGTGCATAAATCTTTATTAGTAAGACCCTTAATTTGTCATTGTTTAAAGCATATATGAATAAATGATATTTTGTTGTTATTACCAGTTGTAATTGAAATAACAGTGGTGGTGGTTATAAAGCTTTGTAGTAGACAGAAGTAATTGTCCGCCAAGGTTAATTGGCCGGTTCATTGATCTCTCAAGACACGGTTGAAATCTCAATTACAAGTCTCGTATTAGCGTAACAGAATCAAATCAGTGTTCGCTTATTCGATAAAACGTCTTTAATTGTGTGAAATTTCGCTGAGAACTTTTTGATAGCTTATTTTTTAGGTTAAGTTTGATTGTAATACCTTCAATTGTTTATGGATAGTCTTTATATTTTGTTGATTGTCTATTTATGTCTTGTCTATCCATAGACAAAACGAAGTGGATTCTGCCCGCATGAAGTCAATAATCCGTCGTTCCACTACTGAGCGTTTTTAAGGCATTTTTCGATGGAGTATTTAAATAGTATTTCAATGAAAATCAAAAAAGGTTTTTGACATATTCATACTTAGCGCTAAATCTCAACTTCGAGGCGTGACCCTAATTTGTCTTTAGCGTCAATAAAAGCAAAATACGAATATGGCGGCAATATATGGCGCTAATATGCTATCATTTCAATTGGCTTTAGTCTAGGATTAATTGTATTTAAATTTAATGCTAAATTATCAGATTTTCACCACTCTTATACCTGTTAAGTTCCAGGAGAAAAAACAAGATTAGGTTAGGTTAGGTTAGGCATTGGCTGCAGCGTGTCTCTCATTCCTGAGGTCGTAGGTTTGTGCCCCGGCTGTGCACCAGCTGTAGTAACTGATGTTAAGTGATACCGCCGCCCATGGACACTCTCAATGCCAGAGGGCTCGCGAGTGCGCTGCCGGCCTTTCAAGAATTGGTACGCTCTTTTCTTGAAGGACCCTAAGTCGAATTGGTTCGGAAATACTTCAGTGGGCAGCTGGTTCCACAAAGTGGTGGTGGGCGGCAAAAACTGCCTTGAAAAACGCTCAGTTGTTGAACGGCATCTGAGGCCAATACAGACAATTCAGGGTTGTAGCGCAACTGGATTATTTATTATGTCAACACACACACACCGTCAACTTTAGGGTCATTCATTCCCTGAAATGTGTTAGCAAGTGTTAATTTGGACATAGACCATAAACATTTATTACTTACGAAACACACACAGAATCTACACACAAAATAAATAAAAAATAAAAAAAAACAGTGGTACTCCAACCTCTTTAGGTCTGGGCTATTTCTGAATCTGTTTCATGATCATTTTTAAATCTAATAGGCAAGTAGGTGATCAGCCTCCAGTGCCTGACACACGCTGTCGACTTTTGGGTCTAAGGTATGTCGGTTTCCTCACGATGTTTTCCTTCACTGTTCGAGCGAATGTTAAATGCGCACATAGAAAGAAAGTCCATTGGTACACAGCCGGGGATCGAACCTACGACCTCAGGGGTGAGAGTCGCACGCTGAAGCCAACACGGCTCATTGAAAAATGAATTAAAAATAACATGTTTTTTCTTTTAAACAACAATGTACATTTTGTTAATTTCGCACATAGAAAGAAAATTCCATTGACGCACCGGCATTTGAACGCACGACTCACTGATATGATGCAATAAAATCCCAATGTATGAATTTACTGTGCTTTATTAAACTACCAATTTATATTCTATTGTATCTTTGATCCATTAACCACAATAATAGGCTAAACGTATTAGGCCAATAGATTGGAAAATACGTTTTCAATAAAGATAAAAGCATGTATTAAGTCCATTCATAAATTACGAATTTGCACGTAAAACTATATTACTATGCAAATTAATTCATTTTGCCTCATTATATTGTCTCATAGCTATTTTAGTGTGAGATATGTATCAACATGGGGTTTTCCCACGTATAACACATTTCGGCGAGAAACATTTTTGCATTATTTATTCAGCTAAACTGTCAATACTAAATGCAATCTTTTAATCGTTTTTGAGGCTAGAAATAGTACCAGAGTAACATGTGTACATGACTTCTTTTACTTATTATCCTGCAGCTGAGTTTGATCATCGGACGTCAAGACAGAATACACAATAAATACCATCCGTATCACCGCGACGTCCATCGTTCTACAACTGAGCGTTTCTTAAAGCAGTTTTTGCCCTGCACCACCACTATATGGAACCAGCTGCCCACTGAAGTATTTCCGAACCAATAGGGTCCTTCAACATAAGAGGTTACCAATTCTTAAAAAGCCTGCAACGTACTTGCGAGCCATCTGGAAGTGTGCAGGGCGGCGGTTTCACTTTTATTTGGCGTAACAAGATAAATTTTTTTTAAGAATTGTATTCTTCGTTTGTAGGAAAAACGACACTAACAATAGAAAAAAACTAAAATGTTGTAGCTAACTTCAGGGTGTCCGTTTTTGTGACGGCGCGCGCATCGTAAGCTTTCATCATTTTAACGCGCCACAAAAAGTATAACTTCAATAAATACATACATACATACATTTTCTCAAACATGATTTCAGACTCATGTAAAATCGTTACTAAGTTTGAGTCAGATATATATTGATATTTATTTTTCTACGGATTGTTTTTCTTTTTGAGATCCGCGAAAATAGAGGACACCGTGAGCCATTTTTGCCAAAACCCTCCATCTTTTTTCGTCGATACCAACTCCGGGGAAATAAATACAGATAATGCAACTTTCTCTACAGCTGTGATACTTTTTGGCATCCAACACCTTTTGTCTTCAGTCACCGTGACCACGCACGCTGTAAAGCACGCGAAACGTCGGATAAATTTAAAATTATGCTAAATAATTGTAAATTTATAATAATACATAACTTTAATCCGGTAAAAAGTTTTTTGTTTAAATGTGTAAAGGTTGATATTTATTGTTAAACGAATTTGTTTATTAACGGACACCGAACCCTTCTTTGTTGTGCAGTTGATACATCGTAAATAGTTATTACATCAACTCTTAAATGCTAAATTAATTTAAAAAGGTTTCCCCTCTACTGGTTGGCATTTCGATGGAGTAGAAAAAACGTCTGACTGTCGTGCGTTGACCTTTTGCATTGTCTGCGTCGCTTCAGCTAATACCCGATATATAATAAGAATTGCGTCATTGATATATTTAATACGTTAAATCTTTTCCAATAAATACGTAAAATATATTAAGAATAACCACCGTAGCAAAGCTATTAAACTGTTATCTCCCCGGAAAGCGAAACGAATGCGCTGTTATTTAGTATTTGAATAAATTATATGCAGAATTAATCGGAATTTCAATGTATTGACTTTGTGCTAGTACTAGTTGAATAAAACCTAAATAGAGGTATATAAACGTAAAAACTTCAGACAATAGAAACTGATATATTTTGTAAAAATCCAGCAGTACCAAGTACCAACTCCGCGATGAATGACATTAATATTTCAATAAAACTCGTACTAACATTAAAAACGCGAAAGTTTGTAAGTATGGATGGATGTTTGTTACTCTTTCACGTAAAAACTACTGAATGGGATTTAATGACACCTTACAATAATATAGCTTTTATATCAGAATAACACATAGGCTACAATTTATAAAGATGTTGTGTGAATTGTCCAAAATATCACGTAAGTAGGAAAAAATCTTCCATCTGCAAACTATTCTGGCGTGCACTGTCAAAACCGTAAAGTTACACACATGTAATGTATGATGGAAATTTTTATCTTAAATGGTGCTACAAAAAAACCCACCACAGTATATATCTATATCTTATGTGTAAAATAGTGAACCATAACTACAATAAAAATTGATAATTTATTTCAAATGCACATTTGGCAGTAATAAATGGATTCCTAAAAGAAAATAGAATCTTTTATCGCTTCTGGTTTAACTTCTGGGCTAAAAAGTTATTAGGCTCTTAGTTCTCACCCTCAAATATTTAGTTATTTAAAGCAGCTAATGCACACACTAAAAATGCAAAATGGAAAATGAAGGCTAAGTAAAAGAATCATATTAAGGCGAAACGCAGTTCGAGGGCAGCTAGTCTTATCGTAATAGCCAAACCTTCTCTCTTTTCAAATAACCTTTTAAATTAGTTTTTTGCACAATCTCGACTCTAGATCATAATAGCTAGTCCTTTTCACATCTGCCTGGTCATCATTTGATACTAATAGTCCTCGTTTTATAATATGTGTTTCTTTATTTGCGTGCCGTGTTTAATGAGATAATTAGCGGCGCGATTGTTCTCATAAAACTGCGATTAAAAGAGAATTGTACACATGCTTGTGCAGCTTTAAGTTTGCACTAATTAAAGCTTCCTTTAAGTACAATAATGGAGGAATGCTATTAATATAATATTGTGACTATGATTAGTGCGAGTGCAAGTGATTAGTAATTGAGGATGATTAGTGCAGGTGTGTAGTGCGAGTAGTGTCCAATTCTTGTTTAGTGGCTCTGTTAAGTAAATTCAGTTGTCGATAGCTATCGATCAGCAAGTTGGGCGAACAGCGAGAAGCTTGCAATTGGAAGAAGTACTGGAAGAAGTATTAAACGCAGTGCTATCTGAAACCGAAGAAGTTTTGGGAACCAACAAAAGTATTGGTTCGAAAATGGATTAATAGAAGACCCATTCAGTGCGCAAGCTACCAACTTTTTAATGATGCTGAAGATACGACGGAATTTTACTTTGCTCTCAGGTTGACCGAAGAGTAGGTACTGCTGCCTGTCACGCTGCGAGTGAACGGAAGGGAGTGACGTGGCTACTCGCAGTTCACTATCAAAAAAGAGAACACGCTTCTAATCACTTTACTACGCAGCCAACTAATCACCTGCACTAATCAGTCGCTGTCCACACTTGTTTTCTCCTAATCACTAATCACTAAAAAGTGAATACAGGGGTTTAGACGAATACTGAAAAGGTGGGAGCTTGTAGTTTATTGTTTATCAGAATGCCTAATCATAAAATGACTGCTTCACGACTGATTTCAGAGCGACCGCCGATGCGAAAACCGCTGTGTGAATTCGAAAAGTGATTTACAGAATCGCAGATAAAAGTTTTTACCTATTTCTAATGCTAAATAGTAAATGCATATCTTAAAGCTCATAAATACTGACGCAGTACGTTTGCTGTGGTTAATACAAGTGCTAACTGCAATTGTTTAATTCGTGTTAATTGTTTGGGTACTCTGTAATTTCATGGTAAGTAGATTCTTGAGTTTCTAACTCCTAATTGTAAGACAATTTAGATCGTGGTAATGGTTCTTCAGACGGACTATTATTAATGTTAAACAAATAGGGAACGTTGTATTGTTTTTGTTGTAATAAGAAAATATTTTGAAGTTTCGTTTTGATTCGAGTGTTTGATTTTCGCCGAAACATTTTTCGCGTTGAAGCGCAGATCTTTTACTTATCTGTGACAAGCAATATTAATTACATTATTATTATTGCATTACATTTATGTTTTTATAAAATAAAAATAAAAATCAGTGGCGTTACAACCTCTAGGTCTTGGCCTCAGATTTCTGAATCCGTTTCATGATCATTTTTAAATCTAAAAGGCAAGTAGGTGATCAGCCTCCAGTGCCTGACACACGCCTTCGACTTTTTGGGTCTAAGCGGCATGTCGGTTTCCTCACGATGTTTTTTCACTGTCCGAGCGAATGTTAAATGCGCACACAGAAAGAAAGTCCATTGGCGCACAGCCGGGGATCAAACCTACAACCTCAGGGATGAGAGTCGCACGCTGAAGCCACTAGGCCACACACACTGTTCATACAAAAACTTAACTAAGAACAATTTACAAATAGGCTGGCAACACAATTGCGATCCTACTGGCTGTATGAGTGTCCTGTTATCTCTCTAGTATATTTATAAAAGGAATTTGCTGAGCGAAATCACCATGTTGACCCAAAAGTTTTACCCGCTATGACCGAGTTTTCAACCCACCAAAAACAGAGAAAAAATTGAATACGCTCCGTAATCGAATTTTCGGAATTACGGTCCACAAAATGAGTTGTGATACCCTCTTATTCTCGGCTTTTGTTTGTCTTTACAATTGCGATTTAATGATAATAGCTCGCGGACCTTGTATTGGCATTAAATATTTGAATATCTTACAGGCTTTCAAGAACATTCCATTATTAAGGAGGACAGTGACACTTCTAGCAAATAGTGAATCTACTAGCTATAAAATTTAAATTTTTAGTTGTTTTTGAGTCTTGCGTGTGTGAGTCTTTGATACGTTTTTGGTAAATAATCTTGTTTAAGTTAATGTCAGTTGAATTGTAGATTACTCTATATTACGTTCTAAAGAGGTTTTATAATGATGGGTCGTATGGTAAGCCCGTGGTCACAAAGGGATCGCATTGCACTCTTTCTCTTCCTGGTTTCTTTGATGTCATAGTTATGTCGAGGCGATGCATTACAGTAATTAACAAGCAAGATGCAACTCTGTGATGTTAGAAATCATATGCGTTATACATCATTTATTATGTAATGAATTTGTTTATAATAATTGTCCTAAAAATACTTCTTACTTTTATGTATCAATTTATTAAGCTCCTGATTTCATGTATAAATTTTCTTATAATTACATATGGAGACTTTCTTACTTTCACAAAACGATTCATAGTTATTACTACGAGAGATTTATTTATTTATGATCATTATATATTAATAATATTAATTATAATTTTTTGTACTGTTATTATTATTATTACATTCTTTTTTTTGCGTCTGAGGCGCAAACTACTTGTTGTGGTCTCTGGCAGAATGACCAGCGCTGTGGTCAGTGAGTGGACACGTCTGCTCCACAGCATAATGCTGAGCCAGGGCTAGTTGATGACCACAACACACACACATTACATAACTTTTGTTATTTTTCTTTTTTGATTATTATTTTGTGTGTTTCTGTGTGTGTGGTTCGTAAGTAATAAGTGTTATGTCTATGACTAATATGCGCCATTGGTCAAGTGAATATATTTAAACAAAACTCGATCTTTAAAGAAGAAAAATATTGATTTTAAATAACACACAATAAGATTCTTTTACTCACAGTAATTTTGATAGTAAGTGTGTGAACTGAATTGGCCTTTTGTCTTTTCTGCGATCTTAAAAGTGCATTAGACATTGAAGAATGTATGTATTGTTATTATTGAAAAAAAATAATGTAACCAGACGCAGAGATGTGATTGCTCCATTGGAGGGTTTTATTTATTTATTTAAAGGATTATAGCTATAATGTACAAATGTAAACTTAGACTTCTAAATAAAATATGCTGATGTTATCTACAACCATTTATTAAAACCTTTGTAAGTTCAAAGCGGAAGTTGCTCACAAAGATTAATACGAATCCGAATATGTATCTAAACGTATACATCCACAATATCTTTAAAGTCATAAGCAAATGATGATAAATTATAAATGGATTAAGTTTTCCCATAGGGCAGTGTTCGACTTGTGGTTAGGCGCCAATACCTCCTGTCTACTTGGCCAGTCTAGCGGAGTCGGTCTGGAGAGTATTATACATTAGATGACCGCGTTGTAGTTAAATATATAGTTTAATTGGGCGTAGCCAGTTTGTAAGTGAGCGGTGTTAATTGATACTGGGAGTCGTAAATAATCGCCCACGGGTTCAATTTGTTTTACATTAATCGAGAAAGCTTATTTTTGTTAAGCTAATGAGGCTCTTTAATCAATAAATTACGAAAGTTTTACTAGTTTTGTGTGACTTATAAGTTTAGAATAGCAAAATTTTAATACATATATTAAAAACAATTCGTTATCTGTTGGGTTACAACATTACCCCCCAAATTGGAATACAAGCGAAAAATTTCATAATGCCAGTAATTGAAATTCCGGACAAATTATTTGTTCAAACGTTAAATTAAACTAGCTGCTCCCGCTAACTTCGATTCTCCTTAATTTGATTTTACTTAGCCTACCTTTTTAGTAGGTACATAACAACATGGAACATTTTGCTATGCTACCCCAGAGACTGTTCGGTTTTCTGGAATGGAAACTTTTTAGGTTTTTCTGTGATTTTTTTTCTATATAAACCTCAGAGTTCAAGCCATAAGATTTTAATTAACAAAAAAATAGGGGTTGATCGTAGAAGAGTTAAAATTAAGGTTTTATGTATTTTTGTATGCTGTATCATAAAAAAATAAAAACATAAAAATTTAGGGGTGGACCACCCTCAACATTAAGGAGTTAGAAAGATAGATAATAGCCGATTCTCAGAGTTACTAAATATGCATAGACATCATATATTCATAAGAATCAGTCGAGCCGTTTCGGAGGAGTATGGGAACGAACATTCTGACATGAGAATGTTATATATTAGATATTAATATATTTTATACACGATAATTACTTTAATCAAGTTTAATTCTGTGATGCATTTAATGTTCTTTTAAGTATTTGGTCTTAAGAATAGATTTTTTTTATTGGAATTGTTTGGGTGACGATATTCGAAAATATTTCAAATAAATCTCACTATGGTATTTCAGGTTTTATAAAATTTGAAAATGTGCATCGATTTTGCACCTAAGCTAAACTGGTACCATTAGCTGGCACTCACCCAATACATCGCTCAGTGAATTTAAATGAACATTGTGCAACGGGCATATTACATAATTTATGAATGCAGAGCCACGGCGAAATATCTTTGCATTTTTTGTTTATGTTCGTCGAGAGATAGGCGTTTTTGGATGGGCACTTGCTTATAATAATGTTAATGTAATAAAGTTTGGACAGTACTCCGTTGTAATTATTTATTTTTAAAAGGCACACTAACAAAACACATACAAACACTTACAGAGAACACATGACATACAAAAACAAGATACATGCATGAACATCAATGACAAGTGTGCACAATATTTATTAACACTAGCTGACCCGGCAAAAGTTTGTTTTGCCATGTATATTATTTCTAGGAAAAATTTTTTTAGTTCAATAAAAATAACTAACTACTATAATAAAAAATAGGGGTTTATCGTAAACCACAACAAAACAGGGGGCGAGTGACAATTAAGGGTTTGGTATGATACAGCATACCAAAATACATACAACCAAAAGATAAAAATAAAAAGTAAACAAAACTTTTTATTTTTATCTTAAAAATACAAATGAAAATTTAGGGGTGGGACCACTCTTAACATTTAGGGGGATGAAAAATAGATGTTGTCCGATTCTCAGACTTACTGAATATGCATAAAAAATTTCATAACAATCGGCCGAGCCGTTTCGGAGCAGGATGGGAACGAACATTGTGACACGAGAATTTTATATATGTATTAGATTACAATGATAAAGAGAAAATAACTTAAAAATTATAAGTTAAAGACAAACTAGTTAAGAAACACAAATGTGCAATTTAAAAATTTAATATATTACTACTTTGCAATTGTTATTATTGGTCACGGATCAACAGTGGCTGCAGCATCTTACGCCTGAAGACATGGAGTCATTGAATGGATCTGCTTCGCATGAACTCAGAGCGTCGTGCAGATAGAGATCTGTTTAGAGGAGCATTACAACCGACGTTGGTTCTAGTCCTTATAAGCTCACTCTTCTTCTTTTCTTCGAGTTCCAAAATACAATAGCATCTAAGTAAAGAATGTAACGGGTCGCTAGTTGGTGCATCTGGCGCAGGACAAAACTCCAGTAATAGACAGGCACCAAAAGTAAGAGAATAAGAAGACGGGCCTCCAGATAACATAATTTTCAATTGTATCTTCTTCTTCGTAGACATTACTGAAGGTCGTGCCTATCTTGAAAAGCCCTAAGTATTAGTTGAGACCTATAGTTCTCATAATTTGGTCAGGCCAACGGTCATCACTCCTCTCTACAATTCTGTCAAGACTGAGATTCTCTCCTGACAATGGCCGAGGTAGTTGTTGTTTATTTTTATCAGTGGCGCTAGAACCATTTTAGATCAGGGCCTCAGATTTTTGTATCTGTTTCGTAATCATTTGTAATAGGCAAGTAGGTGAGCAGCCTCCCGTGCCTGACACACGTCATCGACTATGTTTGTTTAAGAAATATATATGACATTTGCATGCCTATTTTTATATGACGAATATGATTGTGCGGATTTATCTAATTAATCGATCTAAATGTACCACTTTCTTTGCAAATAAACGATTTATTTAGTATTTATTTGGACTTGTACCTATCATGTGGTCAATACTCGAGACTGTACCTGTTTTGCACGCCGAGGCGGCAGTGCTCTACTCTCGACATGTCAAAAAACCCAGTCTTTCGAAACTTGAATGACTTTTTTCTCACTAATATAACACTTACAGGATAATATGAGTGCACTAAAATCGAGTTAAATAATCTATCAAGCACATATGGTATTTTTTATGAACAATTATTTTGTTTAACATAGTAAATAATAACATTAAAATCAATCATTCTTGGACGTCCGTCAGTCTGTGTTTATGGATCCATGTATGTGGCAGAGAAATTGGTCGAAAAATTTATCGTACGTAATACTTTTTTTCTTAATATATAAAGTTATACCCTGGGCTGATTCCTAGTTAATATTAGCGTTCTAAGTACTGTCGTTTAATTATAATTTGTTAAAAACTAAAATACGACTGTGTATTTGTATATCTATACATATATACATTTATTTTAGTATATTTTTTTTCCTCACCTTAGAGTTATGGCGCCACTATATATTTTTTTATTATATTATTGTTTTTTTTCAATCATTCATTTTCATTTATTTTTTTATTTTTATTTTTTTTGTTATTTTGTTTTAAAAAACTTGAGTTTTTGTTTTAGAATTTTTTTTTATTGTGAATGACCGCTATGAGGCGTGCACTTTTGGATTTTCCAAACTTTTTAATAAATAGGATATAGATAACACTATTGTACGGTAAGGCAAGAGGAAGAGGGCGCGGCTAATTTAAGACAATTAATTACGTCAAATGAAAAGAAGAGAAGAAACGAAATGAACTCTAAAGACCGTTATAAAATGTAAATAATCTATGAGTGAATACTAAACTTGTATAGGAGATAGTAAATAAGAATATCTATCTATCTATCTATAATTATATAATTAACACGTAATTAACAAGATCAATTGCCAAATTAAAAACTGTCGAAAAAAGATTTTTTGATAACGTTTTAGGATTAAAAGATAATCTGAGTGATAATGGAGGCTTCAAATGTTTTTATTTATGAAGATGGTTAATTAAATAGCAATAAAAATAGCTGCGTCCGCGTCGATTTGAATGCACGTGCCCTGGCGTAGGTGGTCGTAGGAAGGTTTGTGATGAAATGAAGACAAGGACGGCCGAACACAGGTAATTAACAATAAAATAATGAAACATTACATAATCCGTCGATTTAGTTAATCAAAACTTGTTGTTAAAGTATTAAAACGATACATATATTTGCTCCAAAAGCCAACGGACTATCTCAGTACCACACACGTCGAAAAGTGGGATGAAAATAGATTTTTGAGGTGTCTGTGTAGCATTGTAGCCATGGGCGGATAGTGGATTTGTGAGGCTCTGGGCTATTACGGGAAAGAGATAGACGCACACGCGAAAAAATACACCGACCGAAAAGAAGCGACGGGGAATACCCCTTTCCGTTCGATGGACGCGCATCGCACATGTTCGCCGGGAATTGAAGCTGATCACCACTTATAGCCACTGATCTACGGAGGCGGCAGAATATTTATTAACGTTATTTATTGTATCGTATGTGCGGCGCCATTTACGTTTATCATTATAAATAATGGGTAGATAGCAAGACAATAAGATTGCATCTTTCGTGGGTTATGACCAATTTATTGTGACCTCTTGCCGACGCCCGTGCCGTTAATAATAGTGATTATAAAGCATCTTCCACAGATCAATTCTAATTGGTCGTATGTGTATGTAGGTGGTATGAAAGTTATCGAGACATGAATAAAGACATAAAATAAATGATATGTATAATTAACAAGTTTTAAGTACTTTTAAAAATAAATAAACTGGCATGGCGTGGTGTCAATGGAAATCAAATAAACGTTACGAGAATTCTAATCGTCTGCGTTTGCGCAACGCCCGCTCTTTGAAGGCATAACCTTCAGGCTCTATGTTATCTGATAAGGGTTTTTAACTTCTACACTAACCCGTAGCACTTCCGCTGGGTTATATCCAAAACAGTGAATGTTACAAGCCGATTGTTTTAAAGTGTATTTATACTATTTTCAAAGTACTACGATCCGTATTTTGGACAACTTCTTAATATGATATTTCTTTTATTATTATTAATTAACTATTAACAACTTAAGATGTCATGTGGAGCATGGTAAAATGGTTGCAGCTCCTTACATACATTGTGTAAAACAAAAAGCTTGGCGATTAAAAAGAGTGGCAGAGTTAATTGCCAGTTCTTCTCTTCCGTTCTTCCGCCTTTGATTTGAGAACTGGCGGTAAATGTAAAATTAGAAGCACAGGAGACGCCCTTGCGCTAGTCGCGGGAAAAACGCCCATTCTGGCCGAGCTACGCTCGCCAAAAGCGATATTCCATTCAAAAAAAAAATTTGAAGCATTTAATATGTATTTCTTTTTGACGTTCATAAGTGCACTAAATGAATAAATGATTTTGATTTGAAGAGTAAAATTAAATATGTTTTTCTGATCAATTGGTTTCGCCTTAACTGTGACTTTTATTTATGTAACAATTAAAGATTCCCTTTCCTTAAACTCATACTAATAATAATTGAATTGAATACATTTCATTTGCAGGTCTTAACTTAAATCTTCTTAATTTTTTATCTGCGCTTTAAAACCCACATTACAATCTAGCCTGTTTCCTAGATATTTGTCTGTATATAAACAGGTTGATTGAGGATCAGTCTTCTGGAACACGCTGTTAATGATTCAGTCATAGGCATGCTGGTTATTACAATGAGATCCTGTGAAAGATTTGACTTCATCCGGGCCTCGAACGCACTAGTTCAGGGTTGAACACCCCATCAACCAGATTACATAACTTTCTATCGCTGTTTCACGTAAAGCATTAAATGTTTATTCTAGTGATATAACGGCCTTTATCTGAGTCTACCGTTAGTGAAGTGGGCGGGACAGATTTATGTAACTCATCTAAACGACATTAACATTAAATAAATGCTGAACCCTTATCTCTGTGTTCATCGCTTAATCACTTTTTTATTGTCGTACTTAACATGTTATACAAAGTTAATTTACTAAACAATAGAGTTTTATTTGGGCGTTTGTTACTTCCCTCACACGGCCTGACATTATTATGAAATTTGATAAGCGTGGAAAATTGTTAAATTGTTTTTTTATTATTTAGAGTTAGTTACATATAACCCATCATTTTACCCTTCTATCACCAGCCCCATTTGAACATGGTGTAATGGTTGCAGCACCTTACAACCTTTGTGTAAAACAAAAAGTTGGTGATTAAAAAGAGTGGTGTTTCGTTAGTAATAAAGGTTATGCCTATGTCTATATCTCACAAGATTTACACTGCAAATAATATATATATGACAAAACAATATTTGTTGGTTCATCATCATATTATATATTGTATATAAATTTAAAAAATACACCTTTATCGTTTAAACATAATTGCAAACATGACTAAGCATAATTGCTACACAAGAATTTGCTGAGCCCAAACTAAAGAGGATGTAAGAAATTTTCAATAAAGCACTAATGGAAAGAAAAATCGATAGCTCAGGTTAAATGCTCACCGTTTATCTTAATGATCCGTAGAGATATTCCATACTTTACAATTATTAATAGAGCCATTCGCATGTAAGACGAGCTCAAATAGCAAAACGGGTCATTGTGTGATTAAAACGATTGGAATGTTATCCAATAAGCGAATTGATGTAATTGATAGGAATCGTTTGCATAATCGATTTGTCCTTCTTCACTTTATTACTTCGCTCTGATATTCGAGAATCGTTTGCTGGAACACTCGAAAACTGTGATATATTTTAGATTGTAGCTCATTTGATAAAGAAATAGAATTTATAAAGTTAATTGGAATAGGATAAGATTATTATAATAAAACTAGCAGCTAACTTCTTTTTTCCTTAATGTGATTTTACTTAGCCTACCTTTTTAGTACAAACCAACATGAAACGTTTTGCTATGCTACCCCACATAATGTTCAGTTTTCCGAAATGAAAACTTTTTAGGTTTTTCTTAAATTTTTATTTTTTTATTTTTGTATGTATGTATTTTTGTATGCTGTATCATAAAAAAAAAATTTTTTTTGTCTAAAAACTAATTTATTTTTTGGTGGACACCCCTTATCACTTAGGGGTTTGAAAGATAGATAGTAGCCGATTCTCAGACTTACTCAATATGCATAAAATTTCATAAGAATCGTTCGAGCCGTTTCGGAGGAGTATGGGACCGAACATTGTGACACGAGAATTTTATATATTAGAAGATAAAGATGATTAGTAGTAAGTAATAATATATAGGTAACTAAGTTAAGTAAGAAAATTTTGTAAAGGTAAAAGTAGCGTTAAAGGCTTTTATTTATTTTTATTTGACTGATTAGTTCATTTCGTCTTGAGTTATTTGTGTTTTTCCAGTGTCCAAAACCTTAAATGGGTCTTGGCCTCAGCCATGCTTTATTTCATAGACAAGAGCACGATTAGTGAGAAAATTGTAGTGGATTTTGAGTCTATGACCGTACGGGGGAATAAATGCATATATAGAAAGAAAAATTCTTTTGGTAAGCCGGTTTGATAATTCAATTCAATTTGTACACGTATGCATGTCAAATTTACGCCATCTTACTATCTTATAGCGGCCTTAGTGCGGCCTCGTGTACACATTGTTATCATGTTAGTATTCTTGAACTGTGTAATATCCTTTTTTCATTAAGGTTTCCTTGATGTTAAGTTTATTGTAACCAAAGTTCCGTTACATATGTATGAACCGGGTTTTTTTGAAGTGAAACTTCTTTATCGGGGTAGGAAAAAAATTTAGTGTAACATTTTTGCGTTACGCGTCACATTTTTCCGTTACGCGCCATGTTGCTTTTTGAAGTCAAACTTCTTTATCGGCGTTAAAATATGACATATACTATGTTTTTGACTTTGAAGTTTGACAACGGATTACATTTTCGAAGTCAAACTTCTTTATCGGCGTTAAAATATGATATATAGTATGTTTTTGACTTTGAAGTTTGACAACGGATTACATTTTCGACTTGAAATTTGCTAATCGCAATTTGCAGCAATTAATTTGTAAATTGTATGCTAGGCAGTGTATCAAAATTTACTGTGTTTAAAGAAATAGTTTCTAATAAGGTCTTAAAGAAGTTTCACTTCTTACGTGTGTACACCTAGTACACGCACACATTTTTTTAAATATCTGTATACATTACCCCATAAATGTACTGATTTCTTTAAATAATTCTCTTCGCGAGCCACGGGGTTTTAGATATAGTCGTACACTTAAACACAAGCTCATTCATTTTATACATCATTATAAAATAAATACAGTACGTATTGGAGATATTATTTCTTCACAGAAAAGAGCAAAAAGTGGTCTCCTTGCAGACATAAGTCACAGCAATCGGTGATTTAATTATCTGTGAAATATGGGACGTGGTGGATTTAGAACGGTCACAAATATTAAGTTTTATGAGCCCCCGTCGTGCGGCTGCGGGAGCGTTTTCTCAACGAAATAATATTTCGGTTTGGTAAAATTACTTTAGTTGGACAAACGTGATCGTAACGTGAACCTTTAACTGTAAATTATACCTCAGCTAAAAGGTACAAATCTGCCATCTGGAAAGTTCGAAAATTATTATTTATTAGAGCCATTTGTGAAATGACGAACAATACTAGAGTTAGGAAAACTTTGCCATACTTTGCAATATACTTTTAGTAACAAGAAAAAACTTATGTAATTTATTTGTAAGGGATATATTTATGCTTAGAATTTATTTATTTATTCACAAAAATACATACATTATCCATACAGCCCTGCGATTCTGTAACTCACTTTTCGAACTCACACAGCGGTTTTCGCATCGGCGGTCGCTCTCAAATCAGTCGTGAAGCTGTAATTTTATGATTTGGCATTCTGATAAACAATTAACTACAAGCTCCCACCTTTTCTGAGTTCGAAAAGTGAGTTACAGAATAGCAAGGCAGTACTAAGCCAGTACGATAATGACGAAAATAAATACATATATGTCGGAGCTATGGCGCTGGTATCATCTGCCAATTTCATTATTTAATAACAGTTCTAATCAGTTATATTGTTTATTAGATTTGCCAATATTAATAAATCTACAAATTAACAGACTTTTTGATAGTCTTAGATAGCTATCGTTTTCCTTTCTTTTCTTTCTTTCTATTCAGTAAAGGGATTAATGAACTACCTATAAAATGCCAAAAGTGCACAGATAGCAATGGTACATACTTTGATTAATTAAATATATTCTATTAAAAAAAAACTACTTTTTGTTCTTCTAATACAAAACGCCAATTTCATATAATTATTATTCCAATTGGTATTCCTACGCAGGTTTTTATTTATATTTTACTACTTTATTCCATGTCATGTGAAGCAAGTACAAGTATCTTGTAAAATAAAATCGTTGATATTTAAAAGTGGTGGATAAGAGTTTATTGCCAGTAATTCTTTAGAGTAATATTCCATTTTATTTTTTAAATTTACATAAGGTAGTTTGGCCATGGTGAAGTCAGAATGGGAGGACCTCGTCGTAGATTCCTGGACCAAATACTGGAGAAGAGACAAGTTAAAAGTTCCCATAACCGACGAGCAAGCCTGTCCTGAAAGTGGATAAACGAGAGAGGTGTCAGAAGTGTCACCGTAGCAAGTGGAGATCCATGGTCTCAGCCTACACCTTCGGGAAAAAGGCGGGGCATATTTTTGAAGTTATACTTCTTTAGGCGCGTTATGAAAAATTTATGAGAGTGAAATTTTACGATGCGCTCGCACCTGTGACACAAAATTAGGAGTGTGATTATAGCGTGCGCGAGCGAGATAGGAATAAGACAATCTACAAGTAAAAAGAAATAGAATTTGCGTGAAGTTCGTATGCCAAGAATTTTGAATGACCATAATGACATTTGTCATTTACCTTTTAAACAAATAAAGGAGTTTTAATTATTTTTTCAAAGAAATTTAGCAATGCTTTTTGAAATATATATAATCAGAAGTGATTTAAATTGAATATTTAAACCAATACTAATTAATATTTGTGAAAAAACTGTGCTCATCAACCTTCCTAAGTGCTTCATTACAATTGAGGTTAACTATTAGTTTGTATTATTATTATCGAGTAATGTTTTGATTAAAAAAATTACCACATTGTTTAATCAAAACATGTAATTTTTCTCTAGCAAATATAAGGACAAGAGACAAAAAACAATTGATGAATCAGTGTAAGTGCACTAAATTGAATACAAAAAAAGAGTTGTCATCTTATCGCTGTGAAACATCAAAAACTGGAGGTGGAACAAAGCCAAACTATTTTTAATAATGCCAAAGAAGTATAACTTCTTACGCGCGTACATAAGTACACGCACCCTTTTTTTTAATCTAAGTAGTCTGTTTTGGGTTTGTATATTGTCTGAGTGTTTTCTTTTATAATGTCGATATGTGTAGCTTTAAGATTACTTATTTAAATAAATCTTATATATAAAATTCTCGTGTCACAATGTTAGTTACCATACTCCTCCGAAACAGCTTGACCGATTTTTATCAAATTTTATATGCATATTCAGTAGGTCTGAGAATCGGCTGCTATCTATTTTTCATACCCCTAAGTGATAAGGGTTGTACATTTTATTACCCATAACATTTTATTTTTATTTTTTTGACGAAATTTAAATTTAATTTATTTTTATAATTTAAACATACATTAAAAAATACATACAACCCTAAATTTTCACCCCTCTACCATCATCCCCTATTTTTTATTATTGACAGTTATTTTTATTGAACAAAATAATGTTTCCTAGAAATAATATATGTACATGGCAAAACAACGTTTGCCGGGTCAGCTAGTATACTATAAAATTTACAGTGTAACGCAAAGTCAACGTATAAAAGTTACCCAAAATAGAAATATTTGACTTTTTGACTTCTGTACTATGTTCAGTGTACAGACAATTCTTTGCTTATTACAATTCGATTTTAGTTAAATCGAGTCGTGACTTAGTTTACGGCATTCTATTATAGATATTCATCGTTGTTTCATTAAATATTAAGTACGATATAAGTCGAGTTTTCTGAAAGAACCAGGTTATTATGAAACAGTGGTCGGACGATCGAATAACAATCGCATGTTGATCGCTACAGCCCGTATACATAAAATATTATTTTTTTACAAGGCAAACAAGCCTATGACCCAAAAAAGCCGTCACCATGGAAACCCACTTTAGTCGGTGCGTTGTCGGCTTTTTCAGTAAGCAAAACTGTTTTTATAGAACAAATGGGTAGGAGGCTCGGCGAGAGTAGATGGCTTCTTGAAACTACTCTCTTTTCTTCAATCAAACAATTAAACATAAAATAATGTATATTAAGCTTCTATTGAAAGCATTCGACAGACATGCTTTTTCTGAGAAACAGAAAAACAAGTTATTAGTGTGCAGGGAATAAAACTGACAAATGAGATATTTGCGACTTTACATAACAGTAGTATATGACTACGGATTGTTTATACATACAGTGTATATATAACGAATTTACTGTGACCGAGCATTTTTATTCGTTATAGAGAGGTTTCGTTATATGGTGGGAAGAGTTAATATATGGATGTTGGGTTAAACCAAATAAATTTAATTGTTTTTTACGTTATAGAAAGATATCGTTACAACGAATGACGTTATAAAGAGTATACACTGTATATGTCAAAATCCATTACTATCAGTCAGACTCAGCGTTACTAAGCCTCGTTTCTTAATCTCACTCCTAGTACAGTTTTACATCAGGTAAAAGTAGGTTGAACCTAAAATTAAGTATTGGTATTGAATATAATAATAAAGAAACTTGATAATACAAACTTTGTATTTATGACATTTACGAAGTCAAATTTAACAATACGAAGGTGCTCAACAGTTTTACTCTTTTTTAAACAAATGACAATCTCAAATCAAACATAACTACACGAGTATGTGCCATTGGCCTTATCTTTGCTGAGTGGTTATTTATGATAGAAACAATGCGACCAGTAGCAAAGTGTGCGACAATCGCTTGTACGTTTTGAAATAACCCTTCCGGAGTCACGAGGGTGACACGACTTGACACCGAACGACCTATACAAGACCTAAATGTTATTGATATTCGATATTACGAGCTCCGCATTTGTAAAGACCCCTGCCCCATAAGGCATTCTTCTGTTTCTGGACATTTATGTAATAATTCCGTTTATAGGCACTTTATTTATTTATTTTATTACAGCAATACATTCATTATCGACGGCTCATTGGTCTAGTGGTTAGTACTGCGACTGCGAATCCATGGATCCCCGGCTGAGACAAACATCGATGTGATGAGCATTTGGTGTTGTGCTTAGGTCTTGGGTGTTTAAATATGTATTTATATGTGTTAGGTCTATCTATGTATAATATGTATGTATATCCGTTACCTAGTACCCATAACACAAGATTCACCAGCTTAGCATAGGACTAGGTCAAATGGTGTGAATTGTCCAATCATAAAAAAAAATCCTTACAGACTATGCCAGTACGAAAATAAAATTTAATAAAGTACAGTCCAAATCTGTTATAACGACTTCAAAGGGACTACTTAAATTTTGTCGTAGAAACCGATAGTCGTAACAGCCGATGACGTTGTTATTATGAAACTAATACAATAGAATTCAGCCGGGACCTTTGAGTTTGGTCAATATAACCGATATGTTGTTCTAAACGATGTCGTCGTAAACAGTTTTGACTGTTAAATATTAAACGCATAATATTAGACCACAAGCCCATGAACAAAAAATACCTGTGAAATGACCCAACGTGAATTACGCTTAGAAGGCTGTTACTATATCTAAAAATAGCTCTGAGCACTATGCCGTCATTTCTGAGCGGTCCATGTGAGTACGTGAGTGAATGGACTTTCTCAGGTACAATTGGGGAATTTCGACTAATTATTAATGTACGGCTTTGTTATAAGTGTATAGATGATTAAAAATAAATGTCGAAAAACCTAGTGCCGTACTAAAGTGATGGTGCCGGAAGTCGGTGCAAATTTTTAATTCGACGACAGTTGCAGAAGCAATATAGGTCATTTATTACTGTACGGCATTTGTGTGATTCCTTTTGGACACATATACAGATACTTTACCCGTAAACGCCGTACATATTTCCAGCGGAGCGGTTGAAAGCCAAGGGTCGGAACTCTACCCCTACACCCATATACCCTAAGGTCGTTGTAAAATGTTCGGCAACATGTTCAAAATATTATTTAACACGGACAATAATGTTTTATAACTATGCCGTCCAAAAATAATAGTTAATATTTGTGTAAATAAATATTTATCGAAATTTCAGGATTTACCGAGTTATTACTGCTGTAAGATCAGAGATTAATGTACGGCAACTTGTTTTTTTACATAATGTTACTAAATGTTACCGTTGTACCTTATAGCCGTTCATTATAAATGGTAACAAATAAAAATATTATGATAAAAAATATATGAAATTTCCGAAATTTTGATGATTTTTCAAATATTCCTAAAGTAATAAAAGGAGTAATATTTTCAAAGATTATTGTTATTTTATATGTAACAAATATAAATAAACAAAAAAAAACCAGATGCCGTACATTTTGCTCAGGATTATTCTTTACAGCTGATAAAAACTTCGACGACGTTTGAGGTGTCCCTTAAGGTCATTAATAACTGTACGTATCTGAGTATACTACCAGAGGGCGTAAAGTATATTTACAGCCTTATCGTACGAGCAGAGAGAGGTAAAGGAAAAGTATTTTTAACAAAAATAAAAATATAATACAGGGCGTCCCAAAGTTATGGGACATGAAGGGAAAGTACCTTTAATATCGTAGATAGGGTATTTTACTGAAAGAAGACTTTACGTTATTTTTAAAAGTTAGTAATTCTGCATTAAAAGATTTTGAAAAAATTACTAGCCTCGTCTGGAAATCGAACCGGCTTAAATGTAAAAAAAACACCCCTACTTTTATGATACCAATCGAAAGAATGGCCAAAACCTAATAACTTTTCTAAAGTAACAGACTAGTAGGGGATTTTTTTAGGCCGAATACGATAGATAATGTTTTTAATTTGATTAAAAAGATATATTCACGCAGTTCCTTTCTTTTAAAATACTATGTTACTTAAGAAGAGTCATTAGTTTTTGGCCATTCTTTCCATTGGCATCATAAAAGTAGGGGTTTTTTTTACATCAAAGTCGGTTCGATTCCCAGACGAGGCAAGTAATTTTTAGAAAATCTTTGAATGCAGAATTACTAACTTTTAAAAATAACATAAAGTCTTCTTTTAGTAAAATACCCTATCTACGATATTTAAGGTACTTCCCCTTCATATCCCATAACTTTGGGACGCCCTGTATTGGTAGGCGGTGGTATAATCTGCCATTTCACAGACTAGCGGACTATCGAAAGTGTACGGCATTTATCTTTTATTGAAGATTGTCTAAAGTATTAATAACCTGTGTTATTGCCGTACAGATAAAAGTCACCGGAAAATGACTCTTTTTCGGAGGGAAGAAATTTACCCCATACACCTATGTGTTCCACAAAAAATGTACGGCATGCTGGAAAATGTTACCTATTTGTGAAGAACTCTCAAGATCATTTAATTTTATGTTGTTCTATATCATCATCACCTATATGCTAATCAGACATATGTTGCGACCCTTGGCTTTCGACCGCTCCGCTGGAAATATGTACGGCGTTTACGGGTAAAGTATCTGTATATGTGTCCAAAAGGAATTACGCAAATGCCGTACAGTAATAAATTACCTATATTGCTCCTGCAACTATCGTCAAATTAAAAATTTGCACCGACTTCCGGTACCATCACTTTAGTACGGCACTAAGTTTTTCGACATTTATTTTTAATCATCTATACACTTATAACAAAGCCGTACATTAATAATTAGTCGGAATTCCCCAATTGTACCTGAGAAAGTCCATTCACTCACGTACTCACATGTACCGCTCAGAAATGACGGCATAGTGCTCAGAGCTATTTTCAGATATAGTAACAGCCTTCTAAGCGTAATTCACGTTGGGTCATTTCACAGGTATTTTTTGTTCATGGGCTTGTGGTCTATATACACAATATCGTTACTGTGTATCACTCTACGAACATACAAATATGTCGATAGTGGAGATAGCATACAGCCGCAACGTCTTTGATAACGGGGATCTGTGCAACAGAATGGTTCAAGCCCTTGGTATCACAAATAAACTAGGCCTTCACCGTCGCACATATCCCATAGGTACAAAGAAACTCAGTTCTTGGAGTATAGTTGCACACTTCCACCTTTAAGATTTAAGAGTAGGCCAACTATGTAGTGAAAGTCCCGTCTGGTTTCCAATTTATTGTACCCCACCATCCCTAAGAGAAATAATAATGTAATTTACTTTCGTAGGGAACAAACAAACAAACAAAAATCATTTATTCATCAATGTACACTTATGAATGTCAAAAAAAAGAAATATACATTAAATGCCTCTAATTTTCATTTACTGCCAGTTCTCAAATCAAGGGCGTAGAACGGAAGAGAAGAACTGGCAATAAACTCTCCGCCACTATTTTAATTCGCCAAGTTTTTGTTTTACACAACGTTTGTAAGGAGCTGCAACCATTACACCATGTTCCACATGACATCTTAAGTAATTAATAATAATAACATAAATTAAAAACAAAGACGTGTCCTCTATCGCAGGAGGCATGGTGAAAAAGGAGCACGTACTTACATTCTCGTGGGAACAACACGCAAATACATAGTCGAAACAACTAACATCACCGTACACACGAATTCAAGTACGACCGAGAAATATTCTAAGTCAAGACTTCTAAGTTTGACTCCTGTATGTAAAACATTATACATTAGTAAATTAACAATGAAAACGAACTCATAATTCTCCCCAGCTTAAATAATATCTCAAAACACATTAAAGCATTATTACTTAGACAAAGGAATGTATACTCTCGCGTAAATCAGCGGAGCAGAGGCAATGGTCCGAGAGAAGCTTTGGATATCTTTTGAAGTGTCCTATTTTGTTAATGTTGTGCTTTATTCGGCTTTATAGCCATTTCCAATGCAAATAGTTCTTTGCTTTCTATGCTTTAAGAAATGGGTTGGGAAAAATATTTCATCTTGCTACAACTGTAACTGAGGTGAAATAACAATTAAAATCACTTTAAGCTAGAAGATATTTTGGCATATTACGGCTATTTATCGCACATCATTCACACCAATTTGAAGCCAATCGATCCCAATCAAACAATTTATATGGCGAACATTTTACAGCTACGTAATAAATATATTCATGTGTTTGTTCGTTATAAGTACATATGCATTACAATATTTAGATTTGAGGACTCTTGTTAGTAAAAGATAGATAGATTTTAGTAAAAGTGTCAGGGTTCCCATGTCAACACTATAAATTATGTCAATGTCATGATGTAACACATTTTACTGAAATACAATTTATACATGTGTATGTGTTCTTTTGTGTGTGTATATATATCTCCTACCCTTCTTTTCTATTTTCTTCTAACCTAAGGAAGGGTAAAATTTAGTAATCAGTGGTGCTATAATCTTTTTAGGTCTTGGCAGATTTCTGCATCTGTTTTATGATTATTTGTCAATCTTATAGGCAAGTCAGTGATCAGCCTCCTAACTGCCTCCGTGACACACGCCGTCGGCTTTTTGGGTCTTAGGCCAGCCGGTTTCCTAACGATGTTTCTTTTCACAAAGGAATTCCATTGGTGCACAGCCGGGGATCGAACCTACGACCTCAGCAATCTTTCTATAAGGACTATTTCGACCATAACCATGTAATTGTGATAGAATTATTTTAATTGCTTTGCATTATATGTGTTTTCATAATTGTGTCAGTTCTTATTTCATAAATAAATTCTTTTTAATTCAACGTGTAAAACTATCCCTAAATTACAATCAATGCGCACTTTTTGTTAATCTTCTGGATTCGTTTGTCGGGGAAAAAATAATTGTAGCAGCAAGAAATAGAAATAGAAAATTTGTCTATGCCTTGTAACGTTTAGCGGTTATGGGATGCATTGAATAATGTTTTCAAAATCAGTACAGGTGAACTCAAAACTTATACAAAGTTTCGTGAATAAAAAACATTATTATTGTGGTACAGATTTATTTTCATGATATAAACATTCTATTCTGTCCATTTATATTTACATGGAGCTCTGGCATAGACTACGAGTATACTTTAACAGCATAGTACTACTTAAATGAAACAGAACATTGAGGTGCAAGCCTTTAATGCCAACCCGAAACTGTCACTTGTCAATTGTCAAATATGAAACTCGTCAAACTATTTAATTTGTCCGGATTGTGTACACGCTTCTAGAATGTAAAACAAAAGACGATTTTATTTTTTCAGGTCAATGGTATCTCATCTCCAATACACGAGTATTTCTCTTCACTAATCACAATGAAACAAAACGCGCCAAATCTTTTGGTTTACATTCTCGTCGTAATCCTTGCGTATAAATAATTCCACACTTTCTTTCATTTAAAATGCGATAAAAAGACATTATGAAGAAGTCCTGACATATTGACGTAAATTATTCGGACACTCAAAGAAGTGACGGCTCGGATGGCGGGTGTTAAGAAATTTTATGACAATTAACTTGGCTGAATTAACCTCCTTATTATAAAAACTTATTTGCGTCAAATTGTTATTACTCTGTGAGAACTAAGACGACTGACAGTTCTTATAAGGGTACATTTTAAATCAATGAATTCTATCATAAGGTAATTCAGAAATTTATTGAAAACGATTATACAATATTCATCAACAAAAGTATGACGTGAAGTTAGCTTCAGGTTTCAGTGAGTAATTTAAATACAGTCAAATTATTAAATTCATTTTCTAATCTATTACTAATAATATACAACACAATACGCTCTTGCGTCATTAAATGACGCGAATAACACTAAAGCACAGTCGATTTAATAATATTTCAAATTTTTCATACTTTTTAGGGACAAAATTATCTCTATATGTACGTAATGCAATAATCTTTTTTATAAACCTAAATGTATGTATAACCATCAATTGTTGGCCTATGAGTGTTCTAGTATTTCCTGCCACGTGTCAAGGCCAGTCTGAAAGCTGCGAGTTGCATTTTCCTACTATAAGAATTAATTAAAAGCAAGTCGACTGGCGCGCAACTAATCGTATTTTTTTCCCGGTCTTGTGTACAAAAATCGGTAAAAATACTTGTTTTAGAATAGCAATATCATAACATACATCTCATAGGCCAAAGGCGTAACCGGTGAGGGGATGGCTAATAGCGGGTCACCGGAAACGGAATTATTATGTATGTATAGCTTAATGTATAGCTTTACGGAACTTAAGCGGTCATAGTAGGTCGTCTTACATGCTAGAAGGGCTGCAAAATCCTTCTAAAACTGAAATATTAATTATTAATATAATTTTTGAAGCCCTCTAGTATTCGTTTTGCATCAGGATTCTGGTGATGGTCACACAAATTAGGCCAAATAGGCACTATGATATAAATAACACAATTTAACTTAGACTAATCCTGTATCACATAACATTAAATTATGACTTATATAAATAATAATATGGCAACAAAATGTTTACTTATCTAAGCACCTAGAGTAGGTATTAAGGTATGTACACATATACAATTTATAATTTTTATCTAAACTTTATCCTAAAAGAATTATTGCCAATCTATTAACACTGAATAGAGATTTATTATGACGATTTCACTCTATAAATGCTTCTCTATATAAAATGAGAAAATATTTACAATTTACAGTAGTCTTGATATGATGTACATTTGCAGACTTCCATTTGATATATGCTTCGTCGCTTTGTTTTGAAGCGTTATCTGCTACGGACTAGCTACACAAAACAACTCTAAAACATTGTCTTTTTCATTACACCTCAAACATATAAAGCGTACTAGGACTTGACAAAATCAATTGAAATTTATAAATTTTCTCCTCGATAATAATTAGATCAGTATATATGTTTCATGATACCTACGTGATAGAGGGAAGCAAGGTGTCAAGCGGAGTATACAAAGATTCATAAAACATAATTGTGTAAAACAAAATTTTGCGACATAAATATCGAGTAGCAGTAAGTTTAGTCTATGTTCTATGCGAGTATTTTCTTATATGAAGAGCATTGTAAGTAGAACAGTAAGTAAGTCAGTGTAACTGATGTAATTTTTGTAATCGAGATACAATGAAATGTGTTTCGAGTTAATTTAATTTTCTGGAAAATCGTATAATAAAATATTATAAAGAGAAAATTTATAGCTTTATTTATAAATTTTAAAGTGAATGAAACTTACAAGTTACAAGTAATATTTAGGAGATTTTTGATTTCGGTGTTTTACGTAATAAATAAAATTTCTTTGATTTGATTCTGTTCTGCGTTATTTACATAATAACTTGATGTAGTAGTCTCTCGCCACGTTTGCTAAAAAGCACTCCAAATCGTATTGTACTTAAAAAAGAACTTTTATTTAAATGTACTAGCTTAAATCAAACCAATATTTTAATTAAAAGTTAGAAATAATTGATAGTTGATTTGTACGCTTAATAAATTAACAATTTTCAAGTACTACGAACATAATACTAATATTGTTCTAATACTTACGATCGAAGAAAACATTCGACATTAAAACAAACACACTTTCAGTCCATTGCACACTCCAATATTGCTTACATATGATATGATTCACTGGGATCTCAAGACGGCTCTCGAGATGAACTCGCACTGGGCTTATACGCTGACGACTGCGGACACGAGTATAGCAACCATGAACCCGCAGACGGATCTGGTGGAGGCTCCACTTATCTTTGGAGGTGCTGAGTATGTTGTTTCTTCTCCGGTAATCGTTCGACTCACTGCTATTAAACAAATTAAAGTAGTTTTTATATCAAATTAAACTTTGGGTCAATTCTTACTTCTATAAGCAATACGTAACATTATTTAAAAATTTTGCGCTTCAACTTTTTAAGGTCTAACCCTCAGATTTCTGTATCTGTTCCGTGATCATTTCTAATAGGCAATAGGTGATCAACCTTTTTGTGTCTAAAGCATTCCCGGTTTCCTCACGATGTTTTCCTTCGCCGTTCAAGCGAATGTTAAATGCGCTCATAGAAAGACCATTTGTGCACAGCCGGGCATCGAAAGTACGACCCCAGGGATAAGAGTCGCACGTTTAATCCACAACAGTGCTATTTTATTATTGCTGCTATTCTATATGTACAAAATACATAACACAAATGTGATGAACAATGATTATTTGAAAAACAAGAGGCGATTGAATGTGACATTCACTGTTGAAAGACCGTGAACCTTGTATCAGCTGTTTGTTTGAACATGGCGATGTGTCATAGTTCTAATTTTGTATCCTTAACAACAAATTTATTTTATTTTTTGTTAGTTTTGAGAGATCGAACACAGCATTCTCCATATAACTGATTAAGTTTCTTAGTTGTAATCCTAGTTCCATATGTTTATTGTTTATATTATGTTTTATTAGATATATTGTTCGCGGTAAAGGAACGTTGGAATTGTAAATATCGCAGAAGTTTGAAATAAACATAAAAATTATGATATTAACTCCTGACTAGACTACTTTGTCTCTATGAAGACATTTTAAGTATTCAAGCCAAAGATCTCACCAATATCAGGAGTCCCAGATCCTTCTTCTCCAGAACCCTCAGCATCATATGCGGCGTCGTCATCAGTGTAGAGACGACCAGAGCCCGAACCTTCGTCTCCAGCTTCATCTCCTTGCATGAAGGCCTCAGCTGCTGGTAGGTTTCCGCTCCAAGAGTGCGAAACAAGTAACTGTCAAAGAAATTTTGGAGTTAATAGAAGCTTCTTAAAATAGTATTTTCTAGTGATAAGTGTATTCTTGCTTAATAACTTCTATACATAAATAGAACAGTGATCCAACCATTTAACACATTATTTTTAGCTAAGAAATCTATATTATAAATACAGATAAATAAATTAATTCATGATAAATATGATGATGTAAAAGTCGGAGTAAGACATGGGGAGAAATTGGCTGTGCCAAAAACAATCTGGAACTGTTTAGGAAAAACACCTTTTGTATGGCAATTAAGGTTTACAATAAATTACCAAAATAATTAAAAGATCTTCCGACTAGAGTCTTTAAAAAGCGACTTGGTGTATTAATTTTGGAAAAAAATGTGCTTATTCAATAAATGATTGTTTGCGTGAGACTAGTTGATATTAATTTAACAAACATTTTTTTTTATGAAGTATGATATGATATGTACAAATAATATAAGAATTGACTTTGACTAATATTGTATAATGTAAAATTCCTTAAGACAAATTTGCGCGCCATTGTGTATGGCAGAATATGCGAACTTACGATTGTACCACCTTACACATTTTTGTACCATATTCTTGCAATAAATTGTTATTAATAATAAAAAGAAACAATTTTTAATACTTTTATATTTGTCTTTGGCTTTAAGCTTTCGTGAAACAAAATGTTGCAATATTATCTAACCGAATCCATCCTCTACAAGTAAGTTATATATCTATTGTATATCTTATATTACCTGTCTTGCCTGACGTAATCTCTCGCCAAGAATGGCCACTTCAGGGTTGGAAGCAGTCTCCGTCATTTCGGGATTGTATTTCTGATCACTCATTGAAGCAGATGCCACAAGCGCTTTGGTGTACCTAAAACGAATATTTCAATGGTAAAGTGACTCTTAGTCAGACACAATTATGGCTTACGTACCGGTGCAGGTGAATTCTTTATCATTAATAATAAGCTATGAAAATGTAGTAATCTTCATAATGCGTAATGTAAATTGATATTAATTGTTTTATTTGCAAACAGCGTAATACGTATTTGTAATTAGAGATTTTATCATTTAAAACATGGTTCTTTTTTAATACATTTTTACTTACTCTCCAACAGTATCCCCATTCCAGCAATTCTCATTTCCATCAGTGGCAAAGTCTGGGTCATCGCAGAGTCTGTCAGACATACTGGCGAACAGCTTCTTCGTAGCGGCGAGCGTTGCTGCAAACTGGAGCAGTTCCGTGTCTGGTGGCGGAGCCCGCAGCGCGTCCCTTCTAGATGCCCCCGTGGGAGAGGGAGGAGGCAGGTTCGTGCTCTCAAGGGTAGATGGCGGACCGCATTCTTGACGCACCTGCGAATTGTTGCGACATTAATATACGAGTTTCTTACTAAAGTCTTGATTGGAGCCTTTTTTTGCCACCCAATTTCTCCGTCGAGTTTCCTATAATATAAGGCTAGAAATAGGTGGTTAAGGAACCATTATTCACTTACAAACAATTTTCATTTTTTCTACCGAAAGGACTTAAAGGAAGACTTAAATTGATAAAACCAAAACCTACTCAAATTCAATTCATCATTCATATTAACTCTTTATCAAACCGTATGTGATTAACGCAATATAATTAGCAAGTAGAATAGCTATTTGGCCCAAGAATCTCGTCAGCTAAAATAGAATTAGATATAATCAATTGGTCAATCTTAAGGAATTTCAACAAGAAAATACTGTTGTAACTCTCTTTTTTTTTTTTTATGGCTCTTGCCGATTTGTGCATTAGCCAGCGTCAAGTATAGGATTTTTTTTATAATTCGTGCTTGTCTTTTTTTTAGAAATTAGACCGAGTTCTCTATGTACGATTTAAGCACTCGCCCGGTAACGCACAACCCTCCCAAAGGCCGAGAACAAATTTTTAAATTAAATTAAAACTTGCCCTCGAACCGGGAATCGAACCCGGTACCCCTCACCTAGCTGCCACTTAATAAGACCGCTAGGCTATGAGGCCCCTTGTAACTCTCTTTTGTTATACGTTCTGCCCTGGTTTCTGATGCTGCTGTTAGATGGAGCCTTATTCAGTTTGTAGACATTTTAATGCTGTCCTAATATAAAATATTTCTTATGCTACATTCATAACTTTAAATATTAGCCTTTTATAATTCCACCAAAACTCAACGTAAACTCAAATTTAACTTTAAATTATATTCAAAATACTACAATTGTTTTTACAATTTAACTATATTTTTAAATGAAAATGATATCACACCGAAACTTTATTTTTATTAATTAGTGTTTTACGAGACATTTTTTAATTTATTCAGTCTCTGGTGCGAAGTCTTACTTATAGAGACCTTTGTGATTGTAAGAATCATGTCATATCGTAAATTACCCTTCTTTTTTAGATTTATCAGTTACTACTGTAATTAATATACTTGTCAAATACAGTGTAAACTCTATATAACGACACTCAAGGGACTGTTTGACATTTTGACATTACAAAGTCAAAGTAGTATGAAGAAAAATCTGTATTGGAAAAAGAAAAAGTTTATTTCATAGTAGTGTTAGTAATTACATAAAACACAATTCTTATTTGAACGCTATTGCGTATAGTCTGTTATTTTCCCCTAACGTCTTTTGCTGTACGAGAAATTATGTTGTATTTTTTACTTATTTTATTCATATCTTGCGATAATATCAACTAAACCAACAAAGACGATTAGATTTTAGGGGGTTTGTCGTTAAATCGAGGGACGTTCAGTTTGGTAAGATATGAGATGATCTTTCGTAAAATGTTCTCATTATAAGTTGAGAAAAATACTAAAGGTAATAGTCAAAGTTGTAGGCTCGAAGCGCCATCATTAGGACATCGCGAATGTCGGTCACAAGATAGAAATTTGCATAATGAATATGGTGCCATATAATAAGAGTGGTGCGTAAATAGCCCGCGGCGGAGTGAACGCCCTTCGTGACTCGCGACAAACGCAAATAAACGAGTATGCCCGCAAATAGACGCATAGCCCGCGCTCAGCGCAAATATTTTGTGCAATTATTACAAAAATTACCCTTGTACAAAAGTGGATTATGGCTAGCAATGTAAAGCACCCCACCAAAGGATCTAAACGAAGGTCCAAGAAGAGACTAAAGGTAGTCAATAGCTCCACAAAACTGATATATGCCTTCGTGAATGCAATGAAATTCCATTGACACTGACTGCGGTTCCGAAAATTATTGTGGAATACGTTCTGCCAAAATTTGTATTCAAATTTTAGCTGCGATGACGTCGCGTATAACAGAAATAAGCTTATCATCAATATAAAGAAAAAAAAGTACAAGCGAAAATAACGTACATTTGGTGGCGGTTACAATAAACTACAAGCTCCTTCCTTATCAGAATGCCAAATCATAAAATGACTGCTTTACGACTGATTTGAGCGCCCGAAGGAAATAGACTCCGGGATCGTCCAATTAGATTTGACCGAACAGGGATACCCCGTAAGGGATGTATTCCGTATGTTAAACCGCACCACCAAAGAAGAGTACGATATGGTACTAGTAGTCCTAGACCCTACTCCGAGCGGGAAAGAGTGTTGTAAGCTCTCGGGGTTGAGGGTTGAAACTCCCCTCAAACATTCCTTCACACGGCAGTGTCATCGCTGCCAACTCTACGGGCACGCAGCCCGTAACTGTTTTGCTAGGGCGCGGTGCGTCAAGTGTTTAGGCGACCATGGCACATCGGACTGCAAGCGCACTCTTCCATGTGCCGAGCCGCCGGCATGTGTGCTTTGCGGGCAACATGGACACCCTGCGAATTATCGCGGTTGTCCTAGAGCCCCAAAGGCGCAAAAGCCGCCGGCTAGGCGCATGGTGGGACGCGATGCGGCCCGTCGTGGCACGGGAGCAAAGCCCACATACGTGCCGGCCCCGCCTCCCGAAATCAGTCCCTGGGCCAAGCCCCCGTTACGGAGGGCCCTCCCCAACTCACGACAGAAGCTTTCCCGCCTCTGCCATCTAAACCCGCAACCGCAGCGCCTTCCCAGGTCCCTGCGTCAACCCCTATCTTAAAAGAGAGGCCCACATCAAATGCGAGCCCTCCTACCAAAGCCCTCAGCCCTCCCGTGAAGGCATCTGAGGAATCAGGCAACGTCCGCGACGCCTTTAATCTCGCGATTAGCGTAATAGACGCTATAGACTTGGACGCACTCGTCGCATTCGCGGAAGCCTTTAAATCCGCTAAAACTGCGTCCACCAAGGTGGAGGTAATAACCGAGCACGCCCTGCTCCTTAAATCCGTGCGGCAATTCGTAAACTCTAACGCACCGCAATAGCTACGACCACGTCTAGGGTCAAGGCTCGATCACTGTCCGTAGTGACTTTCAACGCGAACGGTTTCAAGCCACAGTCAGATTTAATTCGGGATTTCCTCGTTCGCCACCCAATTGATATTTTCCTAGTACAGGAAACGTTCCTAAAGCCCAGCGTTCGCGCACCTAGATTCGCGAACTACGTCGCGGTGCGAAACGACCGACCTACGGCGAAAGGCGGTACGCTCATTTATTATAGACGTGCGCTTCACTGCTCGCCGCTAGACCCGCCCTCCCTAATCAACATAGAGTGCTCTGTGTTACGCGTGGCTATGACCGGTCATCAGCCGATTATCATCGCATCGGTGTACCTCCCTCCCACTAAGGACATATTAGAGAGCGATCTTAGGACCCTGTTTGCACTGGGCCCCTCGGTCTTACTGGCCGGGGACCTGAATAGCAAACACGGGGACTGGAATAGCTCAAAACAAAACCCTAATGGGCGAGCCCTCAGCAGGCTTATTGACGTACTCGATTTTAATGTCATTGCCCCCATTCATCCGACTCGTCGCGGTATAAATTGTAACGGTCTTCTCTCAACGGACGTTCTAGACGTGGCGATTCTACGCAACGTGGCACTACAGCCGCGAAGCATAGAGGTGCTACACGAATTAGACTCTGACCACTTCCCGGTTCATTTTGAATTCGGCCCTCCTAACACCCAAGAGAAGAGGTACAAGTCCATTGTCGACTGGCAGAAACTAGACGAGGCCCTCAAGCCCGTCGAAGTCTCTGACCTTAATAACATCCCCGACAATTTAGTCTCGTCCGCTCACGCGTTAGACGCGCTCTCCTCGGTCACATATCACATTCAGACCAAGGTCGCCGAATCGTCCCGGAAGGTCCCAGATGAGTTCGCTCAACGTTGGGAGCTTCCCCCGGACGCAAGGCGCTTACTGACCGAGAAGAACGCGGCGACTCGCGCCTTCGCTAGGGCACCGACCGATGATAACCGTAGAGCACTCCGCGCCGCGCAGCGCCGAGTTAAAGAGCGCATACGGGAAATTAGAAACGAACGCTGGGACCGTCTTACCAGCGAATTGTCACCTTCGCACACGGCCTATTGGTCTCTCGCGCGTTCCCTAAAAACCGACACGGTGGCCTCCATGCCCCCGCTAAAACGTCCAAATCAACCTGACGCATTCGATGACGACGAAAAAGCCGAGTGCTTAGCCGTAAACCTAGTAGAGCAGTGCACGCCTTATCTCGACCATAGCGACCCGGCGCACGTTGAGCACGTGAACCGCGAAGTCCAACGCATAGTCGCACTGCCCCTCCCTCCCGAGCCGCTCCCTCCTACGTCGATCGCCGAGGTCAAAACTCTAATCAAGGGTTCACTGCCTCGTAAATCACCAGGTCTCGACGCCATCTCAAACAAGGTCTTACGATGCCTCCCGCCCCATCTGATATGCTTACTAGTGGCCATATTCAATTGCCTTCTCGAAAACTGCACCTTCCCGGCGCAGTGGAAAGAGGCTATTGTAATTGGTATTCACAAACCAGGCAAGCCCCGTAACAATCCCACCAGTTACCGCCCTATCAGCCTTCTCAACACGCTAAGCAAGCTATTCGAGAAGGTAGTTAAAAAGCGCCTCCTAGACTTTGCCCTAGAAAAGGGCTCATTCCCGATGAGCAGTTTGGCTTTAGACCAGGCCACTCGTGCGTCCACCAAGTCCATCGAATCACGGAGCACATCCTTTCCGGGCTGAATAACAGCACCACGATACCAAGAGCCACGGGTGCGCTCTTCTTAGACATAGCGAAGGCTTTCGACAAGGTCTGGCACAACGGCTTGGTTTACAAGCTCTACCACCTTCAAGTGCCATTAAGACTCGTGCGTATAATACACGACTTCTTGTCCGACCGCTCTATGCGCTATCGTGTTGAAGGGACGTTATCGTCCCCTAGACCCATCATGGCCGGAGTCCCTCAAGGCTCGGTCCTCTCGCCCCTTCTTTTCACGCTGTTTACAGGCGACATTCCTAGGGCTCCTAACGTGGAACTAGCCCTCTATGCTGATGACACCGCTCTCTATACCACTCACAAGGACAGAGGTGTCATCGTGGATAGACTCCAGACCGCTATCACGTCGCTAGGCGAATGGTTTCGGAAATGGGGCCTCCAAATAAATCCCGAGAAAAGCGTCGCAGTTCTCTTTGCCAGGGGTAACCCCGGTGCGAACGCTCTTTCTCGGGAAAAATTCCGCCTCAAAAAAGAGGTAACCCTATACGGGCAAGCCATCCCGTGGCAAAAATCCGTCAAATATCTAGGAGTAACGCTCGATAGCGACATGTCTTTCCGTAAGCATGTAGCCGCCGTTCGCAAGAAGGCCTCTTTCGTCCTCTCTCGCCTCTATTTCCTCCTAAACAAAAGGAGTAACATGTCCCTTAGACATAAGGTGACTTTGTACAAGGCCTGCATCCGACCGTGCATGACATACGCTAGCGTAGTATTTGCGCACTGTGCCCCCTCCTACATCCACCGGCTACAGGCGCTTCAGATGCGATTCATGAGAGTTGCGACCGGGGCGCCCCTCTATGTGAGAAACGTCGATCTCCACCACGACCTGGAGCTCCCTACCATAGCCCAATGGATGAAGTTGGCGTCCGCACGCCACTTCGACAAGGCTAAACACCATCCCAACCCTTTGGTGCGTAAAAGCATCAACTATTATCCTTTCCCGCCGGCTAAAAAATGTCATAGGAGGCCCCGACACACACTAACGGATCCGGATGATCCAATTACTGTAGCAAACAATAAATTAAAAGCCGCCCGCGCGGCAAATAATAACAATCAAAGTATTCAGACACAGATTAGGGTTAAAAACCGCCTTCACCGGGGAAGGCGAGGACCTTTATTTCGCACTTCGCTCACTCCAGTGAGTTTCCGTCCTGCCCTTCAGGCGATTGACCACCCCGTGACGGCCCAAGCCGAGGTTCGAGTCTCACAGGAGACGCCCTTGCGCTAGTCGCGGGAAAAACGCTCATTCTGGTCGAGCTACGCTCGCCAAAACAGCCCGAGCTGAGCTGTCAAGGCCCTAAAGGCCAACAGCGAGATTCCTTTCTCAAAAAAAAAAAAAAAAAAAACGAGCGGGAAAAAGATTTTTAACCTTAGGGAGTGTTGTAAGCTCTCGGGGTTGAGGGTTGAAACTCCCCTCAAACATTCCTTCACACGGCAGTGTCATCGCTGCCAACTCTACGGGCACGCAGCCCGTAACTGTTTTGCTAGGGCGCGGTGCGTCAAGTGTTTAGGCGACCATGGCACATCGGACTGCAAGCGCACTCTTCCATGTGCCGAGCCGTCGGCATGTGTGCTTTGCGGGCAACATGGACACCCTGCGAATTATCGCGGTTGTCCTAGAGCCCCAAAGGCGCAAAAGCCGCCGGCTAGGCGCATGGTGGGACGCGATGCGGCCCGTCGTGGCACGGGAGCAAAGCCCACATACGTGCCGGCCCCGCCTCCCGAAATCAGTCCCTGGGCCAAGCCCCCCGTTACGGAGGGCCCTCCCCAACTCACGACAGAAGCTTTCCCGCCTCTGCCATCTAAACCCGCAACCGCAGCGCCTTCCCAGGTCCCTGCGTCAACCCCTATCTTAAAAGAGAGGCCCACATCAAATGCGAGCCCTCCTACCAAAGCCCTCAGCCCTCCCGTGAAGGCATCTGAGGAATCAGGCAACGTCCGCGACGCCTTTAATCTCGCGATTAGCGTAATAGACGCTATAGACTTGGACGCACTCGTCGCATTCGCGGAAGCCTTTAAATCCGCTAAAACTGCGTCCACCAAGGTGGAGGTAATAACCGAGCACGCCCTGCTCCTTAAATCCGTGCGGCAATTCGTAAACTCTAACGCACCGCAATAGCTACGACCACGTCTAGGGTCAAGGCTCGATCACTATCCGTAGTGACTTTCAACGCGAACGGTTTCAAGCCACAGTCAGATTTAATTCGGGATTTCCTCGTTCGCCACCCAATTGATATTTTCCTAGTACAGGAAACGTTCCTAAAGCCCAGCGTTCGCGCACCTAGATTCGCGAACTACGTCGCGGTGCGAAACGACCGACCTACGGCGAAAGGCGGTACGCTCATTTATTATAGACGTGCGCTTCACTGCTCGCCGCTAGACCCGCCCTCCCTAATCAACATAGAGTGCTCTGTGTTACGCGTGGCTATGACCGGTCATCAGCCGATTATCATCGCATCGGTGTACCTCCCTCCCACTAAGGACATATTAGAGAGCGATCTTAGGACCCTGTTTGCACTGGGCCCCTCGGTCTTACTGGCCGGGGACCTGAATAGCAAACACGGGGACTGGAATAGCTCAAAACAAAACCCTAATGGGCGAGCCCTCAGCAGGCTTATTGACGTACTCGATTTTAATGTCATTGCCCCCATTCATCCGACTCGTCGCGGTATAAATTGTAACGGTCTTCTCTCAACGGACGTTCTAGACGTGGCGATTCTACGCAACGTGGCACTACAGCCGCGAAGCATAGAGGTGCTACACGAATTAGACTCTGACCACTTCCCGGTTCATTTTGAATTCGGCCCTCCTAACACCCAAGAGAAGAGGTACAAGTCCATTGTCGACTGGCAGAAACTAGACGAGGCCCTCAAGCCCGTCGAAGTCTCTGACCTTAATAACATCCCCGACAATTTAGTCTCGTCCGCTCACGCGTTAGACGCGCTCTCCTCGGTCACATATCACATTCAGACCAAGGTCGCCGAATCGTCCCGGAAGGTCCCAGATGAGTTCGCTCAACGTTGGGAGCTTCCCCGGACGCAAGGCGCTTACTGACCGAGAAGAACGCGGCGACTCGCGCCTTCGCTAGGGCACCGACCGATGATAACCGTAGAGCACTCCGCGCCGCGCAGCGCCGAGTTAAAGAGCGCATACGGGAAATTAGAAACGAACGCTGGGACCGTCTTACCAGCGAATTGTCACCTTCGCACACGGCCTATTGGTCTCTCGCGCGTTCCCTAAAAACCGACACGGTGGCCTCCATGCCCCCGCTAAAACGTCCAAATCAACCTGACGCATTCGATGACGACGAAAAAGCCGAGTGCTTAGCCGTAAACCTAGTAGAGCAGTGCACGCCTTATCTCGACCATAGCGACCCGGCGCACGTTGAGCACGTGAACCGCGAAGTCCAACGCATAGTCGCACTGCCCCTCCCTCCCGAGCCGCTCCCTCCTACGTCGATCGCCGAGGTCAAAACTCTAATCAAGGGTTCACTGCCTCGTAAATCACCAGGTCTCGACGCCATCTCAAACAAGGTCTTACGATGCCTCCCGCCCCATCTGATATGCTTACTAGTGGCCATATTCAATTGCCTTCTCGAAAACTGCACCTTCCCGGCGCAGTGGAAAGAGGCTATTGTAATTGGTATTCACAAACCAGGCAAGCCCCGTAACAATCCCACCAGTTACCGCCCTATCAGCCTTCTCAACACGCTAAGCAAGCTATTCGAGAAGGTAGTTAAAAAGCGCCTCCTAGACTTTGCCCTAGAAAAGGGGCTCATTCCCGATGAGCAGTTTGGCTTTAGACCAGGCCACTCGTGCGTCCACCAAGTCCATCGAATCACGGAGCACATCCTTTCCGGGCTGAATAACAGCACCACGAGACCAAGAGCCACGGGTGCGCTCTTCTTAGACATAGCGAAGGCTTTCGACAAGGTCTGGCACAACGGCTTGGTTTACAAGCTCTACCACCTTCAAGTGCCATTAAGACTCGTGCGTATAATACACGACTTCTTGTCCGACCGCTCTATGCGCTATCGTGTTGAAGGGACGTTATCGTCCCCTAGACCCATCATGGCCGGAGTCCCTCAAGGCTCGGTCCTCTCGCCCCTTCTTTTCACGCTGTTTACAGGCGACATTCCTAGGGCTCCTAACGTGGAACTAGCCCTCTATGCTGATGACACCGCTCTCTATACCACTCACAAGGACAGAGGTGTCATCGTGGATAGACTCCAGACCGCTATCACGTCGCTAGGCGAATGGTTTCGGAAATGGGGCCTCCAAATAAATCCCGAGAAAAGCGTCGCAGTTCTCTTTGCCAGGGGTCACCCCGGTGCGAACGCTCTTTCTCGGGAAAAATTCCGCCTCAAAAAAGAGGTAACCCTATACGGGCAAGCCATCCCGTGGCAAAAATCCGTCAAATATCTAGGAGTAACGCTCGATAGCGACATGTCTTTCCGTAAGCATGTAGCCGCCGTTCGCAAGAAGGCCTCTTTCGTCCTCTCTCGCCTCTATTTCCTCCTAAACAAAAGGAGTAACATGTCCCTTAGACATAAGGTGACTTTGTACAAGGCCTGCATCCGACCGTGCATGACATACGCTAGCGTAGTATTAGCGCACTGTGCCCCCTCCTACATCCACCGGCTACAGGCGCTTCAGATGCGATTCATGAGAGTTGCGACCGGGGCGCCCCTCTATGTGAGAAACGTCGATCTCCACCACGACCTGGAGCTCCCTACCATAGCCCAATGGATGAAGTTGGCGTCCGCACGCCACTTCGACAAGGCTAAACACCATCCCAACCCTTTGGTGCGTAAAAGCATCAACTATTATCCTTTCCCGCCGGCTAAAAAATGTCATAGGAGGCCCCGACACACACTAACGGATCCGGATGATCCAATTACTGTAGCAAACAATAAATTAAAAGCCGCCCGCGCGGCAAATAATAACAATCAAAGTATTCAGACACAGATTAGGGTTAAAAACCGCCTTCACCGGGGAAGGCGAGGACCTTTATTTCGCACTTCGCTCACTCCAGTGAGTTTCCGTCCTGCCCTTCAGGCGATTGACCACCCCGTGACGGCCCAAGCCGAGGTTCGAGTCTCACAGGAGACGCCCTTGCGCTAGTCGCGGGAAAAACGCTCATTCTGGTCGAGCTACGCTCGCCAAAACAGCCCGAGCTGAGCTGTCAAGGCCCTAAAGGCCAACAGCGAGATTCCTTTCTCAAAAAAAAAAAAAAAAAAATGATTTGAGCGCGACCGCCGCTGTGAAAACCGCTGTGTGAGTTCGGAAAGTGAGTTAAAGAATCGCAAGGCTGATCCAAAACTTGGTTTGTTTACATATAGCGCCTAACCTTACATATATGTTTCTAGTAATATCCTTTAAAAGACTTCTGAGCCTCTAAATAAATAAAAATGAATCGTAAAATATGTAAGTGCAAAACTCGAATTCTAGTGAGAGTGTTGCATTTCTTGAACTCTGATGAAGGTGGAGAGGAAAATTGCAGGAAAATAAAAACCAGTTTTCTTTCTCTGCTATTGTGAACGCAAACCAACCAATGTTCCACATGTTGGTATATTAAAGCTATTTTGACGAATACTTAAATGATCCTAATCCTTGGGATTGATTTGGTCCAGATCAAACAATTTGTATGACTTGAGTCTTAGCGATTAAAAAGAGTGGCGGAAAGTTTCTTGCCATTTCTTCTTACCCGCTCTACGCCCTTGCCTTGCGAACTGGTAGTAAAATATGAATTTACAATTAATTTAACTTATTTTTAGACGTTCATTAGTGTACTTGTTTACCTATATGAATAAAAAAAAGGAAGGCTTAGTAATAAATCATATTAAGGCGAAACCTTCACGATGACAGCTAGTGTTAGAACATATTAGTATTCAATAAGACCGATTGGAGATATAAACAAATGAGTAACGCCATTGTCTTTGTTTAACTATATTATTGTAGTCCTTAAAACAAACCATTCATCATTATTTATGAATACAATGAATCAATTATGTAATTACATATAACACAATGTTCATGAGTAGTTTATGACAGGAACATGAACTACATGGCGACAGCTTTTTCATATTTTTTCCCGCTTCATCTCGCACCATGCCTCCTGCTGATAGAGGACAAATCTTTGTTTTTAATTTATTTTATTATTATTTATTACTTAGATGTCATGTGGAACATGGTATAATGGTTGCAGCTCCTTACAAACATTGTGTAAAACAAAAAAACTTGGCGATTAAAAAGAGTGGCGGAAAGTTTCTTGCCAGTTCTTCTTACCCGCTCTACGCCATTGACTTGCGAACTGATAGTAAATGTTAATTTACAATTAACTTAACTTCTTTTTGACGTTCATAAGTGTACTTGTTTACCTATGTGAATAAAGATATTTTGAGTTTGAGTTTGAATGTTTCCTTCTTTTATTGGTGATAAGTTGTCTTTAAGTTTATCGCCTTCATACTGTTCAACAGACGTAACTAGAGGATTCCAATTTATAAATAATGGGATGATGGAAGCGAAGCTACGGTTTCCTATATGTTTTTCGTAATATTTTTTTTTGTATTCTAAATTAAATAATTGAACATGGTACATGGACTTTTGATATCTATTCTTAAAAATATAAATCTAGTGTACATATAACTTTGTGTTAATTATAATTAGGCGGACACAATAGATTAAAACGTTCACAGCTGCAGCTTAATAGCACGACAACGATTTCGCCCGCTTAACCACTGAATAAATACCAACTTATCAACAAAATCGATTGAAAAGGCGCTGTATACTTGTATAGCCTAGAATCACGTCTATTTTGGTTTTCACGTTTTACTGCGTTTTCTGCGATAAAAACAAAACTTTAAAACGGTCCATATGTCCGGTATTTCATATAATAGACTCTTAGAATATAAGCCTATATTTGAAGACAATAAATTTTAACGTTTAATTGTGAATTTTAAACAAACAGTTGTGAGTGGGTGTATAATAATTTGAGCATCCGGTGTTGTGTAAAACGGGCATCGAATGCTATCACTGTTTCGTTAATATAAGGTTTTTATTTTAAGCAGTTATCAAAATACAATTTTGTTTTGTTTATGACCTTTTATATATATATATATATTAAAAGGTTTTTTATGCATTGAACGATCATAACATTGAACGTGGCTGCGTAAAGACGCTCTTCAAATGAACATGTCTATTTTATTTTACATAAAATAGCCATTTAATATATTATGAATGTGTTTGCCAGATATTGGCAATGTTCGTCTAGTGGCTTCAGCGTCCGAATCTCATCCCTAAGGTCGTAACTTCGAATCCCAATGAACTTTCTGTCTATTTGCGCATTTAATACTCGTACGGTGATGGAAATCATCGTAAGGAAACCGGCTTGCCTTAGACCCTGTCGAAGGCGTGTGTCAGGCACAGAAGGCTGATCACCTACTTGCCTATTACAGAAAACAAATTATCACAAATCGGATACTGTACGGTTCCTGGGTTATCGGGGTCATCATCATTATTGTTTTACTCTATATTAACCACTCGCGTATAACAATAGAATTTAAGCAAAATAATGAAATGTTAATGTAGCGAATGAATAACTGTTGAAGAGAGTGCCTACGTCTGGCTATACTCTCGGGCGTAACTCCGACGATTTAGGAAATCGTCACGCTTATAAAACTAAGAAAGCGTGAGTGAGTAAAATGTGCAGGATTGGCTTGTCCATCTGGACATAAAATGTTGCAGCGCCACTAGTTTTTTTTTCTGATCTAGGGTTAGGCTTGAGCTGTAATAATGTTAATTCTTCTCTTCTCCTTTCCGTACACGTAGATTTATATACAAAAATCTATTTGATGTCAGCACCATTTTATCTTAACCTCATTCCTTAATGTCAAATGCAACATTAGAAGCAAAACAATTATCCAAAACTCTTGCTATAAATAAACACTTAGTTAAATTCACTACCAGTTTCGTGTCGTGACAATTAATAAAGTAACGGACTTAAAACGTCTGGCGCCTCGAAATTAATTAACGATTAAGAATCGAATTGCAATCGACATTGAAATTCAAATATACAGGTTTTCACCACGAATCGGAGTCAGTAGTCGTAGGCAGACGTGTCCATAAAGATAGAACATCAATAAATATGTGTGATGCGGTGGTATATCAATAAAATTGCCTAGTCGATTGGCTGCGCCGGCGCCCACGTGCCGTGGTTTAAGTTACGTGACCTTTACCTTTTCTATTTAGTAATTTAAAAAGATATATTCGACATTCCTTTTAACAAAGTTCAATAATAGACATATTTTTAAATAATAAGATATTATAAAAAACTGTTTAACATGTAATACAATATAATTCTAATTAATTTGCGATATTTGTTTTAAAATAAGTGTTGTTTGATGCTATTTTAAAAGAGTACCAAGTTTTTCTCTCAGGCTACACCCTCTGTCTTCTTTGCCGATGAGTAGGGATGTCTACCGATTGAAATTTAATGACGTGGAATAAGTAATACCTGTATCTTATATTCCATAATAAACATATTTTATTTAATTGTTCAAAAACATCAATATCTTTTCTGTTAAACTAAAAATACTGTAACAAGATTACACTTTATAGAACCTAGACTTACGTTGCACCAAGGAAGAGTCTCTAGCTAAATGTAAGTTGGAATTCTTTATATCACCGTAAATCGCAATAGTTTATGACTTGTTGGTTGCGAGAGAAAGCAATGGGCGTGGGCGGGCGCCGGCGCTCAATCCTACGAATAATGTTGTACCACTTTGATGACTTTTCACCCGCGATTGAACACTTTATACAACTAAGTCTTATCTGTCTATAATATAACAGTACATTTAACATATATTAACAATTATTGTTAATGTGTGAGTGTAAGCAAAGAGACGGTGAGTGTACGGCAGTCCTTCCGATCACGTTTATAGTTAGAATTTTATTTACTACAGATCAGAGGCTAATTAAATACTTTGTTTCTTTTATTATATTACTAGCTGATTCGGCTAACTTCGTTCCGCCTTAATAATATCGTGTTAACTTAAGTTAAACATAATTTAGGATTGCATTAATACAACTTTTTTTTCAAATACAGAAATGTTTTATTGTTTGCCATTGCGAAAGAAGAATGACAGTTTTACACATAAGGGTTCTTGTCCCTAGCGCCAATATTGCGATACTGCATGTTAAAGCACTTTCAAACATGTTAAACATTTTTTGATGAGGTGTGTTACCTATATTTTCGATCAAGATCAAAACCTGGTTATGCATCTCCTCATTCACCTCAAATTCGGAATTTCTTGAACTGACACGAATTCAATGTAAAATGATTCGTAGTTTTGTCAACAGATGGCACCACATGCTGTTTGCATTTGTAAAATTAATTAATTTATTTATTTTATTACTTATTCTGCTATTCGGAGCGGAGAAGAATCCACCAAAAAAGAGATAACTAACATCGGAGTTATAAGTGGTGTAACTAACACGACTTTGTTTTATATACTTAAATTACTTATTTGCAACACATTCGTATGAAATTCTGAGTCCCTAAGATGGCACTTGGGGTAGATTTTTTCGGGGTTCGTTTAATTTAAAAGACAAGTAGGTGATGAGTTTCCTTGTGTACCTAATACGAATCGCACTTGGGTCAAAGTCAATTCAGTTCAGAATAGAGAATCATGACTCTCGTATGTTAAAAACTGGATTTGGACTTTGAATCTCACGCAAGACAAGTTGATTCTTCTAATAATGTTTCTCGTAGGTAATTAATATATCATTATTGTAGATTCTTATGCAATTGCATGCATTATGCATGTTTAAACATGTCCTAGAAGATTACACCAATTAGTCCTCATGCAGATTTCTCAGAATGAATTAAAACTAGTACTGCGTATGAGTGTGCAGACTAAATTGTCGACTAGGATAATTATCTGTACTATTATGACATTTCTCGCATTAAAATAATTATGGTTCAGTTCTAGAATTAAACACACGCAGGCCAAGTTATCATTACTTTAACACTTATTAAATCATATATATTATTATTTAAAAACAACCTGTCTTTGCACGGATGTAATAGGCTCATAAGTAATTAAGTTTTCTATTTCCATTAACTCCACAGAAATAGGAATATTGATGCAAGTGAAAATAGCAGAGTAGAGGATAGATTATAATGTAGCAATTTATTTATTAGAATCGGCAATAATTACAGAGATAAAATCCATTTAATAGATTTTATTAGTGAAATTTTGTTTATTGCCAGTTCTTCTCTTCCGTTCTACGCCCTCGATTTGAGAACTGGCAGTAAATGTAAGATTAGAAGCATTTCATGCTATTTCTTTTTTGACGTTCATAAGTGTACATTGTGTTACCTATATGAATAAATGATTTTTGACTTTGACTTTGACAATCACTCCAAATGTGAACAATTGAAATTCGATCTCAGTTTGAAATAAAAGTTTCCTAATTACTAACTATGTAGGAAATAAGTACTATTTTTATTTAGTTATATCATAGTCCCATCTTTAATTGTATCGTAGAGTTAGAGAGAGAAAGAAAAGTTTTTCATTTAAAAATATTACAATTATTTCGAATATAATGCGTCAACTTCTGAGATGTTAAATATTATTCTCACCTCATCTAGAGAGTGCACTTATTACTTATTGCAATATTAACACTACTAGTTTATAAAAATTTCGAAAAACATGATTAAATTTCATCGCCTGGATTTGGTGAAAATCATAAAAAACCGAAATCGTGTTTTCAAAGTGAAACATTTAGTAAAGCAACTCTTTAAAAGGATTTGTGGCTTTTGTTCAAAATTTTAATCTTTTACGGATGCGAGTGGAGGAAATAACACCATTATGGTCCTGCAGGAAGTAGGTCGGGGATTGTTTATGTTTCATTATATTTTTGACATTCATAGCGAAGAGATTTCAAAAGGGCGGGTAAGTTTCAACTGAAATACAGTATGTAATTTAATTTTTGTTTCATTTTTCAATAATTGAACTGAACCGAACTCGCCGATTAAGAAGTTCTACACCCTTGATTTTAGAACTGGCAGTAATTCGAAACTTACCTATATGAATAAACTATACTTTATTTATTAGTATATATAATAAATAGTCATGATCAACCTTAAGATTTATATTTATACTAGCAGACCGGCCAAGCGTTGCTGTGGCTAAGGTTTTTGTTATATTACATAGTAGTAAACTATTCAAGGGAAACGGTAGGAGAACACCAGTCATGGGGACCACCATGCTTTTTTGGTGGTTATTCCATTAAATTGTAGCTTATGTGAAACGTTGGTACTTTCAACACAGCACCATCTGTTAGAATTGTGACTTTTAAATAATAAACAAATATTTTGCAATAAAATAATATTGCGGGTATAAATTGAGTACATCTCAATCATCAGCTATCCTATCTTTTAAGTTAGATCAAACTGCACACGGTGTGCAAATTTGATTGATATCGGTTCGGTAGTTTAGGAGTCCATAGCGGACAAACAACGTGACACGTAATTTATGTATATTAAGATTATTTAGAACATTAAAAAATTTACTAAAATAATCGTGATAATTCTAACGTGTTTCCTTTTATAAAATTGTTTGTCTATTTATTGTTTTAAAAGTTTAAATTTACATAGAATCTATAAGCTTTCCGATTTGAGCCTGGGGGAGTAGGAGCGGCTCCGAGGCTATTAGTATGAAAATTGAAAGTCAACATTTCCCTTCACCTTTATTACTTTGCCACGATTTACGACGCGAAATGTGATTTTCAACTTAATGTAAACAGTATATAATTCAATAGTCCTTTCTACATTCCGTCTCATTACATTGTTTGAACTACGAGATAATACTACTATCATGTATATTTTTTATTTAAATAAAACTAATGAGTAGAGGAGTAACTTACAAGATTGTCAATAAAGGCTTTATTTATTTATTTAATCAGTAGAGGACTTTTATAAAAAAGAACCAGAATAAGAAGTCTACAACTATAATAATCTGAAATAAGACTAAACTAAATCGTAACATAAACTTTACTAATTGTGTGTGGTAATTTTAACCACAAAAATAAATAGTTTTTTCTATTACCATGTGAATGGCATATGAGGACGTTTCCCAAAGCTATAGCTAAATGACTTAAAGAATTCAAAACTAAACCATCAATTAATAATTAAAGTACAAGGATACAGAAATTCCAAAATTTAATATAATTTCACAAGAAAACCATTTATAACGTCAAATACACGGCTATCGCGCTATATTTTTATTCCCTTCCTTCCTTCCCCTATAAACTTATTATATTCAAACATAATTATAGTACCATTGTTTAGGAATTTTATCTCAGTAGTCATCACTTCTATTTGCCTGTTAATAATAAACATACGTAAAGATATATAACTTGTTTAATTATTTACCTAACTTGACGGTAGACAGAAAGAATTAAATGAGTTTTACTTAAATATATAGAACTCAAAGATATAAAAATATATAAAATTACTGAACATCATTTTAATGTCACAGATTTTCTTATAAATGATCCGTGACCATCTGCGGTATCTGCTGTACACATGGTAGCATTCATTTGTATCATTCACATTTTTTAATATTAAAAACAAAAATATTCAGTACAATTCTTTGTTTGAACGAGTTTTTAAATTAATTGAACTAGGTCTGCATCCCACTTCATGGAATCTGTAAAAGCTTTTATTATTCTAGTTAAGTAGTAATAGACCCTAAGATTTGTAAATTGTTTTTCTGATTAAGTACAGTATTGTACTTTAAGGCCCTATCCCAGTACGAATTTATGTGTCAGTGTCTGCGGGGCGCAGTGGAGAGCTGGAGCACTGAGGCGCGCCGGCCCGTAATAACAATAATTAGTTATGTAAAACATTACATTCATGTAATTTTATCAATTTTTTTTTTCTGAAATGGATTACTTGGCTTGCGATAAAATATATCGTGTAAATTTCAAAATCATGTTATATAAAATGAATTCAAAGTATCAAAAATTGGCTATGTTATGATTATTTTTCTATCGAGCGAAGTTTTTAAATCGTGTATCGATCTTTCAAAATGGGCACATAAACTACTAAACTCCACCATATTTTTTTTCCATTTTTTGGAGTTTGGCGAACCTCCTGCCTGTCGCGGCTGCGGCTGGCCATTTATGATAATTCGGAAATAAATAATCTCTTCTCCTTCCTATTCTCGATTATACGGACCCATGCTCCTCTGATTTGAACGAAGAGCTCCTTGACAAGATCGAACGCCTGCAGAATTTATGCATACGTTTCATATTTGCTCTTAGAAAATATGACCATGTGTCTAAATTCCGCAGGCAGCTGGGGTGGCTACCTATTCGATTCAGACGTCACGCTCATCTTCTTCAACTTCTATACTCAATTCTATTCAATCCGAAAACCCCTTCTTATCTCAAAAATCACTTCAAATTCTTGTTTTTGTTCTTCAACTTCTATACTCAATTCTTTTCAATCCGAAAACCCCTTCTTATCTCAAAAATCACTTCAAATTCTTGATGTTTATTGGAAATTTCATCCCACACTTCATCCTTCTTAGGCAATTCATTCACGATATCCGCTATTAAGTTGTGGAATAGGCTGCCCGACTCCGTACGATTGGCTACCTCTCTGTCATCTTTTAAAACTCTTCTGTATAATCATTTGTTAACCTTATCCTATCCTGATCAATCGTGACTTGTATAATTCTTAAGTTTCCTTTTGCATCACTATTGCTGTTCATGAATTTGTAAAATTAGCTTTTAAGTTTTTAGTCTGTTATTAATATTTTCTTTTGTATTACTTTAGATTAAGGTTAAATATATATATATATATATATATATAACATTTGGTTCTGCACTTCTCGCACGCATCATGTTTCTTTTTTTTAGTTTTTCTCTTTAACTAGGGTTGCCTGGAAGAGATCGCTTATTAGCGTTAAGGCCGCCCGTTGCAACCCTTATAATTTTTATGTATTGTGTTTCTTTTATTTGCAACGAAGTGTAAATAAATAAATATAAGCTATGTAAGGAATATTCTCTCGGTAAAATAATTTTTTGGAGTCAATCCATTTTTGAGTTGATTCTATACCAAAAAAATCTTTTTCTTCGTAATATTGGTGTAGGTATAAAAACAATATATAATTTGTTGTTTGTTTATAAAATATATCATAATAAAACCCTTTGTACATTTGAATAACCATACACATAAATATAATTGTTCTTGCATTAAATTATAATGATTTATTGAAATGAATACTGTTATTGACTTGTTAGCTTTCAATATTCATCAAGTGGAAACCTACGCTTGCTCTATATGCTCCTAGTAAATTCAACAAAATATATTCTGACAAATAAATACACACAAGATTGTATTGTTAGTATATTATTATATAAGGGGTTTCTATGTAATAATGGCAACCGTGCTTACAAACACGTTACTTAGTCCACGTTTTATGATAAGGCCGTTACTACGTTTCAATTGGCAAGATGTCAGCCATTTTCATTGTTAGATGGCGCTGAACACAACTAAATTTGAGCCGCTGTCAAAACATATTAATTTCTTTCCGCTCGAAAGTAAACGAATTAAACCGTGTATAATTCGAAGAAAATCCCAATATAGTTGCAAGAAATCACAATTTCAATTAATATTGTAATATAAACTTTCGTAACATTTAAAAATAAAATTAATCCTTATTACATATTAAAACCAATTTGAAATCGAATAAGCCAATTAAACCGTTATAAACATTTTTATAATCTGTGCACAGATTTAATCAGTCACAGACTATAATCGATAAATTTTAGTCTATAGCGAAGATGTTCTGTGACCGGCGCCCACGGGTGACCCCACCCCGCCCACATACACTTTATGGCCTCATCATTTAACATTAAATTATGTTTTACAACATTATTGGTGAAATGAAAGTTACATAAGTCAACAATAGAGTGACCGCGGTAAACATTTGACATTTGAATGTAAATTTTACTTATATTTAGTGGTAAATCTGTCGATAATTCAAAATCTATAGTGTATACTTGTACCCTAAAGTATATATTTTATTCAAATTGCACAGAGTTATATAAGCTTCCGAGACATAAAGAATTAAATATAGTGTACTTTCTTTATAAAGACTTTCGTTATAACGAAAAACTCCATATAATGTTAATTTTTATTATAACGTTACATTGTTCAATTTGTTTGGTTTAACACAAAATCCATACATTAATTCACTCTTTATAACACAACATTTTCTATAACGAAGAAATATTTTCATATTTAGACATCAACAACATAGTTAAGTGTAATTGTTTTTATAATCAGCTTAAGCATAAACAGCCTTCTCGCCTTTGTTATTGTTTATTGCATTAACACGTGTGCCATTATTCTTAGATTACATTGCCTGTAGGAAATTTTGGTCTCAGTTACTAAACGCACCACCGTCACCTATCGTGTATTATCAGTTGTAAACAAACTTTGAAACTGTCAAGATGGCCAGTAAAAGAAAAGCGTTGTGTTTAGAATAATTTACCTATTGATAGTAATAAAATTAGAAATTATTGTAATTGGTTAAATTTGGTTTTTCTTGCTCTTCCCTCCCTATAACGAAATGTCTATGTAACAAAAAAAATCGTCGGTCCCTTGAAATTCGGGATACAGACTTTACAATGTATTTACAAAAATAAATTTATTGAACAGAATAGAAAGTCATAGTATATTTATTGGCAGAGTAGAGAAATGTATCAAGTAATGATTGTGTCGCTAAGTTGTCTGGCACTTGGCCAGTCCTTGGATTGCAATGTTGACGAAACACTTGTCAAATACAAATTGCAGTTAGCACTTACTGCATTGGCACATTCAACTAATACGTAGGCATTTGGTGCCTTGTCTTTGGTGATTGGAACATTTTTAAATCTACATTGAATATAATTTACTGAATTGGTAATTTATAAGCGTAGAAGCCGTATTCTATCGCGTCTATTTGAGGTGCAGGCGACGATAAAAGCAGTTTTTAATTACTACAGTAAGACTATGATTCCATGAATTTGCTTCACAATTCATTGCTTGTGAATTAAAGTTGTACTTCAAATGCCTTATTTTTCTTTGTGAAACTTGACGCCTTCGCATTGTTCCTACAATTTATACCGACTCGGGTCACTGACATCTCGAGCTCCGCGCGAAATGCAACTTATTGCTGACTTCGCAATAAATCAAAGCTAAGCTCATTGTGCATTCACAAATATATTTTATGCAGAAATATCTCGACTAGTATTAGCTATTTAACATTACGAAGTTGCCTATTTGTTTATATTTCTATTATTAGTATATTTAGAGAATTCAAGCAGTTTTAACTCTTATTTTTAATATATTTTTATGGTTTTTGAATGAATTATTCATATTTAACCTTTTTGTTAATCTTTTAGATTTTTTTAAATGTAATAGGAGGCAAACGGGCAGGAGGCTAACCTGATGTTAAGTGATTCCGCCGCCCATGGACACTCACATTGCCAGAAGGCTCGCAAGTGCGTTGCCGGCCTTTCAAAAATTGGTACGCTCATTTCCTGAAGAACCCTTAGTCGAATTAGTTCGGAAATACTTCAGTGGGCAGATGGTTCTACATAGAGTTGGTACGCGGCAAAAACTGCTTAGAAAACGCTCAGGTGTGGAACGACGGACGTCGAGGTGATACGGATGGTATTTTGTATTTTGCCTTGACGTTCGATAATGAAACTCAGCTGCAGGTATTAGTCTGAATAACTCCTCTGAACACTTTCCATGGTAAATGCAAGATGCAGAGAGACCCCACCGTCCGCATCGCAGCTGATTAACGTACAGCTTAAGAAACACATCCATTGATATTTAATAATTCAAGAAAGATAAGCTAAGTTTAGTGGTTAAGCAATACATTGCTATCTCTCAGCTTTGAGATCCAATTTATCATTCTATGAAACCAATGTCTCAGTTATATTTTAACAAAAGCTTTATTAGCGTTTGAGATTGAAATAATTTCATGTAAATGTTGAGATACTTTTACTGAAACGGAACTGCGAGCTTTCAACGCCGACATTAAAAGTTTCAACGACAATAATTAGACTTTGCGAGTCATTATTCACGATTTACATATTCAGCGTTACTTTAACGACCTCTAAGTGCTGTTTTGAATGCTTGAAGACTTGAACAGACTTAAAACTATTATTTAAGTGATAAAGGTAATATAAGATAAGGTAAAAACGTATACCTTAAAATTAAGGTATACGATTGTTCATACGACGAATACGACCAACAATAAAAAATAATTCCTTTAAATAAAAAGATAAGTCAAGTTTGGACCTCTTTCTAACTCGTCCATTGAAAATTAACGATAGGGTATGTATGTGTGAGTAAGATTGATAATACTATATTATTCTAGGTATCGCTTTTTTGGGTTTTTGTTCTTTAAAGTTCTTTTTTTATCACAAAATTTGATGTATATGTAAATTTCCTTTTTTACTAATTTTATTAGAACAAGCTGTTATACAGCTTGTTTAAGTAAATCATAATAAACTTGGAGTATATCCACAACAAATTATCTAGAATAGTTTGTAGTCAATTTTAAGATTGGAATTCAATATTTAGATTAGTTAAGGTTTTGGGTACAATTACTGTATAAAGTTATGAGTAGGTCTAATATTCGCTAAGTAAATTATTGTTTACTATTAGGAAATGTTAATATAAATCCGTACCTTTTTTTCCAATATGACATGGTTCTCTAAAGCATGCATGATGGCTTCAGACACCCTGGCGTCCAGCGCCCTGAGAGCGGCGTCTGCGTCTGCTCTTGCCAGCCTTTCCACGCCTTCCACGTAACTAGCCCATGGAGCATCCAGCTCTGATATTATCGACCCAATACATCTGAAATAGTATATTTCATTACGACTGCGGAAAGCCTGTCATTGCAAAGAGTTCCGACAAATTTAAAAACTTCGTGGTTGGTTTTTTCTTTTTAATAGACATTATTTTGACAGTTGGGAAAGAGAACGAGTTCGGAAATGGTAGCAAGAGTATGTAATAGCCCACATCCCGAACGCTATACGTCCCTGCAATCGCCACTTTTTGAGCAACTGTATTAAAAAGACAATTTTTCTATAATTTAAATTTTTATATTAATAAGCCCGGACCACCCTGCAGGCAGAGGTGCCCTCGTGTCGATCCCTAACTACATATGAAGTGCAGTACTTACAAGTAATTTATATTCTTTTATAAAAATTGCTATTATACTTGAAACAAGCGCATGTTGAGAGCAGATTTGAGTGAAGGGTTGCTCAATCGATACTTCAAAGTAGTGCTTCATTGAACAGCACTTAAAAGTTATAGCTACATTATTTTCACTAGTAAAATCGTTTTAACAGATATCTGTGGAGAAGAGCAGTGTTAACGTAGTGGCTTCAGCGTGCGACTCTCATCCCTCGTAGTAAGTTCGACCCCCGGCTGTGCACCAATGAACTTTCTTTCTATGTGCGCATTTAACATTCGCTCGAACAGCGATTGAAAATATCGTGAGGAAACCGACATGTCTTAGACCCAAAAAGTCGACACTGGTTTCAGGCACTGGAGGATGATCACCCACTTGCCTATTAGATTTAAAATTGACATTAAACAGATTTAGAAATCTGAGGCCCAGACCTAAAGAGGTTGTAGCGCCACTGATTAATTTTTTATTTTTATTTTAATAGATATGTTACAGACATTTTAATGATAAATTGACGAGTTTTTGTACATTATATATTTGTTGATTTTAAATTTAACTTTAAAAGTACTGTAGTACTGGACAAAAATGTATTTCATTTTTGTATAATGGGGAAAATAACTTTTCATTTTCTTAAATGTAGGCTAGCTCGTAATACGTATTCTTTGTTTTACTTAATGTACATGTTTCTTTATAAAAGGATTCCTAGTTTCGCAAAATGAGATGGGGGAATTTAATTGTACCTTGTATTTTTTTCACGTATAATCAAGTTTATATTTTGTATCTTATTATACTCCTTTAGAGAAACAATATTACGGAAACATACATACATACACACACAGATATTTAAGGTTAATTAATTTAAATGTATAAACATTAGTAGCACATAAATAAAAATTCAATCACTTACCCTCTAGCGACATTGAGACAATAGTTCTTGCAAGGGCTGACGTCATAGCCTTGACATCGCGAGCAGCCGCCCATCTTCAACAGCAACCGACCATAGTGATTGTGGGCGGCGCCCTTCACCGCCCGCTCAGCACCGCCCAGAGCGCCCGCACCGACACCGAGCACTTGTAGGAGCGCACGCGCAGCCTCCAAAGACTTGGCTAGCGATGACCCCAACTAAACATTTAGATATATTTAACTCCATATACAAGGTGAAATTGCTAAATTATTTAAATTTATTTTATGTATCATAAGAAAAAAGTTGCCATTTCATATCCTACTACGATTCTCTTTTCTCTTTTCGCTGATCAAACGTAGAACTAGAATAAAATAATAAAATTGACTTATATCAGTTAAAGAATAGCTTTTTAATATTAAAAATGAAATTATATACTTTTTAAGGGCAAGTTACTCAATAATATAAAAACAAAATCATCTTAGCACGGCATATCAATACATAATGACGAATCAAAAATGATTTATTCCTTCATAACAAACGCTTAAGATTAGTTGTCTAAATAACGTATATGTGCATTGTGCAGTGCAGTATTGGCCTAGTGCCTTCAGCGTGCGACTCTCATCCCTGAGGTCGTAGGTTCGATCCCCGGCTGTGCACCTATAGACTTTCTTTCTATGTGCACATTTACCATTCGCTCATTCAAAACATTGTGAGGAAACCGGCTTGCCTTAGACACAAAAAGTCGAGGGCGTGCGTCAGGCACAGAAGCATATTAGATTACCAAATGATCATGAATCAGATACAGAAATCTGAGGCCCTACCTAAATAGGTTGTACCGCCATTGATTATTATTATTAAATAACGTATTATATACCTGTTCGGGGACGTCTCCAAAAGGCTGGACAGCATCATATGCGTCCTTCAAACACGCCTCATAGGCGGTCGTGAATTGCTTCGTGTCTAGTCTTAGTACGTTTTGATACGCCACGGGAAATACTTCTCTGAAGAATTTCTTCGTACTCTGCGCCATTTCTTTGGGCGGCGGGGAGCCCAGGTCAACGGCATCTTCAGTCTCTAGATTGGATCGAAGTAAAGTCCTTATGTCATCGTATAGGGTCGCTAAGGGAGTATGAGCCCTCGTGGCGTGGCCTCTATACAGTTGGGACAAGAGTGCTGCTGTCTTGTTCTGTGACTGGTGCGACAGGGCTGTTAGGTGCTCTGGAAAAAAAAAAACGTCATTTAGCTTTATATAACTTCTATTACTACACTATTTACAAAATAAATTGCCGACTGGAATTGCAAGAGACGATGGCAAGTGACCGGACGGTAGGAGTTTGGTTCCATGGAAGATGGGCCGCGTGCTGGTGTGGGATGCAACCTGTTCAGACACACTGGCCCCTTCCCATCTACATGGAACCAACAACAGAGCTGGTGCGGCTTGTGATGCGGCTGAAAAAGCTAAAGCCTGCAAATACTGGGGTCTAGGCTCCAAATATGATTTTTTCCCATTCGGTGTCGAGACCCTTGGTCCGTGGGGTCCTAGAGCTATATTAGGCTTTTTAAGGAAATAGCAAAAAGGTTAATCGACGTGAGAGGAGACCGAAGAGCTGGCAGCTACCTCGGACAAAGAATTTGTCTAGCTATTCAAAGGGGGAACGCTGCCAGTATCTTAGGAACCTTGCCTAAAGTATTTCCGAACCAATTCGACTTAGGGTCCTTCAAGAAAATTCTTAAAAGGCCGGCAACGCACTCGCAAGCCCTCTGGCATTGAGAGTGTCCATGGGCGGCGGTATCAATTAACATCAGGTGAGCCTCCTGGCCGTTTGCCCATTGTTCTACAAAAAAGGGACTCATTTTAATAATACATTTTAGTTTAAAGAAAAAAGTGTTTGACCGGATTGAAGTTATGTATTATTATAAATTTACAACTATTTAACATAATTTTAAAGTCACCGTGACCACGCACGCTGTAAAGCACGCGAAACGTCGGATAAATTTAAAATTATGTTGAATAGTTGTAAATTTATAATAATACATAACTTCAATCCGGTCAAACAGTTTTTTCTTTAAATGTGTAAAGGTTATGTAAATCAAAGACAATACTATGTACATTTTAGTTATTATATTTTAAGGTTATTGTTTATATTGTTCTTTTGAGGTTAATTTTTTGTTTAATGTTATATGTAATTAAATTGAATGCTCAGGAAAAAATTTACAAAATACATGACATTACTGAGACTTCAGATTGGCAATTAGAATTACGTATAAGGAAAGGAGGAAAGCAGATAATCATCAGCACAGGCTAGCGCTAGTGTGCGGATTTGGATGGCCGTTCCTTTTTGAATATGCTATCTGCTCATGCTTCATACAGCTTCCCCACCCAGGGGAATTATTGTCTAGTTATTTACTAATTTGGTTTCCATACTTTTGAAGATTTTTCCATAAACGTCAAAGCAAGACCATTGTTAAATACAACATAGTACGACACAATCTTGCTAAATCGTATAGTATATTTATATCAGCAAGGCTCCTCTGTTTCTTAAGCAAATATAGCTCTTAAAACATAGATTTGCAAAGGCATACTGAATTTATGACACTATCTGGTCAATATATTCTTGAAGCCTTGTTGTATGTACAAAAATACAAACGATTTTAAAACAAATGGTGACTTTCACCAGTATAATACGCGAAACAGAACTAATCTAAGCGTACGACCAACCAGGCTCCAGAAGATAACCCATTCCTTATAGGAAATTGTTTTCGTTTCTACAACAAACTCCCAAGCGAAATTAGAGAATTATCACTAAATAAATTCAAAGCTCTAGTTAAACGTAAATTAATCAATATAGCATTTTATAAACTTGACGAATATTAAAATGATCCTTAATGATTAGCGATTAAAAAGAGTGGCGGAGAGTTTCTTGCCAGTTCTTTTTGCTCACTCTACGCTCTTGACTTGTGAACTGGTAGTAAATGTAAATTTACAATTAATTAAAATTCTTTTCTGACGTTCATAAGTGTACTTGTTTACCTATATGAAAAAAGTTATTTTTACTTTGACTTTGAATATAGAAATAAGTTATTCAAATCGAGACAAGAAATCTGTCAATTTGTCTAGATCGGTCGTAATTCGAGCAGCAATCTAGGCGACGCATTTTTTGCGGATCTATTTCAGAGATGTAATGACTGAGGGCAACGACCGCTGCCGACTGACGGCGTTTATAGATCAATTATTTTATAAAAAAATGTATTACATTTGGTAAATCGAATTAACTGCATGATTGATGAGGTAATTTCGCCGAGACGTACGAACTTTACGCAGATAAAATACAATTATTAAACAACTAATCTTATCTCTAACATTTTAAATATTGCTTCAAAGTTTTTTAGGATCGGTCGTCTAACTCTAACTAGGAATAATGGCAACAAAATGACTCTATCTAAATTTATAAAGATATATAATCTAAACTATGTACACGTTTATTATAATTGAACAATATATGTATTTCTAACAAACGCATTTTTTCTCCCAACGGTTTAAATCAAACATAATATTATATTCAATAAAACTCATTATCGTGAGAAAGCTTCCCTTATCTAATATATAAAATTCTCGTGTCGTGCTGTTTGTAGTTAAACTCCTCCGAAACGGCTTGACCGATTCTCATGAAATTTTCTGTGCATATTGGGTATGTCTGAGAATCGGACAACATCTATTTTTCATCCCCCTAAATGTTAAGGGTAGTCCACCCCTATTTTTTTTTTATTTCTGGATAATTTGTATTTTTTTATGATACAGCATTAAAAAATACATACAACCCCTAATTTTCACCCCTTTTTTATTATAAATGATATACATGGCAAAACGACGTTTGTCGGATCAGCTAGTATAATATAATATTTTTTATGAAATTGTTAAGCTTACACTTAACTCAGACAAATCAAATACCTTTATTAATGATATTTTAATTTTGATATCTGTGACAATATGTTATCGTGTCGTAATGATAAAAATTGTTAACTGTCAATGCAAATAATGATTTCGAATATACAGCCTGTTTCTTAATCAAGAATCTAGAACAAAAAGATCCTCGACTACGTTTCAGTTTCAGGATTGTAAGGAATTAACATACCATATGTGAAACGTTCACACGACATATTAAAACAACACAACGAAAATTTTTTAAAGACAATTCACACCAATTGACCTAGTCCCATGCTAAGCTGGTGAAGCTTGTGTTATGGGTACTAGGCAACGGATATACATATATATTATAGATAGATAGACATATAAATACATATTTAAACACCCAAGACCTAAGCACAACACCAAATGCTCATCACATCGATGTTCGTCTCAGCCGGGGATTGAACCCGGGACCCATGGATGCGCAGTCAGGGGTACTAACCACTAGACCAATGAGTCGTCAAACTCCTTATATGTATGAGACTTTTTAAATAATTGTGAAAATTATTTAAAAAGTCTATTAATTTTTCCATCCCTCACAATCGCAATCACTGTACTCAACAGTTGTATTGCCAGCTTTTAAATTCCTTTGATAACTATGGTGCAACAAATCTCCGTGTGTACTTTACAGTTACAGCGCAACTTAAACTAAACAAACCTAAACAAATACATAAGTTCACCCTTATCTTGGAATGCTTATATTAAAAGTTTAACATTCTCGAGATAGTGTTTATAATATTTAAGTTTACGTGATAAAATTTCGTATTAATTCACATCATGTAATATTTAGTCGGTTGTCCGTCCCTTTATATTAATTAAGATTGCACATATACTGCGCTCACACTTGGGAAATAAAATAAAAAAATAAAATGAAATATGTTTACTATGGAATCACTTTTCCACGTCATTAAATTTCAATCGGTAGACATTCCTACTCATCGACAAAGAAGACAGAGGGTGTAGGCCGAGAGAAAAACTTTCGGTACTCTTTTAAAATAGCAAATCATCATAAAAAATGACTATGTCAAACAACACTTATTTTAAAACAAATATCGCAATTTAATTAGAAGTAACCTGTCTAGCACTAGTCCCTTTTATCAACTAGATAATCGTTAACTTTATAGTAAGCCTTTTTACACAGCTTTTCTTTAATACATTTCTCTGGGATTTTATAAAAGAAAAGTATCCCTTTTTCCTAAAAAATAATTACTAACTTTAGATAGTCTAGTACTGTCAATGTTACATTCTTTGCATATTTAGAATTCAATAAACTTAGCCACTAAAACCACGGTGGCGGTCAATGTACCTATCAATAGTTTATTTAGGAACACATTTGAATGACGTCATATTTTCTTGTATTTTTTTAGGCATACACATTGTTTTAGAACGTATAAATAAATAAAACAATATCTAATGGCAAATTTGTACACTACTACACTAAAAGAGTTTTCCATGTCCCAGTTCTCTATCTACTAAATCTGTGAAGAAATGTCATGAAATTGAAAGATTGTATTGCTCACATGCGCACATTAAACTATATAATATTTTTCTTTAATTTGTATGAAATCCATAAAGTTGCATTTTCTTTTAAAAGCGACACTTAATGGGTTTAAGAAAGAACCTCTTAACCCTGGCTCTACGTTCAATAAATAAGAGCTTTTCATCTTTTAAGTCCTCTGAAGGCTTTCAACTTAAATGTACTATCACAAACTATAATAAATCCACGTTAACTGTCACTTTATATATTATGAAATATTTATTTAAGAATAGGTTTTATGTTTACACGATAAAGTTACGTTTACCCAAATTTGAAAAAAAAATCATTTGTTTTTTATAAACTTTTACCATAGAATTGTGTACAAGTAAGGGCTTATAAAGTCAAGTAAAACTTTATTAAAGGCATCTGTAATTAAAAGCCAATTTGTCTAAGGAAGCTTTCTAAGAACAAAAGTCGATAAAAGACCACAACAATTAAAAAGTTTTGCTCCATTTTTCGTGAATATCTTCACATTTATTAGACAAGGTAGAAAACCAAACCTGTCTTTTATAAAATTATAGTTTATAAGCATCAACTTTGGCGATTACAAAAATTATTAAAATTGCATAAGACGTAATTACTCCCACTGTAGTGGATTACGGGACTTCACAACTAACCTTATGCTATGTCAAAACAAAGTCTTTGGTCAAAGGTAGCGTCCGAAAATAAAGTATAAATAACTAATTAAACATTAGATTATATACAAGAAAACATATTAAAGCCGTAAAATGATAATCCCTCTAAATTAACATTATTTCAGCGAGTTCCCAAATCAAGGGCGTAGAAGACCCGAGAAGAACTGGCGAGAAACTCTCCGCTACTCAATCTCCAAGTTAAAAGCTTCTAAATATATAAACGTAGTAGATTAATATAATTATGTTATATGAGTCACGTTTTGAGGCTATTAAGTAGTAGCAGTGAATAAGAGGGCACTTAAAGTTCCCAAGTTTATTCGAAAAACGTGATACGATGCGATTTTGTCACTTGTATACCGTAGGCATGTATGGCTACCACGTAACTTAGGGTTTCGTACTGCATGATTACAATTTTATAATTAGTTTCAATATTGTTATATAGATTGGGTGTTAGCCTCCGCGTGGACTCTCATGTAGGTTCGAACCCCGGCTGTGCACCGATGAACTTTCAATGTGCGTATTTTAAGGACCTATCCGGTCGCCAAACTCCATAAAAGTACATTGTTTCTTTCCATTTTTCGCCACTTCACGAATGGAAAAAATATATGGAGTTGAGTAGTTTATGTATCCATTTTGAAAGATCGATACACGATTTAAATAACTTCGCTCGATAGAAAAAAAACCAAACATAGCCAATTTTTGACACTTTGAATTCATTTTAAGACGATAATCGAAAATGTATATAGAACATGATTTTGAAATTTACACGATATATTTTATCGCAAGCCAAGTAATCCATTTCAGAAAAAAAAATGATATAATTCCATTATTAATGTTTTACATAACTAATTGTTATTACGGGCCGGCGCGCTTCAGTGCTCAAGCTCTCCACTGCGCACCACAGTCCACCCCGAGAAACTCGCACGTGACGCGGAATAAATGCTGAGAAAACCGGCCTTAGAACCAAAGCCGAAAGTCTATTAGAAAAATCACAAAACCCATGTTAAAGGTTGGAGCGCCACTGGATTTTCAATATTGTTAACCGATTTTAAAAATGTAGGGCTTGACACTTGTCTTTAGTACGTGCTAAGTTTCGTAAGTGTATGTCTTGTGTAATATCGAAACGTATTAACTACTCTAGCAGTGATAGTGAAAGGGTTTCCCTAGGTTAGTTTCCTGGTTAAGCGAGGGTTCGGAGTACGTATTGTTTTAACCCACTCGCAGAGGTCAACGCACTTGTCACTTTGAGCATCGCTTATGTTCCTGGGGGCGTTTTCTGTGTCAGTGTTTCGGGAATGAAGTATGTGAACATCATTAGCGTGAGTTGGTACTTGGACGCATAAAAAGCTTTTCGGCTCAGCTTTGCATTTTGTTGCAAGACATTGTTATTCAAATCAAACTTTTTTAATACGTACAGTGTAATCTATATATAAATATTTAATAAATATTTTCATATTTAGACATCAGCAACATACTAAAGTGTAATCGTTTTTATAGTCAGATTACAAAACTAACCTATTGAGGTGCCGAAGTCCCTTGAAATTCGTTATGAAGAGTTTACACTGTATATTCCACTGACTTATGTAAATAATATAATAATATCACCATTCACCATTATATATTAAAGTAGGTTTATTTAGCTGTGTTTTACTCGCGTACTATTATTATATGTATTTGACTTATCAAATCTAAATTGATTTATGGTAGATACATATTGGTACTTATGGACGCCAAAGAAGCGAAGAAAGTGTATTTATTGAATTAATGCAACACTTACAAACCATACCATAAATCAAATTATCAAAGATGCAGATACATAATAGTCCGATTTAAGATTTCCTTATATTACGAGATGGTCTTACGATACTGAATGTGCTTGTCTAGTTAAAGGTAAGCAAACAGGAGTATCCCGGTATAACATTAATAGCATGCTCATTAAATTTTATGGCAGATAAAGCGGCAGTTTAATATAAAATTGATTTGTTGAAACGGAGAAATTATTGTTATTTTTATGATATCGGGTTGAGAGTTGCAATAATTTAATTTTATAGTGTTAATATACTTATATAGTTTAATGTTACATGTGTATATGCGTGTTAGTTGAGCAGTGTTGGCTTAGTGGCTTCAGAGTGCGACTCTCAAACATGAGTTCGTAGGTTCGATCCCCGGCGGTGCACCAATGGACTTTTTTTCTATGTGCGCATTAATATTTGCTCGAACGGTAAGGAAAACATCGTGAGGAAACCGACATATCTTAGACCCAAATAGTCGACGGCGTGTGACAGGCACAGGAGGCTGATCACCTACTTGCCTATTCGATTTCAAAATGATCATGAAACAGATTCAGAAATCTGAGGCCAAAGGCAACGAGGTTGTAGCGCCATTGATTTGTTTTAGTTGTTAAGTTAGCTTCTTGAATTTTGGCACGATTTTTGAGACCTGTTCACCAAAAATCTGCTTGAAGATCGTGTTCATACAGATAGACCGGACCACTTCATATATATATTGCAATGTACAAAAACAGCTAATAATTACACAGGGTGGTTTACTTGACTATTGATTATATTTTCAAATTAAACATAACAATGACAAAGTGTTCCATTTGTCCTACCGTTTATACAATATCGCTCGATAAAAAATTCCAACAATTTATTGTTATAACATCTGTACACTACTTTAGGCCTTGTCATAATGGACATAAACGTCACTTTTATATGTCAGCTGAGAGCCGTGTGGTGAATGCATTCGGTATTTATTTTATTGATCGACACTTTGAAGCAATAACATACAGGGATAGGGGACAGGTGTGTTTAAAAACTACTTCAATTGGACAAAGGCAGTCTTTGAGTGTACTGGGATTGTACCACACATTTTTGCATCAGCTGTCCCATTCATCATTAAAAGCCTCTGTGATTAACAGTTCAACAATTATTGTTTCACCGTGAATGGGCTGTGAAATCCTTTTGCATTAACTGACTGATAAAATCAAATTTTCGTCAGCTATAAAGAACATCTTGTTACTCAACAAAATTCCCACGTAATCTAGACTTAAATCGCCCAAAAATATTTATTTATCAATTTCTCAATAATTATTTTTAATTTTTAATTTCATTTTATTTTCAAACAGCACTTCATTACTTACATTGTGTTAACTTTTACAATTTTTTTTTCTTCTAAGTATTATTAATGTTTTTTAACTAGCAGAATGGCCAGCGCTGTGGAACAGTCTGCTCCTCAGCATAATGTTGAGTCAATGCTGACTGTTATTTTGTGTGTTTCTGTGTGTGTGTGTTTTGTTAGTAATAAATGTTATGTCTATATCTATGATTGGAAAGTGTGCGCTGTAAAGTGGAAGCATCTAGATTTGGGATTTTTTGAGTATTGTGCGCGGTAACTGGTATAGGCAATATCAATGAGTATTCTATGGAGCACGGATCATCCTGGTTACTACGAAATTAAGCGGCATGACTTAGAGTAATAGTCTATGCCGAGTCTCGAGTTCACTTAGAACAGACTATGAGTATCGAACTGAGCGCTTAGTTTCGACTCATAATTGACCTGTGTCATACGAGCTGTAATACGTCATTTCATTTTGAATTGAAGTTTAATGTCAAATGCCTAACAAGTTAGCGCGTTGTAAAGCTGTGCAGTGAAATGAGTCTGTCCGGTTTCTAACGCAGTCTGTTGATAATTTTATTCGCGTTGTAATTTCAATCGAGTTCTTAGAACTGTTGGGTTCTAGAAGTGAACTCATTGCATTGAATGCATCGAATGCGGTACTCAATGTATTGTAATGATTGTAGCCCGGTGGTGAATAGCACATTTGTACTGTCCCGAACCTTATGTATGAAAGAATTACGAAATGTATGTAATTAACGCGGTTAACAAAGCTCACCTTGCAATGTCCTCCTGGTGGCCAGCAAAAGCTCAGCAATAGGCCTGGTGGCAGCTGCTATTTTATCTTCGGCATTTTGTCTGAGAGTTGATGTTAAGTGGGTCTCTCTCCCTCGACCGCAGCACTGCCCTCCGCATATGGGACCTGGGGAGATAGAGCTTTATTAATTGGTATAATTTAATAATGTGTGTATTACGCACAAAAAAGTAAAATATATTTGATTATTAAAAGAGATATCACAACTTATATTGACTTTGTCGGCAACGCCCGATTAAAATCTGTTTTTATATAGAATTTGAATCTGTTGATCGGAATGAAAGCCTAATTTTTATCATTTACCTCCCTGAAGTTCACAGCTAGAAGGGTTATCATATTGTGTACTTATTTTTTATCATTTCTTTATTGATATACGTTCTGTTATAAATATATTGAGCAGTGAGCAGCCTAGTGGCTTCAGCGTGCGAGTCTCATACCTGAGGTCGTAGATTCGATCCCCGGCTGTGCACCAATGGACTTTCTTTCTATGAGCGCATTTAACATTTGCTCGAACGGTAAGGAAAACATCGTGAGGAAACCGACATTCTTAGACCCAAAAAGTCGACGGCGTGTGTCAGGCACTGGAGGCTGATCACCTACTTGCCTTTTAGATTTAAAAATTATTATGAAACAGATTCAGAAATCTGAGGCCAAGACCTAAAGTGATTGTAGCGGCATCTTTTTTTCTGTTATAAAAATAATTAGTTGGTAACTGTTTCAGTTGTTTAGTAAAAACTCTTTGCATAGTTAAATACTAAAATAAACCAAGCCCTGCGATTTAAATCTAGATAAAGCAAGTGTAAATTACATTAAAGCGAGGTGTGGGTGACAGGTGGCTTGCTGAAGACGAGGGTCTAGCCGTTATCTCAAAATAACATTAACTAATAAAATAGTTTTTCGAGTCCCTCGAGGTGTTAGTGGTTTGAAAGTGACATTTTCATTTGTTTATTAAATTATCTAACCCAGAACAAACGGAGAAAAACACATTAGGTTATTGATATATTAAAATGTTTTTGTTTGGACAGAACACAGATTATAGGCACAAACGATATTTTTAATGTTTTTGATTAGTTTTATACAGTATTTATTTATATTTTTTATTAATAAGAATTTTACACATTAAAATGAGTCAGCCTATTATATTCTTATTTATTATTTCTATTATTCTGATGATTTCTTTGCTGTTGATTTTTGTTTTTTTCTGCTTTGCCAAAAATTTCTGGTAATTTTATTGTATGCTTATTTTATCTTGTATTTTTTTTTTTTTTGTAACACTTATGTTTACTTAAATTGTCATACATTTTAGATGGAACATTTTGTAAAATATGCCGTAGATTCAGTGAGGTATTTTTATGGATGATGTCACTTGACAGATCATTTGATATGACTTTAATGACGTCATGCACTACACTATAACCGAGATGTCCTAAATTCGATTTCAAAAAACAGAGTTATATCATTTCTATTCAGCCATTATTTAAAAGCAAAAGTTAAAATATCTTAAAGGACATAACTCTGTTTCACGATTGTCAAAGAAATTTTCGAATCTTCTGAATGTTTAGATGAAAAACACTTTTGGCGATTGACTGTGGTTGGCGAGTGAACGTCCGCCGCCCAAGGCCAACGCGGCGCAGACACCGCGGAGTCTGGCAAAAAATATCTTACTCAGAGCTGCAATTACTGGAGTATTTTTAAAGTGTATTCAAGAGCTTTTTATCGTTAAGACAGGTGGATAAATAAGATTGAACACGTTCGCTGGAGCACATTCTGTCCGTAGAAAGTAAAGAGTTTTTCTGCGTAATGCTATTGTGTCGTGTAAATTTATGCCATTTTAAAATTGTATAAAGATGTCGGAGCTTTACGCGAGTACCATACAAAATCACTTATCCGATAAAAGAGCGATTCGGCCTCATTTACGTAACTAGTTTTTTTTTTGTATTTTGGACAAGTTGGACACTGTACATATTTTTCTGCCTTTATATTCGAACCAATTAGTCTTGATGGGAATCAAACCAAGATTAAAGAGTATAGTACGATTTTGGGCCTGGGAGGACCCACCCACACTGCCAGATGGCTCGCAAGTGCGTTTTTTTTTTTTTTTTTTTTTTATAGAACGGGGGCAAACGGGCAGGAGGCTCACCTGATGTTAAGTGATACCGCCGCCCATGGACACTCTCAATGCCAGAGGGCTCGCGAGTGCGTTGCCGGCCTTTAAAAATTGGTACGCTCTTTTCTTGAAGGACCCTAAGTCGAATTGGTTCGGGAATACTTCAGTGGGCAGCTGGTTCCACATAGTGGTGGTGCGCGGCAAAAACTGCCTTGAGAAACGCTCAGTTGTGGAACGTCGGACGTCGAGGTGATACGGGTGGAATTTCGTATTCTGCCTCGACGTCCGATGATGAAACTCAGCTGCAGGTATTAATCCGAACAACTCCTCTGAACACTCTCCATGGTAAATGCGGTAGAAGATGCAGAGTGACCCCACATCTCTACGCAACGCCAAAGGATCAAGCCGCTCGGAGAGGGATTGGTCGTCAACGATTCGAACCGCTCTGCGTTGTATACGGTCAAGTGGAAGGAGCTGGTACTGGGGAGCCCCCGCCCAGAGGTGAGAGCAGTACTCCATGTGGGGCCGAATTTGCGCTTTATATAGTTGCATGCGGTGGCCCGGAGTGAAGTACCGCCTCGCCTTGCTGAGCACACCAAGCTTTTTGAGGCTAATTTAGCCTTTCCCTCCAAGTGACCGCGAAACTGAACGTCGCTCGATATGTCAACGCCAAGTATTCCAATGCTGGCTGTGGCTTTAAGAAGAGTGTTTTCGAAAAGAGGAGTAGCGACAAAGGGTGTTTTTTTAGTGGAAAACGCGCAAACTTGTGTCTTCTTGGGGTTAAATTGGACTAGGTTTTGTCTGCCCCAATCTGAGACTCCACGAAGTAGAGTTTCAACTTCAGACACAAGTTTGTTCCGGTACTCATCAACAACTGCCCGAGAAATACCTGCCCGGCCAGTGTAAAAAGTATCCCCAGTACTGTCATCCGCATAGCAATGAATGTTGCTAAGTTTCAACATATCATTGATATGCAGAAGAAATAGGGTCGGGGATAGAACACAGCCTTGTGGGACCCCAGCGTTTACGGGTTTTAGGTCGGAACATGCTCCGTCGATGACGACCTTGATGCTCCGATCGGCCAGAAAGCTGGAGATCCAATTGCGTAATTTCTCGGGAAGCCCATAGGCTGGAAGCTTCGAGAGCAGTGCTCTGTGCCACACCCGATCGAAGGCTTTCGATATGTCCAAACTAACCGCTAGCGCCTCCCCTTGGACTCAATTGCCTCTGCCCATCTATGTGTAAGGTATACAAGAAGGTCACCAGCCGAACGACCACGACGAAAGCCGTACTGATAATCGCTAATCAGCTGGTGGCCCTCTAGATACCTCAAGAGCTGGCAATTAACAATGGATTCCATTATTTTGGAGAACAAGGAGGTTATAGCTATTGGGCGATAGTTGGACGGATCAGAGCGATCGCCTTTTTTAGGGATCGGATGTATCAAAGCGGTCTTCCAGCACTTCGGGACAGTGCCGAGCGAGTACAGGTACCGGAAAAGGCGCGTTAAGACCGGAGCCAACTCAGGAGCACAAGTACGCAGCACAATTGGGGGGATACCATCCGGCCCGCTCGACTTATGAATGTCCAAGGAAGATAGTGCTTTGCGGACAGCACGTTGCCGGAATGTGATTTCCGGCATCGAAGAATCACACCGCGAAATGGTCGGTGGTGATCTCCCTCGGTCATCCAAAGTCGAGTTAGACGCGAAGAGACAGCCCAAAAGGTCAGCCTTCTCCTTCGCAGTGTGGGCCAGAGAGTCATCCTCCCTGTGCAGTGGCGGAATGGCGGGCTGACAAAAATTCCCTTGGACAGCTTTGGCGAGAGACCAGAAGGCTCGAGTCCCTGATGGGAGTTGGGCCAATCTCTCGCCAAATCTGGCAATGTGCTCTGACTTTGCCTTAGTGATTTCCCGTTTGAAGGACCTGGAGGCTGAGTTATATGCTTTTTTAAGTTCGCTGGTATTGGCATCACGAGATTTCGCCGCTTCCGCCCATGCCTTAAAGCATTCTCGCTTTCGACGCGAGGCCGCCTTGCAAGAACGTTTAAACCAGGGCTGAGACTTGCCACCGATCGGCACCGCAGAAAATGGAATAAAGAGTTCCATGCCCTGCAGAACCACTTCGGCGACAGAGGCGGCGACGGAATCTGGAGCTTCCGGCGAAAAGCACATAGGCCCTCAAGGGTAGGACGCAAAGAAAGACCGCATCCCGTCCCAATCTGCTGACTTATAGTGCCAAATACGGCGACAACCCATAAAGCGGGGCCGTGAAGGGCGCGTAGATGGCACAGTACTCCGGACCACACAATGATCTGATGAACCCAATGGCGGGTCAACAGAGACTTGATAGTTCTCCGGATGAGAAGTCAGCAGAAGGTCCAACAAAGAGGGTTTATGACCATCCACATCTGGTATTCGCGTAATCGCAGGGACCATTTGTGTCAGGTCGTAGGCTAAAGCAAAGTCGTGAAAGGATCTTCCCGCGTGATCGGTGGTTTCAGAGCCGAGCCAATCGGCATGGTGGGCGTTAAAATCGCCAAGTATCACGATTTCAGCGGTAGGAACCCTTTCGAGCAGGGAATCTGTAGCCATTTGGATGTGCTCAATGAGTCGGTCAGTTTCGGTATTTCCGCTATGGGACCTATACAGGCATGCGTAGAATCGCGGATGGTCATCGCAGTCTACGCGCAGCCAGAGGTTAGATAGGTCCCTTCCTTCAAGCGTCCCGAGGCGACGAGAACAGATATCCTCTCTGACGTACACGCAAACTCCAGCCCGCGGCACAAATGAATGTTCCAATTTGTACCCCGGGTAGGATAGGTGGGAAGTATCAGCCGGGGAGGATATCTGAGTCTCGGTAAGAAAGAGCAAGGCCGGCTTCGCAGTCTCTAGATGATAGTGGACAGCGTTGATGTTAGAATTAAGCCCCCTAACATTTGTGAAGTCCACGGCGAGTGTGGACGGGGGTGCCTTTGTATAATTGCTCCGTTTGCCCCGAGGACGATTACTATTTTTGTAGAGCGCAGAATTGCCCCCCAGAATACGAAGGGCAGCCTGTGCGTCCACCACCGGGTGCTGAGTGTCCCGGTGGTGGACGCCCAGAGGGGGATTCTCCACCGCGAGCGCGTGTGGTACCCCCTGGGGTAGATTCTGTTTTTTCTGCACCTTCATATTTCTTGTGTGGGGGGATGGGCTCCGGGAATCTCTCTCACCGCACGAAACGCGAGTACAAGAAGGCGAACCTTTTGCATCACTTCACGCCGGTTTTCTGAGAGACAGTGGTACTGCCCCGGTCGTGCCTGCCCATTTGGCTGAAGCCCGAAGGCAACAGCATGGCACTCCCACTAGGCGTTGCCGGCCTTTTAAGAATTGGTACACTCGGATTTGGTATTTGAAGGATATATATTGACCACTCGCCTATAACTAATACCATTTGTGCGTCTACAATGTTTGGTTGTGCAGGTGTGGACTGTTTTTACGCCACTATGCGAAAGCCAGCTGAAGCCCTAACAGCATGCTGGGGGTAATTGCGGAAAGGCTGGATTGCCCTTCCATGGATCATTGCAATGCACTACATGTACCTGCAAGATTTAAGACAATATTGTAACACAATAATAACCATATCGACGTAGGAAAGCATATTTGCTGTAAGTAGACAAAATACCTAAAGTGACTTTTTACTGCCATTAGAATCAGAAAAAAAAACCGCATCGAATGTCCCGGGTCCTGTGTCTCTACGATGAAAAAAAAATTACATACGCGGTTGAAAACGCCTGTACTTGTATTTTTTTTAGTAAGATTAAATGCTGTATGTAGACCAAAATCCAGTCATTTTAGACAATTTTTACTTACAGCAAAAGAAAATCTGCATTTTTTACTTTACAAATACTTACTTCTTCCCATTTAAAAACTTAATGCTACTTACAGCATTTCTGCGGCGTGTGATTTTTACATTCGTTTACTTACAGCAAGCTTAGGGAACCTACAGTTTTAGTTTTTTTTTACCATTTACGACATTTTATTTCAACCAAACATTACATTACCAAATGACCCACTGCATTTCTAGATCTAATCATAATTATAAACTAATCTTACATCTTGAATTGCAATTGAAAGTACCCAAATACATAAATTTACTGCATACAGCATATTTACCGCCAGTAAATTGATAATATTTCCGCGCGTAAATTTTTCTTCTTTAGTTACAGCGTTTTAAAGGTTTGTGATTTAAAAAACTGTATGCTGTAAGTAGCCAAACACGTACTTATAGTAACTTTGGATAAAAAGTTTACATTGCAAATGGTGACTGGCAGTTAAATAAATATATGTTTAAAAAATGGTAGCAATATCATGGATAGGTTCGACACTATTAATTTTTTTCCGAAATTAATTAAGTTTTTTGGCTCTGGTGAACAATTGCAATATGTCTACTTACAGCAAATATGCTTTCCTACGTCGATATGGACTTATGATTGTCTGCTTGAATAAATAAATTATTATTATTATAACAGATGCATGCTATATTCTAAATGCTATGCTATATTAAAAAGCTAAATAGCGTGGATCTAAGACTGCCTCTCGGGGCGAAACTCGATTTTGAGACTAAGAAAATCCGAGTGAGCAAAATGTGCCCTGGCTCGTACAAGTATTCAAGGGAATTTGTAATAAGTGTCTGTTTTCGTGTAATGAATATTTAAGTTCGCTGCATGTGTCTCAAAATTCATAAAAACAAAAATAGCGCGAGTGCATCCGCCACTTTACAGTTTATGCATTTTAAACGACATTTCGACGTGTTGGTATTCGCGTCTCTTTAAAACAATGCTCAAAGTATATTCCGCGCATTGGGCTATTTTAACAAAATTGTCTTTAGTGCTTGTACATTGTCTTTAAGCCGAGAGATTGTCACTCAAGTCAATAAAAAAAAATCAGTGGCGCTACAACCTTTTTAGGCCTCAGATTTCTGTATCATGGCAAAGTAATAGGCATATAGGTGATCAGCACACACACGCCGCCAACTGTTTGTGTCTATGGCAAGCCGATTTCCTCACGATGTTTTCCTTTACTGTTCGAGCGAGTGTTAAATGCACACATAGAAATAAAGTCCTTTGGTGCACAGCCGGGGTTCGAACCTCCGACCTCAGGGATGAGAGTCGTCTGCTAAAGCCACTAGGTTTAGCTTTGATAGTGACTATTATTTGCTTATTTATTTATTATATGAAGGCTTATATTATATGACAAATGCTTCAACGCTATATACTCTTAACTTCTTTATAAGTATATATAATATAAAATAATAATTCTACTGAAATAATATTGTAATTATTGTCAAATTGCACCTTTTGCGTAATGCAAATATATAATTCAATGTCACACGATATTCCTTCTCCTATAAAAGCAGCCGTTAAAATCCGTAAATCCTTTGATTTAATGTTAATAATTCAGTATTATCTTTAGTACAAATAAATGCATGGTAATATCAAATAGATATTCCTCGATAAAAGCGATACTTATTCTGATTTACTGATAATATTTCAGCGAATATTATTAAACAGCAACAAAAGTTTTCTTTATCACTTACACATTTGTAAGCAATAGGTTTTATTAAATGCGTAAATTATGTCGCTGACTATAACATATTGGCGACTATTTTTGATGATAAGAAGCAATGAGATATAGGATATTCTGAGAATAGAAAGCTTTTTTTGTTTGATTAGCTATTTTCCGTATTAGTTGCCTGATATTTCAGCATCTGTATCATTAATCATCTGATAGATAACAACGTGATCAGCCTTCCGCGACTGAGTCATTGATTTTCAGGAATATTGGCATTTTTGGTTTCATTATTCTGTTTTGACACCTTTTTCGTGTGTAATGTTGTATTGGAATCCAGTCAATAGTGGAAAATTACTGTTTTTGTCATCGTTGTTTGTAAACACTATAAAAACTAATAAGTAAATTTTTAAAATTGCTTCACGATTTCGTATACAAGTTTTTAATTTTTAATAGAGAATTTAATTAAATGAATACTGAAACAAATGGCAAGTGCCTCGCGGGCTCTTCGCGTTTATTTGATATAAGAGCGCCCTTAAATTCTTGTTAGCATATTTTACGTCAATAAAACAATATAATGTACTTGGCTTCCTTAAAACGTTATATCAGAAGAAACCCAATGACAACTCGAGTGGCACTTGCCAATGAAGAAGGGAAACTTTGAATAAATAATGTCGCATGTCCATCACTTGACGTAGTTAGGTTTCGTTTCTATTACGAAGTATATATAAAATATATATGTTATGTAATATAAATTTAATATACGTTGAAGCTCGTACACAATTATATGTTGTAGAATTTGTAATTAAATAATGTGATGTAGTTCATTATGCGTATAAATCAAATGTGTATAAATTATATTTTGAATGTCGTGGAATACATTCAAACCTTTTTTTTAATTCAAATACATTATTTTTATTTAATATTTGGGAATTTTTATTGAAATGCATATTAATGCAAATAAATCAGTGGCGCTACAACCCATTTAGGTCTGGGCCTCAGATTTCTGAATCTGTTTCATGATCATTTTTAAATCTAATAGGCAATAGGCAAGTGCCTAACGCACGCCCTAGACTTTTTTGGATCTAAGACATGTCGGTTTCGTTCGAGGGAATGTTAAATGCGCACATAGAAAGAAAGTCACACAGCCGGGGATCGAACTTACGATCTCAGGGATGAGAGTCCCACGCCGAAGCTACTAGGCCAACACTGCTCTGCACAGCACATATTTGAAGTTAGCTGCTTTTATTTTGGAAATCTATATCGCTATTCACCTACTGATTAATTTTTTATCATATCAAGAATGAACATGAATTCTTTCTAATCTTTGTCTTCAATAGAATTTCGTAACGGCGTGGGTAGAGTCCGTAAGGAGGACGCATGAAAGCGATGAAGGGTCAGAAATAACGTGTGGGCAAATAAATTAAGAGTTTAATCTTAAAGACATAGTGTTTATTCATAATCAGTTGCTCTACCTCTTCAGGCCGTGAACAGCCTTTTGTGCTTGACACACATCGATCAGATCACGATAATATATTCTTTCACTGTAAAATTATTCCAAATGATTTTAGTACGTCACTCTAGATAGATCTTGTATAACCGTTGAACAGTGTGGACTTACTATACTCGTAAAGTTAACGATTATCTAGTTGATAAAAGGGCCTGGGACTAGTGCTAGACAGGCTACTACTAATTAATTTGCGATATTTGTTTTAAAATAAGTGTTGTTTGATGATTTGCTATTTTAAAAGAGTACCGAGAGTTTTTTACGCCGGCTTTTTCTCTCGGCCTACACCAGTCTTCTTTGTCGATGAGTAGGGATGTCTACCGATTCAAATTTAATGACGTGCATTAAGTGATACCTGTATCTTATATTCCATAATAAAAATACTTTATTTAATTCGGTTAGTCTGAAACTTCACGTAACTAAGACGCATAAGAAATGCACGATTGTTAATTGCGAGTTCATTAGTTGTATTCAGGTCTCAACTCTCGCTCACTACGAGTCAAGAGACGCTTGAGGGTCCTCGTGGATGCGTTGTGCGACAAGACTATCAGATTCTTTAACCTTTCAGTGAATAGAAATTACACAGAAATATGCTTATACTGTTTTAGCGATTTATTAAGTTGTCTGTACTACTTGTGACTGGTAGAACTTGAATTCGTGAATGCGGTGATGTTCCCACGAGAATGTAAGTGCGTGCTCCTATTTCACCATGCCTCCTGCTGATAGAGGACAATTCTTTTTTAATTATTTTTAACTATTAATTACTTATGGAACATGGTGTAATGGTTGCAGCTCCTTACAAATATTGTGTAAAACAAAAAACGTGTGCGTACACGCGTTAGACGACTTCCTTGGCGTAACATGATAAAAATCTTTAAAAAAAAATTATTCTACGTTTATAGAAAAAACTAAAATGTTGACTATAGCTAAATTCAGGGTGTCGGGTTTTTGTGACGGTGTGCGCGCGCATCGTAGATTTACTCTGATCATTTTTCCCTAACGCGCCAAAAGAAGTATAACTTCAAAAAATATCATAGTGCGGCGGTAAAATTACATTTAATAAAAACAGTTCATCTTTGTTTACGCACCTAACTTTAGCTCAAAGAATAATACACGGGCGCACATGCTTCGATACAGTAATACCATTTTGAACTTTCTAAACAAATTAAAAATAGTAACCCTTCAGTATTTAAACAAAACTAAATTGAACAAGCTTTAAATATTTACAAACACGGACTGAAGACAGCTAGAAGTGGACTGGTTAGAGTGCCACGGGATTTATTTTAAATATTATTTGTGTTTAATATCGTGTTTGACGCACTCATGATGTGAGCAGACAATATATTTATTCAGACTTCATTATGACAAAAACGATTCACCAAATATGAAATTTAATGTTTAAAGAACTTTATTTCTCAACAAACTTTACAAAAGAACTATTTTATATACATGTGAAACTTAATATGTATATACGAACGCGATACACGTCGCCATTAGCCGTCTCAATTTTGGTCAACTAGGCTCATTCTGATACGTATCTTTATATATATTACAAATTTTAGACGGTAATTGATTAAGTTATCGCACACCCTCATACTCAATGGACTTCTTTAAATTATTTTTGCGCGGCTTCGTGCGTGTAGATGTGTCGATTGCGTGTAGTGTTGTGTTTGATTTTTTTAAATGATAAGCTACTATGGAGAGAGTTATTAATTTTTTTATTAGGATACAGGCGCTATAAACATATAGTTGTTTAATGGTCACAATTTTGGTTTTTTAATAAAATATATAATTGCAAATATAAAGCGGTATTTTCCAGGCCTTTACCTCTTAATATGTAGATAAGCAGTGGAACCAATTCTCTTCTACTAAATTATGACTAAAATATAGTTTGTAGCTTGAATATAAATAATATTAACACAGCTATAGAGGCACCATTTTAAGTTAAGTGTCAAAGGTTAATGTCAATTTGAAATCAGACACTCTTCGTTAAAGAATCGTAATTTGATCAGAGCTATCATAATAGATTAATATGTTATTAATACAACATTTATATTAACAAAACAGAATAGGCTTGTCGTGTGTTTATTTAAAGATTAATACACTCAATCACTGTCTCTTTTCATTATAGCATAAATATGATTTGACAGAAAGAGACAAAATTGTTCGAATGAATAAGCGAAATGGATTCAAAATTTGTCTTCTTAAAAAGTCCCTACACGTCAGGTCAAGCGGTCAAAGTGTATTTAATTTTTTTTACTTTTAATAAATATCGTTGGTAATAAAATAATAGGTTCATACTAAAATAATAATCACTGAGTCCCTCGTTTCCATATATTCTTAACATGAAAAGCATTGTCAGTCGTAAGGATAGGTCAGATGAGCCTGATAGATATAAGTCTACGATACTTTAACTTTGCCTTTACAATACTTCACAATACGCACTTGGCAAAAACCCTCATCAAAATTTACGAAAATATTTCGAACAACTAATATACGACTCTCCGCTCATGGCCGCCTTTATGTACTATGTAACACAGGCCGAGCTACGCTCGCCAAAACAGCCCGCGCTAAGCTGTAAAGGCCCTTAAGGCCAACAGCGAGAATCCTTACAAAAAAAGAAAAATGTACTATGTATGAAATATACAAATTCTCTTAATCAATTTGCACTCAGTTTCACGATATCTTATCTTTTAGAATTTAGATGAATCCATCGTCTGACTGCGCGACTGGGTAAGTTAAGATTACAATGAGCTAAAAAAAATTTAAACATACTTGAGCGGAGACGCTTAACAAAGAGCTTAATATTGTTGGAATGTTTACTTAGGAAGGATATATTCAGAGATAAGTCAAGCGAAATTACAATAAGACGTACACAAACACAAACTAATTGTACTTTACAGGGATGAGCTGAATTGCTACTAATAAAGTCGACTTTGCTAAATGATAGTTTGGAATTTTTATGACGTTTCTTTATATGCAAGTATTTGAATCATATACCTTTGAGAGTTCTCACTTTTTTTCAGTTTCAATTTAATTGTATTCATTAATGTAAATGAATGAAACGAAGACATTGTATGTTGCATTTTGAAGTTGTGACAGTGTCAGTCGAAGTGAGTCGACTTATGGTATCAAGAAAAGAGCGTACCAATTCCTAAAAGGCTGGCAACCCACTTGCCAGCCCTCAAGCATTGAGAGTGTCCTTGGGCGGCGGTATCACTTAAATAAGATGAGCCTCCTGCCCGTTGGGGTACTAAAAAAAGCGGAGAATAGAGGCCCCTGTCCCTTAATAGACCTCCAATTGTTTATGGGTATGAATATCTTCGTATCAGTTTGACGATAATAGGTTAAACCTAATTTACTAATAACATTGGACCTGTGTTGTACACAAAAACAGAAGCTCATACATACTTTAATAATGTATTAAATATCATTTTAATAAACGAATTTTTACGCTATCATATTTCTGTAATCCTAAGATGCGGGAAGTTCATAAAAAGGCCAAAACTCCTTGTATACAATTTAGTCGTATGTAATTCGAGATGGCACATCACGTGTCAATGGATGCTGAAAGTTTTTTTTATAAGACCGGTTTGTGCTGCTTATGTTTTATTGTAATATAAATTGACTTCAGTCAAAGTACAATGTTAATTCTACTTAACGTATGCAGAAATACTAGAATTAAAATACTAATTTAAATGATACTTACGAATAATAAATATTAATAATAATAAAGACGTTTTATTTCATCAATTTCAGTTCAATCATGACAAGAAAATTATAATATACAGCTTAGATTATTTTACATTTTTTTACTTGTCATCATATATCCTAGCTACCTTCAGTAACTGACTCTGTCTATAATTTACTTTCTCCACTCGTTCTAATAATAAAAATGGATAATTAAAATAAATTTAAAAAGTTTGGTCTCTGTGGTACCTTTAACGCCTTTAGTACACCTACGCGTTCGTATGCGGCTGCGAGTCTTTGCGAAATAATTGCGGTAGCGAAATATCTGCGGAACGTTAGTACACTGCAGTTTTTCGCAAGGAAATGTCATTGTAGCTTTATTTCTTACCATCTATCCCCGTCTTTTCTTGAATTTTCCTCCATGCCACGTCTTTTTTGTATGCATTTTTGTAATTAACATGCCCAACTAAATATAATTCGGGATAATTTCGAATCAAATTTAATAATAATTCAATATTTTCGGCTTCCATTGTGCGAAATTCTGTCCTCACTGACAGAACGCGTGGTGACGCATTGCGATGCGAAACTCCGCTAGCGAAACGGCTGCGTCTGTGTAACAGCCATTTCGCAGTTACTTGCGAAACAATACCAACAAGGACGCAACTATTTCATCTAGCTATATAATAGAGCGAGACAAAACACATGCGAAACGTTGCCATACAACTTACAGTTTTTTCGTCGTTTCGCTGCCGCATGCGATTGCGTAGGTGTACTAAAGGCGTAACGGCAGCATTTCCTCGCTGTATTGCAATACTTTTTAAATATTTTGTTTATTAATATATAATTATAATTATTACCAAGTTGGTTAGGAATATTATAAATACTGCATCTGCCTATGTTACTATAATATATTCATAACTTTGTTGTGGTCTAATATAACATATATTTTACTTAATATAAAGTTCCCTCGAGAGAGTCTTTAAATAACTGTATTGTAAAGTTGAAATGTAAATTAATAACTAGATTTTTTGAAGTGAAACTTCTTAACGCGCATGAGGGTAAAATTTTTACGGAACGTCACGAAGATGTGCAGCGTTTTTGTCGAAGAAAAGGGAGAGAGCGATTGAGACTTGAACCGATGGTGTTTTTAATACATATCAATATCATTATTATTTTATTAAGTAAATTAATTACCATTTTTTGTTTTGTATTTTTATAAGGGCACAGAACCAAGACCTTTTTTTGCTAAGACCCAGTTGGCTATTTTAAAAAATGTGGACATAAGTTAGCAATTATGATAATAATGAATTTGTTATATTATTTGGTAATTGTTACCATATTTATGGTGGTATTTCTATATACACAACAACTAATTTTCAACAAATCATTCATTAAAAAAGACTGGCAAAACTAAATGGTATTTAGGCATTAATTACTCAAAAATTAATATACAAAGCTTCACTTCTGACATGTGTACTTTGTACGCACGCACATTTTTTACGAAATTTGTTTCTTTTTTTGAATTATGACAATCATTTACATAAATAATGTTTTGAATTTGTCGACGGTCGTACAAAGTTTAAAACCATCATTTAAATAATCATTAGGAAAAGTAGGATCACCCGTGCGTATTGAAACTATTATCGTATTGTCGGGAATACGCTTATTCACCTTATTCACCATTTGCGTAAGCAATTGCTTTGTTATAAAACTACATATTTCAAAGTACGTAGTTGGTCCCAAAGTTCTGTCACTAGCACATTATTTCTACATTTCGAGCAGGATTTTATAAAAAAAATATTGCATTCTATTTTGGAATGTTTGATTATTTTTTTAAAACAAAAAACAATAACTTTCCGTAATTTTTCACGATGGAGTGGACATTGAAAGTAAACCGAACAGTTGTTATTGCGTTGCACCGCTGTGGACACTCGCCGAGTACCATTTTCAAGTTGCTCAAAAATTTGAATATAACGCTTAGGTTTGTGTACGGTACTATTGATAGGTACCTTGAAGTCTCCAGTGTTGAGGACAAGAAAAGAACTGGCTGGCCACGCTCCGCAAGAACACCAGCAGTAATCAAAGCTATCAAGGCGCGGATAGTAAGAAATCCTGTCCGAAAACAGAAGTTGATGGATTTGCAGATGGGTGTCAGTAGGAAAACAGTAAAAAAGGTTTTAAATAAAGATCTTGGTCTACGAGCATACAAAAAAGAGTGGGCACTTACTTAATGCTCGTCTAAAAGCAATAAGGCTTAAGAGATTGCGGGTGTTGTTTAAGCGGTACGCGAAAAACCGACACCGTGATATCCTCTTTACGGACGAAAAAGATTTCGATATTGAAGAGAAGTACAAAAAACAGAATTATACAGTGTACGCTAAGAGTTCTGAAGAAGCTGAAAATAAAGTTCCAAGGGTGCAACATGGACATCATCCATCATCAGTAATGGTTTGGTTGGGAGTGTCCTATTACGGGCTAACTGAGGTTAATTTTTTCGAAAAGGGGGTCAAAACCAGTGCTACAGTGTACCAAGAGACGGTTTTGTATCGCCTTGTCAAAGACATGTCCAGCACCCTATTTGCGGGACATCACTTCGTGTTCCAACAGGACTCTGCGTCTGCATACAAAGCCAAGACCACTAAAGCCTGGTTTGAGCGTCAAAACATCGTCTTAATTAGACATGAGGATTGGCCTTCCTCCAGTCCGGACCTTAATCCTTTGGACCAGAAATTATGACAGGGCTTAGAGAGGAAGGTCTGTGATAAACCTCATGAAAATTTGGAGAATCTGAAGTCATCTTTAAAAAAACCAGTGACTGAAATGGACACGAATATGGTGCGTGCTGCGATAGACGACTGGCCGCGACGCTTAAGGGCCTGTATTAAAAATGAGGGAGGTTATTTCGAATATTTTTATGCTTTTTTATTCCTTAATTAATTTACTAAGAATTGATATATCACTCATTACAAACTGATCAGTACTTTTGTTTTTATCATTATTTCCATTTATGACAGAACTTTGGGACCGACTACGTATATACCTACACGGTTTTGATTTACTAATTACTGCTAGTACTGTCTATGACATGCGTATTTCCTCAGAATGTTATCGTAAATGCAAGTGTTAATTATTATTATTATTATTATTATTATTATTATTATTATTATTATTATTATTATTATTATTATTATTATTATTATTATTATTAAGCCTTTATTGCTGACAACCAGTATAATATTATAACACTTATTTAAGTTACATAATAAAACTTAATCTAATACATCATTTAACCCGTTTTTGGTAACCAGCGTGTCCTGTCACACATAGGCCTCTTCCAGCTGCTTCCATTATTTTCTGATGTTAGCTCTTCTTGTCGAAGTGCCTCCTATTCTCTTTATATCGTCTGCCCATCACTTCTCTCTTCCTCTTTTCCTTTTTCCATGGCGTGGTTGCCATTGTGTAATTATTTTTGTCCAATTCAACCTGCTATCTCTCGTCATGTGCCCGGTCCAGCGCCATTTCAATTACAATTTTTAATACGCGTATTTCGAACACACGTCTTCGAAGTCAGGCGCATTATCCCAATAAAATCTCTACTGAAGTATACCATCAAAAAAGTTGCTTACTTTAAAAAGTATCCATAATTAATTGTAAGAAATAAACCGAACCAAAAACTAAGTTATGTGTTCCTTTAGAACACGCCGCGGATGTGTTGATAGCCTTATTTAGCTGTATGTATAAGGTGCGTAGTGTATAACTGGAACCTCTTTTTTAAAGGACAAAAGTTATTTAATTATTGTCACAATATGTTTGTTACATTATATTTATGTTTATTAAATTAAATGATGAGAGTAAATATTTAGCGCGCACCGTCACACAAAACGGACACAAAGAAGTTAGCATACTCAAAATTTTAAAATCAAAAAATTCGATTATGTAGAAATATTTTTTTGTGATATTTAAATAAACTTTATTTAATTAGATAATGCGTTGTAATAAAACTTTCAATGTATTAAATACCTTTTTTCTATTGTAAGTGTAGTTTTTTCTTCAATCGTAGAATAAAATATTTAAAAAGATTTTTATCTTGTTACGCCAAAGAAGTATAACTTCTAACGCGTGTACATAAGTACACACATATGTTTTTTTTATATCTTCACGCATAGCTACTGATAACTTATGACATATGATTGAAAATGGCACCGATTTGATAATTGCTTTAATTTTATCGAAGCCTTCACACATAAATTACAAAAATATAATGTGATGAAGATGAATCGAAAAGGTGGCGAGGTGTGGAGGCCATTGATGGCAGATAAGCCTAATGTAATGGATGAGTCGATACGAAATGCTTTCTAAGTGATTTGATGTTACTTTGATGCGATCCCAGATACCCTGGAACCATTTCAGCGTTAATGTGTTTATCGTAGCCTATATTATTCATTTGTTTAGTTCCATCGTAAGAGGAGTTTCTACTTCTTTTTTTTGAAGTACTTCTTTTGGCGCGGTAGGGAAAAATTATGAGAGTACATTTTTACGATGCGCGCGCACTCCGTCACAAAAACCGACACCCTGAAGTTAGCAATAGTCAACATTTTAGTTTTTTTGTGATATTTAAATAAACTTTATTTAACTACCTTAATGTAGTTTTTTCTAGAAACTTAGAATCAAATTTTTGAAAAGATTTGTTACGCCAAAGAAGTATAACTTCTAACGCGTGTACATAAGTACACACAGGTTTTTTTTAGAAAAGGAGGCAAAATGGCAGAACCTGATGTTAAGGTGGCTCAGAATTGCGTGCCCGGCCTATTAAGAATGGGTACGCCCTATTCTTGAAGGACCCTGAGTCGAATTGGTTCGGAAATACTTCAGTGGGCATCTGGTTCCACATAGTGGTGGTGCGCGGCAAAAACTGCTTTAAGAAACGCTCAGTTGTGGAACGACGGACGTCGAGGAATTTCGTATTCGGCCTCGACGTCCGATGATGAAAGTCAGCTGCAGATTAATTCCCAACAACTCCTCTGAACACTCTTCAACAACTTATGTTTGCACGGATGCTATTCTTGCAGTACTCCGTTGCAAATGCCAACATTGTGGCAATAGAAGGCTGTCATTATTCAACATTTTAACGGAGTTATGGAAGATGTAAAGCCGCGTTTATATGAGAAGTTTATCTTAATGTTCTCGCGTAGATCAAAGACCGTATTTGCTTTTCTATTACTATGTTTTGCATTGTTCACTTGCACGTATTTAATCTGGGCAAGCCGTCCAAAGAGGTGATATCTTCAATTAAGAAATTCAAATATTTAATTATCATTAAATAAATTCAAAGCCCTCGTTAAACTTAAATTAATCAATAAAGCTTTTTATAAATTTGACGAATACTTAAATGATTCTAATCCTTGGGATTGATTTGCTCCAGTTCAAACATGTTGCATGTCTCAATACTTGACGATTAAAAAGAGTGGCGGAAAGTTTCTTGTCAGTTCTTCTTACCCGCTCTACGCCCTTGACTTGCGAACTGGTAGTAAATGTAATTTTCCAATTAATTTAACTTCTTTTTGACGATTCATAAGTGTACTTGTTTACCTATATGAATAAAGATATTTTGAGTTTGAGTTTGAGTTAACATTTGTTGAGGTTGAAGTTTCATAGTTTGATTGGATAAAATAGATTATAAGTACCCCCTGATGAAAGACAAGTTTATATGTAAATTATACTAATGTTGTGTGTTCATAGGAGAATTACTGTTCTATAGTGATTTGGAGCTACACCAATCAAATTAAGATATTTAATTAAATGCAGACGTAAAACACCAGGTAACTGTGATGGCCGTATGTTTCTTGTTTAGTGAATACACACTTTTTTGGAGAACGGGAAATTTTAAAGCCACTTACGACACATTTATTGATTTTGTTAACATAAATTTAATATATTTAGATGGTTTAATAGAACATTTTTGTAAATAAATGTGATTTTTCTAAATCAAAGATAATTCTCTTTTTCCTTAAATTTTACTAATAAAGATATAGTTTCAACTAAATAAACAATGTTTAACCGGGAGTAAAACTTTACTCAAATGAAACTAATTGAATTATTTCACCAAATGTACGTGGTTCACGAATTGTAACATTAAAATCAGAAGTTATTATGACATACGGCGCCTACATATCGACGTAGGAAAGCATATTTGCTGTAAGTAGACATATTGCAATTGTTCACCAGAGCCAAAAAACTTAATTAATTTCGGAAAAAAATTAATAGTGTCGAACCTATCCATGATATTGCTACCATTTTTTAAACATATATTTATTTAACTGCCAGTCACCATTTGCAATGTAAACTTTTTATCCAAAGTTACTATAAGTACGTGTTTGGCTACTTACAGCATACAGTTTTTTAAATCACAAACCTTTAAAACGCTGTAACTAAAGAAGAAAAATTTACGCGCGGAAATATTATCAATTTACTGGCGGTAAATATGCTGTATGCAGTAAATTTATGTATTTGGGTACTTTCAATTGCAATTCAAGATGTAAGATTAGTTTATAATTATGATTAGATCTAGAAATGCAGTGGGTCATTTGGTAATGTAATGTTTGGTTGAAATAAAATGTCGTAAATGGTAAAAAAAACTAAAACTGTAGGTTCCCTAAGCTTGCTGTAAGTAAACGAATGTAAAAATCACACGCCGCAGAAATGCTGTAAGTAGCATTAAGTTTTTAAATGGGAAGAAGTAAGTATTTGTAAAGTAAAAAATGCAGATTTTCTTTTGCTGTAAGTAAAAATTGTCTAAAATGACTGGATTTTGGTCTACATACAGCATTTAATCTTACTAAAAAAAATACAAGTACAGGCGTTTTCAACCGCGTATGTAATTTTTTTTTCATCGTAGAGACACAGGACCCGGGACATTCGATGCGGTTTTTTTTTCTGATTCTAATGGCAGTAAAAAGTCACTTTAGGTATTTTGTCTACTTACAGCAAATATGCTTTCCTACGTCGATATGTATAGTCCGCGAGGTCAAATTGTACAAATTTGGAGAAGATAGTGAATAGTTAAATTTATAATTGACTGTCTGTTAGCGGTTAACTACGCCCACGGAATTAATATAAATGCTTCATTTTAATTCGATTATTCGTTAATATCAAACGCTTTTGTTACAATTATAGTAACAAGTGGTTCATCTCGCATAGCGCTACTATGAAATGAAATTCTGAGCTTTTTGGGACTCTTAAAAACACGTGGAAATCAAAAAGCCTTCTTTGAAAGAGCCAGGTGAGATCTGGAGGTTGATGCTAGCATGACGGTATCCCGAAATGTTGCTAGAGCACAGATCGCAGCTAGAAAAATTCTACCATAGAATTGTCAAATGTCAGTAAGATGAATAACACAAGAGGTGATGCGGTGAGCTCCGACTCGCCCATAAATATCATGACGACATTTCCGGAGTAGTTGTCACTTGGGCCCGGCGGGAAACGGCAAGCCCACCAAAGGTAAGCAAAGCAAGCCCCTTTTCAGGAATGGCGAGATTTGACACTCCCCTGCTGCTTCTCTCGGCCACAGATTTGCCTGATCGCGAGCTGATAGGCTACTATGTAAGGGTCCATTGGTAATTTTAGTAAAATTACAATAAGACAACTATGCAAGCCGTTATGTAAGATGTACTCGTATGGAACCCATTTTTAGTTTTAACTACTTTAAGATTCTTTTTGCCTGCATCGATATTTGCAGTTGTAGTCACCAACTTCAATATTGAGTTTTGAACCACGCGATCCCAAGTTTCCCACATTAGCGCTACGGATATTGAACTATTTTGAAATTGGGTACTAGTTATAACGCATAGTACGCAATTATATAGGGTTAAATAATCACTAAATAATGGTAGCTATATGTATCTAGATGTATCTTTTAAGTACAATTACGATACCATTGCCATGGTGTAATGGTTGCAGCTCCTTACAAACATTGTGTAAAACAAAAAACTTGGCGATTAAAAAGAGTCGCGGAGAGTTTATTGCCAGTTCTTCTCTTCCGTTCTACGCCCTTGATTTGAGAACTGGCAGTAAATGTAAAATTATGCAAAAGCATTTAATATATATTTCTTTTTTGCCGTTCATAAGTGTACACCTATATGAATAAATGATTTTGAATAATTTCTATTATTCCTGTGTGCAATAATTTGTTGTTGCGTCTGTTTCTTTACATAATAAATAATTATTGTGTGTTCAAGGGCATTTTAATATGCGTGATCTAATGATTCACAGTAAGCGTACAAGGCAAGGGGCAGACAGATTGGCGTTGGAGCTAATTCCGTACACCCTCGCGTGCACACTCCATTACATATGGAAACACGAAACTTTGCACGTTACACGGTTTTGAAAAATGCTCAATTGTGTGTGCGGTGTGCACTGAAAAGATTTTGTAAAACTAACGATTAGGTCGTTCGTTCAGACCCCTTATCAGTTTGACTTGAATTATGTTTATAAATTTTTTATATATTATATATTTATATTTATATATTATATTTTATAATTTATTGTAAATATTTGAACATGATCTATTGCAGGGTGTGTTATGGCTTCAGTTTAGTGCACCAATGGAAATTCTATCTATGTGCGCATCTAACACTCGCTCGTACGGTGAAGGAAGATCAAAAATGCTATCTGACGGCAAGACCAATTTACGGTTGTATCCAATGGACTATTATTATTATTCTGATGCTTCCCGGACACGTCTATTAAAGGATAAGTTTGTCCACATTTTTCAGGCAAAATCGCATCAACTTAGATCTGATGTAGGAGCCGACAAATGTCATCAAAGTCAAAAATCATTTATTCATATAGGTTCAATCAATGTACACTTATGAACGTCAAAAAAGAAATATACATTAAATGCTTCTAATTTTACATTTACTGCCAGTTGTCAAATCAAGGGTGTAGAACGGAAGAGAAGAACTGGCAATAAACTAGTAAATTTAGTAGTTCTACATAAGGATATCCCCGCATTTGTAATCTAAGCAGGTAAATAGTGTTGACGGTTATTACAAGGATAAATATGGGGAAATAAATTTTCTATTCCGATACCGTACAGTCAATATAAATATCAACTGAGAGAAAACAGGTTTTTACCGTTTTCCGAGGCCGTCAAAAATTGTATTTGCAATCTATATATTTCAATAAATATTTGTTTAACAAATATAGTTAAGTCAAATACCTACACGTATTGTCAACGCTTGGTTATCGGTTTCGTGTTTCATATACAACCACAAAAAAAATATTTCTTCACTGCACTCAGTAAATCTCGGACTTTGATGTTTTTGTTATAAGCTTTCACAGTATTTGAAATTATTAGCTCATTATAATTTATTTTTAATTTCGTTAAACAACGTTACGTTACGTTTTTATTATATTTTAAGGTTAGTTATTGTTTTTCTGTTATGAACTCAAACGTAGATTAATATAATTTACAGTTATATATTGTTTAAATAAATAAATTAGTGGCGCTACAACCTTAGGTCTAGGCTTCAGATTTCTGAATCTGTTACATGATCATTTTTTAATCTAGGCAATAGGTGATCAGCCTGCTGTGCCTCACACAAGCCGTCCACTTTTTGGGTCTAAGACATGTCGGTTTCCTCACGATGTTTTCTATCACTGTTCGAGCGAATATTAAATGCGCACATAGAAAGAAATTCCATTGGTGCACAGCCGGGGATCGAACCTACGACCTCAGGGATGAGAGTCGCATGCTAAAGCCTAGGCCTACACTTCTCTTATGCTATAGATTGTTTAACTTATCTAATAATGAATAAAATTAAAGAAACATTAAAAAGGGCTTGTATAATAAAATAATAAAGGTAATGACTGTTCAGAGCTTTTCATGTTTTTAAAGTAATCAGCTTTCTAACTTTTTCCCTTCATAAATAACATCGTGTGATCCAGCCGCGTAAGGCCAAAAACAATTCAAACATCCAAAACTTTGCAATATCTGATCGGGTAATTAATATCGATACGTGCGCGAATGTATGCGGACAATACACATACAATATCTGTAACAATACGAATTCCTCGCGAGTCTTTTCCAAGTGCCTCCAAAGAACGTATCGCGTACACAGTTGACAGCCGGCTTTTTTGATGATCCCACTTCGGATACAAAGGCACGCGGATTAGCACACGAACGGGAACCAGTTTGGCAGCAACTCGGTAAAGAATGCAAAGTTATGTATGCGAATGTATAAACGCATACTTTTACATGTTTTAGTAATTTTCTTTTAAAATTCCTTTCAATAAAATTGTTTGCTGTGGAAGAGTATCATCAATGGTGGCAGAATCGCGCTATTTCGATGCTTAGGTGCTTGTATGAGTTTGTTATTAATCAGGTTTTTGTTGAGAATTGTTTCATTACGCACACAAATTCAATAACGACTCTGTGGTTAAACTAGAATAATGCAATGCGAGGCTAAATTTCGATGAAATATAATCAATACTCAACACCGACTTTAGCATGAATTTGCTTGTTAAGGGGATTAAAATCACAAACAGATGACGATACTAAAACATTTTTATTCTCGTCACGCCGGAATACTCCATATCTCGTATATGAGTGATTTTATCTTAAAAGATTTTGCACTATTCTTGACCGGTACAGCTGCAATGTTTTATTTCAATTGTCTGCACTGCTGCAAAGTAGCTGCTTTTTTATCGCTTAGTTTTTTAAGATTCTTCAAATAATCCGAATTTCGAAGCTAATATTGTTTCAACAATTTGATTAATTTACGTTATTTTTTTTAATTCCACATTTGGGAATCATATTTTTTTAGTCGAATTATTAAGACTATTGAATATAGTAGGGAAATCCAGCGTGAGGATTATCTAGTCCATGCCCCATCCAAATCAGCCTTTAAGGGAACAACGATAAATCAAACACGTAATAAAAGAAAAACCAGAAAGAAGATGGCGACCAGGGTTTTTACAGACCTAGTTGTTGCCATGTTGAGTTGAGCAGTGTTGGGCCTAGTGGCTTCAGCGTGAGACTCTCATACCGGTGGTCGTAGGTTCGATCCCCGGCTGTGCACCAATGGACTTTCTTGCTATGTGCGTATTTAACATTTGCTCGAACGGTGAAGGAAAACATCGTGAGGAAACCGACATACCTTAGACCCAAAAAGTCGACAGCGTGTGTCAGGCACTGGAGCTACTTGCCTATTAGATTAAAAAGACCTAAAGAGGTTGTAGCGCCACTGATTTATTTTTTATTTTAGTTGTTGCCATGGTTACGATACATTTTAATGAAAAAAATGTATTATAGTACTTACCGACTTTTATTTATCGCTTTTCATATGTAAAATCGCGGAATAAAATCGCAGTGCGACTGGGCTCTCGAACTCTTGGCACAATCTGGAGCACCGGGAACCCTCATTAGCGTCCGCTCGACGCAGGTGAACTGTCAACCCCCACTCGATATCCCATTTATTGGCATTCATTTTATATTAATTGCTTTTTAACAATTCCGCTCCTTTCACAGTTAAACGATTCATAAACAATGTTAAGCAATTAGTTCAATCAATTGAGATGCATATTTGTTAAACGAGAACTGGACATATAAATATTTGTATTTGAATGAGGCGTTGAGTCTTTATTTAGACTTTCTTTGATATCACATTGACCAACAACGTTGACCTATAATCATCTGCCTTAAATATTTTTTTATTAAAGTAAAGGCCGGCACCGCACTTGCGAGCCTTCTGGCAGTGTGAGTGTCCAACGGCGGCGGTATCAATTAACATCTATTTTACTTAACAAAAAATGACTTTCACAGCTGTCTTTTGAATTCATGATGAAGAGTTGAAACAACACAGTCCGGTGTTTTAACCCAGACTTTGCATTGAAGGGTTTTTCTTACAATGTGCGCAATTACCACTCGCTTGTAAAGAAAAGAAACGGCAGGACTTAGACGGTCGACACTATATGTGTAGATATAGACACTGTAGGTATAGAAGGCTGAACAAACGGTTGTCTTGTCTTGAGAAGCACATACGAATAGTTAGTCTAGAAATATATATAACGAACTAAGATATAATTAGCACCTTATTCGTGCACAGAAACATACATATTTTTTAAGTCCAATGTAGAAGTCGAAGAAAGAAGTAGACGTGGCGAGAAATTGGCTGTGCCGAAAATCAATTTGGAACTGTTTAGGAAAAACACCTTTTGTATGGCAATTAAGGCTTACAATAACTTACCAAAAGAATTAAAAGATCTTCCGACTACGAGTAGAGTCTTTAAAAAGCAACTTGGTGTATTACTTTTGGAAAAAATGTACTATTCAATAAATGATTATTTGCGTGAGACATTGTAGTTCATATAAATTATTTATATGATATGATATGTACGATACAAATAATATAAGAATTGACTTTGACTAATATTGTAAAATGTAAAATACCTTAAGACAAATTTGCGCGCCATTGTGTGTGGCAGAATATGCGAACTTACGATTGTACCACCTTACACATTTTTGTACTATATTCTTGCAATAAATAAATTATTATTATTATTAGGACATCAGAGTACAAGTGATAAGACTCTTACAATGAAATGTAATCAGTTTAAAGCCGTCTGTCTGATTCAATCAACTTGTTATTGCAGATCAAGTTTCTCGACGGTCAACGCAATTTTCTGCTCTGATACCTTCCTGTTAGGGATGCTGTGCCATACATTCTAGACTGTGATTAAAGATATTTATTGTACAACCTAAAAAGAACACTAATTTAATCTTAATTTATTTAAAAGTTTAAATTTGTAATATTGTAGTTGTAGATCTCTGTCCGTACTAGTTCTGAAAATTGTGTAACGTGAAAGGCAAGACTCTCGAAAGATAAATAAATGTACCAATTTTGTATAAGAAAAAAATTATAAATCCAGGCAATGATATAAATAAAACTAAACTTATCATAGTTTGTTTATTATATCTATTAAGCTCCAGAATACGTTGCATTTTTGGAAAAAATGTCTAGCTCTCACTAGTAACATCTTCTATATTTATCAACTTAGTAAGACCGACAAATAAAATGCATGACATAAGATATTTCCTATTAATTTGAATACGAGTTGAAGTTGCAACCCTGGTTGATATTCGGCGAACGTTCCTCCGTCATAACTAAAATAAAACTTCAATTTTAACTTGTTATTACTTCATTCTATTTTTCGCTTCATAAATATTCTTTCATTCTCAGTAACAAGATACACCATCGAACCTTTAAAACAATGGTCAACATAATATATAACAAATAATAGTAGAAGATCAAACATAACATGTCCGTCCTCTGGTCATAATATGTAGGTCGGAGCAATGGCGCTAGTGTCAGCTGTCAATGTCATTATATGTCACAGAGCTCGTAAATTAACAATGTCAACGTCTAATAAATTTATAACCGTAAATACTGGTGTTTTTTTTATTTGTCAAATTAGTTCAAAACTGTTAATATTGGAGGTTTATTTCAGATGAATTGATATGAGATAAAGTGTAAACAATTCGGGAAACACATAAAACAGAACTCAATTAATCGATTCTCTGGCTGAGCGCTAATTAAAATCAAACAACTGAATGTAATCGGAAGCTAATTCGTTTTAATGATCTACGCACACTAGCCGTCAATGGCCAACATTGCTTTATTACGGAGATTTATATGGATTGTGTGTGTGCCTCAATCGATTAATCTATTTATATATTAAAATAGTGTGAATCTTGTAATATAAATAGATAGGCATTGTTGGAGATTGGGTATTGGTATATCGAAGACAGCCTTTCGTTTCAATAAGTAAAAACGTCTGTAGCAACGGCTTGTATTTTTATATTGGACTCGGTATGTTATTTGGACAGATACTACTAAAATATATAGAAATAGGCCTCAGTCAATACAAGACGTTAACGAAGCGTCTATTTCTCGAATAAATTTCATGTTACATCAAATTGTTTCATTCAATACGCAAATATATCCCGTATTGCGTGGGAATTGTGCTCAAAGTAGCTTGGATTTTTCGATTCAGGACCTGAACTAATCAGACGATGGCTTGAGAGAGCTTTTGCTGGGAATAACCATAAAATACAAATGCGAAATATTTGCAAGCTGGTTCTGGTCGAATATTACGAACTAGCACAAACTAACAGACTGTATATTTTATATGCATTTGTAACTATTAGATATTTCTGTCGCTGCACCGGACAAAGTTATACGGGTACGAATTGGCGTGTTCCAGCATTTATTAGAAATAAATATAGTTTTGGTCAAATTGAAACGGTTTTATGCTGGATTTAATAACAACATAATTTTTATATCGTATTGAAGTATTTCCGGACCAATTCGACTCAAGGTCCTTCAAGAAAAGAGCGTACCAATTCTTAAAAGGCCGGCAACGCACTCGCGAGCCCTCTGGCATTGAGAGTGTCCATGGGCGGCGGTATCACTTATCATCAGATGAGCCTCCTGCCCGTTTGCCCGCTGTTCCTTAAGAGCCTTTCCACGATGGCACGGATGTCCGACAGGAGTATCACAAAACATATAAAGACAACATATCAACGTCTGAATAAATGTGGGAAAGCGTTATATATTCGTGTGAATTTAGTCTTGACGCGTGAGCTTTCTCAAGGCTGTAGCGCTAGCGAGTAATAAGGCTCGGCAATAAAGCTGCGGTCGTTTGCGGGAGACGACAGCTGCCGAGTATCGATTTGTGATGAGGGCACGGACCGAGGTGTTGTCTTCAAAGGCTTTACGGAGTCTATTATTTTCAATGATTACTCTACTATACAGAGCGAAAGTTTAAGTGAAAACTTAGATATTCTTACTCCAGTATAGTATATATTACCCTATAGTCCGGGTCTACCGCGTTATAGGAATCGTGTTGTAGATATTTCTCGTAAAACAGTTTTTTTAAACAATTCTAAAACTGGGAACACGAATTTAATAGTTATTTAGTTTTATTTATAACAACGCAATTGAAGGTACAAAGGTACGCAAAACTAAGTATGGACAAAAACCTGCGTTATAGGGGAAATATCGCGTTATACGAAAAGCGTTATAGGGGTACCGCATTAATTTCTAAATTTATAACATAACGCATTAGAAATTGCGTTATGTTTTGTTCAGTAGCATGTCAACACAGATACTTTTTCTAGGCGATTATAGACATTGTTGTAAATAATTAATGTCGTGCTTGTTCTTGCTTGAAAATGTAATAGAAATAATATTTATACAGTCTAAATCTGTTATAACGACATCGAACTACTCATATTTGGCGGTAAAAACCGATAGTCGTAACAGCCGATGACATTGTTATTAAGTAAAATAAAATAAATCAATGGCGCTACAACCATTTTAGGTCTGGGGATCGAACCTACGACCCCAAGAATAGGAGTCACAATAGAATTCTGCCGGGTCCTTTGATTTTGGTCAATATAACCGATATGTTGTTCTAAACGATGTCGTCGAATTTTAGACGTATTTTATTTACGTACCTACGTAGAATAGTAATTTCATTTATACATAGGTATATCTAAAATGGATTGTCTGATTTAATGTCAGCCGGTATGTGTGTTAGTTTACCGCTAATCTCATAATAAGGAAATTGAACAGCCTCTAAACATTTCACTGTCACTGGAGCTTAGCATTTAGTTTACATTACGGACTGGCATATTCTAGCGGCATCTAGCGGCCATCGTTAGTCACTTTCTTGTTTATTATCAAGAACACATACAGGTACATGTACAAGATCGTGGCTAAGCGAATCTCAACCTTAAAACCCAATTGGCATTTCTTCACATTACAAGAAAGTGTTTATTGCGCATAATGAACACATTCGTGTAATGTGAGAACATTTTGAAGATCCAACGCTATAGGCAATATTTAAGTCCCGCAATTGATAATCTAAACGCTTATCTACATGTCAGAAGAAACCAAAAAATCTGATGAAAATTTACCGGATTGTCAAAAAATATTCAATAATAAATAATAAACCGTGTTGGATTACAGGGGGTGCCGGATTACCGGGGTCAACTGTATATGAAAATATATGAATAGATGGTTTCCAGGTTGCGTAAAGAAATAGCCAGTGGGTACAAGAAAGTCTCACGACGGTTTAAATATTAATAAGGATGGATCTAGAGTGCCGTGGAAGCTTACAATTGATGAATCGTTCTTGGAAGAACTCTGGATTGCCTATTACCTCATCAGCTACCAAATACTCTTGAATGAATGTATTACAATTAGATTTAACGTAAAACTTTGACTGTTTGAGCCATAACTGAACACGTCTTCTGTTCCAAAAATTACTATAATAAATTTATCGTATTAAAACCTATTTTAGATTTTTTCATGCCATGACTGTATCAGGTATCATTTAGAATTTGATTTTTCCGTGAACTCAACAATTGTTAGACAAACTTTGACAATATAAAATATAAGTTTCTGAGAAACAGTTTGCATTTTACTCTCGAAAATGTCACATGCAACGCTGTTGGCATTAAGGGCCTTAACAGTTCAGCTCGGGCTGTTTTGGGGAGCGTAGCTCGGCCTGAATGGGCGTTTTTCCCGCGACTAGCGCAAGGGCGTCTCCTGTGAGACTCGGACCTCGGCTTGAGCCGTGGCGGGGTGGTCAATCGCCTGAAGGGCAGGACGGAAGCACACTGGACTGAGCGAAGTACGAAGTAACTCTAACGAAATTGTTTTGCTATGTATGAAACTTCTTGACCATAGGGGAACCTTCGGGCCGGCCAGTGGTTAGACTGGTCGAGGAACGTTCGTTTAGGTTGGAGGAACAGCAACGTCTTCTTTTCTTATATTTATCTTTTATAGCCCAGATCTTAGTGTCCTTATAATAGTATAAGAGACCAGAGTTTGATGCCGGAGACTATAAAACTGTTAGGGCTCAAACGCAGCGCTTCTCTTCACATGTGCAGCAAAAATGGGTCATATTATTAAAACCTCTCTCCGAAATTGTGTAATTAAAAGTTATATTGTGAATAGCTCAATTCCGAAACTAAAACTTTTCTAAAGTTATAATTATTGCAGCGTAATGTCGAGTTTACAATTAAACTTTTGAATATACATAATATCAAAACTATATTAAATTACTGTGCTTGGATTAATTAATTAAAAGACAACCAACAGATTTTTTGGTGGTAGCGTCACTGATCCATCTATTTTGTTAAATTAATAAAGAAGTATAATAAGGTTTGAGCAGTGTTGGCCTGGCTTCAGCGTGCAACTATCATCCCTGAGGTCGTAGGTTCGATCCCCGGCTGTGCACCAATGGACTTACTTTCGATGTGCGAATTTAACATTCGCTCGAACGGTGAAGGTAAACATCGTGAGGAAACCGACATGTCTAGACCCAAAAAGTCAACGGCGTGCGTCAGGCACAGAAGGCTGATCACCTACTTGCCTATTAGATTACCAAATGATCATGAAACAGATACCGATATCTGAGGCCCAGACAGTATATCTTATCTACCATTAAATACACTTTTGGTTTTGATACGATACATGGCATGCAACCTCTTGGTCCGATTTATTCTTATATATTTAGAAAGGTAAATTTAAGATTTATTTTGTGTGTATTACAGTATGTGTATTAATATAAGGCCCGGTGTGCAATGAAGTAAACATAATGCAGCGATATTCCCTTGGCACAGTCACACAGAGCGACTCAATGTCGAGACGCGAGGCGCATTTCAATCTGATGCACATATGGCGTATTCATTTATTGGCTTCCTAATATGCATTTAGATTGAAATATCATATTTCATGCTTCAAGCCGGCTGGATCCAGTAGTCTGTAACTAGATGATACACTCAACTATCTAAGAGAGGAGTGGTACAAACGATTGTTTAATAATTTTGAATTAAATATAAACTGTTTGATAATTATGTATGTGTATATCACAGATATAATCCTACGTCTACTATATGTTATTGCACATATAGACGACGTCGATTTTCGTCCAGAACTTTGCCGTTACTTCACAGTAATAGCATGAACTCTGCATCTACTACCGCATTTACCATGGAGAGTGTTCAGAGGAGTTGTTCGGATTAATACCTGAGTTTCATCAACGGACGTCGAGGCAGAATACGAAATTCCACCCGTATCACCTCGACGTCCGCCGTTTCACAACTGAGCGTTTTTCAAGGCAGTTTTTGCCGCGCGGCGCGCACCACCCCTATGTGGAACCAGCTGCCCACTCAAGTATTTCCGAACCAATTCGACTTAGGGTCCTTCAAGAAAAGAGCGTACCAATTCTTAAAAGGCCGGCAACGCACTCGCAAGCCCTCTGGCATTGAGAGTGTCCATGGGCGGTATCCTTTAATCAGGTGAGCCTCCTGCCCGTTTGCCCCCTGTTCTATAAAAAAAATCTTTTTCGAAGTTTCTAATTATAAAGCTGATGGCAATTTAGACTATATATATAGGTCTCAAAATCCCTAATGCCCAGAAGTAAGAGGATGATAGAGTGGTGCGATGCAGCAAGACGACGCCTCGGTGTCGGTTTGGGCAATTCAAGACACGACCTTCAGTAATGAAGACTACGAAACAAAAAGAGGTACAAAGGCTGAATTTTCGTTTCTATGTCGAAAAATATCAATCTTGCGTTAATAATTATACAATTTATATCTAATCTATTTCAAATAAGACCCCAATATTCCAGTAGCACATATCTAATTTATTACAGTAATTTAATTAAAAATAAATCTACTGAATGGCCACAGACCTATTATATATGAAATTGATTTGCTCTATTTGGAATTAAGAGTTTAAAATGCAAGAATATCATTAATTTTTATGTCTTATGCTAATCGGTGATATAAATTAAAGCTAAGATCAATATTTTTAGGATTAGTTCACTATCTATGGATTTAGGATGTCTTTAGATGGTGAATAAATAAAATGGAATTTGAAACTTCTTTTCTTTTCCTTCATTCTACGCCCTAATTTGAGTCAGTCAATGATAATTTAGAGTCATTTAATTGGACATCAATAAATATAAAATTAATTACATAATTTTTGAAGTTATACTTCTTTTGGCGCGTTACGAAATAATTATGTCCGGAACTACTGAATCCAATGTAATAATAATTTTACTACCAGAAATTAGAAGAATATTTTTAAGAAAATTTTATAATTAAACAAAACTTTTACCGGCTAGACAACTAAATAGCAATATGCACTTTTTTTGGAAACAAACACAGACCACCACATCATACACAACGCAAACCTATATGTTACCCAAAAAAGGTAAGTTCTTCGCACAACGCTTTTTCTTTAAAGGCCTTTCATGAAAAACCACTTTCTAAAAAAAAAATTTCGCTAACGAAGGAAAACTTTTTACATTCACTAACAATCTTAAAACAACAACAACTTCTCAACCTGTCCTATGCTGAAACGGAGAACTCTTCTTGTGCAACAGAAGTTTAATTATAATTTAAGTGTTATTAATGTTATTATATGACAAACGGAAGCGCACAACGGACCTATTGAGAGTTTAAGTGCGGAAAATAATGTCAAACGGAGAGAGAGCTGAGCTGAGCTGAGAAAGAGACTAGCTATATACACAGGGAATGCTAGTGTGAGGGCCAGTGCACTTTTTTTTCAATTAAATGTCCTTTTTTATTATGTATACTAAAGTTTTTTCTTTTCTTTTTTCAGTTATTTGAATGAACGAAGTCACGTGAGCCTAGAGGCTTATAAACACATAAATTATACCTGAATTAACTGGAGTAATAATGCTGTATAAACACAATTTACACATTATCTCCTAACACACAAATCATGCATAACGATGATTCAACTACATATTTCAATTTGTATATTGATATTATTTAGAGAACAATTTCGCTCTTAGATTCGTGTAATTTGCAGCTTTAAATGTATATATTTCTTTTAAGGTTTCATTACTAATTGAATTTAATATAATTAACTAATTTCTATAAAACTTACTTATTTTTCGTTTCGTCCATACAATATAACATTTGTTTTCGTATTCAGACAGTAGACCCTTCAGATAGAAGAAGATATATACTCGTAGTTGTAATGGGCCCTACACTGGGTTTATTGGGAAGTAGTTAGTCGCATTTAAGATTTTGGAATTGAAATAATCATCTATAATGACAATGAAAGTTGGAATGCTGTCAGTAAAGTGGCAAGTGTATCTCTCGTTACGGCTTGTCAGATCGAAATGTGTCAAGAGCTCCCGAACTTTTAACGATGTTACACAGACAGTGTTTTACAGTTTTATCCGTACATATACAAGAAATCTTTTAAGTTACGCTTCTTTAAGTATAAACAGTTGATATGTCTCTTTATATATGTCGCAGTAAAGTAGTTAAATTAGAGAGTTCTAAAAAAATAAATTTTTATTGGCTATTCATTTTCCTAAATAATTAAATATTATTTAGTAATTTAATATATTTTTTTTCCAATCAAATATCTTGGTCACCCTACCAAAGTTGAAATGCGTCTTGTTGTCTAGGAACATTTAGAAAACTCGTTAAACGTTTCGTTCAGTCACTTGTCTGACGGAACTTTAGCGTCTTGATTGAATATCGATCTATAATTAACTGTCTAAAGATTCAATTAACACTCTGATTTAACTAGTATACTGCGACATATATACAGTGTAAACTCCATGTAACGTGTCTCAATTTAACGTCAAACTCCCTAAACCGTCGAAATGAGAAATCAGTAGTCCTTGGTTGGTAAGCTAAACCAACCAAGGTCTGTCTTCCATACAATGATTCACTCTACATAGCATTACACCCAACCTCAATAACGTCAATTAAATAATAAAAAGAACTTTTTAAGTTGCTGAAATTAGTTAAAACTAGGTTTAATAAAATATGTAAGTACAAATAAAAATATAATTACTGGTACAGCAACAGATGTCAGGCGAAAATAATAGACTAGGTATACGCAATAGCGTTCAAATAAAAGAATTTCTTTTTATAATACAGATTTTTCTTCTTTTCATTTAACGACAACTCTTTCTAAAGTCAAACTTTGCATTTACTTTAAACAGAAATTAAGATGTACGTATATAGTTACGCAAAAACGATTTAGAATCAAATATATTTCTCAATTAACACGTAATATATTCAATAACTACTATAATAACCAGTTCTACGCTGATGTCACGGGATAGATAAACAACAAAAGGTAATACAAAAATCTCACTTTTCTTCTCTACAAACGTGATTATCCATCATAGTTGCATAATCGAGAATCGAGTTGAATATTCGGAGCATAATTAACTCAAGGCGACGGATGATTGATAACATCCTGCCTTCGACAAGTTCAATGATATGCTTACATAATAAACCATCTAACAATTAGTATGCGACTTCTAAAACATAATGTAACCACAAAAACTAAGTAACGTCGATAGAGATTTCAATAGCAATGGTTGAAACCGAATTACAGAGTAACGACGCTGGTGATGAATTGCTTTAATAAAATCTTAATCGAAATAAGATTAATTTTGTGGCAGTTTTAAATATAGCGCGACGAAACGTTGGAATAATATCCTTCCGTTAAAAAATCTTCAACTAAAATCAAATTTTCGTCGCAGTTATAAAAAAAATTACATACTCAACAAAAATCCCACGAAATCCACGAATCCGAAACCCAATATTTATTTATCTATTTCTTAACAATTATTCTTATTTTTGATTTTAATAATATCATTGTTATTTTCTACTTAGTATCAGTATTATAATATTATTTATCTTTTTTTGCGACTGAGGCGCAAACTAGCTGCTGTGGTCTAGTCAGGGCCAGTTACAACCACAACACTGTATGTTCTTTAAAATAAAAATAAATTGTTATCTCTCATTTTTATTTTTTTATTTTCTTTTATTTTGTGTGTTTTGTGAGTAATAAATGTTCTATGTATATGTCTAAATAAATTCCTTGCTTCCCAGTGAGTATTTTGACAAATATGAATATTTCAATGCCATTCTTAATAGTCTTGTCGCCAACTATGAATTATACAGTCAACTGTAGAAGTTCTCTATACTGTCTTTTATATGATCATTAACCTACAGTGCTTTTGGAGTTGTATTAACGGGTATACGGATTTCGAAAGAGAGTCCTTACGTTGTTACTTCGAATAGAAATAGCGGCGTTCTTGATCACAATAATCAGTTCTGTACGATGATTGATAATACATCGAACCTGCACACGCACACAAAAACTTTGTAATCGACATTGCTGTCTCTAATGGAAGGTACAGAGTATAGGCCCTGTTTAGGCACTTACGCTTAAGTGGGCGGAAGCATCATTAGTTGTTTTTTGTTTTACCTGAAACAAAAACATTATTATTAGACTATGTCCACATGTCTCAGAAGATTTTAATAACGAAAACTATTTCATAGTCAATTAACTCATTCCGTTATCAAAGGCAATTTAGATTATATTAACGGCCGAAATCTATTACTAAATAATTCAAGTGATTGGCAATTGTGCGAGCGTTGCCTCTATTGTACTGAATATTAAAATGCCTTTATTTCTTGGAAAATATTGTCGTCGAGGGCTGGGATGGCCAGACTGCATTTCCTGTTCGCGACGTTCCTCTCATGCGTAATTCGTTTGCAAATTGAAGAAAGCTGATCTCGACTGTTGTACAGTACATTCTGATAAAATCGTAACGTAAAAGCCTATTTCAAAAGAGAAATTGTTTACATAGCTAATGCATTTTGTATATAAGAATAACAACTATATACCTACCTACAGATAGCGGTTAATTAACTTTTAAGAAATATTTGTTTTCATTTGACAAGTTATCTAAATTAAGAAATAATGTTTAAATTTATAAAAGGAAAACTGGAGGGTAACTTCCGACTGTGTTTTGTTTTTAGAATCGATTCCGTTCTTGATTTTATTTCCTTTGCAAATCCTAAGATCTTCTAGATTTAAAAAAAAATCAAAGCAAGTTAAAAGCTTCTATAAAATGTATTCAACAGTTTTGTTTTAGTATTCAACTGGACATATGCAGAATGAAACAATTACGTCACGTTGCCGTCACTCGTCAAGCGTTCCAAGAATCGGCCGATGCGATCTGCTTTTCCTGTCGCGATCATAATCAACTGCAATTAACATCTCTGTGTCACACATATGCCTGACACTGTTTATTTTTGTTTTGTCTGTACCTACCTGTTACAACCTTTTCCCTCCTTTTTCTTCATTGAGGAGAAACTCAACATCGCTTAAAGTTAACGTAATAAAAGTAAAACTGCATGAAGTAAGAAGTATTTCATACTTACGTTATAGCCTACAAATAAAGGTCTAGGCTCCGAATATGATGTTGTCCCATTCGGTGTCGAGACCCTTGGTCCGTGGGGTCATAGCGCTAAGAGGCTTTTTAAAGAAATAGCAAAAAGGTTAGTCGACATCACAGGAGACCAAAGAGCTGGCAGCTACCTCGTACAAAGAATTAGTCTAGCTATTCAAAGGGGGAACGCTGCCAGTATCTTTGGAGCCTTGGCTAAAGGGTCACCTTTTATTAATATATTTTAGTTTTTATATTTTAAGGGTAGTTATTGTTATTTTTTTGTATTTATAAGCTAGGTTAAATTATAAATTATGTCGAATATTACCATGGTAAATGTTAGTTTTAGAATAAACAGTTCCTTTTAGAACACACTTTCATACATAACGTTAGCCAAATGTCTCTAATCTCTGTTTAAAATTACGATTTGTTGTAACAATAAAACGTTTGAAATAAATTCGATGGCGCCACCGACAACGAAATTTCATTAGCTATTGATCGAGGCAAAAGTATTCCAAATAAACTATAAAAAGCGTCCAATTTACATAAAATTCCTCGAGCTACGAAAAGCGTTAATTTCGCGACTGAGGCCGGCGTGAGATTAAACCGAGCACCTTATATGTGTGTAGAGATATCGAAGTATGTTGACGAGGGTTATTTCATTTAATTCAAAGACTGCCGACGGAGAATAAATTGTTTGCAGATAATGACGAGTGATAATTCACGCCCAGCGCAGAACTTGTTCCAATGAGAATGTGTTATAAATTTAATATATATAATTATATAATGTAACCGTGCGTTTACAGTTTGTATTGTTAATGGGTTACTCGTTTACTTAGCCGATGGCTTTCCAACAAATGGAGCCTTTTCATTATAATAGGTGAATAAATTTATTATATATTTATATGTATAAGGGCTCCCAGGGGTCTCGAGGGGCCGGAAGACCTCACAGGTGCCTAGATACGGTCTGGCTATTCCACTGTAGTACACCCGACTAGACAATTCTAATTAAAATATATCTTTGTGTAGAAGATATGTATATTGTACTTTAGAAAACTGCGCAGGTGCTAGCTAGATATAACAGAATGCTGAACTGTGAACATGGGACATAAAGCTGTACAGGTGTGGCCGAGACGTAAAATATATTGCATTGGTTGAACAATAAATGCCAGAATAATAATCTCTAACTATTTATCATTGTCTAATACTAAACACATAAACCTGTTTACCGAATAGATGTTAAAATTAACCACGATATTGTCATATAGAGTTTACTTAAACAAGTTGAAACAGCCAACTAACCGAGCGTAAAGTAACATGAAGTCTGTAGACTCAGAGGGACGAAAAGTTCAATGGATTCTTTTGATACCGGAAACATTTCTCAATTGGCAAAAGTTCTTTCCGAATGCATCACTATTCACTATTCTCTTGTGCGAGTCTTTTTTAAATTAATTCAAGATTTACGGCTTAAAGCGAGACCAGAATTCGGAGTCATTGTAAACCGAATTTTTATCACATTAAAAGTCCGAAATACATTCCATCATTATGAGAAATATATACATATTGTATGCTTCCGTTCCGAGTACAGAGCTCAATAATTAATGAAAATGAGACTGCTATGCCTAACCTACTTATCAAGATGTGCATACTTCATGGAGCATGACCTAATTGTTTATTGTGATACCATTGCAATGCTTACTTCACGTTTCACGAGATTACTGGCATTCAATTCCGGACTACATCCAAATCATTATTTGTCAACCTGGAATGAATTTATGGACATTACTTATGTGTATTTTATTACCATCTGAAGCGTGTATAAAATCATTCAATACTAAATCGAAACTCTTAAACTAGGATTGTACAATTAATGTCATTCAAGCTATATAAGCATATAGGTAAACAAGTATACTTATAAACGTCAGAAAAGAAGTTAAATAAATTCTAAATTCGCACCAGTTCGCAAGTCAATGGCGTAAAGCGGGCAAGAAGAACTGACAAGCAACTCTCTGCCACTCTTTTTAATCGCTAAGTTTTGAGTCATACAAATTGTTTGAACTGGAGCAAATAATCCCAAGGATTAGGATCCTATAAATATTCGTCAAATTTATAAAAAGCTTTATTGATTAATTTACGTTTCACGAGGGCTTTGAATGTATTTAGTGATAATTCTCTAATTTCGCTTGGGAGTTTGTTGTAAAAACGAAAACAATTTCCATATAAGGAGTGGTTTATCTTCTGGAGCCGTCTATTATACCGCTGAAAGTCACCATTTGTTTTAAAACCGTTTATATTTTTTAAACATACAACAAGACTTCAAGAAGATTAAATATAAATTAAATAGAATATTTAATTCCTTTAACTTATTGCGTGTGAATGCCGCCAAAATTTTCATCTATAAACGCTGTTACTAATGACTATTTTCGAAAAGAATAACAAAAAACAGATAATAAATATTCGAGAACACAATTATAAAACTTTGTTTGACATTTCGTAATGCCGGTGATAAAGTTAATTAAGAGCTGGTCGTGATTTAAGGCTTCCAAATGAAAAGCGATCCTCAGTGAGTCAGCTGAGCTGAGGCTGAGTCATCAGCGTATTTTATTTGGGTTTGGTCCCCTTAAAGGTCAAACGAATGTTTCTTGTCGGCATTTTATTTTGTGTAGTATTTGTCCGATCAAAGTACGATTTGGTAATACCTACAATATGGTTTTGCCATTTAATTATCAATCAATTAATTAATGAAAATCATTTTTTCAAATAGGTAACACAATGTACACTTATGAACGTGAAAAAAGAAATATATGTTACTGTAAAAGCTCGAACTGCAGTAAATCCTAAGATATTCCAGTAAAACCTAAAATCTACCAATTCCTAATGGTAAATGTCCAAAAAGGTTTGCGATTCGAACTCTTACCACCATTCCGTTGGTAAATCTTAGGATTTACATTAATGGCACGGTAAATGTTGAAAACAAAAATAATTATTAAGTTAGACTAGCTTATGTAAGCATTATGTTTGTATTTCGTTGTTAAATTCCAAATAGAGAACTACTGATTCAGTTAGATAGATATGATAGAGATTGAGATATTCAGAGATATAGGTTGTGTTTTTTCAAAATAATTTAATTAAGTTGGTATTAGTTTGTACTTATTACTATCATATGATACCTTTAAAATACTATGTACCTGTTTTGTCTAATAGTTCATTAAAGTAAAAAATTAAGAATTACTCATTGTTTTATTCCTAAAACCAACATCTACCAGCTGACAGTGGTAAAACCTAGCATATACTGAATTAGGCTGGAAAAAATCGTCGTATTTTCAGAAATACTTACATTTACCAACTCATGTCGGTAAATCCTAAGACTTACACTTAAATCTTAAGATTAACCGTAGTTTGAACTTTTACAGTAACATATACATTAAATTCTTCTAATTTTACATTTACTGTCAGTTCGCAAATCAAGGGCGTAGAAGAGAAGAACTGGCAATAAACTCTCCGCCACTCTTTAATCGCCAAGTTTTTTGTTTAACACAATGTTTGTAAGGAGCTGTTATTACACCATGTTCCACACGACATCTTAAGTAATTAATAATAATAAAATAAATTAGTAATTTACGTTAGAAAAATCGATTGACTAAATCCGGATAAGCTATTTAAATTGTAGATTTAGGATTTGCAAGCATTTAGGCCAATTGATTAGGCGCTCGGTTAAAGTAAAACAAATGGTTATTATTGCCCTCACATCGTTGTAACCTAAATACAGTTAGGTTTAGCTGTTTGAATGACCTAACTGAAATTTATGACATCCGCATATTAATTTTCACCACCCATTTCCCTTAACTGATCATCTACATTACACAATGTTTTAATATAGATAATAAAGGGGACTAGAGCAGTGTTGGCCTAGTGGCTTCAGCGTTCGACTCTCATCCCTGAAGTCGTAGGTTCGATCCCCGGCTGTGCACCAATGGACAGCCGGGGCCTTTCTTTCTATATGCGCATTTAACATTTGCTAGAATTGTAAAGGAAAACATCGGGAGGAAACCAGCTTGCCGTAGACCCAAAAACTCAACGGCGTAAGTCAGGCACTGAAGGCTTATCACCTACTTGTCTATTAGATTACCAAATGATCATGAAACAGATACAGAAATCTGAGGCCCAGACCTAAAAGGCCATTGATTAATCTATTTTTTAATAAAGAGGTCTAGGTTTAATATAATAAATCATATATCTTATTTATTTTATAACGAAATAATATTCATAAGAAACACAAACATGTGTAAAAGGTTACAGGGGTCAACACGGAATTTGACTTTGACTTTAAAGCATAACATTTTGATATTTTAGGTCGTAATTAGAAGAAAAATATGTAACATGAAAAAGTTTACTATTGTATTAAGGAGACCGATTGAACGATATTTTTCAAAATCTGTGGTTTTAATTTTAAAATGAATATGAAACCATTCAAATTAATGTTTAATATCACTATTTGAAAGTAAAACGCCACTCTGATCTCGCAATATTTTTGAATGTATTACATTTATAAAAACAACATAAATATATATATTACTATAACTTTCACAAAAGCAAATATTATACCAAAAAAGGTATTTTCTTATCGTATTCGTGCATAATTAACCGAAAAATCGAAAGGAACATAATTTTGTTATTATACAATCATGAAGAATTAAAAGTATTTTTTGTACACACTATGCAGTGCGGCAACAATATATGAAAATATGTTAACATACAATTTCAATAGGTTTCAGGTAAAGATTGTTTTAAAATGGAAACAGCTCACCAGAGTTTCATGAATGTTATCTTTATGCACTAGTTTCTCGTACTATTGCTAGTAATACTCTGATTAAACTATCTCTGTTCTGCTGTGAAAGCCTAATAGATTAACTAGAGTCTGGCCAATGAAAGAAGATAATTGAATTATTTGAAAACTTTCGGATGGCAACACATAATGTCATTGAATTTCTTAGGTTAGTATGATTTACTGTCTTGATACTTAATGCAATTATTCATTTTTATTTCTATTATATATTTTTTCCGAATAGTTTACAGGTATAATAGCCTAAACATTTAAAAAGTTTCATAATCAATGTGAGAGACAGTGATAACAGCAATGACTCTGATGAATCTATGCATATTGATTTTTTGGATTCTGATTTTGATTATTCCGAATAAAGTTGTGTTTTATAATAAATATAGTTTTAGTTTTCCATGCACTGCTAGTCATTTTAAATATCAGTAGTAAAAGACTAAATACGTTACTATCAATGTAAAAAAAAATGAAGTATCAAGTAAGTTTAATCCACAAAATATATCAAAATTTCAGGGATACCATACTATTTTTTTTTTAATTTGCCGCGCTTTTTCGTTATCTTCTTTCATTAGCCAGACTCTATGTTTTATTCTTATATTTTCCTTAGAATGTTTTAAAAATGTAGTCATAACTGTTATCAAAATGCAGCTTTAAATTTATTGTTAACGTGCAAGATTGTTGGTCAGCTTTTAATCAAAAGTTTTAAAGAATTTGAATGACTTGTTTGAGAGATTTTATTTTTTCGAATGTTATTTCGGACTCGATAAAAAACGCTGTTATTTTATATACTTACTTTAATTGTCTTATGAAATATTAAGACTCGGAATTGACTTGTATGTAATCAAACACTTGCTCTGTGCAGCAAATCAATTTCATTTATAATAAACAAAAAATATTTGAAACGCTGAGTTTCTTTTTTTTTATTTTCCTTTATGGATCTGGCACGGTTTGTGCTTGCCTTAGAAATTCGACCGTGTCCTCCATGTACGGTGTAAGCACTCGCCCGGTACCGCACAACCCTCCCAAAGGCCGAGAACAAATTTTAAATTAAATTAAAACTTGCCCTCGAACCGGGAATCGAACCCGGTACCCCTGCCACTTAATAAGACCGCTAGGCTATGAGGCCCTTATTTGGGCTTCCATTAAGAACTATCACAGATATTTTTCACCCTCCAATGCTATAATTTAATAAACACCAACAGCAGCAAGCTTAATCATGAATGAATCGTGTTAGTATTGTCAACTATAGTTATTATTTTATTGTTCTATCTGTCTGATAAGTGGACTTTAATTAAAATGTCTATTGAACAAGCGTCGTGGAATCTTGCCAAGAATTCCCGCAATAAAATTGTAATTTTATCAGCTAACTTTTTATTGTTTTAATTTGTTACTATAAAGAAATGTTATTGTTTCTATATCGTATAGTATTTATTTGAACAACAATATTTCTATGGAACAGTGAAAAGTTACGTTGTTGCTAGCTGACCTATTAATTTAATAGATAGACAAGACTTAAAAGAAGCCGCATTAATCCTCTATAACGATCTGTTAATATATACAAACTACCTTTATCCACAAAAACTATGCCAAAATCCAGAATCATGCACATTTGCATTGACAAAAATTATTAAAACTGGGACTTTGTATATACGAGTGTTAGAACTATTGCATCACAATGAAGTCAGAAGATGAATTGTTTTATCAATTGGTATACTCAACCTATATTATTATTTAAATCAACAAGTAATATGGAGCTGTCAAAGAGCTCCGTCCAAACTTTAAGACAATAAGCGGAACTTAATAAATAATGCAGGTACTGTCATAGAGCACAAACGTCCTACTTGAATATTAAACTTGTGTAAATCTGTGGATGTTCAACCTCTTTAGACTGCGATTATGTCCGCCATCTTGAATAGCTTTGTCCTAAAGGGCGCGCCAACTTTGACTTGTGTTAACACTGATGCTGTCTTTTCTCGTGAACTCTTAAACTCAGTATTATAAAATATTAAATTTGTAGCACAGATGTAGCTACCGGTCAAACGCAATACCTCAACATTAAGAATTGTGTTCTAGACACCTTAAAAAACGACGTAAATAGTATATATAATTCATGTGCACTTTTTATTTTTCATTTGTCCTTTTTTAGATTTTTTTTTGTGTAAATATGTATTATGTATTTTGCACTTCTTGCTTACCTTATCTAATTTAATTCTTTTTTTTTTTCAACAGTAGTTGCCTGGAAAGCGATAAGGCCGCCAGTCGCCCTTGTTTTCATTTAATTTTGTCAATTTTATTATGTTATTGCAACGAAGTATTAATAAACAAATATAACAACAGCTTGTACTAATTCCTTCACTAGCATTTGTATTAATGTCACCGTTTTTAGGATGATATACGAAGAACTAAAACAAAATTGCGGGCATTGTGCCCTTGGAAGAATCGTGGCGGATGTCGAGACCTTGGAGAGGTCGCGAAATCGATCGTAACCACACCTCTACCTATCCACGAGCATCTTCTATCAGAACGCGATTTTAATATAGCTAAACAAATTTTATTTCTCTCCGATCTATTTTGTATTTATAACATTATTATTATGTAGGTTAAGAATATTCCTTTACAAAGTTTTATGAATACAGTATATAATAAAAACAATAACCAACCTTAAAATATATTAGTAAAATATAATATTATCCCTTTAGGCAAAGGTTGCGAAGATACTGGCAGCGTTCCCCCTCTGAATAGCTAGACTAAATCTTTGTCCGAGGTAGCTGCCAGCTCTTTGGTCTCCTGTGATGTCGACTAATCTATTTACTTTAAAAACAATTTAAATTATTACAATATATAACAATTATTTTATCAATGCACATTATTAGTACGATACTTCTTAGCGGCATAAATCATTAATAAACACAGATAATAAAACGTTTATAATCTATGGTACAAAAGCCAAAAGCTGTTTCCGCATGACTAGCCCACATGGGATAAATATAATACTGTCACTTGGCTTGCCTCCACCAGAGATCGTCAAAGGTCACGCCGTGACGAGTGACCGCTGATGAAGGAATGGTGTTACGTAACACGCCATGGATCCACTCCGTAGTTATTTCCAAATAAAACTAGTATTTTTTAATGCTATATCGCATTTAATAATGTTAAAGAAAATATTCGTCATACACAGAAAAGACTGAAGATGTTTACAATTTTTTTATTTGAAGTATAACTTTAAATAAAATATTAATGTACCTAATAAAAGCTAAAAATTTAATTTTAACAACAAATTGTAAGAATAATTGTATATTTCAGGTCACTACCAAAACAATGGAACACATTGACAGATCCTTTTAAAGTTACGCATGCCGTGCGTTTGACATAATCGCTAATAATCACTTGACATAATGTACGTGTCAACCAAATTAACATGGACAATTTGTTCACTTTTTCCCACAAGTTGAGCAACGAGAGCGGGGCCACGTTGTGACCGTGTAGGGCCATCGCGTGGGCCACAAAAACCGTGAGACCAAACCTCGCTACACCACTTCAAAGGAAATTTTATGCAATTAAAGTCATTTAAATTTCCGCGAACGTACGCTTTCGAAAGGATTTCTTGACTTTCGTCTTATGTATGCCTTAATTACACAAAATATATATGAAATGTAACACTTATTTAGTTTATAAAATACTTGATATAGATCGATAGATTTTTATTTAAAAAAAAAGTGCGTGCGTACAGAGTACGCATGTCTTTGCCAAACTAATTTTTAAGTTTTGTTCATATTTATAAAAATCTAAAACTTAGGTTTCCGAGACTTGGAGGGAGGGAAAAGGGGAAGATATGTTAGGAATATATTTGTCATTAAAATATTAAGTGTTGAAAATTACTATAAATTATAAATTTAATTTTTTAAATTTATTTCTTCGATTATAAAAACACGAGGCATTTTAATTTACAATTTGTCATTTCAATTTCAATAAATTATTTTGCATAAAATACTAATACATATTTCATAAATTCTCTTTACGAAATTTTAATTTTAAAAATAGAATTTATATATGGTAATTCGCCCTTCTCACTCTCTCTCACTCGCTATCTCCCTTTTCTTCGACAAAAACGCTGCACATCTTCGTGACGCTAATATTATTATTATTGCGTTTCATCCGGAAAAATTTTACCCTCATGCGCCTAAAGAAGTTTCACTTCAAAAAAATGAATTTAATTCTTCTATGGCTTGCTCTCGCGGACCTCTAATTCTTAGTTCGAATTTTCTATCCTTACGAGAGCTTTCGACAAACAAAACCAAAGCAAATCTTATAACTGAACAAGTAATGCCCCACGGAGCCAAGTAAGTGTTGTAACTATTTCATAAATATACTAGTTAATTAAAATATATATAATTTCCGTTTCATTCACGTCAACTTAATTAATAAAAAGCCCGCCCCCGCCTCACTTCAAGTTTGTGCTTATTAAAAGTACTTACACAATATGAACAGCCATAACAGAGATTTGGTGAATGTTAAATGGAATACCGCTACTGAGAGATCGGCAGGGTTGCTATTGATGATGATACGACATGTGTGTACTATAAAATACACTTTAATTTAGAGCAAAAAGGGCCAATTTCAAATACCGATGACCTGCTCTAAGAGTAGGCCCAGTATGTTGCAACGGCCTTTATGTGCTTTCATGAAGTTTATTTAAAACAATAAGCTTTTCGGTTTGAAAACGTATTCAGAATGTGGAATGTGAGTGCTGATACGCTTTAATTAAATGTTTTGTTAATAAATAATTTAATATATTACATAGAAGGAATCTCGGCTTTGACAATAATAAATACCAATTACAAAGACAAGACTGTGTACAACATTTATTCGAATAATCAGAGAGGCAATTTTTTCACCTTCGTATTTCTTTTTTGAATATTTTTAGTAAAAAGTTTCATTTTAAATTGTTATTATTTTGGTATTATTTAATAACTTACAATGTACATTGTAACGGTACATTGTAATTTGGCCTCTAGATCGGGTAAACAAAATGAATCATAACTTGCGCTACCACCAAGAATATCTTTCGTCAAGATTAACCATGATACAGGACAGAACTAACAATGCAAACACCATGCTATATATATGTATATGTTAATCTGATTGATGATTGATTTTTAATTGATTTTTTTTTAATCCTTTGTTTTGTTCATTTACGTTAATGTTTTCGTTCACCGTTCGAGCGAATGTTAAATGCGCACATAGAATGAAAGTTCATTGGTGCACAGCCGGGGGATCGAACCTACGACCTCAGTCGCATGCTGAAGCCATTAGGCCAAAACTACCCTTAACACAAAATATATATACAAAAATGCTAAAAACAAAATATGTCATAGACATATTTTGTTTTTATATATATATTTTGTGTTAAGAGTAGTTTTGGCCTAATGGCTTCAGCATGCGACTGAGGTCGTAGGTTCGATCCCCGGCTGTGCACCAATGAACTTTCATTCTATGTGCGCATTTAACATTCGCTCGAACGGTGAACGAAAACATCGTGAGGAAACCGACATGTCTTAGACCCGAAAAGTCGACGGCGTGTGTAAAAGACAATTTATACATTTATTATAATAATAATAATAATTTATTGCAATATGGAAAATATGGAACAAAAATGTGTAAGGTGATACAATCGTAATTTCGCATATTCTGCCACACAAATTTGTCTTTAAAGACATTTTACATTTAACATTATTAGTCAAATGAATTGGTCAATTCTTATATTATTTGTATGGTACATATCACATCATACGTTATTAAATTTATATTAACTACAGTGTTTCATGTAAATAATCATTTATTGAATAATATTTTTTTTCCAAAAATAATACACCAAGTCGATTTTTAAAGACTCTAGCCGGAAGATCTTTTAATTCTTCTGGTAAATTATTGTAAACTTTAATGGCCATACAAAAGGTGTTTTTTCTACAATTCGCTAATGATTACTAATTATAATAATCTTAATGAAGACCAATATTCCGTTTATTACCTACGAGTCCTAACCAATCAACGTTTTCTATTTAATTTATTTAAAGATGATATCACCAACCAGTGCGCGTGTCAAAGAGACATATCGCAATTAAATGGTCGCCATTTTTTACGATAATAAAGACCAATAGATATAATTTACAGTCGGACATTTGAATGTCGATTCGTATCTAGAGACGCGAATTGTATAAAGCTCGATCGAAGATAAGTCATATATTCAAGTTTTTATAATTTAGATAAAATGAATAAAGATTATTATTATTGATTTCCTCCCGTTTCGACACAATACAAGCACGATTTTCACTAGAAGATTTCTTTTAATTCGCTGCCGTGATCCTACTTTGTTTTTAATAAAGGAAGACAATATTTTATAGACCATTATACATAATGTTGTGTGAAATTGTTTTACTAAGCGTGTTAGGAATGTCAGGTGAGCCCCAGGAATGTGCCAGGCGCCATCCGCCCACGCTACTATTTCAACTTATTTATGCACTCTGAATAGAAAATTATCTGTGAATTAATATTTTTTGTAAGTTTGGTATGAAATAGAGTAAAAACGGTTATTACATTAGCCTTATTGTCTGTATTTAACGCAAAAGTCAAAAAGAATTGGAGACATCTTACTTTAGTTTTCATAATCCCATTGTAAATGTTATAGATTTGGATATTTCACCACTAGAAAATGATAATTAAAAGAGGCGATCAATTGTGAATTGTAACCAATGTTATTAAAGTTTGTCTTAAAGAAACAATATGATTTCACTAAATATCAATTTGTACCCCTTCCTATTTTCATTTCCACATTACGAAGTTTCACTTCTTCCGCGCGGAGGGACGCCATGGAATATTTCTTTTTTACTTTGAAACATACGACGTGAACACTTTGTATTGAGAATTTCTGTAAAGAGCCTAATGACCTAGGTTCTATTTTAACTTGATTTCTAACTTTCCATTTCACGAACTAATGCTCATATTTTATCAATAAATTAATAAATATGAAGCTATTTATCTTGACACGTAAATAGGTAATTATTTTTAAAAAATTCGTGTATGCAAACAATTTGTTGATTTCGCTTAAATTCGCTAGTAAATAGTGAATATCAATTTCATGAAAGAATGACCTATCAGCGTTTATATTAGACATTTATTTGGAAATCTTATACTTCCACAATAATATAATAATAAGACTTTTTAACAGAACGACAAAGATTACCAGAAATTCCAAGCTCTCCACCTACCGCATTGAAGTTTTCATTATTAACAAACAATTTATGTAACATTGAAACCTCTTTGCTGTAAAAATAATATGTTAGTGCATACAACAAACGGAAAACAAAGGTACTATCTGTTGAGTAATGTTTGCGGTACAGCGGTGATCTGCTTCGGTGAGTTGTCGTTCAAGCCTGAAGACTGCAAGAATGTACGAAAGAGATTTTAAAGCGAGGCGAGAGTGCGCGGAACTAAGTACCTAGTCTATATACACTATACATGTGCCGTTAGTTCAATTATTTTACCTTTACATTTTTTCTTTACTTTTTTCTTTTGATTATATGTAACACAACTAGCTGACCCGGCAATCGTTGATTTGCCATGTATATTATTTCTAGGAAACATATTTTTAGTTCAATAAAAATAGCTATCTACTATAATAAAAAATATTGGTTATTTATTAGAGGGGTGAAAATTAAGGGTTGTATGTATTTTTTAATACATTTTTGGGGTGGACACCCCTTATCACTTAAGGGTTTGAAAGGTGGATAGTACCCGATTCTCAGACTTACTAAATATGCATAAAAATCACAAGAATCTGTCGAGCCGTTTCGGAGTAGTATGGGAACGAACATTGCGACACGAGAATTTTATATATTAGAAGAGATAGATTATAAACTTCCTCTGCAAGACGTAGTACACAAGCAACAACGTTACTTCAAAGCTAAAAAATAAAACTTAAACATATTTTAAAGTTTGAATTTGAGGAATAAGTACAAATAACAGATATCATTGAGAAGTCAAAAGTATTCAGGTACGTTGTTATTGCGTGGTTCGTTAAAAGTAAGCTGTACCAGTCGGTACTGCTCAGTGCTCACTACGACTTGGAGTTAGGTTGTAAAAGCCGCACTGCGTTTATTCCCACGAGGTTTAAACGCACGAAAGATTTACAAATCGCTAATAAACCGAATTTGCGCATTGAAGCACATTATTCTGGAATGTCCCAAGTGCCTCAATGTTCAGGAACTCTGACAAATACAGGATATAATGTTGAATGGTAGCCAAAACGGTATTTCAGATATAACACGAGTTTGACTTATCAATTTTCTTAACTAGACTAGAGCGAGTTAACAAAAGGCAATTCTAGAACATTTAAAAAGTGAGTACCTACATAAAAGACCACACAATTATTGAATACCTGGTGAACTTCGTATCACCTACATATTTGTGTCAAAACTTAATTCATTTTTGAATAAGCTGATGAAAAGTGGATCACGTACGACATGAACGTGCGAAAAAGGTAGTGGTCAAGGGCCGGTCAGGCTTCACGGACTGTGGCGGCACCCCGGGTGCGGTTAACTCGCAACAAGGTGATGCTGTGTGTGTGGTGGGATTATTCATTATGAGCTGTTACCACCAGGCTGGACCTTCACATTATATAGAATACTCATCTTTAGCCACTCAGCAAAAATTAAGAGAGCTTGGCTTGGAGCTGTTAATGCATCCACCGTATAGTCCTGACCTTGTACCTTCAGAATTTCACCTGTTTCGGTCTCTTCAGAATTCTTTAGGAAGTGTCAGGTTAACATCACGAGAGAACTGCCAAAACCAATTGTCGCGGTATTTTGATCAGAAGAGATTTTTTATCAGAAGCCCCAAAATTTCTATAGCCATGGGATCATGTCTCTACCTACAAGATGGCAAAAAGTTATCGAACAAAATTTTACCTACATACTTTAGTTAAATGTAAACAAACTATATTAAAAAATGTTGTGAATTTTCTTAAAAAATGCGAAGAAACTTTTTCCCCAACTATTATATATCTATAAGTTTAGCTTTGTTATGTACCCATTTTAACTCGAACCTCCTTAAATAATAATAACAAAACTAATTTGCATAACGTAAATTATTTATAAAGTCCGTTGCACCTTCATTCATTTAATTGATGTATAAATTAAAAGTACATTTAAGGTGGAATGCCAATCTTACATTTGCAAGAAGCGATAAAAATGCTACAGTACTTTGTACCACTTAGCAGCTAAATATAAATTAAAGTACGCTTTTTTAATTGATTTTATTTTACATATTTTAAGATTCTCTAAATAAGCTTTAATTTGGTAAAGTATCGTGAACGGTACGGTCGCTACGACTTGAATTACGCAACCATTAATTAATGATTTAAGGCAACTATACTAATAAAAATAACTCATATTAATCCCGTGAGATAATAAGTGCTAATACTTGATAAACTGCCAGTGTCTAAATGCATTCCCAAAGTCAACCTTTAGTAAGCTTTACATTCCACAACTGGCAGATAATATTCCATAGCATTATTACTATGAAAGATGTAACAGAATATGTACTCGTATTTGTGTAAAACTGAACAAATGATAAACGAAAATGAATTTTCGATGTAAATTATTTCAATTTGTTGTACAAATAATAATTAAAGTAGATTACCGCGTGTTGGTTTTGAAAATTGCTACATCTACTAAATAAACTAAGAAATATTTAATTAAAAGATAATTTTTATTAATTAAAAGACGGCGGACGCGAACCGAACGCGACATTTTTGAGAGAAAAAACAATGCTCTTTTCTTCATTTAGAGTCGTTTGTACTATGTCAAAAGAATAGGCTGCTGTCTTTATCAAACTGTATCTTTTTAATGAATGCTTAAGCGTATCTTAAGTTCCCGACGACAAGAAACAGGACTTCTTCCTCTCTTCGCAAGCACTGGTGTAGTAAAATAAAAACATGTGTGTGTACACGCGTTGGAAGTTCTTTGGCGCGTTAGGGAAAAAGATGAGAGTAAATTTTTCGATGCGCGCGCACCGTGACACAAAATTAACAGAATGAAGTTGCCCACGGAACATGCTACGGCATTGTACATAATTTAAAAACAACACTCGAATAATAATAGAATTTATGTTACACTTAATGTAAGAGAATAACAATAAATATTTATTTATTTAATTTTTCAAAATGTAAACTGAATTTTATTGACTACTAGCAGACTCGGCCAAGCGTTGCTGTGGCTGTAAGATTTTTGTTATTATACATAGTAGTAAACTATTCAAGGGGAACGGTAGGAGAACACCAGTCATGGGGACCACCATGCTTTTTTGGTGGTTATGCCATTAAATTGTAGCTTATGTGAAACGTTGGTACTTTCAACACAGCGCCATCTGTTAGAATTGTGACTATCAAATAATAAACAAATGTTTTGCAATAAAATAATATTACGAGTATATTTGAGATGTAAGCTATCCTATCTTCTAAGTTGGATCAAACTACACACGGTGTGCAAATTTGATTGATATCGGTTCGGTAGTTTAGGAGTCCATAGCGGACAAACAAAGTGACACGTAATTTATATATATTAAGATAATGACTCCTTTTCTAGTCTTTGATTATTTAATTGTAATTAATTATTTGCATGCAATCAAAAACTATTTTTAATAATGCCAAAGAAGTATAACTTCTTACGCGCGTACATAAGTACACGCACCCTTTTTTTTCTATTGTTAATGTCGTTATTTCTACAAACGTACAATACAATTTTTATCTTGTTTCGCCATAGAAGATAACTTCAAACACACGTTTTTTTTCCTATAAAAACCTATAAAAATTAGTTAATACAATAGCAAACAGAACGGTACTTTTTGTGCCGTTACATGTGAACTAATATATTTTCAATCCGAAAAAGAGTAACTCTAGAAAGATATTAAGTTTGAAAAGGGTATTCCATTACAGTGAAGTTCTATTGTTGTACGTAATTTGAGCCATTGTGGACCCTTGCGCGGGTGACCCGTGACCGAACCAGGTCAAGGTCTTAGTGTGCATTTCTTTGATATGTCAAGTGTAATTGGGTGAGCGCCAACAGAAAAGGTATATTTTAAATGTATCTTGCATTTGTTGTAGATATATAAATATGGCGACATTAAATCCATTTACAAACAAATAGATTTAATACAAGTTTATGTGAACACAATTTAAATTAGAAATACATAAAAAGTGTCAAAAAAAGTAAGATCCAAAACGAAGATTTGTTAAATGAAATCTGTGTAGTATTTATTTATTTATTTGCTCAACGGTATTCCTTCAGCTACTCACTAAACAATATCCAAACAATTACATTGTACACAAAAGCCAAAAACGGAATACACATTCAAACATAAAGAAAGCACAGTTTCACCCATACATATACATGTATATACAAAATATATAACATAGTATATATGTATTTAAGTCAGGGCAGTCAATTAAACCGTTGCAAAGATTTAAATAAGGATTACTTAATTTTGAAGCAAATATAAATAAATGTGCTCCATTATCCTTCGCTGTAAGAGTTATGACTTTGGACAATAAACCCCAACCTCTGCCGGAAGGTACGTACAATAGGTCATAGTATCATCCATATAACGAGGTATGACGTCACGGGACCTGACAGGAAGTGAATCATTTCACTGTCACGGATGAATTGATTTAATCTAATCGAGGCAATTGCCTCTCGACGGTATCTCGGCGAGTACTTGAAGATAAGATACCTCTCGCCGTGATAATTAAGTGCTTAGCGGCGATAATTCACTTCCTAAATAGAGACCACTTTGAATGTTTGCTCAAGAAATCACAGGTGAGAACTACAAGTTGCTCAGCGCATTCTAATACAATGTAGTTTGTTATCAGCTTTGATGATTGTTCCTGTCCTGGGCTGAGAGCCTTAGATTTTTCTGACTTCAAAAGATTAATAGTTGTTAACAGTTCAATAATTTATACCTTTTGGCGTGCCTTCTATGAAAAATATCTCTAAAATCTATTTATGTAAAGTATTACAGTAATACTTAATGTCAGCAAACGTGCAAGTTGTTAGTTTGCAATAATTCGTCGCGGGCGCACATTAAGTATATTTAGCTCATCCGCTGCTTCGCGGACAACAATATTGAAACAAAATATCTAATATCACGAAATATCTCAGTTGTGGAACGTGTCCGTACGTCCGGCGTTTTACTATGTGGAACCAGCTGCCCACTGAAGTATTTCCGAACGAATTCGACGTCGGCAACGCACTTGCGAGCCTTCTGGCAGTGTGAGTGTCCTCCTGCCCATTTGCCTCCTATTACATTTAAAAAAAAATCTTCTTCGTAAAACTAATTTGCTATTATTTCTATCTCTAAACCAAGAAGTTCAAGTGAATGTAATTGGTTCTAGTTCTTTGAATACGCAAATGCGTTGGACTTAGTGTAATATAGACATTGATATATTTAAATAACATTTAGCTAACATATTACTCAGGGCAGGTAACCGCAAACCGCACTAATTACCGAAGAGTCGATTGACTCATGACTCAGCCACATCGTAACGTGACCCGTGAAGCCCCGTACACTCTGATACCCAGGTTGAAACCGACCCCTGACTTTGTCGCCTTCCTTTTCATACTGAGGCCCAAAAAACATTTATTTCTTTACAAAAATTTGCGGTTTACATTACACTAGCTGACCCGGTGAACTTCATTCTTCCTTACAGTCTAATAATATCGTGTTAACTTTAGTTAAACTTATTTTAGGATTTCATTAAGGTTAACATAAATACAACATTTTATTGCACATACAGAAATGTTTTATTGCTTGCCATTGCGAAAGAAGAATGGCAGTTTTACGCTTCTCTCTAGCGCCAATATTGCGATACTGCATGTTAAAGCACTTTCTGATATACAACATTTTTTGATGAGGTAAAACATGTCTTCGATCAAGATGAAAGCCTGGTTATGCATCTCCTCATTCACCTCAAGATCGGAATTTCTTGAACTGACACGAATTCGATGTAATATGATGAGTAGTTTGTCAACAGATGGCACCACATGCTGTTTGCATTCGTAAAATTAATTAATTTATGTATTGTTATGCGATAACTTATCCGATATTTTATTACTTATTCTGCTACTCGGAGCGGAGAAGAATCCACCAAAAAAGAGATAACTAACATCGGTCCAGCCGATCTTGAGTTGTAAGTGGTGTAACTAACACGACTTTGTTTTATATATTTAGATTTGTGAATGGTTTATTAGACCAAGAACGGTTCGCTGGCCGTTGATACACAATTTTATATAAAATAATAAGCCTCAGGTCCCTAGATTTCATATATTCTTAACATGAAAAGCACACAATTATTAATCGTAAGGATAGGACAGATGAGACTTATGTGCTATCGATATAGATATAAATCTACAATACTTTTACTTTGCCTTTACATCATAATACGCACTTGGCAAAAACTCACATCAAAATTTACGAAAATAAAAATATGTATTACGAACACACACTTATATGTATTAGCGTTGCGTAGAAAAAAACTACTCAAGATAAACATCACACATTACATAGATAATTTATGTGTAACTCTCGGTTTTGGCAGCGCACGCCAGAATAGCTCGCAGATGGTAGATTTTTTCCTACTTACTTGATATTTTGGACAAATCACACAATATCTCTATAAATTGTAGCCTATGTGTTAATCTGACGTATAAGCTATATTATTGGAAAGTTTCCTTAAAATCCATTCAGTAGTTTTTACGTGTTTTTTCTTGCGAGCCTTCTGGCATTGTGAGTGTCCATGTTCGGCGGTATCACTTAACATCAGGTGAGCCTCCTGCCCGTTTGCCTCCTATTACATAAAAAAAAACAAACAAACATCTCTCAAACAGGATTTCTTATTCGGTTCTGAATGGCAATAGTTACCTTTTAATTTGATGTAAGTCTCTTTCTAACTACGATTGGTGAAAATAATAGTCAATAATATATAATAATAGTAGTTTTGTACGTATTATCCGTTATTCTTTAAAGTTTCATTAGAATGTTTGTTAATAGTATTGTCTAAAGAAAAAACTTTTTACCGGATTAATAAATTTAAAATTATGTTAAATAATTGTAAATTTATAATAATACATAACTTTAATCCGGTAAAAAGTTTTTTCTTAAAATGTGTAAAGGTTATGTCAATCAAAGACAATACTAATAGTATTGTCTATCAACGAAATATAATATTAAAATCAGTGTAGTAATCGAAGAACTATTTCTAAGAATCACATTAATATCCGTAGTTCAAGTATAATAACCTTTTTATAAATATTGAAACTGTCCCTGGCATGAATACGAAGTCTCTCATATTCCTCGGGGAGAGAATGAAGTCTGAAAACTGAATCGTGACCTGAGATTTCTTGAAGCATTTCATTTCTCTACCTTTATAGCGAATATGAGAGCTTCATGTCTCTTACGAGGTCGTTCCATTGGATCAAATGTATTCTTTGAAAGAAAGGTTTTCTCATTCACATTCTTATTCATATATAATACCAAAAACATGCTTTTTGTATTTTAAATCTTGTTTCTGTGTGTCAACTGTGTCTTGAATTATGTGTATTGCCTTTTTTGGCTAACGTATCTTTCGCCGACCGAGTTACCCCAGTATTGTTTTATATTTTTGATATGATTAACAAAGAGAACAAAAGAGAAAATCAAGAGATGAATGATCGAGACAGCTACAATTATAGTAATTTATATAGACACGACTTGTCAATATATAATCACAGATGTTATTCGAAGCGATTATTAAAGATTGTTAATTTAGTTATTTATTTATTTTATTTTTTCGGGTAAAATAAGTCATCTTATTTTAATTGTAATAATAGCCCAGAAATCAGGTGTACGCGCTTGGGCGAACATCTCCGAAGCACTGCAGAAATACGGGCGCTGCACTGCATGCATGCAACTTCAAGTCTAAAATGAAATAAAATAAGCAATGATGGTCGTAGGTTCAAACCCCGCCTTTGCAGAAACTTTTGTCTATCCAGCAGACTTTCTGTCTATGTGCGCAGTTAGCGCAAGTACGACGAAGGATAACATTTTGTAAAGAAATCGGCATGCTTGAGATGCAGGTCTTAAAGATTTTAGGGCCATTATTTTTTTATTACGAAATTAGTAAGTGAAATTATTTAAACCAAGGGACTCGAAAGTAGTTCTCTCGATATCCGTAGGTATAAAAATTACCGTAGCAGAACGAATATGAATTTATTTTAACTCATAAATGGTAGACTTGGCGTCTCAACTTTGATTGATCTATGAATAAAAGATCCCTTGAATAAAAGTGCGTTTGCGCAGTGGACGGAAACGAAAAGCTTTTTTGACGTTACACTCGGTGGACAGTGGCCAGTACGGTAAACGAAGCTGCAACTTCCTGGATTGTTCAAATGAAATCTGAACAATTAAGAACGAAATATTTCCTTACGATTTTACTGTCAAATAATTCAAAGATATATGGAAAGACCAATTTATTTATATATACCCTAACTTAGAACCCTTTTATTCTTTCCTCTCCCTTTTTTGTCACGCAATATTCAAATATTTTGACCTTGAGTGCTAAAAATACAACAAAATCCAATATAACTATTATTTTAATGTTGTAATTATGAAATTGGCGAAAGAGATAGATTAACTAACTAAACGGACCTGTGGTAACTTGTTAAGAAACTCTTGAAAGCACCTACAACCAGTGCCCAAAAAGGAACATCAAAATTATCATTGACCGGGGCTGCGTTGGTGGAAGGAGTTGTCAAGGACCTGATAGCAATAGGTGTATAATGACATACACTGGTTGCGTGAACCACCGGCTACGAATAATAGAATAAAGTGAAAAATCCCGATCACTCCGGTACCAAATCGAAATAACCCAAGGGATCTTATAACTAGAAAAGGAAAGAGGCACAGAGAACGCAGCCAAACCCGATGGACCGACCAAGTATCACAAAACCTAGGCACTAAAGTCTCTGACACCATTCACTGAGCTGGAGACGATAAGAGATGGAAGCAGCGTTTAGCTATCGGCCGTCAAGGTAGAATACAAAGTACTATCCGTATCAGCTCGACGTCCGTCGTTCCACAACTGAGCGTTTTTTAAGGCAGTTTTTGCCGCGCACCAACACTATGTGGAATCAGCTGCCCACTGAAGTATTTCCGAGCCAATTCGACTTAGGGTCCTTCAAGAAAAACGGACTTGCGAGCCTTCTGACAATGTGAGTGTCCATGGGCGGCGGTATCACTTAACATCAACAAAATATTGTAAACCTATTTTAAAAGAGTAAGTGTGGAGTTTCTTGTCCATTCTTCTCCACACGAAACTACCATTTGGAAGGGGCAACTAGAATCTTAATCGGAGCGGAGTCTTTAAAATACTACGGTCAGTCACAGGAGCGGGGCTTTGTAACCTTACAGTTGGTGGCGTTGACGCACATATGAAGAAGAGTAAGATAAAGATGAGTATGAGCCGAATTTTTTTTTTTCAATTTTTGCCTGTGAAATGATTAAAAATCATAATTATGAATTACTACGTTTTCACGTAGTAAAACTAATAGTAACTAAAGGGGGAGGGGGGGTTGTTATATACTATGAGTGGTCACCGAGGGGAGGGAGGCGTCGAAAAAACAAAAAAATAAATTGTGCGTGTACTAGGTGTACACACGTAAGAAGTGAAACTTCTTTATGATCTTGTTTTTCGAAAAATGATCTACTATATGCAACTTTACAGAAATTCGTTAAATTAGATAAAGTTTAACAAAAGGCTTTTATTATCATAGACATGAATACAAATATTTCATTGTACCTTATTACTACGAAGATTATTATATAATTTCATTAATTGTAATAGAATTATTACTATCATTGAAAAACGTGACAATTTGCTACAAAATTTCTCCCATACGTCGATAAAGAAGTTTCATTCCAACGCCGATAATGAAGTTTGACTTCAAAAAGCAACATGGCGCGTAACCGAAAAATGTGACGCGTAACCGAAAAATGTGACGCGTAACGAAAAAATGTTACACTAAATTTTTTTCCAACCTCGATAAAGAAGTTTCACTTCAAATAGGTCACGTAGTATGGGTACGTTCCCTAACAATACTAAGTATAATACATTCCAGTCGTTTCCTAATTGGGCCGTGTATAATTCCTGTGATCTTTGATCTCTGACTCTACGTATAGGTCTACAAGGGACAGTCGAGTGCTCGAATAATTAGCCTCTTATCTGTTAATTAATTCGACACGAATCTATATATATCATCAATACGTCTATTTCATTTTGGGATCCTTTATAAATATAATAAGGAACAATGCTAAAATGCGATAATTTGTGTGTTGCGTACACAAAAAACTTGGCGATTAAAAAGAGTGGCGGAGAGTTTATTGCCATTTCTACTCTTCCGTGCTACGGCCGTGATTTGAGAACTGGCAATTAATGTCAAATTAGAAGCATTTAATATATATTTCTTTTGACGTTCATAAGTGTATATTTTGTTACCTATATGAATAAATGATTTTTGAATTTTTACTTGAAAGCCCAGTACCGCACCGCACCGCACTTGGAAGTGCAAGGTTCAAGTGCAAGGTTTCTATTCGGCATTTCTGTGCCTATTGGCGGTCTACCTTAGCTTTATTCAACGTAATTGGATCAAGAACAAGAGAAGAAGCCGTATCGTATTAATGTGATAAGTAAAGGAACTGGAACTAATTAGCTAAGGTCCCCCAACATTTAAATTCAAATGTTTTTGAATGCACTAAACGAGTCAATACTCCTTAGACAGTGCAGGGGTAACCGAGACTGTTGATTCCATTGTAAAATGTACTTTAATACAAAGTAATAAACTATAAAATCGATTAAATCTATTGTATATAGAGCTTATAAGGCAGAGCCTGGTTTAGAGGAGTCTAAGGCATCACATTGCTAATAAACAATTAAAATAATTTAAACTACGACCGTTTCCGGTGCAATTCACGTTTATTTGTTTAATATTTCCGGTTTAATTCCATGCACAATAAATAGAAAATATTAAAAGTGGCTTTAACGTTCATTAACATTAATTAGATATAATTTATGATAAACTCTATTATAAAAAAACGGATGCAATCAGCCACTCGGTGGCAGATGTGTTACTTGACTTATTCAGTGAGTTTTAACCCCCTACCCCATGTCCCACTAATATTGAGTTTTTTTTTATAGAACAGGGCGCAAACGGGGATCAAGCTCACCTGATGTTAAGTAATAATGCCGCCGCCCATGGACACTCTTAATGCCAGAGGACTCGCGACTGTGTTGCCGACCTTTTAAGAATGTAGAAACATGTAGAAACACACAGTAGCACTTAGCAGTATAGTACTCCCAGGGCTTGGTTTAACGGCGTACTTTTATCAGCCAAATTGGGATTGAGGCACACACTGTCTGTTTTATACCACAATTTTAAAAGCAAGTGAATTATCAATTATAAGGTTACGTGAGGTTATTCTAGCTTTTTAGCCACACAAACCACAATCGGATGTTTACCTAATATAAGAAAAATAGTCACTGAGAACGCCACTCAGGCTTTGAACCTGAGACCTAATAATCTGCAATAGAACTGAGAAATGAGATAATAAAAAACCAAACATTGATAAAATAGTTTAGATTGCATTTAGGTGGCACACACACATTTAAAAAAAAAAAAAAGATGCTTCACCGAGTAACTTTAGGTGTGGCTGAAATTGCTGGAAATGGTTTCCATTTTACGTTGGCAGCCCGCTAACGACGTATTCTCTTAATTTGGGCCATTCAACAGTATGTGAACCGGGTCGCCACGAGGACTCTTTAAACTACCTGACTTTTAAAACAATTTTCGAGGCACAAAAGACAAATAATGCAACAATGGAGTGAATTTTCGTCACGTAATCCGCAAAAACAAATAGACTTTCAACTCTTATAGACAACAATGCCACCTAGGCGATAGCTTTGTTACAAATCTACCGCCGGCGGTACCTGCCCCGTTGGCCAGGTACGCACATTCCGAACATAAAAACGAGTGGTTCTCCTCAATGAAGACACCTCGAGACTTTGATTGCGACCAGCGATAATGGGAAGCTAATTTCTCTTGCATTTTTGTAATAGCGCTGTCATAATACTTGTATTGAAATTGTTGTGCCAGAAAACAAAATGTTATCGTGTTCTAAAACGAGATTCAAAATTCAAAATCATTTATTCATATAGGTAACAAAATGTACACTTATGAACGTCAAAAAATAAATATATGGAATGCTTCTAATTTCACATTTACTGCCAGTTCTCAAATTAAGGGCGTAGAACGGAAGAGAAGAACTTGCAAATAAACTCTCAAGATTTCAGATCAGATTCGACGTCGAATCTCAATGCAGTGTAAAGTCTTTATAACGAATTGAGGGACCGTATGAGAGTTAATGTATGGGTATTGGGTTAAACCAAATAACTTTAACTTATTTTTACTCATTGTTATAACGAATGACGTGATAAAGAGTTGTACTTGTCAAACTAGTATTTTCTTATAAAGTTTAAAGGTTCTCAAGTGCTCAAACCGTCTAAGCACTAAGAAATATAGTTCTTTTACTTGAACTATTCTGCCTGACGACAAAGTGAAATACAACCGAGCAGTATTAAGAAAAAACTTGGCGATTAAAAACAGTGGCGGAGAGTTTATTGCCAGTTCTTCTCTTCTGTTCTACGCCCTTGATTTAAGAACAGTCAATGTAAAATTAAAAGCATTTAATGTATATGTATTGCTTTTTTGATGATCATAAGTGTACATTGTGTTACCTATGCGAATATATGATTTTTGACTTTTAAACTTTTTACAAAGATAGCTTCGTTGTTTGTCAACGGCCTACACAATTTTTAATATATATAGGCTAAAGCAGAATGGGCTCAAATGACCGGCCGTGTCACAAATTATGCGAGAGCCTTAACAAATTAATAAACGAAAATTTTTCGAGTGGTTTATTTTAATTTTCTTAAATACAAATAAACAATAAATATTCTGTACTTCTAATAAACATACATTCTTACTTGAATACAGTGTCCATTACTTTAATGACTGACTTTAATTATCTACATATTAATATTGGGAGACGTACTATATAACCATATATAGTTTTATATTTTTTAAGGCAGTGTTATTTATTCTCGGCATGAGAGACTGTTAACTATGATAGTAAAATAGGAGCAGAATTTTCTCTACTCTATTTAAAAGTACTTTCTACTATCTCTTTCTCTACTCATTCACAAAGTGACAAACAATGATATGTGATTATGTAGTTGCTCCCCTCACACTATAAAATCGATTTTTGTTTAGATTTTTGTAATTTTAATTTTTTTGATTAGTAAGTAATTGTTTTTTTTTGTAATGTCTGTTTTGCTTAATAATTGTTTTAATTGATATTTGTATGATCTCTACATGAATGTCATGTTTGCCTTTAAGTGCTTGTCTCATTCAAAATTGTATTTTGTGTTTATTTTTGCCAATGTAGCAGTGTGTCGAGCGTTGGCAAGCTTTTTATCAATAAAAAAATATATATTTAGATGTGGAATTGTTCATATTTATCTTTACCTTAAAAAGTCATACAGTACTTATTAAATAAAACCCAATTCCGCGTCACTTATCCAATTGACGCTGACGTCAGCCAATTTGAATTGAATTGAAATTGCGAGTGTCTCGAAGCGAATTGCCTCGTTTTACTCAAATGACATTCGAGGATACGGGGTCCTTACGAAAAGTAAAATAAAGTATCGTTATAAAATTTATTTTAATTAACCAAATACTGCAACAATTGGTCACTATTGGCATTTATGATAAGCGATGATAGTAGAGTTCATCTGCGAATAATAATGTACCTGCAAAAGAGCAGACACATATTTGTGTGTATGTTTAAATAGTCGTGTCAAAACAGGCAGGACGAAATTTAAATGCCACGCGCGGGCGGGCTAATTACAAATAAGAAGCTTAATAGTGTATTGCTTGCATTATCTAAAAGCGGTGAAAGGGCACTTGCATGTTTTAGAATAGAATTCGCCACTGAGCGCTAATAACGGACGTGTCGGGAGTCGAGGACTGGTTCCTTTATTGAGAGCGGCGACCTCCCGCGCCGACGGGAACAATGAAAGTGAGAGAGCAGGAATGCGCCGGGGCGAGGAGCGCGCGGAGGGTAGGCCGGTTCCCAGGCGCGAGCCGAGGAATGCCAACAAAGCCTCCATCCGCCATTCAACCGCCCGCCCCCGCCACCCATTTTGATAAACCGACTGCCTCGCCGTTTACGATCAAAAATTGATTCGATATTCAACAATGAGCTGTTAAAGCGTTTCTCGTGTTATTGCTCAGAGTATACACTGGTTCGTTCATAAATACAGCCAAAGTTCACGGCCAGCGTCGGATAGCCGCAGCTGACTTATCGTGTTTTATTTGCATGTGTCTTACACTCTTATTACAATTGTATCGACCGCAGGCGACCTCTTGTCTACGTGCAGACATCGCGATATTCTAATGTTAGTTTCATTTTATCTATAAGAACTTCGCCAATGTCTATGGTTCGATACAGATCTTTAACGTGAATAAATTATTGACGTTTTAAAAGCTTCACAGACTGTTCCTTGATTCTCCTTTATACAATATTTTAAAGAAATAAAAGATCCAATGGAAATTGTATTTTATAGTAAATGACTAATCACTGTCGACGCGTGAGAGCTCTAGCGCCAAGCGGACTGTTCAGTGCTGACACGTTGTGTAATGCAAACTATGCACCCCATTGCATAGTGCAATGTACACAATACAACGTTTTCAATGCTCATTATATCAGGGCTGTTTAATAGAGCAACACGCAATATCAGATTGTAATACAAAATATTGTACAAAGTTCCTCATATCAACACTAACTATGCAAAAAACTCAGTTTTATATCGCGCAGCTCGGACATACAACAACCAATATTTAAGCCTTGAATTGACTTGTTTAAGCTATAGCGCAAAATCACCTGCATCATGAGCACACCCCACAAACACACCTACTTACCCTCTACCACTTTTACACCATCACACAACACAGACAAATTAGGTACCTGTACGCCGGTATTTGAGAAGTAATTTATTATCTGCTATAATCTTTACCAGACAGAACTAAAAAGAAAATCAACCACGATTAGAGTCAACAATATTTTTCCTTAATATTGATTTGCACGATAGACAATAGCATGTTTTCTATATTAATTAAGGAATGAATTGTAACAACCACTTGGCAATGACTTCATTATTGTGAACGTGCCTCATATAATTGGAGTCCAGCTCTCGCCGCAATGTAGCCTCACGCGGTCGTCATTCGCCTAACCATTAGATTGTTCTTGTATTTATTCTGTATAGGATTACATCATAACAATGACGGCTCACGTTTCGCAATAAACCGACATCAAACAATTGTAATGGATCAAAGTAATCATCGGCGAGCGGCTGCAAGTTTCGTTTTGTCATTGCGATTATAATTAATGTTTAATTGATGACCGAATGTGCAAAAAATATTTGCAATTAGCGCGAACTATGATACCCGATATATGTTAAATAAAAAGTGATTTTTTAAATTCTCTTCAAGCATGTTAGGTTTGCGTGTGAGTTCTTGTCACATTAAAACCAGAGATTTTGTTGGTGGCAATCTCTTGTCAGTAAATAAAGACGTTTTTTATCTAGGGCAATATAAACATAGCACGTCGACTGAATATTACCCTTAGACACATCTCTGAATATATAAAGCGGACAACAAACATGTTGTAACATTTAATCAAATTGTATATGTGAGACAGAATAGAATAAAAATGTAAGCAGAATTCTCATATAAAAAATTATAAGAGTCACCGAAAGTAAAAAGAAACTTTTAAATTTTTTTAAATAGCTTTAAAGCTTCGTTCGAACGTAATTTTATGAGTATTTCATATTTTTATCAATTAAAAGCATTAAATATTCCAAGGTAAACATATTCAATTAATGGAAACATCTCTTGACGACAATCAGCGAGAGTGGAGGCGATAAGGTGACCGGCGTGAACTAATTATTTACCAATACATACTTTGATATTATATATTAAAAATTGTGCGGAACGAAGTGTTTTATATAGTATAATAGGTGGGATAGACTATAGGTGCTACGGTGTAGCAAAATCGCACCTGGCTGTTGGCTGTCATCAGCTGTTACGTTGTGTTTGACGAAGAAGTGTTCGAGGCAAGACGCAGGGGCGGCGGCGACACAGCCCCAGCTCGCCGCAAGACACACCAGCACCGCACACCGCATTGCAAAAATCACCAGTTTTATTTACACAACACACGCGACTACAAAAGCGGCACAAGCTCCCGCATCAGAGCACATTCCCCGACTGACGGACGACGACTGGCCTGACGCGACCGCGAACCCACCGCGTTGCCAACAGAGTACGGACTGCCGCGCCTGTCTGGGGAATTAGCGAAACAATCGCCGACTGCGCTTGCCTTTCGCTAAAATATTTTTTTGAGATTTGACAATGTGTATTACTTGAGAACTGCTTTCGAAGGAGGATTACCATACTATATTTATGATTTTAGATTATGAAGAGAGAATATGTTATTTTCTTTTTGTACCGGATTGAGAGCTTTACTCTTGAAATTTCTTTAACCGACCACAAACATTCCGAAGGAGGAGGTTATCAATTCAACCTGTATGTTTTGATTGTGAATCTAAACGGTATAATCGTCACAAATATTAATTATGATAAGCTATTTATTGGTACGATTATACGCAATTAGTTATATTTTTAATTAAATCTTTCTTTTTTTCGCTTATTGGTTTAGTTTTTAGAAAAACACATTTTACATATAAAATACTAAACCGAGGCATTTCACTTAATAAAATTATAAATCATTTACATTTTAATCAATGAAAATTCAATAAATACTATTCACTGTATCGTATAAAAATTGTGCTTACGTTAAAATTACTTAATAATTCCTAACATCTGGAGAACAATGAAGCGTCGTTTAATGTTAGCTTTTACAGGCTTTCAGTCTCATTCGCTAAATAAAGCGCAAAAGCGCTAGATTGTATCCCACCTGGATGTTATCGTTGGAAATTTGGAGTTGTAATAAAATAGCTGAAAGCATAAGATGTTTCAACTTCGCAACTTCTTAGCAAAGCAACATGTACTTACCAAATAAAAACAAATATATTAAAGAAATTGAATGGAAAAACTGATTCATGGGCTAACTAAATTAAAAACGGAGACACGAAAGAACTTGCAATTTATCTGTTATCATATCAAATTGATCTTCATATAATTTACGAACTGAGATCTCGGGAAAATATATTTTTTTGTAGTCTGTTTAAAAGTTAATCTTATGCGTTCGGGTTGAAGATAGCAGGCTGAATAAACCTGACCGATCTTATACTCCACATTCACGGTAATAAGATTTTACGGTTAAATTAAAAATATGCTAAAAACCATAGTCAAGCTTGCTTGTATAACGTTATTATTGCATCTTACTACAACTAATGTAAGTAGTTTTATTTTATTATCAAAGAATTACATTTCGTTCAATATTTATGATCTACTACTACGTAATTGTTACTTCATTATAAAGCGCAGACAGGTTACTTTATTGCTTTGTCAAAGTTTCATGAAGATTGTAATAATTTAAATGTAAAAGTCGTGTCAGTGGAGAACAAGAGATTCGCGAAGGCACTGAATTTCATTTCGTCGAATCGAAATAATTCCCTTATAAAATATAACTCATTATTGGTTTATTGATTTGTAAGTTGACATAATTTTTGTTGAGATGGTGATACAGTCTCACGAAGATCAGTAGATACTATTGTATACGAGGTGAAAACGTCTCAGTCGAGAACAGTTCGTGATGCCTGAAATACTTGGGGTCGTAATTGATTCCTTATATCATGATTTAAGAACCTATATATACGTTTTTAAATTTATATTTACTTTGGGTATACAGTAATATAAATTTACGTACGTCTCATAGTTTTACCGATATTGACGATTTACTCGAAATATAATGAAGAAATCCTAATAGCTTCGCTTTGTCGACTCAAACAGTCCATTAAATAATAAATTGATTACGTTATTTTTATTCAACTACTTGAGAATGTAAGTGCGTGCTCCTATTTCACAATGCCTACTGCTGATAGAGGACAAATCTTTGCTTTTTTTTTAAATTATTATGTCATGTGGAACATGGTGTAATGGTTGCAGCTTCTTACAAACATTGTTTAAAAGAAAAAAACACGGCGCTTAAAAAGAGTGGCGGAGAGTTTATTGCCAGTTCTCTGTCCGTTCTACGCCCTTGATTTGAAAACTGGCAGTAAATGTTAAATTAGAAGCATCTAGCATTTAATATGTATTCCTTTATTGACGTTCATAAGTGTAACCTAACCTAAATGAATAAATGTTTTTGAATTTTGTACATTGTTACATATTTTTTTAAAATAGAAGAAAACATCTCAGCAGATAGATAGAAACTATTGACTCCAGCTTAATAATTCACTTCTCCGTGTCCCAGTTGTGGTTGTTGATTTTGTAATAATGTAGAGGTACACTGTACGCATTAACAGCAATTAATGTGACTTATGTGGTTTTTGCGATACATATAGGTCGAAATCAGCGTGAAAATTTCTATGTTGTCTGCCCAATTTTTGAACTTATACTTCTTTAGGCGCGTTATGAAAAATTGATGAGAGTGAAATTTCACGATGCGCGCGCATCGTGACGCAAAATTAACAGAATGAAGTTGCCCACGGAAGATGCTACGGCATTGGACATAATTTAAAAACAACATTCGAATAATAATAGAATTTATATTACACTTAATGTAAGAGAATAATAATAAATATTTATTTATTTAATTTTTCAAATGTAAACTGAACTTGATTGACTATAATGACTCCTTTTCCAGTCTTTGATTGTTTAATTGTAATTAATTATTTGCATGCAATCAAAAACTATTTTTAATAATGCCAAAGAAGTATAACTTCTTACGAGCGTACATAAGTACACGCACCCTTTTTTTTTAGAATAGGTGTACGCACGATTTCGGCTCGATCATGATCTTTTCAAGTGGGGAATCTGTAGCCATTTGGATATGCAACCAGACGGTCAGTTTCAGCATTTCCGCTGTGGTACCTATACGGCACACGTAGAAGAACGGATGGACATCACAGTCTACGCGCAACCTGAGGATAGATCGGGGAGTACTATAAGATGTACCTATTGCATCGTTAAAGGCCTGTTTTCTGAGAGACAGTGGTAATTCTACAGTCGTGCCTGCCCATTTGGCTGAAACCAGAAAGCAACAGCATGGCACCTCCACTAAGAACAACATATACCTAAATAACCTAACTAAGAACCTATAGTTTATTGATTTCTTTCTTTTTCGTACCTCTGAAAAGCTTAAAATAAATTACTATTATATAAAAATGCTAAGTGCATTTCTTTAGATTTTAAATAACAATATTTACTATAAATTTTCTAAATCTTTCTATTGATTGGTCTTGTGATACCAACAAAATCAAATGTATAGTATTACCGCACTTAGACGCATATTTGGTCCGTTGTCGATCTGTTGAAGATGTGTTGATTAGGGATTCTATCACGTTGCATGCCTACGAGCAGTTGACAGTCTATCGTCCTGCTTACCTAGTCCAGCCATAAGTTCTATTCGAAATGGCCACCTTTGGCATTTATACAGGCCTTTATTCTGTTTGGCCACAAATCTATGTATTTACGCACGGTTTCCAAGGGAAATTTCGCCAATGCTTGCACTAAAGTTTTTTTAGAGACTCGACTCGAATGTCACCGTGTCGTTCAGAGTCCATGTCCTCTAAAACTAACCATAATGAACACGAAAAAATATGTGAAATGAAGAGTAGGACTCCTACCGGGTATTGTTTCCTTCGTTTATGCGTCGGGCTTAACGATCGGATGTTCAAGTGGCGGTTCTGCCTCGCGATAACTTTCGTAACTGTCATGAGGTCGAACTATCAAATTTTTGTCGGATATAGGAAAGGTGATGGCTTTGACCGGACCGATCAGCCCACTCAGCGTGAAAGCGCCCTCGAACCAAGTTTTGAGGACACTATTAGAGAATTCAGCTTTACCTGATGTCGTTTGGTTCAGTTGTCATGGAAGCTTCAAGATCAGCCATGAGCTTATCCTGAAGAGTCTCCTGAATCGTCAGGTGGATGTCTTCCGCCTGTTCTAAGGTCATGTCCAAGAAGGGCTCAGTAGTGACATTTCATTATTTCGCTTATATTCTATCGTTTTACGCGAGTGGTTAATACAGAGTAAAACAAAAATCTTCTATTATTTGAAGCACCCCGATGACCCAGGAACCGTACACTACCCTTAGAAACACTGAGCTTAAATGCACGACTGGACCCTGCGCTTTAGTGCCCGCTTCTCGAATCCTGCTGCTGTGTTAGCCTCTGGAGTAGGTTTGGGGTCCGCTTGAAGCCTCGGAGCATTGGCTGCCAGCATCTGCTGTTGCGCCACTCTTTTGGCTTTCTTGAGGCGTTGCCTTTTAAAAGCATTCATTACGATGGTGAGGACAGGTTCCTGAAGAGCGTTTTTCAGGGCAGACATTTCCATGGATGATGTGGTGGATTCTCTGGCACACCGAGTCTTCCGCGTTGGTTTTAGTTGCGTCTAATACATAGGGATTATACTAAGAACAGGTTCGGCCACCTCGGGAGGTAGTTCCACCAACCTCAGCGCCCTGCGCTACTTCTTACTTTTACACTTACATGGTCTTGCCATGCCCCCTTCAGAAGGATGTGGTAGAGTAGGTTGCGCCTATGTTACTATGAGATGTAAACATGTAGTACTGAGAACCGTAGAAGTATAGGCTCAGACCCCTAAATTAATATATTTATGGTCATAAACGACTATTTTTTGCGTGAAAGTCGGTTGATTATTTTCTAGTTTTATATTATATAGTCATAAATTTCTCTTACGTAACTCAAATACATATCAAAATAATAGACTTTTATGTAATTAAAATGTTTGTCTGTCTGTGTAGGCATTTGCCTCAGACAGATTTACTATACGTATACCGCAACTGCGCGCGCACCGATATTGAACCACTCAGCGCGACTCACTACAGACTGAACGTCTTACTTTTGAACTTATTTTTACTTATTAGTTACCCTTAAGAATCAAAGAGTGAGTCGCCATGAACTCCTGATCATTTTTTGTATAAAATTATTAGAGTAAAAACTGATTTAGTTTACCTTGATTCTTAATTTAGTACACAAAACAGAAATAATCTAACAGAAGTTAGCTGTGTGACCAATTAAGAAAATTATCTCTTTTTACTAATACCCATTGGATGTCTAGACTGTTGCCGAAAGATAAGAGAATAAAGTGAATTAAATCACGTATTAACGGAATGCTGACTCCTGTAGGACCCTTTGTCTCCATGGCCATATAAAACAACTAGCTGTGCTCTCCGGTTCCACCCGCATTAATTCTTTCGTAGCATGATGTTCTATAACCTAAGGTTTTACTCAGAAAATAGGCTTTTAATTAGTATATTAGTTGACTGCTCTATCGATGTCAATAATTTCCACTTACACAAGCGAAAGTTCAAAAATAAATAGAAGAGTATGACCAGGCCCTGGTAAGTAAAGGCAGATGACGCAAGACAGAAGAAAAATATATTTATAAGTAAACGATATATTGAAGCGAGTGATATTAAAATTTATAAGTTATTTTGTGGGCCTAGGTCGATTCATGGCAATATAAAAAATGTTTTTTGTACATTTTATTTTGTTTTATAAATTAAGGTTTTTGTTATATTACATAGTAGTAAACTACTCAAGGGAAACGGTAGGAGAACTTATGTGAAGGGTAGATAGCTTATGTGAAACGTTGGTACTTACACAGCGCCATCTGTTAGAATTGTATCAAATAATAAACAAATATTTTGCAACAAAATAATATTGCGGGTATAAATTGAGATGTAGACTATCCTATCTTTTAAGTTAGATCAAACTCCACACGGTGTGCAAATTTGATTGAAATCGGTTCGGTAGTTTAGGAGTCCATAGCGGACAAACAACGTGACACGTAATTTATATATATTAAGATTATTTATTACCACTTCGTTGCATTACAATATAAAAATTGAACATAATAAAGAAAAAAACTAAACAGGAACAAAAAACAAACTAAACTAATTAAGAATACATGAAAAATAAAGAGTAAAAAGTGCACATGAACCATTTTAATTTAATTTAAGATCACTCTCACGTCAATTAGTAGTTATACATTAGTACGAAAGTTAGAATTACGATGTGGACAGGTAATGTTTGTACAGAAGAAATTTAAATTAAATTTTTCCATTGTGTTTATAATATATAATTAATAATGTTATATTTACTTCCAGTTCTGCCAAGAAAGTTTAGGAAATGTGAATTCAAAGCCTATTAAACAATCGTTATTAATTACTTGACACTATTATGTTACACAAAATGGCGCCTGGACATAACACATCTTGCCGCTTCACATTCCAATACCAAACAATCGCACAATATATTTAAAGGGCCCAAGCCCCATTTCGATGATAAATGCCGTTCAAATGCCATATTTATAATTTATCACTCGATAGATAATCCAGGTAGAAGTTTCATTGAGACCGCCGCCTTCTCCCCTCCCCGTCGTTCACTATTGTTGCTCCTCATATTTCATACTTCGAGACCACCGAGCAATCAAACTGGACGAAGTGCCAATTATAGACGTATTTATTTTAAAGTAGACAAAAATGTACACACTTTCAAATAGGCTTTTAATTTTTAAGCAAGTTACAAGTTTGACAAATGAAGCAGAAGCTGCTGTTCCAAGGTCAATGTCACTTTTATTATCCTGAAAATTAAAAATTAATCACAAGAGATCAAAGAGCTGGCAGCTACCTCGAACAAAGAATTAGTCTAGCTATTCAAAGGGGGAACGCTGCCAGTATCTTCGGAACCTTGCCTAAAGGGACTCCTTTTAATAATATATTTTAGTTATTATATTTTAAGTTTAGTTATTGTTATTATTATTGTAATGAATTAAATTATTTTATTAAAAAATTACCATTCAAGTCTTACCTACTTGAATACAAAGAAAATCATCCAAAAAACAGACACAAATCTGAGGTGTTCCGTGGTTCTCTTGAAAAGATAGTATTTATCCTAATACTTCAAGGCTTTAAGGGTGATTCCAATAATTCTTTTGAATTTACTTTTGCAGGCAACAGGAAGTGGCAATTATTTAAGTAAGATGGCGAGCGCGGTGCGCGTTTATGTCTATTGTGTCATGCTCTTGCGCATGGTTTTGGAATTTTATTGAAGGTTTTTTGTAAAAACATTGTCAACTAAATGTTCTTCAGATGACAAACGGAATTTTTTAAATAGCAACCACGAACGGTCAAGACTTTTATGTACATTTTTAATAATTAAATTAAAAGATCTTTCTCGAAAAGGACTTTGTTGAAGTTCACTATCCCATGACTTTGGTGGTTCTTTCATTTAGTTTCCTATATTATGGGCTACTGTTTAATTGGGCACCAAAATATCCTATTTAACTTTTATAACATGCTTTATAGGTACTTAAATATAACGTTATAAAAGAATACAAGGCGTGTCGCGTCTTGTCGACACAAGTAGATTTACGCAAAGCGAACAAAAACCCGCACAAAAACAGGTGAACACAAAAGAGATCGTAAAAATTCTTACAAAATACATTGAGAGATGACAACAAATATGAAATCCGCTAAATACCTACCTGGGCCCTCACCTTTATATGAATAATAACTACACAGCAAACAGACAATAGTTTTATGAATTGTTTTGTAATCTTTTAATGAAGTAATTCATTCTTATATGAGTTGACAATGTGCTAATATTTCCACGAAAATATTCAGTTAATTTGAATGTATGTCATCGTTAAAAATCTGGGTTTATTAATCGTTATTTAAGGATTCTTTGAGCTATTTATACAGAAGGCAACCCATTGAATAATGTCTTCTACGCAAAAGAAGATCAAAAGGAGAAGTCGAGTTTAGATACAATTTTGTACGAGTAACATTATTATTATTATTATAATTTTTTTTATGTAATAGGAGTTAAACGGCCAGGGGGCTCAGCTGATGTAAAGTGAAACTTAGTCAGGAGACTCGCAAGTGCGGTGCCAGCCTATCAAAATATTCAAATGCTGCGATGTATTTTTTTTTTTTCATTATTATTACATTCCTTTTCTTTCTTTTTTTGCGACTGAGGCGCAAACTAGCTGATGTAGTCTCTGGCAGAATGACCAGCGCTGTGGAACAGCACACTCGAATTACACACTTGAAACGAACCGAATGGGAAAAGGGATATTTTTTTTAAATCTCTCATTATATATTTTTTTCTTTGATTATTGATATTTGGTGTGTTTTTGTTAGTAATAAATGTTATGTCTATATCTATATAATACCATTCTTTCTAAATTATATCAGATGAATGTGTTTCATATTCCCTCGAATGTCATAGACTCCTCGTCTATGAGGATGACGGAGGCGTCTCTTAGTAAAATATACGATCCGATAACGCTCCGTCATCATAGAGTCCTAATTTTACACAATTGTCCGTGTAATTAATAAAGCCCATGAAATGGTCGATTTTAATGGCCTACACTGGCGGAACTGAATAGAATTCCAGATATTTCTGTTTTATTCCGAATCGCGAGTTTTGCAGTCTGAACGGGTTTTTTACGAATGGTGTTCGAATTGATGTAGATCCTTGGATTGCATTTTCACGCATGCGCATGAAAGAAAATAGAAAGCGAAACCATGCGCTATATCCGATCAACAATTTCATGGGAGGTGTTCACAAGGCCGTCAGCCTTTGTGACTAAGTCCCGAGGAATGCGCCGGCGCTCACCCCGCCTGCATGCCACAAAACGACATAACACAACCTGCATTCACCCGAATATCGCCCTTTACCTATACCCATACAGCCTAAACACAATCTCTAGGACATAGGCCGTTGTTAATCTTTATGGTGAGCGCCGGCGACGAAATAATCCAGTGATCTGGGATACGGCCTGCGATAAATAGATCACGGCTCCGATGACTTCATTTGCATTTTAATTAAAGCCATCAGGTGAATACGATGCGTTCAAATATTATTAATTTGGTAATTAATTTGTGTCAGAATTCTTTTGTTTATATCTTAACTAATGTACAATGTTCTTTAGTTCTGATTTTCTACATTAATGCGCAATGGCCTGCCGCGCCACAGAAAGATTATTTAATAATTGTAGAGACCTGGAGCGCGATTAAGTTACTAAGTATGGCCCGAGTATGTTCACTGTCGTATTCGTATACAGTAATGTTTATACAGATTACACAATTTAGTAAGCCAATTAAAATAAAATATGTTTATTATGGAATATAAGATACTGGTATTACTTATTCCACGTAATTAGAAGCAATTTCAATCGGTAGACATCCCTACTCATCGGCAAAGAAGACAGAGGGTGTAGGCCGAGGGAAAAAGCTGGCGTAAAAAACTCTTGGTACTCTTTTAAAATAGCAAATCATCAAACAACACTTATTTTAAAACAAATGTCGCAAATTAATTAGGTAGAAGTAGCCTGTCTACCACTAGACCCAGGCCCTTTTATCAACTAGATAATCGTTAACTTTATAGTAAGTCACACACAGCTTTTCTTTAATACATTTCTTAAGTTTATTAAAAGGCAGAGCCTCAGGGATTTTATTGAATAAAAGTATCCCTCTTCCCAAAAAATAATTACTAACTAGTACAGGGAAATTGGAGCCTGCATTTGTTCCGAGTATTAACATTGTGCGTATGTTGTATTCTAGTAAACTTATCACTATTTTTGTATACATACATAATATTTTCATAAATATATTTGCGAGGGAGAGGTAAGTATATTCATTTCCTTGAATTTATCTCTCAGAGATTCCCTACATTTAGTATTACAAACATTATACATTTACAATTATGAAAAGGAATGGAACATACTGCCTTTATGACGAAGTGGTGGAGACGACATGGCGCAATACTCACTTCGATTTCCAGTAGAACAATACTTGTATAGATGGCACAAAATGTTACAGAAACTAAATTTTTTAAAAACGAAAATTTTAATAATAGTTACATGATTGAAATATTGCTACACGTTTTTATAAGGCGTTTATAGACATGTTCTTGAGTAGTATTCAGTAATATTATACATAATAATACTGTTTATGAAGAAATCCACATCGTATTCATCCCACGAGAATGTAAGTGCGTGCTCCTATTTCACCATGCCTCCAGCTGATAGCGAACCAATCTTTCTTTTTAATTTATTGTATTATTATTTATTACTTAAGATGTCATGGGGAACATGGTGTAGTAGTTGCAGCTCCTTACAAACTTTGTGTAAAACAAAAAACTTGGCGAGTAAAAAGAGTGGCGGAGAGTTTATTGCCAGTTCTTCTCATCCGTTCTACGCCTAATTTGAGAACTGGTAGAAAAAGTAAAATTAGAAGCATTTATTAACATTTCTTTTTTGACGTCCATAAGTGTACATTGTGTTCATGAATTAATGATTTTGACTTTGTATCCCTAACTTTCCTACTAACTGACGTGATCTAAAATTATCGTGATTAATGTGCACTTTTTATTTTTCATGTGTTCTTTTTTAGTTTAGTTTTTTTGTTCCTGTTTTACCTTTGTCTAAATAACTACATATATTTTGACTTCTTGATTACCTTAATTTAATATTTTTTATCACAGTAGTTGCCCTCCTTTTCATTTAATCAAATAAATAATAATTCAGTTTTTGAGTAAGTCATATATTAATAAAATATAGAGGGCTTGTCATTTTAAAAAAAACGTTGTTAAGCACACATCTTTATTAGCATTAGACGAATCTTTAAACAACTAATTATTAAGTATTTTGTTCTTCTCTTATATCAGATTATAACTTATACTATAGAAAATGTATTCGATATTTACTTATTTATTTATTTATAACAACACTCCTAACAGGCGACCCCAAATTGACAAGAGTAAACAAAAGCTTACAGACTAAACAAATAAAAGCAAACATACAAAATCAATCAAGAAAAACAAAATTACATAATAAAAAAAAAACTAACCACTAGGTATAGGCACTAACAAATAATAAAAGTTTTGCCAGTTCACTCAACGGAGAATGAAAAAGGTCCGTTAACCTATGCAGTTCATTAACTAAACCAATACACCGAATCATATGTGCCCTTTTCAGAAGGTTAGTCCTAGCCGTGGGCACATGGAGTAACGGTGGACGATGTCGCTTTCTGACGTACCCATCAGGTACATTAAAGCTAATGTACTGATATGTGTTCTATAAAAAATAAATCATTGTTTTGAAACTGGCGAGGCCACAATTTTTGTGCATATATATGCCTAGTACACGTTGGCACACTGGCACCATCGCTACTCCGTAACTTTGCTAATATTGTTTATAATGAACAAAGAATTAACTGGTCAATGGCACCTGGAATGTAGCACACGGGTGCGTCACCGACCTTTAAGTGTTGATTTAAGTAAGAAAAGACTCATCGAACTCAGTAAAAACATCTTTGTGTTCTTAATGTAATAAAAATGAGTAAAGATAAATAATATTTATTTATTAAAACATATTAAACATAGAATACAGATTTATTTCAACAAAGACCACTTCAGTTGCTCCTTCGCCGACTGCAAAACCTGGAAATAATTAAAAATATATTTAAAACAGAGCATTGATCCATTTATTAAGTGGGTGAGTAATATGGTGTCAGTATAAAATAAGATATATATGTCGCAGTCAACTAAATTAGCCGTTCAATTAACAGCCTAGCCTTTTAACTAAACGGCGCCGTTTAACTAACGGCCTGAAAGATGTACTTAAGTTTTTATTATATACTACAAAACTTAAACTTAAGTTTGGTAGTTTATATTTTTATTCATTCATTGCATGTGTACAAGACAAAAATTAATTCCAATTCCATATTTCGGTGAATTCCAAGTAAGACGTCATAATACTCTTCTAACTACGACTTACAGAGTCTCCTTTTAGAAATTCGAGTTGTAGAGTATTAATATGTATTACCAATACTTTGTAGGGAAATAACATTTTGTTCGAGTTACAAAGTCTAAATAATTCGAGATATTTTTTTTTCGACTTTGCGAGGTTCGAGTTATCGAGATTCCACTGTACTTATTTTCGTACTAGACGATTTACTTCAGTTTCGATTAATTTCAGTGCAAACATAAAAAACAAAAATAGCAAAGAAATACCTGCGCGACAGTCTGCTCCCCTAAGGGCACGTCGTCGGTCCTCAGAGCAGTCCGAGACACGATCGAGGTCGCATCGCCGTCCAATATGATGCTGCAAGTTCAGACACTATATCAAATATCAATCAAATTGCACCCGAACTAAACGGTTATGTTGTAATTTAATATAAAAAGCCATATTTGGTATCTTGCATCGCTATAAAATAAGAAACAGATCATTCAAAATCGAAGCAGACAGCATCAGCCTCGGAAATAAGTAAACAAGCCTACAGGAAGTCCAAAACATTCAGTCATTACAGCCCATGTACAGTGTACACCCATGCTATTTGCAAAGGCAACACAAAAATCTTAAAAAATTTAATTAGTTATTCAAAGATATTTTAAGTGTCGGGTTTGTATTTGTTATAGAAGGCGTAAGCAGGCTTCACTCATTTTTTAATAAGGATAGTATATATTTATGCGGGCGGGGCATATAGCAAGATACACAGTATAGTAGGTGGACTTTAAAGACAACTGTATGGTAAGGACCAAGAGGGAAGAAGGAGAAGAGGAGGTAGCAGGGGAAGAAGGAGAAGAGGAGGTAGCAGGAAACGAATGGAGAAAGAGAGCCTTAGACAGAGTCAGTTGGAAAAAGCTGGAGGAGGCCTTTACCCGTGAAGGGGTTCCGATCGAAGGTACTGAAGGAAGCTAGGATATAGGATAACAAGCAAAAGAAAAAAAATTTAAAATAATCTAATCTGTGTATTATAATTTGTTTTTGTCATGATTGGAAAGAAAACGGGCTTTATTATTATTATATTTATTTATAGAAAATTCTTAAAGCTCACCCGCCATCACAGATCTCATCAAAGGCCAGCATAACTGCGTCCAAGTTATCCAAAATAACTCGTTTTTCAACATTTCTTCTCAAGAGAATGCTCACACTCTCATATAACGCTGACAGTACGGATTGCAGGATCAACTGTAAACATTGAATTTATTATAAGCGCCTTTACCATCTAAAAGTTCACTTTAATAACAAGTTTCTTATTGAAAGTAAATTTATTGACGAATATATATTATAAAAAATGTAATGTGTAAAGCATTTTATTTTTTTGATTACTGTTAGGTTATTTATATATGTCACCGTAAAATTGTAAACACCGTTAGATTGTAATCTATCTCGCGAGATTATGAACTGTCGAAAGATTGTGAACTCAACGTACTGCTTACAATTTAACGTATTATTATTCGGTAGATTGTAATCTATCGAAGTGAAACCGTCAAAATACAATCTTAAAATTGACAAATTGTTAACTGTCCGAAGGCTGTCCCTGATTTGTCGGCTTTATAGTAGACTATCTACTATCTCACAATCTTTCGACGGTTCATAATTTCGCGAGATAGACTACAATCTAACGTCGTTTACAATTTTACGGTGACATATACAATCAAAAATGTCTAGCTGAAAACTTTAACAACTTCAATAAAATAATTTTATAACTACTTGACATTACTATAACCTTTAGGCCTTTTAAACTAGTATTTATATAGATATAGCTTTCTCATAGTATAATACATATACAGTGTAAACTCTGTACACAGCACGAACAAATCAAAAAAGGCAATAGAGGCAGGAGAGAATTACTAACACTAGTCTGAAATAAACTTTTTCTTTTCCTAATACAGACTTTTCTTCTTTCCATTTATTGATAACTCTTTGTAACGTCAAAATATGCACAGTCCCTTGAGTGTTAACAACACTCAGTGTCGTTAAATATAATAACAATGAATAATTTCAGACTAGTGTTAGTAATTCTCTCCTGCCTCTATTTCCATATCAGTAAAACTTTTTCTTTAATAACATTGATTTTCTCTTACTTGTCATGTTTATAGTAGGTAAGTTTGTGAGCAACTTAAAATATGATAACATGTAGATATCCATGACTCATACTCACAACACTCAGTCTACATGTGCAAGTAATCTCTATTTGTATACAAAAGAATGGATTTCTTAGAAAGTTCGAAACATATGATACTGGCAGTAGAGTTTATTATTTGATTGCTGTCGTTATTGAGGGTGTAATGCTATGTTGAATATATCATTGAATGAAAGACAAGCTAAGCTAACCAAAGCCAAATGATTTTGACGCTTTAAGGGGTGTGTCGTTAAATTGAGGGATGTTACATGGAGTTGTATATTATAATTTATACTGAACAGTCCATTTCACAAGTAAAACACAGAAAGCCTCTAGTGCAGAATATATTATAACAATATCTGTATATGCTTTGCATAAATTTTTTATTGGTTGAAACCAAACCAACTCATTGTGTTCATTGTACCATCAATAGATCATAATTAATATACCTCATTCTCATGTGAACTTCCCATGACGTAAAAGAAAAGGTCAACATTATTTCTGTATACACAAGTTAATCCGTCTAGCATGATGATTTCAGCATTTGCTCTGAAAAGTGACATAACATTTATGGTTAGATAAGTGCTTATAGCAAACTATGGCTCCCATCTTACAAAATCTAATTTATAATAATATAGATAAATAAATAATAATATATATTATAATTCTAAAAACTAATTAGTAATTAGTAGTAGTTCACATATCTAGTAATTTTAATTTTATGTTTCTTTTCCAATTAAAACACTCATTTACATATTATTATAATTTACATACATAAATCATAAGACCAGATACATTACTGAGTGTAATTATTCTCTAAGCAAGGTGGTGCATAAGGTTTTTTGATGATAATATTTAAATTTAATTTATATCAACAAACCAGATTTTAGAATACCTGTGAGTCTTGTTAAAAAGATTCTTCTCAAATGCCTTTTGTTCTTTGGTAGTAGGCAGAATGGCTGGATCATAGTACTTTGCCAGGATCCGATTGCCATCATTATCAAGAATGCACATGCCTTTTACTAAATAAAGGGTAGGCTCCTGCAATAGTTTAAAAATATTAAATAGGAGTATTTTACGTTTATTAGTAAATCAAGAACAAAACAAGCAATAAGACAAACTCAAACGGGTATTGTATATAATATGTGTTTTGAGATGATTCGACTTTGAAGAGATCCTATGGTGGACCTATGGCCAATAATTCAAGAATTCAAGCTGAGAAAACACTTACGAATAAGGAGCCATCCACATTTACTTTTTTGTGAACCATTTTGACTGTTAAAACATAAAATAGATTTAGAATTCAAATATAATTCACGATTCAGTTCTTTAATTTTAGCTCGAATAAATATTTTTTATGAATACATTGACGTGTCAGCGTCAGTGTCAACTGTTAACTGTCAACCACGGATCAATTGTCTGGGCAAATAAAAATTAACTACGCCCTGTAGAAAATACAGACAAGGCACTCCTGAAGACTGAAACTCGATCAACTTTATTTTAAAAACTTCTTTCAATTTTGCGCCATTTTTCTCATATTTTTCGTGTTCATTATCAAATTACAATATGGAATGGGTGTTAAAAAAATAGGATTGCAGTGATCGCATTGCATAAAGTGGGTTTGGCCGCTAGGTATCCGCGGTATGTTCGTATATCGTACTATGTATCAACAGATATAACAACACTTCGTCTGTCGAAGACCAGAAAAGATCCGGGCGGGCGCGTACTGTTAGAACTACACAAGCTGTTAATGCCAAAATTCGTCGAAATCCCATTAGGAAGCGCGAAATGAAGATTCCCGCTAGGACTCTGCCGCGTATTATAAAACAAGACCTGATGGTCGATGCTTATCATCTATATACATAGGACATGCCCTAAATCAATCTTTACAATTAAAGAGAGTGGATCGATCAAAACGCCTTCTGTCGCGATACGAAGATGATAAGCACAGAAATCTCCTCTTTAACGATGACAAAATTTTCACCATTGAAGAACTACAATAAGCAAAATGATGAAGTGTATGCTCACAGTTCTAAATAAGCTGCTCAAGTGGTCGACAAAGTACAACGTGGTCATCATCATCATCAGTGATGGTTTAGTGGGGCGTGTCTTATCAAGGAGTCACAAGGAACAGTCTTGGATCATGTTGAGAATAACTTTTTTAAAATATACCGTGGATTTTCTAGCAGGATTCTGCACCTGGTCACAAGGCACGAACTACCCAAGCCTGCCTTGGAACCAACGTTCCGGACTTTATAAGAGCTGATGACTGGCCCTAATCTAGACCAGACCCCATTTAGACTTCAAATTATGGTCAGTTTTAGAGGACATGTCCTGTTGTCGTTTAGACACGGCGACATTGAGTCCCTTTAAAAATCTTTGAAAAGCAGTGGCGAAATTTCCCTTGGAAACAGGGCGTAAATCCATAGATTCATGGCCAAACAGAGTTAAAGCCTGTATAAAAGCCAATGGTGGCCATTTCGAATATAATTTTTTGTTGAGACTTTTATAAATATGTAGGTAGGTATAAATTTTAATAATATTACATTACTTCATTTAAAAAAAAATGCATTTTCATTTATAACAGAACTTATGTTTAGACAAGATGTACTGAGTACTGACTTCGAAGGCGAAAAAATTAATATCTTCTTTGCGCAATACGATTATTAAATTATAATGAAAATTAGGTTTATTATTAACAATAATTTTTCCACATCTACACATGCAAAATTGCGCCTGATGGAAAACATGCGCAATGATGCAGCATTGACTATTACGTGGGTTCGGCGGATTTTTCAGCAATTTCTAACAAAACTCAATTTTAACATTTGGAGTTGCTTGAAAAGATTTTACACGGAATTAATAGAGAATGAATTGATACATGATGCAAGTTATTATGATAACTATTAACAATGTTTTCCCTTCAATAGGTCAAATTCAATAATATTGTAATAACGTCCATGTTTCTTAGTGATAGTGTACTCTTTGCGCTGTTTTAAACATTTAATTACTATAATATTAGTTTCTTTAACGCTCATGGTAACCTTTGGTTCAAAATTGAACGAAACAGATATAAGGTGATAATTGCTATTGTTTTATGTCAGGCGTTTTTATACATGTCTTACGTTAACTTAAGGTAACCCTTGTCCCTTACAATAGAAATACAAAGTTTAAAGTTGAAAAACAAATTCTTAAGTAGTACCTAATTTCATCAATATTAATATTAATTGCAATTAATAACATAATTACAATAGACTTAACAACCACGAAAGCTCCACTCAAGGGCAAGGCCTGTTAGCTTTGTATTGTTTGATCAGTTCAAATCGCGTATCCGAGCAATGCAGTCATAGACTGTAGAGTGTCTTATAGTGCTTTGTTTGGTAAGTTTATTTTTAAGTTTGTGACGGGAATTTCATGTTGTTTCTACTATGATAATTGATTAATTTAATGTTTGAAATTCTGAATAGGTTTTAGGTTCAGCTTTTTTTAAATAGCCGTTTAATTATGACATGATGTAGTGGTTTATTTTTAAACGTATTTTTTTTATTCATTACCTTAGTTAATTTTTAAATTAATTTCTTACTTCTGATCTTCATTATATTATGTGAATATTTCGGTTAGACACAGAATATGTTCGCTTTAAAAATCGTATATTAATTTAATATAAAATATAATATTGAAATAAGCACGTGATAAAACACATTATAACCCTTAGTATTTATTTTTACTTGGGTTGCCTGGAGAGATCGCTTAAGCGATATGGCCGCCCGTTGCCTTAATTTATATTATCTGACTGTATATTTAAAAAAAGATCTAAATCATTTATTAATTTAGGTAACACAATGTATACTTATAAACTTCAAAAAGAAATACATATTAAATGCTTCTAATTTTACATTTCACAAGGATCACATAAACTCTCCGCCACTCTTTTTAATCGCCTAGTTTTGTGTTTCACACAATGTTTGTAAGGAGCTGCAACCATTACACCATGTTCCACACGACATCTTAAGTAATTAATAGTTAAAAATTTAAAAAAAAATGTCCTCTATCAGCAGGAGGCATGGTGAAATAGGAGCACGCACTTACATTCTCGTGGGAACAACACGCATAGTCGAAATAACTAAAATCGCCGCATACACGAATTCGAGTCCGACCAGTCACTACAAAGATCACCAGTTCACGAGTATGATATGTACTGCAATGCAATATGTAATGCAGTAAAGTGCTGATAAATAAAAAATAAATAACGATTAAATAGATTGGGGCGCGTGATCTTGTCTTTGCTTTTATTTGAGCTTTTATGGCTCAAATTGCATCTTTGCTCATCTTTATTAATCATAGATAATCAGGCTCGCGTTTGACACATGTGCCTACTCAGTTTTTGGATCAAGCCACTAGGCCAACTCTGTTTTACTAGTAAGACGAATAAATGTTTTTAGAATGTTATTCGTCTAAATATTAAAAAATCAATACAGACCGCTATTGATTATTAAACTCATTATTTTAAAATATGTTTAAAATTAATATAAGTAAGCAAATTGGGAATTCCTAAACCTATTGTTAAATGCCCTTTGACGGCTTTTAAGAGAAAATTAGAATTTGCACGTGTTTTATGACCGTTCACTCAATTTTATGCTATTGTTCTCTAAATTCTCACGAAACTGTATATCGGCTTCTCTACAATTATAGTTATTTAAAAAATAATTTCTCATAAAATAATGATTATTTCGAAATTGCTATATAAATTCATCAGGCGCCATTTTTTTGTTTTAATTATTTAATTCATTAATTATGTTAAGTATTTACAATATACTTAACCTGCATTGTAATAATAATAATAATTATTGATAAATGGTAAACTAAAATATATTTAAAAAGTTTGGTCTCTGTGACGGTGTACCTTTAATGCTGGCATTTCTTCATTGTATTGCGATACTTATTAGTTGAGCGAGGAAAGCACAGTGCCGGATTAGCCACATAGCAAGAGTAGCAAATGCTACGGTCCCCGCGAACTTAGGGGCCCCGCGCTCCAAGGCCTGTCTGACCGTAATAAAAAAAGTATTAATTTAGATAGTAGCGTAAAATATCTTGCATACCTTTAACGCGAAGCGCTTAGTCTATGCTTCACTTCCACAAACTCGACTTCGTCAAGTATAATCGTAAAAATAAGTACATATTTATCTTTTTAACATTAATTTTCCAAATTTAATTATAATCGATATACATATTTAGACTAGCATGTTATTTGTACGATTTTAATTTTATATAGGTAGGTATACATTTATTTTGCGAGTTTACGTAGCCGAGATTGTACTTTTCTAATCGATTTTAATATAATATCGATTATAAGTATGTCGAGGAAACAGGCGAACTATTTAAATCCTAAAGCCTAACCAAGGGCCCCTAGGCAGAATTTGCTACAGGCCCCGCGCTGGCTTTATCCGGCACTGGGAAAGCACTATCTCTAGAGACCGGCGTCAACTTAAACCTTTAATTAGCGTTTGTGCACTTGAACCCACAAGTACACAAACGACCCAAGAGTCTCTTCTCCAAGGGGACAAAAAACGAAAGATGGAAGAAATACTGTTATATTTGAGCCGTTCGTTGTTTTCTAATTGATATCTGTTATACTTAGGTTTAATTGTAAATAATTGAAATAAAGTTGCTCTTGAAGTGAACATTTACATTATGGTAATCTATGTTGGAAATTTACTAAATCAGATATTTGTCCATTAAGTCAAAAGATTCTCTTTCGGTACATGATTATTTTTTTGTTATATGTTGTACATTAAGTAAGCATTAAGAGCCGAACGTTAACGGGACTATTTTCTATTTGATAAACATTACAATTCCTTTATTTAATCCTATGAGAAAAAAAGGTCATTAAACAAATTCAGAAATCTGAGGTCCGGACCTAAAATAAGTTGTAGCGCCACTGATTTATTTTATAATCCTATGAGCCAAAAAAATAGTTCCTGGGTCATCAGAGCGCTGTAATTATGTACCTAATAGAGAATTTTATTTTTACCAAATATTAACCACTCGCGTACAACAATAGAATAAAAGCAAAATAATGCAATTGTAATTGCTATGTAACGGACGAATGCAATATAACAGTCGAATAGAGTGCCTGCTTTTGGCTATACTATAGTATCTAAGGTGTAACTCCGACGATTTAGGAAATCGCCATGCTTAAGAAAATCTAAGTGAGCAAAACAGCCTTGGCTTGTACACTAACTTCTATTAACAATAGTAAACATTTTTTTTATATTATATATGTCAATGGTAGTATATTAAAAATTAAGTTTAACATTTTGTCAAAAACATTATTTATAAAGTAGGTAATCTGTTCAAAATTAATTAATTAAATAGTAGTAGTCCTATATGCTTAATAAACTAATATATGGCCCTGGTGGGTCTTTGGGGCTTCATAAATATAACAGAAAGGCCAATTACAGTTTTCATTTTATTATATCTTTATAGCTTATAGAGTATAAGTGATAATTGCTATACTTGATTTATCATGCACTGCTATTGTCTATCCACTGAAAATTGTTGTTGTTTACTTTTATCAAGAAAGGTTTGATTATCAACCGATGGGAATTTTTATTATTTACGAAAATAACATTTTATTATATTATTGTAAAATCATATGTAGAGCTGTTAATATTTAACTATTATATTTATTTACTATGTATATAAAAAATTAGAAGAATTAGTAAAAAATAGAAGCTATGAATCGATAATCACCCAACATATCAATTATTTAATACAATATTTGATAAAAAATTAAACTTAAAGTAATGACATTTTAATTCACAAGAAGTCAGTAACTTAATCGCATAATAAGCGCCATCTTGAGGTCACAGGAGACACTAATACAACTTTATAAACAAGTTCGCTTAATTATTTTACAAGGACAATGAAAGTATATAAAAAAGCGGTACCTCTAATCGTAATTACAAATTGGCCAAAGCTGTATGAAATATTAAGAATAATTAGGAATATCTCACTCAGTAATAACTCAAACCGCCGCTGGATATAGCTTAAAAATCCGTCCGAACTCCTAACATTGAATAGCGACAGTTTATGCTGTTGTCTTTTTACAATTACTATTAAGTTTAGGTTTTTAAATAGCCATCTGTTCTTTTCATTTACCAAAGATAAATAGTTAGTTTTTATGTTAGAATAACGTCACGTCGTACCTATTTGCACCATTTTTTTACCTTGTATATAAGTTTTAGCAAAACTTCGCAATGAATCTTGAATTTTTTCTCAGATCAGATGATATCCTGGATTTCTGCTTATCAGTGATGCCATCCATGGCTAGAATTTTCGGTATATTTATATGAACTCTACTGTGTATATAGCGTCATCTCGTGGTCATAAGAGACACTAAAACTTTATAAAATACCACTTTATAATCAGGTTTGATATTCTATTCTATTTATAGATTTTTTTAATTTCGCTCAGTGTACAAGGGCCAAATTTTAATAAAAAATGATATAAATGTAATGAAATAACTACCATCTAATTAGAAATGTTGGATTAGGTTTGCAATATTAATATATATTAATAGAATTTTTGATAGGTGTTAGATATTTTTGTAAGATTTTTACTTTAGTACATACTTAAGGATTTAGTCTATGTTCACACATATGCATCTTATTTGTAAAATTTTAGCTCATTGGCAGCATTCTGAGTGAAACCTACGAATATATTTGTCCACCAATTAATAGTACGGAAAAACTTGATACGGAAACAATAACCAATTTAATAATGTACCCGAATAATTTAAATATAACCGAATATACAAACTCTTTAGTTCAACTCCTTATATATAATGTGGAATAAAGAGACAATAGTCTTGGGGTGTATAATTATTAAATTCAAAAAGATGTCGGCATTTTAGTAAAAATTAGAATTTGCACGTGTTTTATGACTTACTTGTTTACAAGTTGTTCAACAAATTCCTACGAGATAATGCATCGCACATTTCGCTTCTTCGTCTTTTAAAATTATTGTAATACAAAAGCTTTTCTTCGTGCTATATATTATTTATTATTAGTATAAATAGACAGAGCATTGGAAACTAAATTGAGTTAAATAGCAAATTACAATTAAAGACCAGCAATATATGGACTGAAAGTAAAGGTTGTCTAAAATTCGAATTAAATTAACTTTAAATATTATATTAAAGCCCAACTGGGCACAACTCATGTATTATAAAAATTACTTTAACAAAACTTAAACAAATATAGAATCGAACTCATTGCATTATTCGACTCTTTGGTATACGTGTGGTGCCATTGTCATTGTAGTGGCAAGTGGTTATTTTTTGTTATAAAAATATTTAGTGTGATTTATTTAAATTATATGTAATGAGGAAGAAACGGGGCGTAATGAAATGACATTTTTAAATTTCCTAAGTGTATGTTAGTCCACACTTTTATTAATTGATTTAGACTAATTTTAACAGACTTCAAAGCTCCGACGTGTATTTTTCTATATTACTCGTATTTGTCAACCAGCATTGCCATACGTCCCGATTCTGGCGGGACGTAGCTATTTTTTAAAATTAAATAAAATACAGAATTACAAAAATCTTATCAATGTTAATTTTAATTATGAACAGTTATTTATTTTATTTTAATTTAACTATTACTCTTAATTCTTAATTTTATTTACTAAACCTTTAATCTTATTCAAAGTTTGTGACTGTTTATATTTTATAATAAAAAAAAAATTAAAAACTTTAATCAAACTTGATATATTTTACCTTAATTTAATTTGAATTCAATAAGCATTAGTATCGGTATCGGTATCGGAATCGGCGATATTTCTATAAGAGTATCGGTATCGGTATCGTATCGGCAAAAAGGCGTATCGATGCATCCCTAATTCTCTTATTGTACTTTGCAATTTGTAATACTCATTCCTCAGAGATCTGAGTATTGTTTGAAACGCCATATTTTTCTAATTAATAGTTTTTTTGGTTTTGTTTTTTATTAAGAAGACAATTATTTAACGGTATTTATAGGGTATCTGATTTAAAATATCACCTTTAGTTATTATGTCCCGCTTTCGACGAAAGATTCCCGCTTTTTTAACTCAAAAAGTTCAAAAATCCCGACTTGGCAATAAAAAATCTGGCAACGCTGGTGTCAACTCTCGCGTCAGTCTTCGTACAAACAGACTCAGTTCAGTGCGCGTCTTCGAGCAGTGCAGTCTTACTGCAGTCTGTGTGTCGTTAGTTGTGAGGTGTATTTGTGATTGTAACTATATTTTACTAGGTAAGTTTTAATTATAAATTTAATGGAGATTTTCGTTGGAAACGCGACAATTTTTATACGTCTTTAATTCATTTTCCAAATCTTTTGGCGGGAAAAATGTGGTTTAATTAAAAAAAACAGGATGCGGCTATTTTCTGACAAAATAAAATTAAATTGTGCGGTTCCCGAGTCAGGACTCGGGAACCTGCTCATACACATTTACGAGTAAAGATTACTGGACTAAGAACAATCGGAGCAGAAATGGCTTGGCTTATAAAAATATACATAAAACACTATTAACAAATATAATAACTTTTAATAATTGAATAATAATACAAAATCCGCTACCGATTGTCAGCTGTTAACAGCAAAATAATCTTCACTTGTTTTGACTGTGAATTAGTCCTATTGTTCTAAAAGTCTAACAAAATTGTTAATACTTTCGACTCGTTTGCGACCATTAATATTTAAAATATCAGAACAGGAACAGAAACGGCCAAGCGTTGCTGCGGCTAAGGTGTTTGTTATACATAGTAGTAAACTATTCTAGGCCAGCGGTAGAAGAACACCAGTAATAGGGACGACCATGCTTTTTTGGTGGTTATGCCATTAAATTGTAGCTTATGTGAATCGTTAATACCTTCAACACAGCGCCATCTGTTAGAATTGTGACTGTCAAATAATTATGCACACGGTGTGCAATTTTGATTGCAATCGGTTAAGTAGTTTAGGAGTCCATAGCGGAAAAATAACGAGACGCGTAATTTATATATATTAAGATCATAACAACGTCTTACAAATTGATAAAACGTTATTTAACATTGTAAACAAATGTTATATAGTAGGCGTTTTGCCCTTCATACAGCCATCAAGAGGTGAGAGGGCATAATATCTTTAACAATATTTAACACATGTATTTTTAAAGTTTAGTTAATATTTGAAAATAGGCTTTTTGTTGTCACATAATATTTGTCACTTAATTAAGAAAATAAGTGACTATTAAAATGCGCCCTCTGTCGTCAAGTAGCTTCTCTGTTTGAAATATACTCCCCATTATGTCTTGTATCATGTATGCCTAAAGGAAATATATAATAATGCAATATCTTGCCTATAAATGCAAATAATCATTAAAATAAACTATTATTTCACCATCGTCTATTCACTTATATATGTATATTTGAAGATCTGTTAAAATTCGTATTTTCAGTCTGTTTTGCTACTTCAGTATAGGGGGCGTAATGACAAAGATTCAGTTTTAATTTAATTTGTTTTTGCATTGTAACCTACATTAACAACTATTTGCTTGGACGTAGAAGTATCGGTATCAGTGATTTTTCGTTATTAAATTTTGTAAATTTCAATTAAATAGTGTCACTAAGATTCTTATCGCCATCTATTGGTAAATTGACACAAATTAAATGTAAAGTAACCGACAAGTCTGTATATTTTATTAAATAAGATTCAATTAATATGATATAGATAGTTTGAAGAGTTTCGTTTCGAGTTTGAGAGTGGTAGAAAGTGGAATTAAATTAACAGTCAACAGGCTAGGCAAGTAATGAAACGTCATCGATCCAAGTCATTTGCCTAGCTGCTTGATCAACTGGCTGAACATCTTTGAGGCCACTAGTTAAACGGCTAGGATGTTAATTGAACGACTAATTAAGCTAGTTCGTTGCGACATATCTGCCAAATATGTTATGCAACAAAGTGTTGATAAATAAATAACTCTCTATTCTCTCTTCCGATGAAGTTAACTCTTAATTATCCATAAATCTACTTCGCATAATATTTAAATATAAATAATCTAGTGGCGCTACAGCCCTCTATGGCTCTTGGCTCAAATTGCATCTTCATCTTTACTAGTAAGACGAATAAATGTTTTTATTTTTCTAATGGTATTATTCCTGAAACCATTCCTACCATATTAAAAAACCAATAAAGGCCGCTAGCAACTGAGTATTCAAACTTTTTATTTTAAAAATATGTGTAAAATAAGACAGCAAATTGGGAATTCCTAAACCTATTGTTAAATGCCCTTTGACGGCTTTTAAGAGAAAATTAGAATTTGCACGTGTTTTATGACCGTTCACTCAAATTTGTGCTATTGTTCTCTAAATTCTCACGAAAGTGTATATCGGCTTGTATGTGTCTGGCTTCTCTACAATAATTATAGTTATTTAAAAAATAATTTCTCATAAAATAATGATTATTTCGAAATTGCTATATAAATTCATCAGGCGCCATTTTTATGTATTAATAATCTTAATAGACAAAATTATAAACCTATAATAAATTTCAAATATTATGTTAAGTATATATAATACTCTTAACCTACATAGTGCAAATAATAATAATTAAAATTTGATAAATAGAAAACTAAAACTAATTAAAAAAGTTTGGTCCCTGTCACTGTGTACCGTTAATGCTGGAATTTCTTCACTTTGTTTCCGATATATTGCGATACTTAATCGTTGAGCGAGGACAGCACAATTTAAATCTTGAATAAGCGCCTGTGCATATCTCACGGCCCAAGAGTCTCTTCTCCAATAGATATTATATTTGAGCCGTTCGTTGTTTTCTAATTGATATCTTTTATACTTGGTTTAATGGCAAATGATTGTAATAATGTTGCTCTTGAAGTCAACATTTACAATATCGTAATTTATGTTGTGTTAATTTTGCTATATCTGAAGGATTTGGTATTTCAAAACGAGATATTTGCCATAAACTCAAAAGATTCTCTGTCGGTACATGATTTCTTTTGTTATATATTGTACATTAAGTAAGCAATAAAAGCTCAGCATTAAAGGGACTAAGTATTATTTATTTGATATGTGGATAGAAACTTTTTTTTCTTTATTATTGGGAAATCAATTTACCAACCCCACGCCGGGGCAAAAAGTCATGTAACATATACCCCAACTTTTATTAACAATAGTAAAAAGTTTTTATATGTTAGTGGTAGTATATTAAATGTTAAGAATATGTCTATTTCAAATAAGAAAACAATCTTTGGGGAGATAATAAATAAAAAGAAGGCCAATTACAGTTTTAATTTTATTAATCATATCGTTATAGTTTAAGTTAGAATTGCTATACTTGACTAATGATGCACTTTTACTGTCTATTCACTGAACATTTTTGTTCTTTACTTTTACAAAGGAAGGGTCGATAATCAACAATAATGTTTTATTATAATATTCGACCCGAAACCATTGGAGAGCTGTTAATATAACTATGTATTATAATTATTTAATATGTATATTAAAAATAATAAATACATCGTGTTATGAAATTTATTTAATAATAAGCTAAATAAAATATTAGTTGCTAAGAATATGTATAATCTTTTTTTACAAAAGTGCATTTAGCCTTAGGTCGCATCGATGTTAGAAAATGTGACTAATTAATAGTAATAATTTCTTAGCTCGAGTTATGTATTCCAACATTAGTTAAGTTATTTATTTATTAACAGCTCAATGGCCAAACTTAGACTAAAAACAATAAAATACAATTAAGATTTAAAAAATTTACAGTACAGGGTAGCATTACCCTCTTATCCCCTCCAGGTACACTCTGAAAGCACAGTATACCACCCCCATAAGCTTCCCAAACAGGTCGCTCTCCGGTGAAGAGTCGAGAAACCCATTAAGCAGTGAGAGTAGCCGGGGAATGGGCGCTTGTTGTCGCTGGACAGTGCGAGCCGAACGCACAGCGAAAAGGTTATGTTTCCGGCAGCGGCAATATTTGTCCGGAACATATAGCCTCATAATCTCTCCCAGCAAGTATGCGCTTTCCGTTTCATTCTTAATTACACTCAAACCAAACCTGACCACCGAAAAATCCCTACGAAGCTCTAATGAATTATACCCTAACACCCCCATCAAGAACTTAGTAGGGTAGAGGTAAGGAAAGAAATTGTATCTTCTTTTATACAGATTTCTCAGGAACTTCTTTTGAACTCGTTCAATCATATCCCCATAATACCTTTCATAAGGGGACCATATGACGCAGCTGGTTTCGAGAATTGGCCTTACTAATGATGAATATAGCACCCTAGTGGCAGTGTCCGTCAGACCAACCGAATTTCGCAGGACAAACCCTAATCTCATAAAGCAGCATCCGTAATCGTCCGAATATGCTCCGCAAATGAAAGATCGGGCACAAACAGGACACCCAAGTCGCGGACTCTGTCTACGCGCCTAATAACTTTCGATCCTATGCTATAGTCGCAGAGTATTTTATTCGGAGAGGCACTAAAGGTCATCACTTCACATTTGTCATAGGAGTTGTCAGTTGTCATGGAGTTTATTTAATTCACTCCAATGCAGCAGTTCATCCAAATCAAGTTGCATACACAGACGATCATTGTCAGTCTCAACTATTTTAAAGACCTTAACGTCGTCAGCAAATAATAGTATTTTGAAATATTTGATAACGCTTGGAAGGTCGTTAATCATTATTAAAAATTTGTTGGCGAGTCATTGCATACTTCAAGGTAATTCCGTACCCACCCACGGTAAAACTTGCCTGGACCACATGATGATAAAAACTAAATCAATAGCTAAGTGCATAATATTCGAATCATCAATTACTGATCACGAAAGTGTTGCACTCAGCATTGCTCAACGATCACCCCCTCAATTTCAAAATAAAAATTTTAAGCGCGTCGATTATGAAGGGTTAGATAAAGATATAATAAGCCTAAATTTACAAAACATATTAGAATGTAAAGATGTAAATATTGCTACTAGCCTTTTGATTAACTTTATTACCTCGGCCTTGCAAAGAAACACAAAATTAACTAAAATCCCACGAAGAAAATCTATTAGGAAACCCTGGATAACCCCTCAATTATTGAGATGTATGAGAAACAGAGACAACCTCCACAAAAAACTCAAAAAAGACCCCACAAACGACATTCTCATTATATCATACAAGCGGTATAGAAATTTCTGTACGTCACTTATCAAAAAGGCTAAAAGAAATTACGAGAGACTAGAGCTTCAATCTGCTAAGGATGATAAAAAAAAGCTATGGGAAGTAATAAAAGAAATAAGTGGTTCTAGGAAGCCTACTGATTATGTTCCATGTCTTATATCTACCATTAATCCGAATAAGTCCGTCAATGAAGTTAATAGTTTTTTCGCCAACGTAGGTAGAAACCTCGCAGAGAAAAACCCGTACAATGACCCTAATTTGCCTACATTTAATTCAGAATCCTCTCTTAATTCTCCACTTAATTCATTTGCCTTGTTACCTACTAATGTATACGAAGTTGCTCAAGTTATTAGGTGCCTGCGGGATAATTGCGCAGTAGGTTTTGACCAAATTTCTGGTTCGTTCATTAAAAGATACGAGTGCCAGTTAGCACCTATCATAACTCACATATGTAACTTGGCTTTCAACACAGGAGTATTTCCGGATTCTTTTAAAACAGCTATCATCAAACCCATATACAAAGGTGGTGAAAAAAATCGCGTTGAGAACTTCAGACCTATCTCCATCCTGCCCGTAATGTCTAAAATTCTAGAACGTCTAATTAATAACAGACTGACAACGTACCTTGAAAATAATGAACTCCTCTCACGCTCCCAATTTGGTTTTCGTCGAGGAAAGTCCACAAGCAGTGCTGTACAAGACCTAGTAAACTCTGCGGTTTCTTCATTAGATGACAGAAAGAAATGTCTGGCTATTTTTATTGATATGGCCAAAGCATTTGATACTGTCTCCATCCCACATTTATTATCTAAACTAGAAACACTTGGCATTCGTGGTTTACCTTTAAAACTGCTAACAAACTATCTTAGTAATAGAAAACACAGAGTCAAGGTCGAAAACCATGTTAGTGATGAGTGTGAGGTTAAGTTTGGCGTTCCTCAAGGCAGCATCCTCGGTCCTACCCTATTTTTAATCTACATAAATGGCCTCTGCCAGCTTAACCTACAGCAGGGCAAAATATTCACCTTTGCTGACGATACCGCGCTTTTCTTCAGTGGAGACAACTGGAATGAGGTATTTCGTCTAGCTCAGATTGGCTTTCAAACAGTATCCAAATGGCTTCATCACAATATCTTAACGCTAAATGTATCTAAAACTAAATTTATGACTTTTGCCAGGAGATCAAATCAACTTCCACCTCCTTCGCTGGCCTTATACGCTCATGTACCAAACTGTAACTGCAATATCTCCCAGATCTTTTGTCCTAATCTTCAAAGGACTGACCACTTCAAATACCTTGGTGTCGACATCGATCAAAAATTAAATTTTAGCAGGCACGGCGAATCCCTGGTATTAAAATTACGGAAACTTATTTTTGTCTTTAAGCTTCTCAAGCACATCGCTGATCGCAGCGTCCTTAGGATGGATGGCCTTATGTCATTCCTTGGTGGTGTATTGTATACCCTCGTGGGGAGGCGCTGCCAAAACATACCTCATTGAGGTCGAGAGAGCGCATCGTGCTATCTTGAAAGTAGGTGCAGGACTCCCCTTTCGCTTTCCCACAGCTGACTTGTATAAGGATTGGGATGTATTATCCGTAAGACAAACTTTCATCCTCTACACTATTCTTACAAAGCATTCTGAGATAGAATATGATCAAAAACTTGTAGATGGAAGGCGTAGAAAGGATTCCGTATGCCGTCCTCAACTCTTCAAAACAGCTCTTTAGCCCATAGTTCGTATTGCTTCCTAGGTACCCATTTATACAATAAACTCAACAAAGACCTTCAAATTTATCATCTCACAAAATACAATTGTAAAAAAGTAGTAACTAAATATCTCAAATCGCTTGATTACCAAAGCACAGAAAATCTATTACGACCTCTAATTTAATTTAATAAATGGAACGTTTTTCTCGCGCACACTAGTCTGAATTCAGTACACTCACACACGCTCACGCACTCACACTGACCCGTACACTCACACACACACACTCACAAATGCTTTCACTTTTTACAATTTTTTTTTATTTTTTATTTATTTATTTTTTTATATATTTTTATAAATTATTTATTTTCGTTCGTTTTTAGTGACTTGTTAGCAATTAGCAATACTTTATGCAACACTATTTTCAACTGGTGACTTGTAATAACAGGTTTTCCCAACCTTTTTCAAGCACCAGTCTCTCAGTATAATACATAGCTTTAAGGTTATTGTCAAGTTTATTATTATTATTATTAATGAAATTAAATTAAGTTAAAGTTAATTAAAGTAAGTTTAAGTTAAAGTAAGTTTATCATAAAGCAATGTATGTATAAGATAAATAAGATAAATAAATTCTCTCTCTCAAAATAGCAACGGTCCCAGGTTTGAACCCTGGCTAATTACCAGAAATTGTTGGATAAGGCTGCGAGATATATTGTCCATATTTAACATATTGCTTACGATTTGATAGGTAACTAGAGAAAAAATTAAGCAGAACAGGTCCACACCCAATTGCGGCCAACTTTTGGAGAAGAATGTCGTTGTCTACTCGATCAAACGCTTTGTGAAAATCCAAATATACTACATCCACCTGACACCGCCTATCAATTTCACGCGATACCATGTCAGCCAAAGTCAATAGATTAGTATTAACTGATCTGCGTGGAAGAAAGGCGTGCTGGCAAGGAGTGATGTGGGGAATGCATTTAGGCAACATTAATGAGTGTAAGGTCATTTCAAACACCTTCGCCAGCGTACACAGAATCGCGATAGGCCTGTAGTTTTCAGCTCTGCTTCTAGAATCAGCTTTAGGAACTGGGGTCACGCGGGATGTCTTCCATAACGTTGGGTAGACCCCTGAATATAAAATAATATTGAAAATATGCGATATAGGCAATATTAAATATTCTGCCAGTCCTTTAATTATATAAGCCGGAATCATATCTGGACCCGGAGGTGTATTAGATTTTAGTTTATTTACACTACGCATAATAACTTCTGTTTCGAAATTTTTGATATCAAAATGATTAGAGTATGCTTTTGGGTTATGATTGGCAGTTTCTGGAATTAGTTTCGGATGATCTGCCAGAAATACCGATTTAAAGTGACTAGCAAATGCCTCTGCTGCGTCACAACCATAATATTCAACATCATTATAAGAAATTGCAGACTCTTTAGCTTTTGGGTTTCTAAGAGAACGAATATATTGCCAAAATTGCGTAGGTTTATTAACCAAATTTAATGAGATGGTATGTAAATAGTTAATGTTAGCTTTGCGAATGTCGTTCTTAATGATTGACCTAAGACGTTTAAATTCTAAACACGCGTTATTATCATTAAGAAATTTCCACTGCCAATGGAGCTGCGCTTTAGTTCTTAATTTAGCGATGATTTCATTATTAAAATATACAGGGTAGACCCTTTGTTTAGTTAACTTTCGAATTTTTCTAGGAAAACATTGATCAAAAGAGCTATATAGAATGCTATTAAAATGTTCCACCGCTTCATCGACATCATCAATAGCAAGTAATTCTCTCCAGTCTACGTCCTCTAGAATATAAAATAATGACAAAAAATTTCCTTTATTAAAGTTCCATTCATTTACGTTAGTAATATTCGATGGTTCACGGGTTTGCGCAGGCTGGTAAAATTTGTAATTAAGAGTTACTTTTAAGGGTGGATGATGAGCGTCAATTCGGGATAACTCATCACCTGAATCTACCGCTACCACATTCACACTGCTGTAACTCGACTCTTCACCGACGCCGACGTAAGGACTGCATCTAATACCCTGCCGTTCTTATTCAATATTTTATTGAACTGAGTTAAGCCCATTTCAGCAAGGAAACAGTTAAAATTCATTATACAACTTTCACTACAGCTATAAAAATTGAAATCTCCTAATATTAAAATCTTATTGCTATTACTAACTACCTTTACAATATTACTTACATGATCAAACCAGTTTATATACAATTTTTCAGAAGTTGAAGGTGGTAAATAGACAACACAAACGTAAACGTACTGGCCCATAAAATTAAACCTAGCCCAAATATCTTCAACATCGCTGCTTTCATATTCAGGTAAACGCGTCAAATGTAAGGGTGATTTTGACAAAAGCATAACACCTCCTCCACGACGCCCACGGTCTCTGCGAATAACAGACCAGTCGCCATCAATGACTTCGGCGTCACATACAGATCCGTCCAGATTTGTTTCTGTTATAGCGACCAATTGAACACCGATAAGCGTTATTAGGTTCGTTCTGAATGTTAGTAATTTTGTTTTAAGGCCTCTCACGTTCTGATAATAGGCAACCAGACTTGATTTTTCATTCTTATTATATAGTGTGTTTATTAAGGGAGTCCTATTTTTCTTTTGGTTTGCCACGAAAATTAGTTTTCCAAGGCTTGACGCATATTTTATCCGCCCAGCTCTCTTCCGCCATGACTAGGTTGCCACACTTGGCAGGAACTCCAATTTTAAATGATGCGTAATTTCCGCGGGCGTTAAGAGCTTCTACAGAGATATCTTTGGTCGTACAGATGTTTTCAAGGTGCTCACGAACCTGTTCAACGTTTGTCCCATATTTTAAATAAAACAAATGGTAATAACTCATTTTCTCTGAAGCCTCGAGAGTTGTTGACCCCGGCCGTGCAGTACCTCGCACAAGATAGCGAGTGCTCAACCGTCGACGATTTACCGGCAATTTTACCTCCGTGCAGTTTACATGATTACAGGAATTCGTTGATCTCTCTGTGTTACTAGGTGATTCTATATGTCTCTTAGGAGCTGCTGGCTTGGGCAACTCCTTCACTTCATCGATGGGAGAGGTATGAGTAATTGGAGCCGTTAATGCATTTTTGCGTTTTTGCTTCCGATTTTTCTTGGTTGGAATTGAATGTAGTGTAGTACTTGCCTCGCTTTGCTTATTTCTATTTGAATCAGTTAATATCGGCTGGCTGACAGTTCCAGGTACGAATAGTTTATCTTCTATGATCTTCTATGATCTTTAATCGATTATTTAATACTTCAAATGAGTTGTTTAGAAGCCTCGAAATATTATCAGTTAGAGTGGAGACTGCACGTTTAATTTCTCCAGAGACAATTTCCTCAATCATTACTCGCAATTCGGAACCCGAAAGAGATGGCAAAGTCAGCAGTTCTCGATGACGTCGCTGGTTAAAAACTATGTTATCAGTAGAAGCACGACTTGGGTAGGACATATTTTAATTGTCAAGGTTATCGTGGTTCTTACATATTGCACATATCCACGAATTACTCTCGCTAGTACCCTCCGGACTGGCTAGTGCATTGTTAACACATCTAATGTGATACTGTCGTTGGCAAACAGTACATTTTAATGATTGGTTTACACCAACTATTATATCGTTACACTCATAACAATTCATATTTCAATACCCTTTTTATCCCAATTTATGTAGGTAGATAATATCAACAATATTGTACCCAAGATCCAAAAGTGGGTCTCTCGGGTCCAAGAATGTTATTATTTATTCGTTATTTAAAGATTCTCCAATTCTGTCTCCTATCACGAACTCTGTAGAAATATAATATTATTACGCTGTAGATCACTAATTAGCACTTATTTATTGGTTTTTTGTTTTACACAGATGTCGAACATTTTACACTTCAAAGCACTTAAATGCACGTTCTTTTGAACGGATAACACTTTCACAGCATCCCGTACGCTAGGTGATAACATAGATGTACTTTAAACTATAAATCTCAAGTAAACAGATTTTAAAATGATTAAATACGCGGACCCGATATTGTTGTGACTTGGTTGCGCCTGACCTATACTAGTCTAATAGTTATATAAGTATATATTTTAGTTAAACATTAGAAACGTAAACATAATATGTAAACAATCATCGCACACTTGAAGCCAATATGATCCCTTTAGCTTTTACCACACTTATGTGGGTAACACTGAAAATGTATAGAACTGGCCAGTTAGAAACATTGCTAATAAAAACTTTTTAGAATTTCAATTTTAGAACTCTTTGGTAACCTCACGAGTATATTGCATTCATTTGTCATTTGTTTTTGTGAATTGGCGGCAAATCTAAAACTTTTGTTACACGTGAAAATGAACCTAACACGAGAAAAATTTCGGTCAATGATTTATTATGACTTTCGTTGTGGGCTTACTCATCCATGGGCTTAGCATTTCTTAATGAAATCCTATCTCGTGCCACTATTTACAATAATTACTATAAGGAGTTTAAGCGTGGACGTAGCAATCTCAATGATGATCCGCGTGAGGGACGTCCTTTAATAGCGACTACTAAATTTAACATCAGTGCTGTGCGACGCATGATAGAGGATGATAAGAGAGTGACCTATCAGCAGATACGGGCAAGCCTAGGCATTAAATAAATAAATATAGCCTTTATTGACAATCTTGTAAGTTACATTTCATATTATTTCTACTTAGTTATTCATGAAATTAAGTTAAAGTAAATGTAAATATTATCATATTATTTCCTATTAGACGCCGGTTTCTTGATCGTCTTGCTTAACAGCATAGGCCTCTTCCCAAGCGTTCTTCACAAAGATCTATCTCTTGCTTTCCACATCCATTGCGCTACTGTCACCTTTTTAATGTCATCTTCCCATCTATGATGTTGTCTACCTTTACTTCTCGTTTTATGTCTAGGGCACCATTCCATAACTTCTTTGGTCCATTTTTCCGTATTACTTCTTATCAAATGCCCATTTCCATTTTAGTTGTTTGATTCGGTAAGTTTATATCTATAATTTTAGTTTGTTTTCTTATTGTTGTTAATCTAACTTTGTCTTTAAGTTTTCTGTTAAGTATACTTGTTTCCATTCGGTGTTGACAAGTTTCTAATGATTTAATATTTTTGTTTGTGCAACTCCATGTCTGATCAATACATGTATTAAATATTTTCTTTTTGGCTGTTTGTTATAATCGGGTTTTTCATGACCTCTTTTAGAGCCCAGTATCTTCTCCATCCTATGTTTATTCTATTTTTTATTTCTTTTGTTGTGTGGTCTGTTGGAGATATTATTTGGCCAAGGTAACTTATTTATATTTCTCCAATAATTAATAGTAAACGTGATACGGAAACCATAACCAATTTAATAATTTACCCAAATATATTTAATTTTAAATATAACGGAATATACAAACTCTTTTGTTCAACTTATATATAATATGGAATAAAGAGATAATAGTCTTAGGGAATTCCTAAACTCAAAAAGCTGCCGATTGTCGGCATTTTAGTAAAAATTAAAATTTGCACGTGTTTTATGACTTACTAGTTTACGAGTCAATCTATTGTTCAACAAATTCCCACGAAATTGTGCATCGCACATTTCGGTTCTTCGTATTTTTATTATTTTATAATACAAAAGATTTTCTTCGTGCTATAGGTATATTATTTATTTTTAGTATAAATATACAGAATTGGAAACTAAGATGAGTTAATTAGCAAATTAATATATAAATGTTTTGAATTGTCATTCAAGAAGTTCTGCGTGTAATTTTTAATAAAATTTAAAGGTGTTATGAATACATTTTATAAAAAACTCATTGCATTATTCGACTCTTTAGTATACGTGTGGTCATTGTTATAGTCATTGTGGCAAGTGGTTATTTTTATTTTATATTTATTTAAATTTAAGGAAATAAAGGAGCATGGCAGATTTACTTTGAAAGAAATACTGAAAAACGCGCCCTGTCGTTGAGAAGCGTGTGTTGGAAATATTCTTCCCAATACGTTTGTATAGTTAAAGGAAATCATTCAAATAAACACTTGTAGCGCCATTGGATTAATATTCTGAATCTAATGCTATTTACTCTTGTGTATCTGTTATAATAAATGCATATAAAATGTAAACCAAATCGTTTAACACTCTGTTTCCCTACTGAAGTATAGGGGGCGTAATTACAAGAACTAGTTTTTAATATCTGCCCTGCGATTCTATAACTCACTTTTCGAACTCACACAGCGGTTTTCGCATCGGCGGTCGCTCTCAAAACAGTGAAAAGTGAGTTACAGAATCGCAGGGCTGTTATATTTCCTAAGTGTATGTTTGTCCTCATATTTTATCTTAACAATTAAGCCTTATTTTAACAGACTCCAAAATTCCTGAAGGTTTCCCTGCGACGGGTATTTTTCTATTACTCGTATGTGTCAACTCTCGCGTCAGTCTTCGGACAGGCAGCTCAGTTCAGTGCGCGTCTTCGAGCAGTGCAGTCATTGCACTTGCAGTCTCTGTGTCATTAATTGTGAGGTGTATTTGTGATTATAACCATATTTTATAAGGTAAGTTTTAATTATATTATATTTTTAGTGGGAGACACGAGAATTTTTATAAGTCTATAATTCATTTTCAAAATCTTATGGCGGGAAAAATGTTGTTAAATTTAAAAAACAGGTTGCTGCTAGTTTCTGCCAATTTTTTTTATTAAATTGTGCGGTTTCCGGGTCAGGACGTTGCTCATGCTCATGTACAAGTCAAGATTGTTGTGCTATTTTGCTAAATTAATTGCTTACCCAATTGAAAAGAATGAAGGATAGAAATCGCTAAAATCTCTTAAAGGCCGCGCTTAAACACTAAGAACAACCGGAGCTAGCACAAAACACTATTAACAAATAAATATTGCGTGCTTAGAAATTACACATGTCAGAAGTGAAACTTCTTTGCAAAACTAATTTTTAACTCTTGTATATTTATACAAATCTAAAACTTTACATTCCCAAGACTTAGAGGGAGGGAAAAATTAAGATATGTTAGGAATTTCATGTGTAGAAAATTAATACAATTTATAAATTTATTTCTTCGATAGTAAAAACACGTGGCATTTAAATATACAATTCGTCATTTGAGATTTCAATAAATTATTTTGCATAAAATATAAAATACTAATACTTCATCATTTCTCTTAACGAAATTTTAATTTTAAAAATATAATTTCTATAATGGCGCGTCTAAACGGGCCATGTTTTGCTGCAATTGATGGCTGCAACACTGTGGCCGGCAACATTGCAAACAATAGCAGCCACACTATGCAATATTGCAGTAATGTCCCGGCCATATAGCCAAACATGTTTTGTATAGCCACATATGGCCGATGTTGCCCCGATGGGTGGCCGGACGATCGCTAGGCTATCGAATTCAACTGCAATATTGCACAGCCAGTTCTCTTGTTGTTTCAGTCACTCTCTTTGTTATGGCATAGTGTATCCTTTTCTACGCGACATGACGTTTGCTTTGAGTGAAGTGTGCGTGTTGCTTTATTCTGTGTTTTGCGATCAGCTGTATTTGACGTTAGTTTACTACGTAAAAATGACTACTTTTGACATTCTAGTTCTTGAATAATTTATTATCAAGGCATATTTCTAGACTCAAATTGTCTTCAGTTTCACGTCTATTTAAGTAAGGTCGAATCCACAATCTCTTCTTTTTCTGTTTCTTTTTTAAAACAATATAAGCTGCTGCGACAAGTGTGATTTCGTCAGCCATTGTTGCCGGTTTGTGTAGCCCGTTTAGGAGTCTGCATCATGGGCCATACTATTGCAGACATATTGCAACACATTGCCCAGCCATAGATTGTTCGGCCATCAGCTGCATTAAAATATTTTTGTAATGGCCGGGCAATTAGTGGCCAACAGTGCAGCCATCAATTGCAGCAAAACATGGCCCGTTTAGACGCGCCATAAGGTTCGCCTTTATCACTCTCTCTCAATCGCTCACTCCCTTTTCTTCGACAAAATTGTTCTAAAAGTCTAACAACATTGTTAATACTTTCGACTCGTTTGCAACCATAAATATTTTAAAAGTGAAACTACCTACTATTTAAAATATAATCAATAATCATAACAAAGTCTTACAAATTGATAAAACGTTGTTAACAATTGTTATATTATAGTAGGCGCTTTTTGTCCTCCATATCGCGTAGACGCCATCTAGAGGTGAGAAGGCAAAACAATATCTTTAACAATATAGAACATGTATTTTAAAAGTTTAGTTTATATTTAAAAACTAGGCTTTCCGTAGGAAGAAAATGTATAAAAGTTTTAATATTGATCACAATATTTCTCACTTATTTCCTTAAATATTACTTTTAATGAAATATTGAAAAATGCGCCCTCTGTCGTCGAGTAACTTCTGTGATAGAACTATACTTTCCATTACTTCTTGTTCGCTGGAAGGAAATATTTAAGTTATGCAATATCTTGCCTTTAAATACAAATAATCATTAAAATAAACGTGTAGCGTGCCATTGGATTAATGTTCTATATATCCAGGTCTATTCACTCGTTTCTTTTTCGCTACTGAAGTATAGGGGTCGTGGTTACAAGGACACGGTTAAAATTTAATTTGTTTTGTGCGTTTACGCCATCTATTGGTAAATACAAATGAAATGTGAAGTAACTGAAAAAGCTGAATATTTGTTTAACACAAAAGAAAGAAAAAGAGAAAAAAGAATAAACCAAAGGCATGAAGTTTCCTGTCTGCTTAAAGAGTTTAAAGGTTTTAGACGTCGGAGTTAAAGATGTAGGGAATAAAAATAATTTGTAAGATATCGCAAAGAATGTGCAATATTCTTTAAGCTAATTCAAATCAATAAGAATACATGTTAGCGATGTCAATTAACATTTTTTTAACAGATTAATATTCTGAACTAGTGCTATGCATTTGTGCATAACGATCTGTTATAATAAATGCATATAAAGTGTTAACCAAATCGTTTAATACTGTTTCGCTCTTGAAGTATAGGGGGCGTAATTACAAGGATTCAGTTATAATTTTATTTTTTACTTGAATCTGAGAGTTTACTTTAGGAAACTATTCACTCACGTGCAATCAGCATTTGTTGTCAGTTATTAAGAGCATCAAGTCAACTATTAAATTATTATTATTAGCAAATAGATATGTGACTATAGAAAAAAAGTTACTAGAACCTAGTAACTTTTTTTAACTAGCCTACGTAACAAAAAGAAATTATTATATAAGGACAGAACTTTAACACGAAATAATGGATTTATAACTATGAATAAATATAAGACTAAAGGCTCTAGATTCTGAAGAAAAAAATAAACTTTGGAAATTAATTTGAAAGTATACAAATAGGTTTTCAGCTGTTGTTTTAAGCTTCAAGAGTTTTTTTACCTTATTATCCACAAGCACAACAGCCTAAATACCTATACAAATATATATAAAAGAAAAATTTTACAAGCCCATATGTTGTAATTAGTAATAAGCTCCAGTTCAAAAGTTGATTTATACTATAAGATTCTACTTCAAAGAATTGAATATCTACAGATGCTTAGTATATCGACTGTTGTAATTTAAACTAAAATAAATAGTAAATAAATATTTATTGACTTTACAAATTAGCAGTTTAAAATTATCTTAGTATTAACATTTTATACACGCTGGCAATGTATCTGCTATGTGCCTTCTTGTTAATCTCCACATATCTGAAATAAGAGAAATATTATTAATATTGGTTATATTACCATATCATAAATAGGAGAGGTTTCTTAGTATTAATTTTTACTTATTTCATGACACTTGATTAGCGAGTTAGTGACACAAGAGTTTCACACAATTAATGTGGGAAAAGTTTGCCATATATTTTTACATAACAGTTAACTAAGTAATGATTTTATATAACTTACTAAATTAATATATACATTTAACTAAAATTATAAATAAGTGTACAAACAACAATTTAAATACAGTGTTATCTCTTTATAATGTCATTTGTTATAACGAAAAACTCTCTACATTGTAAAAATGAGTTAAATTTATTTGGTTTAACCCAATACCCACACATGAATTCTTCCCTCCCTATAACGGAACCTCTCTATAACGAATAAAAATGCTTGGTCCCTTGAAATTCGTATAAAGAGTTTACACTGTATTGCAAACAAGACTTGTCTTTTTGACTATGTATTAGACTTATGTATCTACCTGTTGAGGTTTATCCAAACCGATGGGAGTTAAGGTCCTTATTCCTAAACCTTAGCAGGCAACGCACTTATAAGCTTGTTGGCATTGTGATTGTCCATGGCCAGTGGTATTACTATACAACAGGCAAATTAAATATAAAAGTCCATGAAATCAAAAGAATACATAATTATATTTCCACATGATACTTTAGATCTAGATTTTGTAATGTTGACACAGGTAAAGGAATGTCAAGTTAATGTTTTAGTGTGGAATCTGGGTATAGCCAAATGGATATGGTGATTTTAATGAGCACTTACCAGTAATTTTGAAGTTTTAATCCTTTTACATATAAAGTTTTCTAGTATTTTCAGTGGCAAGTCTTATGACATTGAACAACATCGGCCAAGTGAATATTTCAACAATATCTGAAATGTTAAATATTATGAATAAGATATGACTGTAATTAATAGGTGTTACAATGTTTCACTACAAGCAACAACATAACGAAATATTAATTGTTAAGTAAAAATCAATGTAGTGCAACGGTGGGTTTAAATTTTGCCTGCAATATAAAATGATTTTTAATGAATTTCATTAAAGGTTAGTAAAAAAACTATGAACATTTATAATTGTTCTGTGGCATCTGTTTTCGGAACTCTACTTATTTCAGGTACAACCCAAGATAAAGTTGCAATAAAAAAGTAGATCTGCTGTATTGAAAAAGAGATAATCTTACCTCAACGCGATGTTAACTCTATTTTCTATTTCATCTGATTTGCATTGATCTTGCATAATCACCATCTTTTGTATTTACCACGTTTAACACAATTTAAAAACTGAAAACAAGCAGACGGTTGAAAAACAATGGAATTTTAGAAGAACTTTAGAACCCAATTGGAAAAAATATGACGCCACTAGAATTTAGCCCGATTAATAGATTGGTGTTCAAAATTTTAAATAACGGTCACATACGTTTTTAAATAAAGCGAGCAAAGGTACAAGCTAGTTAATTAAAAAACTAATAATTATTAACGATGAAGACACACTCAAATTTACCGTTAAATTCGCCATATTAAATCTGCTTCCGTCTCGACCAATCACAGTTGTGAATAACCAACCAATGAAAAATATTTGATTACAGAAAACAAATGATTTTTAATCATAAACGATTACGATATTATGCTAATTACTGTTACCTGAACTGAGCGTATACTTTTCTCTGTGGGTGAATTTGAGGCCCAGATTAGTTTTCAAGCCATCTGGCGCGCATGACAGGTTGCTGGAATGGAAGACGCCTTGATCAAGGCGCGGGTTGGTGCCTCATTGCCCGATTGCCGATTAAATTCCTCCTATTACCACCTTTTAGTGGCTGACGAAACGGTCAAATCTCCTTGGACGCCTATCAAAAGCCAGACAACAGAAGGTAAAACTATCAAGAATACTCCGAAAATTGCATATGGAGCGCAAATTTGACCAGCGCCAAAAAGATACAAACGATTATGACGTCAAAATTTTGCGGGTAGCGTATTTATATTTTATAAAAGAGCGCCTGTGATTGGTCGACGTCTGTGATTGGTCGCCACAGAGGAGATTCTAATTAGACAATTTGTGACACCCACTCGCTAGATAAACAACTGCCAAAGAGGATAAATATCGGACGTATTATATATTATATATAATAGTCGGAGTCGGAGTCGGGAGTCGGGCAGTCGGGCGGCGGCGGAGAGGCGCATCTCGAGCGGGCGAATTAATTAATAAATCAGTAATTATTGTTGTTATAGCGAAGAAGAAGAAGAAGGCGGTGGTGGTGTCGTCGTCGGTGGTGTCGTGTGTGATTGTTGTGATGTGATGTGATGTGATGTGCAGTGCTCTATACAGAGAGAAAGTCTATGTACCTTCTAGCATCGCATCGCATCGCATTTAATTTCGCATTTCGTGGTGCAGTGGCTGCCGGTGGCGATATTATGATGTGTATTGTGTTGTGAACCGAAGTCGAATCGCAGCGGTTAACCAACCGACCCCGGTGAGTTGCTAGCGAATAAGTTAAGATATTATTACGAATACGATATAATAATTTTCTAGTGGTTAGTACCGCTGACTGCAAATCCATGGGTCCCGGGTTCGACCCCCGGCTGAGACAAACATCGTTTAAATATGTATTTATATGTATGTATATCCGTTACCTAGTACCCATAACACAAGCTTCACCGGCTTAGCATGGGTGATGGGACTAGGTCAATTGGTGTGAATTATATTAAACATTTTCTATATTATGTGCTTGTCTCTTACATTATTTACAATTGGACGAGTTTTTTTTTTTGTTGTTTGTTTTTAGGTACTTCAGTAGGTCGTCGTCTGATTCGATACTAATCTATATATATAATAAAATGCATATTCAGTATGCAGTTGTTTTTATTATTTTATAATATCTACTTTTATTTGTTAATTAAAATCTTATGACTTGAACTCTGAGGTTTATATTATACAGAACAAAATGTTCTATGTTGTTATGTAGCTATATCTAGTAGTATGTAATTGACGTTACTTCGATCGATTGAAACTCTCAACTTCGTGAGCGAAATATATGTTAGCCCTGAAAAGGGCTTTTTGTGTGGCGTGTTTGTGCGTGCGTGTACATCATCGACACAACCGACCACTTGTGATGCGTTCGTCGCTCGTCCGGTGGCCGACCCTCGTGCGTATTGAACGTGGATTGGATTGGTGGACGCGTCGCGTTCACTTCTTGGAAGCGGCCGACGCTTTTTTTGCGGTGGCGGCCTTCGACTTGGGTGCGGCGGCTGCGGCCTTCTTCGGCTTGGGGGCTTTAGGTTTCTTGGTCGGTGGCTTCGCGCTCCTCTTCGCCTTGGACGCGGCCACGTTGCTCGACGCGCCTTTGCCGGACGCGGCCGAGGAGGCGGCGGCGCCGCGTCCCTTCTTCGGAGCGGCCGCCGCGGCCGGTTTCCTCTTGGCCGCCGCCGCCGCTTTCTTATCTCTGGCGGCGCCGCCCCTTCCGCCCGCTTTAGCCGGCGAGGCGGACTCGACGGCCGATGCCGCCGCGGCGGCGGCCTTCTTGCTCCTGGCGCCGGCGCTCGCGGCGGTCTTCTTGGCGGGTGCGCTCGGCTTCTTCGCCGATTTGGCCGCGGAGGACGCCGCCGCGGCGGAGCCCCTACCGCCGGAAGACGCGGAGGTGGCCGTCGCCTTCTTCGCCGCGCCGCCGGTGCCCGACTTGCTGTCAATCTTGAACGAGCCCGATGCGCCCTTGCCCTTCGTCTGGATCAGGGTGCCGGAGGCGACCGCGCGTTTCAGATACTTTCTTATGAACGGCGCCAACCTCTCGGCGTCGAGGCTATAATTCGAGGCGATGTACTTCTTGATCGCCTGCAGGGACGATCCGCTCCTCTCCTTCAACTCTTTGATCGCGCTGTTCACCATTTCGGACGTCTTGGGGTGCGTCGGTCTGGCCTTGGGTTTCTTAGCGGCGGCTGCCGCTTTTGGTGCTTTCTTCGCGGGCGTCGCCGGCGCGGGTGTCTCCGATGCTACTGCTGTGTCGGCCATTTTATTATTTTCAATTAACTTTTAATTATTTCAATCAATCACAACTCGATAATAATTACTATTAGTAGTACTGTGAAAAGAATGCTTGCTAAGAGTGCGCGGCGCTAGTGAGCGCCGGCCAGACGAATCAGTATACCGCGACGAGAGCTTCGTCAACTATATGCGTTTTCTCGTATTCTACTGTCAAACTTTTCACTAACACGTCTCAGTTTGATCGGATTTTTTGTAATAATTAATTAACAAATTTCACAAAATCTCAATTCTAATTAGACTTTATGATATCCGCTACCGGTCGCGACTTCGAGTCGCCGCCCAGGCGTTTGCGTGCGTTAGGTATCGACGTTTAAAGTTTGTTATTGTCGACTCGCGCGCGTACCGTTAACTTTAAATTGCAAATTTAACAATTAAATCCAAACGTTTTCACCGTGTGATGTCTCCCTTTGAACGTCAAGATTCCAAGGTTCAACCGTATCCATTCGTTTCGACAATATATTAAGATTACGATTGATTTTGTCGCATCGAATGCGACATGTTGTAGAACAGCACCACTCTCCGAGGCGAGGCCGTAGACGCGCGCGTTCCCTTTGATCCATAACAATATAAAACGAAATAAAGTATATATTATTATTTATTTGATATGATCGAAAAGGAGGATAAAATAAATTAACAAACATTTCATTAACGCAGCCGCAGAGCGATGCGGGGTTCGGTCGCAACCTGCAGGCAGCTGTTTAATTATATCAATGTCTTCTATTTGCCTTGAACCTAAACCCTTGTGTATATTATAACCACTCTACTTATAGCTAACTACGTTTGCGATATGCTCGTACATAATAATATTATGACGAGACTGTTAACGCCGTACTTATGTACATACGAAGATTTTATATAAGTAATTATTATCATGCTAGTGCTACGTAGATAGTAAGCAGTGTCTGTAATAGTGGTGGTGTGTATGTAAAAATCAATCATTTGATATTATTTTATCTATTGGATATTTATTTATTCATATAGGTATTATAAATATACCATAAATTATTATCTAATTAATTATAGTGGACGTTTAGTCGTTGTGATAACGTTTTATTTTTATTATCGAAACATATGCGGCCCTGAAAAGGGCCTTTTTTGTTAGTGTGTCATGTATACAAAAGTATACGAGACCGAACTCAACTTAACCGCCGAAACCGTAGAGGGTGCGGCCCTGGCGCTTCAGAGCGTACACAACGTCCATGGCGGTGACGGTCTTCCTCTTGGCGTGCTCCGTGTAGGTTACCGCGTCGCGGATGACGTTCTCGAGGAAAACCTTGAGAACACCGCGGGTCTCCTCGTATATGAGACCGGAGATACGTTTCACGCCGCCCCTGCGCGCCAGACGACGAATCGCCGGCTTGGTGATACCCTGGATGTTATCACGGAGCACCTTCCTGTGACGCTTCGCACCACCTTTTCCCAATCCCTTTCCTCCCTTACCGCGACCGGTCATTGTTACCGATTACCGAATTAACCGAACAGACAGAAAAACACTGCGCACGTACGTGTGGCACGTACGACGATCACTGTTAGAATGCGCTAAAAATCCGATTTTCCGTGGTATTTATAGATTTCGGACGGCTGGAACCTCGGATATATATAAGGCGGCGAGGGGCGAGGGGTCGGGGGGAATATTAATTTTTAAATGTTATTTTCCTTGTTAGTTACGTATGTATCTATGTAAATGTAAATATAATAACTACATTAAAAGTAAAATAAAAGAAGAAATAAAAAAAAATCCTCTAATAGGTACTGTATATTATTATGTTGCAATACGCAGATAACAACAATAAAAATAACAATTACCTAAAATTAACACCTGGACACAACGAGCAAGCACACGTGTTAACAAGAGTCATAAATTCCTTAAGTGGTGCCATAAATACTTATAATAATAAAAATAAAAAAAATCATTGTTGTGGGCGCGAGGTACTTGCAACGTGCAATTGTTTTCTAAGAAATACAATGAAACAATGGTGGCTCGCAAATCCTTTCAAGTCGAAAATATACACGCAAAATAGATAATAATAATAATAATAATAACAAAAATATAAATAAAAAATCTCGAACGTAGAATAATTATTGAATTAATACTCAATCAATCAATCAGATTATTCCTTTTATTTTTTTATTTTGTACTATAATCATATATATATATATAAATAAAATATAACGTTCGTTTAAATCGTTCGATACGTGATGTCTGAATTAGATGCATCATTTGAATCATATGCGGCCCTGAAAAGGGCCTTTTGTTGTAGTAATAATAATAATAAATTATTATTATTATTATTTAGCGAAATACGCAAAATTAAGCACGCTCGCCGCGAATGCGTCTCGCCAGTTGGATGTCCTTGGGCATGATCGTCACTCGCTTGGCGTGAATGGCGCACAGGTTGGTGTCCTCGAAGAGACCCACCAGATACGCCTCGCTCGCCTCCTGAAGCGCCATCACGGCGGAGCTCTGGAACCTGAGGTCGGTCTTGAAGTCCTGCGCAATCTCCCTCACCAGACGCTGGAACGGCAACTTGCGGATCAACAGCTCGGTACTCTTCTGGTAGCGACGGATCTCTCTCAGAGCGACGGTACCGGGCCTGTAACGGTGAGGCTTCTTCACGCCGCCGGTGGCGGGAGCGCTCTTGCGGGCCGCCTTGGTGGCGAGCTGCTTTCGCGGCGCCTTACCTCCGGTGGACTTGCGGGCTGTCTGCTTTGTACGTGCCATTACGACTACGCGAGAAGCTCGGAAATCACTCAATACTAACTTTATATAAAAATACGATGCGGACACGTCCGTCGCGTATCGACTGCGGTGATGATATAAATACAGTTTTTTTGCTGACCGCTTTTATATAGATTCGAACCGAGCTCGGGGGAAGGACGGGTGTGTTGTGTCGTGCCATACGAGTATACAACACGTAGATGTCTAAAAGCAATTATTAATGTGAATGAAATTGTTTATAACAATGATGATATTAATAAATAACTAACTGACATTATTCGTCGGTTGTTGTCTAATATTGATTTGTTGTTAATTTACAGTTAGTTATACACGTTACACTACCTATCACTGGTCAGTGGATAACATTTATATATAATATTGTTATGTATGTATATTTACATAAGTGTTTGTTTGTTTGCTTGCTTTTTATATTTTTATTTTTATTACCTTTAGTTCTACTAAGGCTAACCAATATTTAATATTTCATTTTCATGATAGTTTTTATTATACTGAATATACTAGATAATATTAGAGATTATGATTTATTTATAATTTGACGCTTGTCGTTGAAACTATATGGTGCGTACACACCATACTGTTCGGAAAGATATTGTGGCCCTGAAAAGGGCCGTTTGGTTGGTCGGCGGTACTCGGTGTATATTGATGATGATGATTGTCAATCAGCAGCCGCCGTTGTCCCACCCCGCCGCCGCGACGCTCACTTGGAGCTGGTGTACTTGGTGACGGCCTTGGTGCCCTCGCTGACGGCGTGCTTGGCGAGCTCGCCGGGCAGCAGGAGCCTCACGGAGGTCTGCACCTCGCGTGACGTGATCGTCGAACGCTTGTTGTAGTGCGCGAGACGGGACGCCTCCGCCGCGATCCTCTCGAAGATGTCGTTCACGAACGAGTTCATGATTGACATCGCCTTCGAAGAGATACCGGTGTCGGGATGCACCTGCTTGAGCACCTTGTAGATGTAAATGGCGTAGCTCTCCTTCCTCTTGTGCTTCTTTTTCTTTTTGTCCGATTTGGATATGTTCTTCTGTGCCTTGCCGGACTTCTTGGCCGCCTTACCGCTGGTCTTTGGTGGCATAGTGAACGTGAGATAGAGCAATCAGCAACAACACACACAGACACTAACACAATGATAATGAACAATTTTGGGAAATTTTTTCCTTCACTTCAGTATACTTCACTTTGAAAGTGTTCTTGCGACGGGTCCGGTGTTACATGTGATACTATTCGCGGCGGCCAATCGACGACGTCGTTACCACGAGAGGGGAGTGAACATTATGTATATCTCCGTCTCTGTCTCTCTCTCCCGTCTCGCTCTGACAAATAATAATATGGTTATTTAGAAATAAATACATAGTGTGCCTATATGTATGTATGTATGTATTGTCTATTTTCTATTACCGATTGGATTAGCCTGTTTACGTGTTCGCTCATAATTTTGTTATTATTATTATTGTTAAGTAAATAATATTATCTCAATATTAACTCGAAAAAAAAAAAATAATAATAATAATAATAATAAATTACTCGATAGATACGAGTCTCGATATCTGGGTTTGTTTGTTTTTTTTTTTTTTTTTTTTTTTATACAATATACATACAATATTGTAATAATTTCTTTTTATTTTGCAAGATATTTGTGTCTCTTAATAATTTATATAGGTATATTTTGTCTGTTTTATGTTTTCTATTACCGAGTATATTATAATCGTGACGTCGAACGTATATAATCGCTGAAACATTTATCTAACAATTTAATGAATCATATTGCGGCCCTGAAAAGGGCCTTTTAGGTCGTCGAGATGACAACGATGTAGACAAACAATTAGACAAAATTGTTCTAATTTATGTCTTCTTCTCGGTCTTCTTGGGGAGGAGGACCGCCTGAATGTTGGGCAGTACACCGCCCTGCGCGATGGTCACGCCGGAGAGCAGCTTGTTGAGCTCCTCGTCGTTGCGTATGGCCAACTGCAGGTGACGCGGTATGATCCTGGTCTTTTTGTTGTCACGGGCCGCGTTACCGGCCAACTCGAGCACTTCGGCCGCCAGGTACTCCATAACGGCCGCGAGGTAGACCGGCGCACCGGCACCCACCCTCTCGGCGTAGTTGCCCTTCCTGAGCAGCCTGTGGATACGACCGACCGGGAACTGGAGACCTGCGCGGTTGGAACGCGACTTTGCCTTCCCCTTGACCTTGCCGCCCTTACCACGTCCGGACATTTTGTATGTTTACACTTGTACACTACACAACTCGAAAACGAAACGTCAAGAAGTGACAAATTTTTTTTCCAACAACCTCTGAATTCTCTTTTATATAAATTCGGACGGTATTCAACCGACCGGCCTGGTGTGACGTGAGACGAGGTCGACAACTCAACGCTATTAGACGCGATTGGGTGCCGCCGGCTGAGCGAGCGAGCGATAGTGAGAGAGAGCGAGAGGGGGAGCGCGGACGTAATTTATGTATGCATACATACATACATACATACATTTATTATTTAAAAAAAAAAAGACCAAAATAAAGTGTGTAATTAGGTACTTACTATGACAACGACTATCGGTTTTTACGACCAAATATGAGTACCTAGTCCCTTCGATGTCGTTATAACAGATTTTATTAATATAATTAAAAAAAAAAAAAAAAAAAAAATTTAAATTTACCTATTTACGTGTTTCATGTTTTTTGTTTATTGTGTACTATAGTAACAATAAGTGTAATAAATAAATAGGAATATTATGCATAATATATAGGTAGCCAGACGGCGCGGCGGCGGGGGCAGGGGCGGGGTTTGGCTCTCTATTGTTTGCTTGGTAAGTTTTATTGCACCTAATAAAACGTTAAACCACATCTGTTAATAATTGCATAGAAAAGAAATGCAAATTTGCCAGTCAAGTCGGGCAGTCGGGCGGCGGCGGAGAGGCGCATCTCGAGCGGGCGAATTAATTAATAAATCAGTAATTATTGTTGTTATAGCGAAGAAGAAGAAGAAGCGGTGGTGGTGTCGTCGTCGGTGGTGTCGTGTGTGATTGTTGTGATGTGATGTGATGTGCAGTGCTCTATACAGAGAGAAAGTCTATGTACCTTCTAGCATCGCATCGCATCGCATTTAATTTCGCATTTCGTGGTGCAGTGGCTGCCGGTGGCGATATTATGATGTGTATTGTGTTGTGAACCGAAGTCGAATCGCAGCGGTTAACCAACCGACCCCGGTGAGTTGCTAGCGAATAAGTTAAGATATTATTACGAATACGATATAATAATTTTCTAGTGGTTAGTACCGCTGACTGCAAATCCATGGGTCCCGGGTTCGACCCCCGGCTGAGACAAACATCGTTTAAATATGTATTTATATGTATGTATATCCGTTACCTAGTACCCATAACACAAGCTTCACCGGCTTAGCATGGGTGATGGGACTAGGTCAATTGGTGTGAATTATATTAAACATTTTCTATATTATGTGCTTGTCTCTTACATTATTTACAATTGGACGAGTTTTTTTTTTGTTTGTTTGTTTTTAGGTACTTCAGTAGGTCGTCGTCTGATTCGATACTAATCTATATATATAATAAAATGCATATTCAGTATGCAGTTGTTTTTATTATTTTATAATATCTACTTTTATTTGTTAATTAAAATCTTATGACTTGAACTCTGAGGTTTATATACAGAACAAAATGTTCTATGTTGTTATGTAGCTATATCTAGTAGTATGTAATTGACGTTACTTCGATCGATTGAAACTCTCAACTTCGTGAGCGAAATATATGTTAGCCCTGAAAAGGGCTTTTTGTGTGGCGTGTTTGTGCGTGCGTGTACATCATCGACACAACCGACCACTTGTGATGCGTTCGTCGCTCGTCCGGTGGCCGACCCTCGTGCGTATTGAACGTGGATTGGATTGGTGGACGCGTCGCGTTCACTTCTTGGAAGCGGCCGACGCTTTTTTTGCGGTGGCGGCCTTCGACTTGGGTGCGGCGGCTGCGGCCTTCTTCGGCTTGGGGGCTTTAGGTTTCTTGGTCGGTGGCTTCGCGCTCCTCTTCGCCTTGGACGCGGCCACGTTGCTCGACGCGCCTTTGCCGGACGCGGCCGAGGAGGCGGCGGCGCCGCGTCCCTTCTTCGGAGCGGCCGCCGCGGCCGGTTTCCTCTTGGCCGCCGCCGCCGCTTTCTTATCTCTGGCGGCGCCGCCCCTTCCGCCCGCTTTAGCCGGCGAGGCGGACTCGACGGCCGATGCCGCCGCGGCGGCGGCCTTCTTGCTCCTGGCGCCGGCGCTCGCGGCGGTCTTCTTGGCGGGTGCGCTCGGCTTCTTCGCCGATTTGGCCGCGGAGGACGCCGCCGCGGCGGAGCCCCTACCGCCGGAAGACGCGGAGGTGGCCGTCGCCTTCTTCGCCGCGCCGCCGGTGCCCGACTTGCTGTCAATCTTGAACGAGCCCGATGCGCCCTTGCCCTTCGTCTGGATCAGGGTGCCGGAGGCGACCGCGCGTTTCAGATACTTTCTTATGAACGGCGCCAACCTCTCGGCGTCGAGGCTATAATTCGAGGCGATGTACTTCTTGATCGCCTGCAGGGACGATCCGCTCCTCTCCTTCAACTCTTTGATCGCGCTGTTCACCATTTCGGACGTCTTGGGGTGCGTCGGTCTGGCCTTGGGTTTCTTAGCGGCGGCTGCCGCTTTTGGTGCTTTCTTCGCGGGCGTCGCCGGCGCGGGTGTCTCCGATGCTACTGCTGTGTCGGCCATTTTATTATTTTCAATTAACTTTTAATTATTTCAATCAATCACAACTCGATAATAATTACTATTAGTAGTACTGTGAAAAGAATGCTTGCTAAGAGTGCGCGGCGCTAGTGAGCGCCGGCCAGACGAATCAGTATACCGCGACGAGAGCTTCGTCAACTATATGCGTTTTCTCGTATTCTACTGTCAAACTTTTCACTAACACGTCTCAGTTTGATCGGATTTTTTGTAATAATTAATTAACAAATTTCACAAAATCTCAATTCTAATTAGACTTTATGATATCCGCTACCGGTCGCGACTTCGAGTCGCCGCCCAGGCGTTTGCGTGCGTTAGGTATCGACGTTTAAAGTTTGTTATTGTCGACTCGCGCGCGTACCGTTAACTTTAAATTGCAAATTTAACAATTAAATCCAAACGTTTTCACACGTGTGATGTCTCCCTTTGAACGTCAAGATTCCAAGGTTCAACCGTATCCATTCGTTTCGACAATATATTAAGATTACGATTGATTTTGTCGCATCGAATGCGACATGTTGTAGAACAGCACCACTCTCCGAGGCGAGGCCGTAGACGCGCGCGTTCCCTTTGATCCATAACAATATAAAACGAAATAAAGTATATATTATTATTTATTTGATATGATCGAAAAGGAGGATAAAATAAATTAACAAACATTTCATTAACGCAGCCGCAGAGCGATGCGGGGTTCGGTCGCAACCTGCAGGCAGCTGTTTAATTATATCAATGTCTTCTATTTGCCTTGAACCTAAACCCTTGTGTATATTATAACCACTCTACTTATAGCTAACTACGTTTGCGATATGCTCGTACATAATAATATTATGACGAGACTGTTAACGCCGTACTTATGTACATACGAAGATTTTATATAAGTAATTATTATCATGCTAGTGCTACGTAGATAGTAAGCAGTGTCTGTAATAGTGGTGGTGTGTATGTAAAAATCAATCATTTGATATTATTTTATCTATTGGATATTTATTTATTCATATAGGTATTATAAATATACCATAAATTATTATCTAATTAATTATAGTGGACGTTTAGTCGTTGTGATAACGTTTTATTTTTATTATCGAAACATATGCGGCCCTGAAAAGGGCCTTTTTTTGTTAGTGTGTCATGTATACAAAAGTATACGAGACCGAACTCAACTTAACCGCCGAAACCGTAGAGGGTGCGGCCCTGGCGCTTCAGAGCGTACACAACGTCCATGGCGGTGACGGTCTTCCTCTTGGCGTGCTCCGTGTAGGTTACCGCGTCGCGGATGACGTTCTCGAGGAAAACCTTGAGAACACCGCGGGTCTCCTCGTATATGAGACCGGAGATACGTTTCACGCCGCCCCTGCGCGCCAGACGACGAATCGCCGGCTTGGTGATACCCTGGATGTTATCACGGAGCACCTTCCTGTGACGCTTCGCACCACCTTTTCCCAATCCCTTTCCTCCCTTACCGCGACCGGTCATTGTTACCGATTACCGAATTAACCGAACAGACAGAAAAACACTGCGCACGTACGTGTGGCACGTACGACGATCACTGTTAGAATGCGCTAAAAATCCGATTTTCCGTGGTATTTATAGATTTCGGACGGCTGGAACCTCGGATATATATAAGGCGGCGAGGGGCGAGGGGTCGGGGGGAATATTAATTTTTAAATGTTATTTTCCTTGTTAGTTACGTATGTATCTATGTAAATGTAAATATAATAACTACATTAAAAGTAAAATAAAAGAAGAAATTAAAAAAAAATCCTCTAATAGGTACTGTATATTATTATGTTGCAATACGCAGATAACAACAATAAAAATAACAATTACCTAAAATTAACACCTGGACACAACGAGCAAGCACACGTGTTAACAAGAGTCATAAATTCCTTAAGTGGTGCCATAAATACTTATAATAATAAAAATAAAAAAAATCATTGTTGTGGGCGCGAGGTACTTGCAACGTGCAATTGTTTTCTAAGAAATACAATGAAACAATGGTGGCTCGCAAATCCTTTCAAGTCGAAAATATACACGCAAAATAGATAATAATAATAATAATAATAACAAAAATATAAATAAAAAATCTCGAACGTAGAATAATTATTGAATTAATACTCAATCAATCAATCAGATTATTCCTTTTATTTTTTTATTTTGTACTATAATCATATATATATATATAAATAAAATATAACGTTCGTTTAAATCGTTCGATACGTGATGTCTGAATTAGATGCATCATTTGAATCATATGCGGCCCTGAAAAGGGCCTTTTGTTGTAGTAATAATAATAATAAATTATTATTATTATTATTTAGCGAAATACGCAAAATTAAGCACGCTCGCCGCGAATGCGTCTCGCCAGTTGGATGTCCTTGGGCATGATCGTCACTCGCTTGGCGTGAATGGCGCACAGGTTGGTGTCCTCGAAGAGACCCACCAGATACGCCTCGCTCGCCTCCTGAAGCGCCATCACGGCGGAGCTCTGGAACCTGAGGTCGGTCTTGAAGTCCTGCGCAATCTCCCTCACCAGACGCTGGAACGGCAACTTGCGGATCAACAGCTCGGTACTCTTCTGGTAGCGACGGATCTCTCTCAGAGCGACGGTACCGGGCCTGTAACGGTGAGGCTTCTTCACGCCGCCGGTGGCGGGAGCGCTCTTGCGGGCCGCCTTGGTGGCGAGCTGCTTTCGCGGCGCCTTACCTCCGGTGGACTTGCGGGCTGTCTGCTTTGTACGTGCCATTACGACTACGCGAGAAGCTCGGAAATCACTCAATACTAACTTTATATAAAAATACGATGCGGACACGTCCGTCGCGTATCGACTGCGGTGATGATATAAATACAGTTTTTTTGCTGACCGCTTTTATATAGATTCGAACCGAGCTCGGGGGGAAGGACGGGTGTGTTGTGTCGTGCCATACGAGTATACAACACGTAGATGTCTAAAAGCAATTATTAATGTGAATGAAATTGTTTATAACAATGATGATATTAATAAATAACTAACTGACATTATTCGTCGGTTGTTGTCTAATATTGATTTGTTGTTAATTTACAGTTAGTTATACACGTTACACTACCTATCACTGGTCAGTGGATAACATTTATATATAATATTGTTATGTATGTATATTTACATAAGTATGTAAGTGTTTGTTTGTTTGCTTGCTTTTTATTTTTATTACCTTTAGTTCTACTAAGGCTAACCAATATTTAATATTTCATTTTCATGATAGTTTTTATTATACTGAATATACTAGATAATATTAGAGATTATGATTTATTTATAATTTGACGCTTGTCGTTGAAACTATATGGTGCGTACACACCATACTGTTCGGAAAGATATTGTGGCCCTGAAAAGGGCCGTTTGGTTGGTCGGCGGTACTCGGTGTATATTGATGATGATGATTGTCAATCAGCAGCCGCCGTTGTCCCACCCCGCCGCCGCGACGCTCACTTGGAGCTGGTGTACTTGGTGACGGCCTTGGTGCCCTCGCTGACGGCGTGCTTGGCGAGCTCGCCGGGCAGCAGGAGCCTCACGGAGGTCTGCACCTCGCGTGACGTGATCGTCGAACGCTTGTTGTAGTGCGCGAGACGGGACGCCTCCGCCGCGATCCTCTCGAAGATGTCGTTCACGAACGAGTTCATGATTGACATCGCCTTCGAAGAGATACCGGTGTCGGGATGCACCTGCTTGAGCACCTTGTAGATGTAAATGGCGTAGCTCTCCTTCCTCTTGTGCTTCTTTTTCTTTTTGTCCGATTTGGATATGTTCTTCTGTGCCTTGCCGGACTTCTTGGCCGCCTTACCGCTGGTCTTTGGTGGCATAGTGAACGTGAGATAGAGCAATCAGCAACAACACACACAGACACTAACACAATGATAATGAACAATTTTGGGAAATTTTTTCCTTCACTTCAGTATACTTCACTTTGAAAGTGTTCTTGCGACGGGTCCGGTGTTACATGTGATACTATTCGCGGCGGCCAATCGACGACGTCGTTACCACGCGAGGGGAGTGAACATTATGTATATCTCCGTCTCTGTCTCTCTCTCCCGTCTCGCTCTGACAAATAATAATATGGTTATTTAGAAATAAATACATAGTGTGCCTATATGTATGTATGTATGTATTGTCTATTTTCTATTACCGATTGGATTAGCCTGTTTACGTGTTCGCTCATAATTTTGTTATTATTATTATTGTTAAGTAAATAATATTATCTCAATATTAACTCGAAAAAAAAAAAAAAATATATAAAACTCTATAGATACGAGTCTCGATATCTGTTTTTTTTTTTTTTTTTTTTTTTTTACAATATTGCAATAATTTCTTTTTATTTTGCAAGAGATTTGTGTCTCTTAATAATTTATATAGGTATATTTTGTCTGTTTTATGTTTTCTATTACCGAGTATATTATAATCGTGACGTCGAACGTATATAATCGCTGAAACATTTATCTAACAATTTAATGAATCATATTGCGGCCCTGAAAAGGGCCTTTTAGGTCGTCGAGATGACAACGATGTAGACAAACAATTAGACAAAATTGTTCTAATTTATGTCTTCTTCTCGGTCTTCTTGGGGAGGAGGACCGCCTGAATGTTGGGCAGTACACCGCCCTGCGCGATGGTCACGCCGGAGAGCAGCTTGTTGAGCTCCTCGTCGTTGCGTATGGCCAACTGCAGGTGACGCGGTATGATCCTGGTCTTTTTGTTGTCACGGGCCGCGTTACCGGCCAACTCGAGCACTTCGGCCGCCAGGTACTCCATAACGGCCGCGAGGTAGACCGGCGCACCGGCACCCACCCTCTCGGCGTAGTTGCCCTTCCTGAGCAGCCTGTGGATACGACCGACCGGGAACTGGAGACCTGCGCGGTTGGAACGCGACTTTGCCTTCCCCTTGACCTTGCCGCCCTTACCACGTCCGGACATTTTGTATGTTTACACTTGTACACTACACAACTCGAAAACGAAACGTCAAGAAGTGACAAATTTTTTTTCCAACAACCTCTGAATTCTCTTTTATATAAATTCGGACGGTATTCAACCGACCGGCCTGGTGTGACGTGAGACAAGGTCGACAACTCAACGCTATTAGACGCGATTGGGTGCCGCCGGCTGAGCGAGCGAGCGATAGTGAGAGAGAGCGAGAGGGGGAGCGCGGACGTAATTTATGTATGCATACATACATACATACATACATTTATTATTTAAAAAAAAAAAAAAAGACCAAAATAAAGTGTGTAATTAGGTACTTACTATGACAACGACTATCGGTTTTTACGACCAAATATGAGTACCTAGTCCCTTCGATGTCGTTATAACAGATTTTATTAATATAATTAAAAAAAAAAAAAAAAAAAAATTAAATTTACCTATTTACGTGTTTCATGTTTTTTGTTTATTGTGTACTATAGTAACAATAAGTGTAATAAATAAATAGGAATATTATGCATAATATATAGGTAGCCAGACGGCGCGGCGGCGGGGGCAGGGGCGGGGTTTGGCTCTCTATTGTTTGCTTGGTAAGTTTTATTGCACCTAATAAAACGTTAAACCACATCTGTTAATAATTGCATAGAAAAGAAATGCAAATTTGCCAGTCAAGTCGGGCAGTCGGGCGGCGGCGGAGAGGCGCATCTCGAGCGGGCGAATTAATTAATAAATCAGTAATTATTGTTGTTATAGCGAAGAAGAAGAAGAAGCGGTGGTGGTGTCGTCGTCGGTGGTGTCGTGTGTGATTGTTGTGATGTGATGTGATGTGATGTGCAGTGCTCTATACAGAGAGAAAGTCTATGTACCTTCTAGCATCGCATCGCATCGCATTTAATTTCGCATTTCGTGGTGCAGTGGCTGCCGGTGGCGATATTATGATGTGTATTGTGTTGTGAACCGAAGTCGAATCGCAGCGGTTAACCAACCGACCCCGGTGAGTTGCTAGCGAATAAGTTAAGATATTATTACGAATACGATATAATAATTTTCTAGTGGTTAGTACCGCTGACTGCAAATCCATGGGTCCCGGGTTCGACCCCCGGCTGAGACAAACATCGTTTAAATATGTATTTATATGTATGTATATCCGTTACCTAGTACCCATAACACAAGCTTCACCGGCTTAGCATGGGTGATGGGACTAGGTCAATTGGTGTGAATTATATTAAACATTTTCTATATTATGTGCTTGTCTCTTACATTATTTACAATTGGACGAGTTTTTTTTTTTGTTTGTTTGTTTTTAGGTACTTCAGTAGGTCGTCGTCTGATTCGATACTAATCTATATATATAATAAAATGCATATTCAGTATGCAGTTGTTTTTATTATTTTATAATATCTACTTTTATTTGTTAATTAAAATCTTATGACTTGAACTCTGAGGTTTATATTATACAGAACAAAATGTTCTATGTTGTTATGTAGCTATATCTAGTAGTATGTAATTGACGTTACTTCGATCGATTGAAACTCTCAACTTCGTGAGCGAAATATATGTTAGCCCTGAAAAGGGCTTTTTGTGTGGCGTGTTTGTGCGTGCGTGTACATCATCGACACAACCGACCACTTGTGATGCGTTCGTCGCTCGTCCGGTGGCCGACCCTCGTGCGTATTGAACGTGGATTGGATTGGTGGACGCGTCGCGTTCACTTCTTGGAAGCGGCCGACGCTTTTTTGCGGTGGCGGCCTTCGACTTGGGTGCGGCGGCTGCGGCCTTCTTCGGCTTGGGGGCTTTAGGTTTCTTGGTCGGTGGCTTCGCGCTCCTCTTCGCCTTGGACGCGGCCACGTTGCTCGACGCGCCTTTGCCGGACGCGGCCGAGGAGGCGGCGGCGCCGCGTCCCTTCTTCGGAGCGGCCGCCGCGGCCGGTTTCCTCTTGGCCGCCGCCGCCGCTTTCTTATCTCTGGCGGCGCCGCCCTTCCGCCCGCTTTAGCCGGCGAGGCGGACTCGACGGCCGATGCCGCCGCGGCGGCGGCCTTCTTGCTCCTGGCGCCGGCGCTCGCGGCGGTCTTCTTGGCGGGTGCGCTCGGCTTCTTCGCCGATTTGGCCGCGGAGGACGCCGCCGCGGCGGAGCCCCTACCGCCGGAAGACGCGGAGGTGGCCGTCGCCTTCTTCGCCGCGCCGCCGGTGCCCGACTTGCTGTCAATCTTGAACGAGCCCGATGCGCCCTTGCCCTTCGTCTGGATCAGGGTGCCGGAGGCGACCGCGCGTTTCAGATACTTTCTTATGAACGGCGCCAACCTCTCGGCGTCGAGGCTATAATTCGAGGCGATGTACTTCTTGATCGCCTGCAGGGACGATCCGCTCCTCTCCTTCAACTCTTTGATCGCGCTGTTCACCATTTCGGACGTCTTGGGGTGCGTCGGTCTGGCCTTGGGTTTCTTAGCGGCGGCTGCCGCTTTTGGTGCTTTCTTCGCGGGCGTCGCCGGCGCGGGTGTCTCCGATGCTACTGCTGTGTCGGCCATTTTATTATTTTCAATTAACTTTTAATTATTTCAATCAATCACAACTCGATAATAATTACTATTAGTAGTACTGTGAAAAGAATGCTTGCTAAGAGTGCGCGGCGCTAGTGAGCGCCGGCCAGACGAATCAGTATACCGCGACGAGAGCTTCGTCAACTATATGCGTTTTCTCGTATTCTACTGTCAAACTTTTCACTAACACGTCTCAGTTTGATCGGATTTTTTGTAATAATTAATTAACAAATTTCACAAAATCTCAATTCTAATTAGACTTTATGATATCCGCTACCGGTCGCGACTTCGAGTCGCCGCCCAGGCGTTTGCGTGCGTTAGGTATCGACGTTTAAAGTTTGTTATTGTCGACTCGCGCGCGTACCGTTAACTTTAAATTGCAAATTTAACAATTAAATCCAAACGTTTTCACACGTGTGATGTCTCCCTTTGAACGTCAAGATTCCAAGGTTCAACCGTATCCATTCGTTTCGACAATATATTAAGATTACGATTGATTTTGTCGCATCGAATGCGACATGTTGTAGAACAGCACCACTCTCCGAGGCGAGGCCGTAGACGCGCGCGTTCCCTTTGATCCATAACAATATAAAACGAAATAAAGTATATATTATTATTTATTTGATATGATCGAAAAGGAGGATAAAATAAATTAACAAACATTTCATTAACGCAGCCGCAGAGCGATGCGGGGTTCGGTCGCAACCTGCAGGCAGCTGTTTAATTATATCAATGTCTTCTATTTGCCTTGAACCTAAACCCTTGTGTATATTATAACCACTCTACTTATAGCTAACTACGTTTGCGATATGCTCGTACATAATAATATTATGACGAGACTGTTAACGCCGTACTTATGTACATACGAAGATTTTATATAAGTAATTATTATCATGCTAGTGCTACGTAGATAGTAAGCAGTGTCTGTAATAGTGGTGGTGTGTATGTAAAATCAATCATTTTATTATTTTATCTATTGGATATTTATTTATTCATATTGGTATTATAAATATACCATAAATTATTATCTAATTAATTATTATAGTGGACGTTTAGTCGTTGTGATAACGTTTTATTTTTATTATCGAAACATATGCGGCCCTGAAAAGGGCCTTTTTTTGTTAGTGTGTCATGTATACAAAAGTATACGAGACCGAACTCAACTTAACCGCCGAAACCGTAGAGGGTGCGGCCCTGGCGCTTCAGAGCGTACACAACGTCCATGGCGGTGACGGTCTTCCTCTTGGCGTGCTCCGTGTAGGTTACCGCGTCGCGGATGACGTTCTCGAGGAAAACCTTGAGAACACCGCGGGTCTCCTCGTATATGAGACCGGAGATACGTTTCACGCCGCCCCTGCGCGCCAGACGACGAATCGCCGGCTTGGTGATACCCTGGATGTTATCACGGAGCACCTTCCTGTGACGCTTCGCACCACCTTTTCCCAATCCCTTTCCTCCCTTACCGCGACCGGTCATTGTTACCGATTACCGAATTAACCGAACAGACAGAAAAACACTGCGCACGTACGTGTGGCACGTACGACGATCACTGTTAGAATGCGCTAAAAATCCGATTTTCCGTGGTATTTATAGATTTCGGACGGCTGGAACCTCGGATATATATAAGGCGGCGAGGGGCGAGGGGTCGGGGGGAATATTAATTTTTAAATGTTATTTTCCTTGTTAGTTACGTATGTATCTATGTAAATGTAAATATAATAACTACATTAAAAGTAAAATAAAAGAAGAAATTAAAAAAAAATCCTCTAATAGGTACTGTATATTATTATGTTGCAATACGCAGATAACAACAATAAAAATAACAATTACCTAAAATTAACACCTGGACACAACGAGCAAGCACACGTGTTAACAAGAGTCATAAATTCCTTAAGTGGTGCCATAAATACTTATAATAATAAAAATAAAAAAAATCATTGTTGTGGGCGCGAGGTACTTGCAACGTGCAATTGTTTTCTAAGAAATACAATGAAACAATGGTGGCTCGCAAATCCTTTCAAGTCGAAAATATACACGCAAAATAGATAATAATAATAATAATAATAACAAAAATATAAATAAAAAATCTCGAACGTAGAATAATTATTGAATTAATACTCAATCAATCAATCAGATTATTCCTTTTATTTTTTTATTTTGTACTATAATCATATATATATATATAAATAAAATATAACGTTCGTTTAAATCGTTCGATACGTGATGTCTGAATTAGATGCATCATTTGAATCATATGCGGCCCTGAAAAGGGCCTTTTGTTGTAGTAATAATAATAATAAATTATTATTATTATTATTTAGCGAAATACGCAAAATTAAGCACGCTCGCCGCGAATGCGTCTCGCCAGTTGGATGTCCTTGGGCATGATCGTCACTCGCTTGGCGTGAATGGCGCACAGGTTGGTGTCCTCGAAGAGACCCACCAGATACGCCTCGCTCGCCTCCTGAAGCGCCATCACGGCGGAGCTCTGGAACCTGAGGTCGGTCTTGAAGTCCTGCGCAATCTCCCTCACCAGACGCTGGAACGGCAACTTGCGGATCAACAGCTCGGTACTCTTCTGGTAGCGACGGATCTCTCTCAGAGCGACGGTACCGGGCCTGTAACGGTGAGGCTTCTTCACGCCGCCGGTGGCGGGAGCGCTCTTGCGGGCCGCCTTGGTGGCGAGCTGCTTTCGCGGCGCCTTACCTCCGGTGGACTTGCGGGCTGTCTGCTTTGTACGTGCCATTACGACTACGCGAGAAGCTCGGAAATCACTCAATACTAACTTTATATAAAAATACGATGCGGACACGTCCGTCGCGTATCGACTGCGGTGATGATATAAATACAGTTTTTTTGCTGACCGCTTTTATATAGATTCGAACCGAGCTCGGGGGAAGGACGGGTGTGTTGTGTCGTGCCATACGAGTATACAACACGTAGATGTCTAAAAGCAATTATTAATGTGAATGAAATTGTTTATAACAATGATGATATTAATAAATAACTAACTGACATTATTCGTCGGTTGTTGTCTAATATTGATTTGTTGTTAATTTACAGTTAGTTATACACGTTACACTACCTATCACTGGTCAGTGGATAACATTTATATATAATATTGTTATGTATGTATATTTACATAAGTATGTAAGTGTTTGTTTGTTTGCTTGCTTTTTATTTTTATTTACCTTTAGTTCTACTAAGGCTAACCAATATTTAATATTTCATTTTCATGATAGTTTTTATTATACTGAATATACTAGATAATATTAGAGATTATGATTTATTTATAATTTGACGCTTGTCGTTGAAACTATATGGTGCGTACACACCATACTGTTCGGAAAGATATTGTGGCCCTGAAAAGGGCCGTTTGGTTGGTCGGCGGTACTCGGTGTATATTGATGATGATGATTGTCAATCAGCAGCCGCCGTTGTCCCACCCCGCCGCCGCGACGCTCACTTGGAGCTGGTGTACTTGGTGACGGCCTTGGTGCCCTCGCTGACGGCGTGCTTGGCGAGCTCGCCGGGCAGCAGGAGCCTCACGGAGGTCTGCACCTCGCGTGACGTGATCGTCGAACGCTTGTTGTAGTGCGCGAGACGGGACGCCTCCGCCGCGATCCTCTCGAAGATGTCGTTCACGAACGAGTTCATGATTGACATCGCCTTCGAAGAGATACCGGTGTCGGGATGCACCTGCTTGAGCACCTTGTAGATGTAAATGGCGTAGCTCTCCTTCCTCTTGTGCTTCTTTTTCTTTTTGTCCGATTTGGATATGTTCTTCTGTGCCTTGCCGGACTTCTTGGCCGCCTTACCGCTGGTCTTTGGTGGCATAGTGAACGTGAGATAGAGCAATCAGCAACAACACACACAGACACTAACACAATGATAATGAACAATTTTGGGAAATTTTTTCCTTCACTTCAGTATACTTCACTTTGAAAGTGTTCTTGCGACGGGTCCGGTGTTACATGTGATACTATTCGCGGCGGCCAATCGACGACGTCGTTACCACGCGAGGGGAGTGAACATTATGTATATCTCCGTCTCTGTCTCTCTCTCCCGTCTCGCTCTGACAAATAATAATATGGTTATTTAGAAATAAATACATAGTGTGCCTATATGTATGTATGTATGTATTGTCTATTTTCTATTACTGATTGGATTAGCCTGTTTACGTGTTCGCTCATAATTTTGTTATTATTATTATTGTTAAGTAAATAATATTATCTCAATATTAACTCGAAAAAAAAAAAAAAATATATAAAACTCTATAGATACGAGTCTCGATATCTGTTTTTTTTTTTTTTTTTTTTTACAATATTGCAATAATTTCTTTTTATTTTGCAAGAGATTTGTGTCTCTTAATAATTTATATAGGTATATTTTGTCTGTTTTATGTTTTCTATTACCGAGTATATTATAATCGTGACGTCGAACGTATATAATCGCTGAAACATTTATCTAACAATTTAATGAATCATATTGCGGCCCTGAAAAGGGCCTTTTAGGTCGTCGAGATGACAACGATGTAGACAAACAATTAGACAAAATTGTTCTAATTTATGTCTTCTTCTCGGTCTTCTTGGGGAGGAGGACCGCCTGAATGTTGGGCAGTACACCGCCCTGCGCGATGGTCACGCCGGAGAGCAGCTTGTTGAGCTCCTCGTCGTTGCGTATGGCCAACTGCAGGTGACGCGGTATGATCCTGGTCTTTTTGTTGTCACGGGCCGCGTTACCGGCCAACTCGAGCACTTCGGCCGCCAGGTACTCCATAACGGCCGCGAGGTAGACCGGCGCACCGGCACCCACCCTCTCGGCGTAGTTGCCCTTCCTGAGCAGCCTGTGGATACGACCGACCGGGAACTGGAGACCTGCGCGGTTGGAACGCGACTTTGCCTTCCCCTTGACCTTGCCGCCCTTACCACGTCCGGACATTTTGTATGTTTACACTTGTACACTACACAACTCGAAAACGAAACGTCAAGAAGTGACAAATTTTTTTTCCAACAACCTCTGAATTCTCTTTTATATAAATTCGGACGGTATTCAACCGACCGGCCTGGTGTGACGTGAGACAAGGTCGACAACTCAACGCTATTAGACGCGATTGGGTGCCGCCGGCTGAGCGAGCGAGCGATAGTGAGAGAGAGCGAGAGGGGGAGCGCGGACGTAATTTATGTATGCATACATACATACATACATACATTTATTATTTAAAAAAAAAAAAAAAAACCATATTATTTAACCAAAGACCAAAATAAAGTGTGTAATTAGGTACTTACTATGACAACGACTATCGGTTTTTACGACCAAATATGAGTACCTAGTCCCTTCGATGTCGTTATAACAGATTTTATTAATATAATTAAAAAAAAAAAAAAAAAAAAATTAAATTTACCTATTTACGTGTTTCATGTTTTTTGTTTATTGTGTACTATAGTAACAATAAGTGTAATAAATAAATAGGAATATTATGCATAATATATAGGTAGCCAGACGGCGCGGCGCGGGGGCAGGGGCGGGGTTTGGCTCTCTATTGTTTGCTTGGTAAGTTTTATTGCACCTAATAAAACGTTAAACCACATCTGTTAATAATTGCATAGAAAAGAAATGCAAATTTGCCAGTCAAGTCGGGCAGTCGGGCGGCGGCGGAGAGGCGCATCTCGAGCGGGCGAATTAATTAATAAAAGTCAGTAATTATTGTTGTTATAGCGAAGAAGAAGAAGAAATGGTGGCGGTGGTGGTGTCGTCGTCGGTGGTGTCGTGTGTGATTGTTGTGATGTGATGTGATGTGCAGTGCTCTATACAGAGAGAAAGTCTATGTACCTTCTAGCATCGCATCGCATCGCATTTAATTTCGCATTTCGCATTTCGTGGTGCAGTGGCTGCCGGTGGCGATATTATGATGTGTATTGTGTTGTGAACCGAAGTCGAATCGCAGCGGTTAACCAACCGACCCCGGTGAGTTGCTAGCGAATAAGTTAAGATATTATTACGAATACGATGATATAATAATTTTCTAGTGGTTAGTACCGCTGACTGCAAATCCATGGGTCCCGGGTTCGACCCCCGGCTGAGACAAACATCAAGTGTGTCATCATTTGGTGTTGTGCTTAGGGTTAAATATGTATTTATATGTATGTATATCCGTTACCTAGTACCCATAACACAAGCTTCACCGGCTTAGCATGGGTGATGGGACTAGGTAATGGGAATTATATTAAACATTTTCTATATTATGTGCTTGTCTCTTACATTATTTACAATTGGTCGAGTTTTTTTTTTTTTTTGTTTGTTTGTTTGTTTGTTTTTAGGTACTTCAGTAGGTCGTCGTCTGATTCGATACTAATTATATATATATATATATATTTTTTTTTTTATTATTTTATGATATCTACTTTTATTTGTTAATTAAAATCTTATGACTTGAACTCTGAGGTTTATATACAGAACAAAATGTTCTATGTTGTTATGTAGCTATATCGTAAGTAGTATGTAATTGACGTTACTTCGATCGATTGAAACTCTCAACTATGTGAGCGAAATATATGTTAGCCCTGAAAAGGGCTTTTTGTGTGGCGTGTTTGTGCGTGCGTGTACATACATCATCGACACAACCGACCACTTGTGATGCGTTCGTCGCTCGTCCGGTGGCCGACCCTCGTGCGTATTGAACGTGGATTGGATTGGTGGACGCGTCGCGTTCACTTCTTGGAAGCGGCCGACGCTTTTTTGCGGTGGCGGCCTTCGACTTGGGTGCGGCGGCTGCGGCCTTCTTCGGCTTGGGGGCTTTAGGTTTCTTGGTCGGTGGCTTCGCGCTCCTCTTCGCCTTGGACGCGGCCACGTTGCTCGACGCGCCTTTGCCGGACGCGGCCGAGGAGGCGGCGGCGCCGCGTCCCTTCTTCGGAGCGGCCGCCGCGGCCGGTTTCCTCTTGGCCGCCGCCGCCGCTTTCTTATCTCTGGCGGCGCCGCCCTTCCGCCCGCTTTAGCCGGCGAGGCGGACTCGACGGCCGATGCCGCCGCGGCGGCGGCCTTCTTGCTCCTGGCGCCGGCGCTCGCGGCGGTCTTCTTGGCGGGTGCGCTCGGCTTCTTCGCCGATTTGGCCGCGGAGGACGCCGCCGCGGCGGAGCCCCTACCGCCGGAAGACGCGGAGGTGGCCGTCGCCTTCTTCGCCGCGCCGCCGGTGCCCGACTTGCTGTCAATCTTGAACGAGCCCGATGCGCCCTTGCCCTTCGTCTGGATCAGGGTGCCGGAGGCGACAGCGCGTTTCAGATACTTTCTTATGAACGGCGCCAACCTCTCGGCGTCGAGGCTATAATTCGAGGCGATGTACTTCTTGATCGCCTGCAGGGACGATCCGCTCCTCTCCTTCAACTCTTTGATCGCGCTGTTCACCATTTCGGACGTCTTGGGGTGCGTCGGTCTGGCCTTGGGTTTCTTAGCGGCGGCTGCCGCTTTTGGTGCTTTCTTCGCGGGCGTCGCCGGCGCGGGTGTCTCCGATGCTACTGCTGTGTCGGCCATTTTATTATTTTCAATTAATTTCAATCAATCAATCAATCACAACTCGATAATATATACTATTAGTAGTACTGTGAAAAGAATGCCTGCTAAGAGTGCGCGGCGCTAGTGAGCGCCGGCCAGACGAATCAGTATACCGCGACGAGAGCTTCGTCAACTATATGCGTTTTCTCGTATTCTACTGTCAAACTTTTCACTAACACGTCTCAGTTTGATCGGATTTTTTGTAATAATTAATTAACAAATTTCACAAAATCTCAATTCTAATTAGACTTTATGATATCCGCTACCGGTCGCGACTTCGAGTCGCCGCCCAGGCGTTTGCGTGCGTTAGGTATCGACGTTTAAAGTTTGTTATTGTCGACTCGCGCGCGTACCGTTAACTTTAAATTGCAAATTTAACAATTAAATCCAAACGTTTTCACACGTGTGATGTCTCCCTTTGAACGTCAAGATTCCAAGGTTCAACCGTATCCATTCGTTTCGACAATATATTAAGATTACGATTGATTTTGTCGCATCGAATGCGACATGTTGTAGAACAGCACCACTCTCCGAGGCGAGGCCGTAGACGCGCGCGTTCCCTTTGCTCCATAACAATATAAAACGAAATAAAGTATATTATTATTTATTTGATATGATCGAAAAGGAGGATAAAATAAATTAACAAACATTTCATTAACGCAGCCGCAGAGCGATGCGGGGTTCGGTCGCAACCTGCAGGCAGCTGTTTAATTATATCAATGTCTTCTATTTGCCTTGAACCTAAACCCTTGTGTATATTATAACCACTCTACTTATAGCTAACTACGTTTGCGATATGCTCGTACATAATAATATTATGACGAGACTGTTAACGCCGTACTTATGTACATACGAAGATTTTATATAAGTAATTATTATCATGCTAGTGCTACGTAGATAGTAAGCAGTGTCTGTAATAGTGGTGGTGTGTATGTAAAAATCAATCATTTGATATTATTTTATCTATTGGATATTTATTTATTCATATAGGTATTATAAATATACCATAAATTATTATCTAATTAATTATAGTGGACGTTTAGTCGTTGTGATAACGTTTTATTTTTATTATCGAAACATATGCGGCCCTGAAAAGGGCCTTTTTTTGTTAGTGTGTCATGTATACAAAAGTATACGAGACCGAACTCAACTTAACCGCCGAAACCGTAGAGGGTGCGGCCCTGGCGCTTCAGAGCGTACACAACGTCCATGGCGGTGACGGTCTTCCTCTTGGCGTGCTCCGTGTAGGTTACCGCGTCGCGGATGACGTTCTCGAGGAAAACCTTGAGAACACCGCGGGTCTCCTCGTATATGAGACCGGAGATACGTTTCACGCCGCCCCTGCGCGCCAGACGACGAATCGCCGGCTTGGTGATACCCTGGATGTTATCACGGAGCACCTTCCTGTGACGCTTCGCACCACCTTTTCCCAATCCCTTTCCTCCCTTACCGCGACCGGTCATTGTTACCGATTACCGAATTAACCGAACAGACAGAAAAACACTGCGCACGTACGTGTGGCACGTACGACGATCACTGTTAGAATGCGCTAAAAATCCGATTTTCCGTGGTATTTATAGATTTCGGACGGCTGGAACCTCGGATATATATAAGGCGGCGAGGGGCGAGGGGTCGGGGGGAATATTAATTCTTAAATCCTTGTTAGTTACGTATGTATCTATGTAAATGTAAATATAATAACTACATTAAAAGTAAAATAAAAAAAGAAATTAAAAAAATCCTCTAATAGGTACTGTATATTATTATGTTGCAATACGCAGATAACAACAATAAAAATAACAATTACCTAAAATTAACACCTGGACACAACGAGCAAGCACACGTGTTAACAAGAGTCATAAATTCCTTAAGTGGTGCCATAAATACTTATAATAATAAAAATAAAAAAAATCATTGTTGTGGGCGCGAGGTACTTGCAACGTGCAATTGTTTTCTAAGAAATACAATGAAACAATGGTGGCTCGCAAATCCTTTCAAGTCGAAAATATACACGCAAAATAGATAATAATAATAATAACAAAAAATATAAATAAAAAATCTCGAACGTAGAATAATTATTGAATTAATACTCAATCAATCAATCAGATTATTCCTTTTATTTTTTTATTTTGTACTATAATCATATATATATATATAAATAAAATATAACGTTCGTTTAAATCGTTCGATACGTGATGTCTGAATTAGATGCATCATTTGAATCATATGCGGCCCTGAAAAGGGCCTTTTGTTGTAGTAATAATAATAATAAATTATTATTATTATTATTTAGCGAAATACGCAAAATTAAGCACGCTCGCCGCGAATGCGTCTCGCCAGTTGGATGTCCTTGGGCATGATCGTCACTCGCTTGGCGTGAATGGCGCACAGGTTGGTGTCCTCGAAGAGACCCACCAGATACGCCTCGCTCGCCTCCTGAAGCGCCATCACGGCGGAGCTCTGGAACCTGAGGTCGGTCTTGAAGTCCTGCGCAATCTCCCTCACCAGACGCTGGAACGGCAACTTGCGGATCAACAGCTCGGTACTCTTCTGGTAGCGACGGATCTCTCTCAGAGCGACGGTACCGGGCCTGTAACGGTGAGGCTTCTTCACGCCGCCGGTGGCGGGAGCGCTCTTGCGGGCCGCCTTGGTGGCGAGCTGCTTTCGCGGCGCCTTACCTCCGGTGGACTTGCGGGCTGTCTGCTTTGTACGTGCCATTACGACTACGCGAAATCACTCAATACTAACTTTATATAAAAATACGATGCGGACACGTCCGTCGCGTATCGACTGCGGTGATGATATAAATACCGTTTTTTTCAAGCTGACGCTTTTATATAAAGTCGAACCGAGCTCGGGGGAAGGACGGGTGTGTCGTGTCGTGCCATACGAGTATACAACACGTAGATGTCTAAAAGCAATTATTAATGTGAATGAAATTGTTTATAACAATGATGATATTAATAAATAACTAACTGACATTATTCGTCGGTTGTTGTCTAATATTGATTTGTTGTTAATTTACAGTTAGTTATACACGTTACACTACCTATCACTGGTCAGTGGATAACATTTATATATAATATTGTTATGTATGTATATTTACATAAGTATGTAAGTGTTTGTTTGTTTGTTTGCTTTTTTTTTTTATTTTTATTACCTTTAGTCTACTAAGGCTAACCAATATTTAATATTTCATTTTCATGATAGTTTTTATTATACTGAATATACTAGATAATATTAGAGATTATGATTTATTTATAATTTGACGCTTGTCGTTGAAACTATATGGTGCGTACACACCATACTGTTCGGAAAGATATTGTGGCCCTGAAAAGGGCCGTTTGGTTGGTCGGCGGTACTCGGTGTATATTGATGATGATGATTGTCAATCAGCAGCCGCCGTTGTCCCACCCCGCCGCCGCGACGCTCACTTGGAGCTGGTGTACTTGGTGACGGCCTTGGTGCCCTCGCTGACGGCGTGCTTGGCGAGCTCGCCGGGCAGCAGGAGCCTCACGGAGGTCTGCACCTCGCGTGACGTGATCGTCGAACGCTTGTTGTAGTGCGCGAGACGGGACGCCTCCGCCGCGATCCTCTCGAAGATGTCGTTCACGAACGAGTTCATGATTGACATCGCCTTCGAAGAGATACCGGTGTCGGGATGCACCTGCTTGAGCACCTTGTAGATGTAAATGGCGTAGCTCTCCTTCCTCTTGTGCTTCTTTTTCTTTTTGTCCGATTTGGATATGTTCTTCTGTGCCTTGCCGGACTTCTTGGCCGCCTTACCGCTGGTCTTTGGTGGCATAGTGAACGTGAGATAGAGCAATCAGCAACAACACACACAGCCACTAACACAATGATAATGAACAATTTTGGGAAATTTTTCCTTCACTTCAGTATACTTCACTTTGAAAGTGTTCTTGCAACGGGTCCGGTGTTACATGTGATACTATTCGCGGCGGCCAATCGACGACGTCGTTACCACGAGAGGGGAGTGAACATTATGTATATCTCCGTCTCTGTCTCTCTCTCCCGTCTCGCTCTGACAAATAATAATATGGTTATTTAGAAATAAATACATAGTGTGCCTATATGTATGTATTGTCTATTTTCTATTACTGATTGGATTAGCCTGTTTACGTGTTCGCTCATAATTTTGTTATTATTATTATTGTTAAGTAAATAATATTATCTCAATATTAACTCGAAAAAAAAAAAAAATATATAAAACTCTATAGATACGAGTCTCGATATCTGTTTTTTTTTTTTTTTTTTTTTACAATATTGCAATAATTTCTTTTTATTTTGCAAGAGATTTGTGTCTCTTAATAATTTATATAGGTGTATATTTTGTCTGTTTTATGTTTTCTATTACCGAGTATATTATAATCGTGACGTCGAACGTATATAATCGCTGAAACATTTATCTAACAATTTAATGAATCATATTGCGGCCCTGAAAAGGGCCTTTTAGGTCGTCGAGATGACAACGATGTAGACAAACAATTAGACAAAATTGTTCTAATTTATGTCTTCTTCTCGGTCTTCTTGGGGAGGAGGACCGCCTGAATGTTGGGCAGTACACCGCCCTGCGCGATGGTCACGCCGGAGAGCAGCTTGTTGAGCTCCTCGTCGTTGCGTATGGCCAACTGCAGGTGACGCGGTATGATCCTGGTCTTTTTGTTGTCACGGGCCGCGTTACCGGCCAACTCGAGCACTTCGGCCGCCAGGTACTCCATAACGGCCGCGAGGTAGACCGGCGCACCGGCACCCACCCTCTCGGCGTAGTTGCCCTTCCTGAGCAGCCTGTGGATACGACCGACCGGGAACTGGAGACCTGCGCGGTTGGAACGCGACTTTGCCTTCCCCTTGACCTTGCCGCCCTTACCACGTCCGGACATTTTGTATGTTTACACTTGTACACTACACAACTCGAAAACGAAACGTCAAGAAGTGACAAAAATTTTTTCCAACAACCTCTGAATTCTCTTTTATATAAATTCGGACTGTATTCAACCGACCGGCCTGGTGTGACGTGAGACGAGGTCGACAACTCAACGCTATTAGACGCGATTGGGTGCCGCCGGCTGAGCGAGCGAGCGATAGTGAGAGAGAGAGCGAGAGGGGGAACGCGGACGTAATTTATGTATGCATACATACATACATACATACATTTATTATTTAAAAAAAAAAAAAAAAACAACCAGATTATAAAAGACCAAAATAAAGTGTGTAATTAGGTACTTACTATGACAACGACTATCGGTTTTACGACCAAATATGAGTACATACCTAGTCCCTTCGATGTCGTTATAACAGATTTTATTAATATAATAAAAAAAAAAAAAAAAAATTATAAATTTACCTATTTACGTGTTTCATGTTTTTTGTTTATTGTGTACTATAGTAACAATAAGTGTATTAAATAAATAGGAATATTATGCATAATATGTATACATAGGTAGCCAGACGGCGGCGGGGGGGGCAGGGGCGGGGTTTGGCTCTCTATTGTTTGCTTGGTAAGTTTTATTGCACCTAATAAAACGTTAAACCACATCTGTTAATAATTGCATAGAAAAGAAATGCAAATTTGCCAGTCAAGTCGGGCAGTCGGGCGGCGGCGGAGAGGCGCATCTCGAGCGGGCGAATTAATTAATAAAAGTCAGTAATTATTGTTGTTATAGCGAAGAAGAAGAAGAAATGGTGGCGGTGGTGGTGTCGTCGTCGGTGGTGTCGTGTGTGATTGTTGTGATGTGCAGTGCTCTATACAGAGAGAAAGTCTATGTACCTTCTAGCATCGCATCGCATCGCATTTAATTTCGCATTTCGCATTTCGTGGTGCAGTGGCTGCCGGTGGCGATATTATGATGTGTATTGTGTTGTGAACCGAAGTCGAATCGCAGCGGTTAACCAACCGACCCCGGTGAGTTGCTAGCGAATAAGTTAAGATATTATTATTACGAATACGATGATATAATAATTTTACATTTGACGCCCCATTGGTCTAGTGGTTAGTACCGCTGACTGCAAATCCATGGGTCCCGGGTTCGACCCCCGGCTGAGACAAACATCAATGTGATGATCTCATTTGGTGTTGTGCTTAGGTCTTGGGTTTAAATATGTATTTATATGTATGTATATCCGTTACCTAGTACCCATAACACAAGCTTCACCGGCTTAGCATGGGTGTGAATTATATTAAACATTTTCTATATTATGTGCTTGTCTCTTACATTATTTACAATTGGTCGAGTTTTTTTTTTTTTTTTTTGTTTGTTTGTTTGTTTTTAGGTACTTCAGTAGGTCGTCGTCTGATTCGATACTATATATATATATATATATTTTTTATTATTTTATGATATCTACTTTTATTTGTTAATTAAAATCTTATGACTTGAACTCTGAGGTTTATATACAGAACAAAATGTTCTATGTTGTTATGTAGCTATATCGTAAGTAGTATGTAATTGACGTTACTTCGATCGATTGAAACTCTCAACTATGTGAGCGAAATATATGTTAGCCCTGAAAAGGGCTTTTTGTGTGGCGTGTTTGTGCGTGCGTGTACATACATCATCGACACAACCGACCACTTGTGATGCGTTCGTCGCTCGTCCGGTGGCCGACCCTCGTGCGTATTGAACGTGGATTGGATTGGTGGACGCGTCGCGTTCACTTCTTGGAAGCGGCCGACGCTTTTTTCGCGGTGGCGGCCTTCGACTTGGGCGCGGCGGCTGCGGCCTTCTTCGGCTTGGGGGCTTTAGGTTTCTTGGTCGGTGGCTTCGCGCTCCTCTTCGCCTTGGACGCGGCCACGTTGCTCGACGCGCCCTTGCCGGACGCGGCGGCGGAGGCGGCGGCGCCGCGACCCTTCTTCGGAGCGGCCGCCGCGGCCGGTTTCCTCTTGGCCGCCGCCGCCGCTTTCTTATCTCTGGCGGCGCCGCCCTTCCGCCCGCTTTAGCCGGCGAGGCGGACTCGACGGCCGATGCCGCCGCTGCGGCGGCCTTCTTGCTCCTGGCGCCGGCGCTCGCGGCGGTCTTCTTGGCGGGTGCGCTCGGCTTCTTCGCCGATTTGGCCGCTGAGGACGCCGCCGCGGCGGAGCCCCTACCGCCGGAGGACGCGGAGGTGGCCGTCGCCTTCTTCGCCGCGCCGCCGGTGCCCGACTTGCTGTCAATCTTGAACGAGCCCGATGCGCCCTTGCCCTTAGTCTGGATCAGGGTGCCGGAGGCGACAGCGCGTTTCAGATACTTTCTTATGAACGGCGCCAACCTCTCGGCGTCGAGGCTATAATTCGAGGCGATGTACTTCTTGATCGCCTGCAGGGACGATCCGCTCCTCTCCTTCAACTCTTTGATCGCGCTGTTCACCATTTCGGACGTCTTGGGGTGCGTCGGTCTGGCCTTGGGTTTCTTAGCGGCGGCTGCCGCTTTTGGTGCTTTCTTCGCGGGCGTCGCCGGCGCGGGTGTCTCCGATGCTACTGCTGTGTCGGCCATTTTATTATTTTCAATTAATTTCAATCAATCACAACTCGATAATATATACTATTAGTAGTACTGTGAAAAGAATGCCTGCTAAGAGTGCGCGGCGCTAGTGAGCGCCGGCCAGACGAATCAGTATACCGCGACGAGAGCTTCGTCAACTATATGCGTTTTCTCGTATTCTACTGTCAAACTTTTCACTAACACGTCTCAGTTTGATCGGATTTTTTGTAATAATTAATTAACAAATTTCACAAAATCTCAATTCTAATTAGACTTTATGATATCCGCTACCGGTCGCGACTTCGAGTCGCCGCCCAGGCGTTTGCGTGCGTTAGGTATCGACGTTTAAAGTTTGTTATTGTCGACTCGCGCGCGTACCGTTAACTTTAAATTGCAAATTTAACAATTAAATCCAAACGTTTTCACACGTGTGATGTCTCCCTTTGAACGTCAAGATTCCAAGGTTCAACCGTATCCATTCGTTTCGACAATATATTAATATTACGATTGATTTTGTCGCATCGAATGCGACATGTTGTAGAACAGCACCACTCTCCGAGGCGAGGCCGTAGACGCGCGCGTTCCCTTTGCTCCATAACAATATAAAACGAAATAAAGTATATATTATTATTTATTTGATATGATCGAAAAGGAGGATAAAATAAATTAACAAACATTTCATTAACGCAGCCGCAGAGCGATGCGGGGTTCGGTCGCAACCTGCAGGCAGCTGTTTAATTATATCAATGTCTTCTATTTGCCTTGAACCTAAACCCTTGTGTATATTATAACCACTCTACTTATAGCTAACTACGTTTGCGATATGCTCGTACATAATAATATTATGACGAGACTGTTAACGCCGTACTTATGTACATACGAAGATTTTATATAAGTAATTATTATCATGCTAGTGCTACGTAGATAGTAAGCAGTGTCTGTAATAGTGGTGGTGTGTATGTAAAAATCAATCATTTGATATTATTTTATCTATTGGATATTTATTTATTCATATAGGTATTATAAATATACCATAAATTATTATCTAATTAATTATAGTGGACGTTTAGTCGTTGTGATAACGTTTTATTTTTATTATCGAAACATATGCGGCCCTGAAAAGGGCCTTTTTTTGTTAGTGTGTCATGTATACAAAAGTATACGAGACCGAACTCAACTTAACCGCCGAAACCGTAGAGGGTGCGGCCCTGGCGCTTCAGAGCGTACACAACGTCCATGGCGGTGACGGTCTTCCTCTTGGCGTGCTCCGTGTAGGTTACCGCGTCGCGGATGACGTTCTCGAGGAAAACCTTGAGAACACCGCGGGTCTCCTCGTATATGAGACCGGAGATACGTTTCACGCCGCCCCTGCGCGCCAGACGACGAATCGCCGGCTTGGTGATACCCTGGATGTTATCACGGAGCACCTTCCTGTGACGCTTCGCACCACCTTTTCCCAATCCCTTTCCTCCCTTACCGCGACCGGTCATTGTTACCGATTACCGAATTAACCGAACAGACAGAAAAACACTGCGCACGTACGTGTGGCACGTACGACGATCACTGTTAGAATGCGCTAAAAATCCGATTTTCCGTGGTATTTATAGATTTCGGACGGCTGGAACCTCGGATATATATAAGGCGGCGAGGGGCGAGGGGTCGGGGGAATATTAATTCTTAAATCCTTGTTAGTTACGTATGTATCTATGTAAATGTAAATATAATAACTACATTAAAAGTAAAATAAAAATAAAAAATTAAAAAAATCCTCTAATAGGTACTGTATATTATTATGTTGCAATACGCAGATAACAACAATAAAAATAACAATTACCTAAAATTAACACCTGGACACAACGAGCAAGCACACGTGTTAACAAGAGTCATAAATTCCTTAAGTGGTGCCATAAATACTTATAATAATAAATATAAAAAAATCATTGTTGTGGGCGCGAGGTACTTGCAACGTGCAATTGTTTTCTAAGAAATACAATGAAACAATGGTGGCTCGCAAATCCTTTCAAGTCGAAAATATACACGCAAAATAGATAATAATAATAATAACAAAAATATAAATAAAAAATCTCGAACGTAGAATAATTATTGAATTAATACTCAATCAATCAATCAGATTATTCCTTTTATTTTTTTATTTTGTACTATAATCATATATATATAAATAAAATATAACGTTCGTTTAAATCGTTCGATACGTGATGTCTGAATTAGATGCATCATTTGAATCATATGCGGCCCTGAAAAGGGCCTTTTGTTGTAGTAATAATAATAATAAATTATTATTATTATTATTTAGCGAAATACGCAAAATTAAGCACGCTCGCCGCGAATGCGTCTCGCCAGTTGGATGTCCTTGGGCATGATCGTCACTCGCTTGGCGTGAATGGCGCACAGGTTGGTGTCCTCGAAGAGACCCACCAGATACGCCTCGCTCGCCTCCTGAAGCGCCATCACGGCGGAGCTCTGGAACCTGAGGTCGGTCTTGAAGTCCTGCGCAATCTCCCTCACCAGACGCTGGAACGGCAACTTGCGGATCAACAGCTCGGTACTCTTCTGGTAGCGACGGATCTCTCTCAGAGCGACTGTACCGGGCCTGTAACGGTGAGGCTTCTTCACGCCGCCGGTGGCGGGAGCGCTCTTGCGGGCCGCCTTGGTGGCGAGCTGCTTTCGCGGCGCCTTACCTCCGGTGGACTTGCGGGCTGTCTGCTTTGTACGTGCCATTACGACTACGCGAGAAGCTCGGAAATCACTCGATACTAACTTTATATAAAAATACGATGCGGACACGTCCGTCGCGTATCGACTGCGGTGATGATATAAATACCGTTTTTTTGCTGACCGCTTTTATATAGATTCGAACCGAGCTCGGGGGGAAGGACGGGTGTGTTGTGTCGTGCCATACGAGTATACAACACGTAGATGTCTAAAAGCAATTATTAATGTGAATGAAATTGTTTATAACAATGATGATATTAATAAATAACTAACTGACATTATTCGTCGGTTGTTGTCTAATATTGATTTGTTGTTAATTTACAGTTAGTTATACACGTTACACTACCTATCACTGGTCAGTGGATAACATTTATATATAATATTGTTATGTATGTATATTTACATAAGTATGTAAGTGTTTGTTTGTTTGCTTGCTTTTTATTTTTATTTTTATTACCTTTAGTTCTACTAAGGCTAACCAATATTTAATATTTCATTTTCATGATAGTTTTTATTATACTGAATATACTAGATAATATTAGAGATTATGATTTATTTATAATTTGACGCTTGTCGTTGAAACTATATGGTGCGTACACACCATACTGTTCGGAAAGATATTGTGGCCCTGAAAAGGGCCGTTTGGTTGGTCGGCGGTACTCGGTGTATATTGATGATGATGATTGTCAATCAGCAGCCGCCGTTGTCCCACCCCGCCGCCGCGACGCTCACTTGGAGCTGGTGTACTTGGTGACGGCCTTGGTGCCCTCGCTGACGGCGTGCTTGGCGAGCTCGCCGGGCAGCAGGAGCCTCACGGAGGTCTGCACCTCGCGTGACGTGATCGTCGAACGCTTGTTGTAGTGCGCGAGACGGGACGCCTCCGCCGCGATCCTCTCGAAGATGTCGTTCACGAACGAGTTCATGATTGACATCGCCTTCGAAGAGATACCGGTGTCGGGATGCACCTGCTTGAGCACCTTGTAGATGTAAATGGCGTAGCTCTCCTTCCTCTTGTGCTTCTTTTTCTTTTGTCCGATTTGGATATGTTCTTCTGTGCCTTGCCGGACTTCGGGGGGGGGGGGCGGGGGGGGGGGGGGGGGGGGGGGGGGGGGGGGGGGGAGAAAAAAAAAAACACAACAAACCCCCAAACAAAAAATTATTGTATATTTTTTTGTGGGTTTTTTTTCTCTTCTTCTTTTTTTCTTTTTTTTAGTGGTTTTTTCCACTGGGGCCGGTGTTATATGTGATACTATTCGCGGCGGCCAATCGACGACGTCGTTACCACGAGAGGGGAGTGAACATTATGTATATCTCCGTCTCTGTCTCTCTCTCCCGTCTCGCTCTGACAAATAATAATATGGTTATTTAGAAATAAATACATAGTGTGCCTATATGTATGTATTGTCTATTTTCTATTACTGATTGGATTAGCCTGTTTACGTGTTCGCTCATAATTTTGTTATTATTATTATTGTTAAGTAAATAATATTATCTCAATATTAACTCGAAAAAAAAAAAAATAATAATAAAACTCTATAGATACGAGTCTCGATATCTGTTTTTTTTTTTTTTTTTTTTTTACAATATTGCAATAATTTCTTTTTATTTTGCAAGAGATTTGTGTCTCTTAATAATTTATATAGGTGTATATTTTGTCTGTTTTATGTTTTCTATTACCGAGTATATTATAATCGTGACGTCGAACGTATATAATCGCTGAAACATTTATCTAACAATTTAATGAATCATATTGCGGCCCTGAAAAGGGCCTTTTAGGTCGTCGAGATGACAACGATGTAGACAAACAATTAGACAAAATTGTTCTAATTTATGTCTTCTTCTCGGTCTTCTTGGGGAGGAGGACCGCCTGAATGTTGGGCAGTACACCGCCCTGCGCGATGGTCACGCCGGAGAGCAGCTTGTTGAGCTCCTCGTCGTTGCGTATGGCCAACTGCAGGTGACGCGGTATGATCCTGGTCTTTTTGTTGTCACGGGCCGCGTTACCGGCCAACTCGAGCACTTCGGCCGCCAGGTACTCCATAACGGCCGCGAGGTAGACCGGCGCACCGGCACCCACCCTCTCGGCGTAGTTGCCCTTCCTGAGCAGCCTGTGGATACGACCGACCGGGAACTGGAGACCTGCGCGGTTGGAACGCGACTTTGCCTTCCCCTTGACCTTGCCGCCCTTACCACGTCCGGACATTTTGTATGTTTACACTTGTACACTACACAACTCGAAAACGAAACGTCAAGAAGTGACAAAAATTTTTCCAAAAACAGTTCTGCTATCTTCCGCGCAATCACCTTTAAGTGGCGCTGGGAACCCCGTTACGCCCATGGGCTTGCGGGGGGTTGCGGGATACGCATCCCGCTCAACGGCGGGATGGTCGTTGGGGCGGGCCTGGAGCGGCCCTGAACCTCGTTTGCGCTGCGGAGCGTCTTCGCTCACGCAGCGCCTCTTGTCTCATGTCGGTGGGGCTGGTGGCGCCCCCCCGTGGCGGCAACGGGCGCGCTTGGGCGCGGTCGTACCACACCGGGTGAGACCCTCGGTTACCCGAGGGAAGCCCAGCGAGGCAGACCAGCGGACGAAACCTCAGCGCGCTCCGCGACGCCGACGGGAGGGGTCCAGCCCTTTTGTCTTGGATGTTGATGTTATAACAATTGTAATTGTGTCACTGAGATTCATCTGACTCCGCGCGAACCAGCTCGCGCGGGAAGGCTCGCCTGTGGTCTGGAGGTCGTGTATGATGCGGGGCGAGGCGCTGGAGGTGCTCGAAGCCGGAGGCGTCCGCACGCTCAAACATGCGCCTCGCCAGCTCGCCGATAAAGTCGTCTAGACCTTGCTGTCTTAGGTCTCTCGAAATAGTCGCGTTTCTCACGTAACGCGGCGCGTCGACGATACGTCGCAGGGTGGTGCTCTGCACGGCGCGTAACCGACGCCGGTGCGTCTCGGCCGCGAGAGCATACCACGCGGGCGCCGCGTACGTGAGATGTGGTCTGATGTAGGTCTTGTATAGGGCCAGTTTACGTCGTAATGGGAGGCTCGACTGGAGCACCGGGCGCAGTCTGGCGGCGACCGCCTTCGCGCGGCCTACGGCTGCGGCGACGTGCGGGCGCATCGTGAGGCCTCGGTCCAGCGTGATGCCCAAGTAGGTGACTTGGGGGCGCCACTGAACCTCGGCCCCTTGCAGGGTGAGCGGCGGCGGGAGCTTTCTCCCCTGCCCGAAGATGATAGCTTGTGTTTTGGCGGCGTTCGCCGTGAGGCGCCTCTCTGCCAGCCAGACTGGGAGGGCGTCCAGCGACCTCTGGAGCTTGACTGCTGCGTGGCGCGCATTGAGTGAGGAGGCGGTGTAGGCGGTGTCGTCCGCATACAGCGCCACCGCACACCCCGCAGCGACTGGAACGTCATTGGTATAGATTGAGTATAGGTCAGGAGAGAGGCAGCTTCCTTGAGGGACCCCCGCGGCGATCGGCCGGCAGCTCGACTTGACCCCCTCGACGGAGACGTAGAAACGCCGGTCGGAGAGGAAGGAGCTGATGATCGCCACCACGCGCCGCGGAAGTCAGAGCTGAGGAGCCTGTGCACCAGCCCCGCGTGCCAGACTCGGTCGAAAGCCTTCTCCATGTCGAGGAATACCGCCGCCGCCACCTCCTTCTTATTTAAGGCGAAGACGACGTCGTGCAGTACCCTCGACAGCTGTAGAGTCGTGGAATGCTCGCTCCGGAATCCGAACTGTTCGGGCCTGGGAGTGAAGTGCCGCCTGATGGTCGGCAGCAGCATGGCCTCGAACAGCTTGGATTGTGTTGCTAGTAGGGAGATGGGGCGATAGCTCGCCGGGTCCATAATGTTTTTGCCTTTCTTAGGCAACATAATGACTTTCGCCTCTTTCCATGGCTCGGGAAGTGCCCGGTCCGGAGGATCGCATTAAATAGACGCATGAGCGTCACCACCGCACGATGGGGCAGGTGACGCAGAGCTGCGTTTGCGATACCGTCCGGGCCGGGAGCCTTCTTGGGCTTGAGCCGCGCTGCTTGTCGCTTGACGGCGCTCGGCGAGACGAACAGCACCTCTTCGTCTGCCGGCGGAGGGGCGCCTAGCTGCTCGACGACGGCGTTCTCGACCTCTAACGCGCGTGCAGGGTCCGCCGCGGGGTTAGGGGAGAACTGCCGCTGAAGGTGGTCTGCGAACAGCTCGGCGCGCGCCTCGGCGTCGTAGCGCAGCGTTCCGTCCGGGTGTCTCAACGGGCGGATCGGGTCGGCTGCGCCATTGAGGCGCCTGCACAGTCGGTGCAGCCGTACCCAATCAGTTGTGGCCTCGTCGAGACAGCGCTCCCACGACTCGTTGCTATGGTCCTCGAGCGCAGCCTTTACCCGCTCGGCGAGGGTGCGCAGTTCTGCGCGCATGCGCGGACAGCGGGTCTGCTGCCAGCGTCTCCGCAGTGCGCGTTTGCGGCGAATGAGCGCCAGCAAACGAGGCGGCAGCTGCGGGTATGTCGCCGGCAGAGGGCGCTCGGTGGTGGCCGCTTGAAGTGCACTCTGAAGCATCGAGGTGACTATGGTAGAAAAATTGTCGATTGATGTAGGGGTTTCGGGCGGACGCGGCTGTGGTGCGTCGTCGAGGGCTCGCTCGAAAACCCCCCAGTCAATGCACCTACGGCGAAGCGGTGTTAAGGGCGATAAACTTGGATCGGTGTCCAGCAGGGTGACAACCACAGGGAGGTGATCGGACAGGAACTCGTCAACGATCACGTCCTGGGTCATCTGGCACGTCACTCCCTGGTGGACAACGACGTCCAGCGTATCGGCTCGGTGGTAGGCAATGTCCGGGTAATGGGTCGGCACGTCCGGGCCGGACACTGAAAAGTCCAGTGTCTCAGCGTCGTGCAGCAGGCGTCTGCCCCGCGAGTTCGCTGTCCGCGAATTCCACGCCGGGTGCTTCGCGTTCCAGTCACCGGCGATGACGCACGGATGGGCGGCGGCGAGGAGCGCGCGGACATCAGAGGAGGCGTATCGGTCGTTGGGCGGGGCGTAGACTGCAAAAAAGCCTGTGGGGCGACCCGCGAGCTGCAGCTCCACGCCCAGGGCCGAGCACTCGGTGACAGCCACGTCGGGCAGTAACCGGTGTGGTATGCGGCGCCTGACCATGACTGCTAGGCCACGGTAGGCGCGGCCGATGGCGTCGACGTGGTGTTGGCGATAGGTCTCGAACCCCGGGATGCGCAACCTGGCTGCTTCCGTGAGGTGCGTCTCACTGATCAGGGCGACGTCGATATCCTGCGCGTTCAAGAGATGTTTTAAGTAGGTGGCCTTATTGGCGAGGCCGCGCGCGTTCCAATGCAAGAGCCGAAGGCCCCCCCATTATCTGCGGCTGCGACCTCGGGTAGGGCCCTTGAGGGCCGATGCCGCTCTTCTAAAGAGCGGGGCTGGGTTATCCCCGGCTTGTACAGCCTGGAGAATATTTGCGATCGCCGCCAGTGCCTCCTCCATTTGAGGTCGGCGCGCGCGGGACCTGGTGCGCGCGCGCGGAGGTGGTGCTGGTGCTGGTGCTGGGGCTGTGGCTGCGGCGGCGGCGCGGTTGGCGACGTCCGCGGAAACCGCATGAAGTGCGGCAGCGCGGCTCGCCTCCTGCGCGGCAAGCGAGGGTGCGGCGGGGCCACGCCTGCGGCCACCTCGTCTCGTGCGGCGTCGCACCGTGACGAAACCCTCTTCGTCGACTGCAGGCGCGGCGCCGGACGCCAAGGGGGCGGCCGCAGGCGGCGCGCCCATGGGCGGATGTTGATTGCGGTTTAGCTCGTCGCGGCGTTGGCGCAAGGGGCGGGGCGGCGCCGTTCGGGCGAACGTGCCCGCGCGCCGGTTCCGCTCCTCCTCCTTGCGCACCGGGCAAGTTGAATGGCATGCGGGGTGAGGCCCCCCCGCAGTTGGCGCAGGTCGCCGGCACCTCCCTCGGTCTGGTGCAGTCAGCCGCGCGATGCTCCCCCGCGCAGCGGACGCACGCCATACGCCTATGGCAATTGACCGACGAGTGCCTAAACGATTGGCATCGATGGCATTGCGCGGGCCCCTGTTTCCCGCGCCAGGCTTCGATGGTGACCCCCGTCATATATAACAGCTCGGTTATGCTATATATGGCAGGGGTGATGTCCGGAGTGCGCCGCAAGACCGCTAGGAAAATGCAGCCGGGACGGCCCTTCCTAGCCCGAATTGGGCGTATATAATCAGGCTCATACCCGCGGTCGCGCAGCGCCTGGGCCAGCTCCTCGGGGTCGGTGGTGACTGGGATACCCCGAATCGCCACCTTAAGATCCTGTTCTGCGGGCAGTGAGTAAGAGAACCAGGAGACCCGGCGGTCCTCCTTCTCCAGGTCCGATAGGTAGCGTTGTACCACCCGGTACTCATCGCCGGATTCGGGGGTAATACGGTACCCCTTCCCGTATGCCCTGGCATTAGCCGTCCGCCCCAACAGCTGACTGATCCTCCCCAAATGATGTACATAATTGGGGAGGCACTCGATGACAATCGGCGGGTACTCGGATCGCTTGGGGGCCGCGGGAGCTCTAGGGGGCTGCGCCTGGACCGTCGGCGCAGTAACCATCCCTGCGTAGGTAGGTGCGTCCGGTGCTGAAGCGGCGCCGTCGTCAGCGGAGGCGACGGGAGCGGCAGCGGGTCCCGGAAGTGAAGCGTCAATGATGTTAGTGTCAGTTTGTGCGACGGGCGGTGGGACGGCACCAGGTGGCTGTGTCGATGGCCCTCCCATGTCGAGGCGGCGTCCTGGCGCCAGCCGAGGGTCGCCAGGGAAGCCTGACGCACTTTTGTTATTAATGGCAGCGCATGGGCGCTTTGCCGCGGACTCACCTTCCGAGCCGGGGTCCACGGCTGAAAAAGGGCGGCGCACAGGGGTGGCAGTGGTGCGCGCAGGCAGACGACACTCGTCTCGTACCTGCGCCAACTCCCGCTGCTCGGCGTCCGTCAGTGGAGACTCCAAAACTCCGCTGTTACGCAGCGCCTCTTCGCGTGACTTGGCGTAACGGGCCATAGCGCGCAGCATCCCCCGCGACGCGAACGAACATGCGGCCGACTGAGCCAAAAAGATCAAGTCGGACTCGAATGCCGTCCGCGGCGAAGACGCGGCACTAGGACCCGGGTCGCTGTCCAACATGTTCAGGAGTTCGTCCACACTACTGCACTCGCGGTAAGGCGTCGGGCCTATGTTAACGGCACTAATATCTTTGTCAATAATATTAAAGTTTAAACGCGTCGAACTTGCACTGGCACTGGGTAATGAAGTCACTAGGTCAACAGGTGTGCATTCCGATGACGTAATATTTATCGCGCGACCGGCTAATGAGGCCTCATTCATCGAAACTACGGGCGCGTCATGAATGAAAGGAGGCGGGGCGGACGGATGAATGGCGACGTCGCATTCCGATGACGTCACATATGACGCGCGATGCGGAAATGGAGCCGCGGCGGCCGAATCTCGCACGGGATTGGCTCGCTCAATGTTCATTGATAAGATGGCGGCGTCGGCTGACGTCACGCACACAGCGCGCGACTCGGTGCCATGGCGCGATGTCTCTGACGCGGAGGGGGCGTGGCCTGCTGACGTCACACGCGCGGCTTGCAACTCGGCGCCGGGCCGCGATATCTCCGACGCGGGGAGTGCGGCGGGCGGGTGGCTGACGTCATCGGTGGCGTGATGTCTATCGGGTAACTCACCGGCCTGGAATGCAGTTTTGTTTGATGAAGGCGATTTCTTTGGTATACATTTTTGAATCGGAAGTAGGCTTCGCCTCTGATGAGGCGTGTCCTGGTCTCGGCTCGGCTGTGGCGGAGCTGGCTCCGCAAAGCTGGAGCAGCTTGGCGCAGCCTGGTGCTTGGCCGTGGCCGAGCTCGGCGCTGTTTCGCGCACCATGGGTGACGGTCCGGGGTTGGCGGCGGCCTCGGCACCCGCAGGGGGCCTCGCTCGACCTGAACGGGAGCGTGGGCGCTGCGGGCGGGGCGGCTGCTTCTCCTCCTGACCGGCCTGTGGAATGCGCTTCATTTTAATCACTCACACAATAAATAAAATGAAGCAAGGAGGCTGTCACGCACGACCCGAAACTATCGGTTCATAGCGCACTCCACCGCTTCTCCCGAATCCCGAAGGCTTAGGGATAGGCGGCGAGTGTACGTCTCCGAGAGTGAAATCAGTTGTTTGTGACGGCACCTCCTGGCAACTATAGCAAATTTTTATATATAAAAATAGCGATAGTTAAAATAAAAATACACGGATCCGAATGCGCTCAACGGGTGACACGTTCGACAGCCGGAGCATCACATTTTTTCCAACAACCTCTGAATTCTCTTTTATATAAATTCGGACTGTATTCAACCGACCGGCCTGGTGTGACGAGAGACGAGGTCGACAACTCAACGCTATTAGACGCGATTGGGTGCCGCCGGCTGAGCGAGCGAGCGATAGTGAGAGAGAGCGAGAGGGAGAGCGCGGACGTAATTTATGTATGCATACATACATACATACATACATTTATTATTTAAAAAAAAAAAAAAAGAAAACCAGATTATTTAACCAAAGACCAAAATAAAGTGTGTAATTAGGTACTTACTATGACAACGACTATCGGTTTTTACGACCAAATATGAGTACATACCTAGTCCCTTCGATGTCGTTATAACAGATTTTATTAATATAATAAAAAAAAAAAAAAAATTAAATTTACCTATTTACGTGTTTCATGTTTTTTGTTTATTGTGTACTATAGTAACAATAAGTGTATTAAATAAATAGGAATATTATGCATAATATGTATATAGGTAGCCAGACGGCGGCGGGGGCAGGGGCGGGGTTTGGCTCTCTATTGTTTGCTTGGTAAGTTTTATTGCACCTAATAAAACGTTAAACCACATCTGTTAATAATTGCATAGAAAAGAAATGCAAATTTGCCAGTCAAGTCGGGCAGTCGGGCGGCGGCGGAGAGGCGCATCTCGAGCGGGCGAATTAATTAATAAAAGTCAGTAATTATTGTTGTTATAGCGAAGAAGAAGAAGAAATGGTGGCGGTGGTGGTGTCGTCGTCGGTGGTGTCGTGTGTGATTGTTGTGATGTGCAGTGCTCTATACAGAGAGAAAGTCTATGTACCTTCTAGCATCGCATCGCATCGCATTTAATTTCGCATTTCGCATTTCGTGGTGCAGTGGCTGCCGGTGGCGATATTATGATGTGTATTGTGTTGTGAACCGAAGTCGAATCGCAGCGGTTAACCAACCGACCCCGGTGAGTTGCTAGCGAATAAGTTAAGATATTATTATTACGAATACGATGATATAATAATTTTACATTTGACGCCCCATTGGTCTAGTGGTTAGTACCGCTGACTGCAAATCCATGGGTCCCGGGTTCGACCCCCGGCTGAGACAAACATCAATGTGATGATCATCATTTGGTGTTGTGCTTAGGTCTTGGGTGTTTAAATATGTATTTATATGTATGTATATCCGTTACCTAGTACCCATAACACAAGCTTCACCGGCTTAGCATGGGTGTGAATTATATTAAACATTTTCTATATTATGTGCTTGTCTCTTACATTATTTACAATTGGTCGAGTTTTTTTTTTTTTTTGTTTGTTTGTTTGTTTGTTTGTTTGTTTTTAGGTACTTCAGTAGGTCGTCGTCTGATTCGATACTATATATATATATATATATTTTTTATTATTTTATGATATCTACTTTTATTTGTTAATTAAAATCTTATGACTTGAACTCTGAGGTTTATATACAGAACAAAATGTTCTATGTTGTTATGTAGCTATATCGTAAGTAGTATGTAATTGACGTTACTTCGATCGATTGAAACTCTCAACTATGTGAGCGAAATATATGTTAGCCCTGAAAAGGGCTTTTTGTGTGGCGTGTTTGTGCGTGCGTGTACATACATCATCGACACAACCGACCACTTGTGATGCGTTCGTCGCTCGTCCGGTGGCCGACCCTCGTGCGTATTGAACGTGGATTGGATTGGTGGACGCGTCGCGTTCACTTCTTGGAAGCGGCCGACGCTTTTTTCGCGGTGGCGGCCTTCGACTTGGGCGCGGCGGCTGCGGCCTTCTTCGGCTTGGGGGCTTTAGGTTTCTTGGTCGGTGGCTTCGCGCTCCTCTTCGCCTTGGACGCGGCCACGTTGCTCGACGCGCCCTTGCCGGACGCGGCGGCGGAGGCGGCGGCGCCGCGACCCTTCTTCGGAGCGGCCGCCGCGGCCGGTTTCCTCTTGGCCGCCGCCGCCGCTTTCTTATCTCTGGCGGCGCCGCCCCTTCCGCCCGCTTTAGCCGGCGAGGCGGACTCGACGGCCGATGCCGCCGCTGCGGCGGCCTTCTTGCTCCTGGCGCCGGCGCTCGCGGCGGTCTTCTTGGCGGGTGCGCTCGGCTTCTTCGCCGATTTGGCCGCTGAGGACGCCGCCGCGGCGGAGCCCCTACCGCCGGAGGACGCGGAGGTGGCCGTCGCCTTCTTCGCCGCGCCGCCGGTGCCCGACTTGCTGTCAATCTTGAACGAGCCCGATGCGCCCTTGCCCTTAGTCTGGATCAGGGTGCCGGAGGCGACAGCGCGTTTCAGATACTTTCTTATGAACGGCGCCAACCTCTCGGCGTCGAGGCTATAATTCGAGGCGATGTACTTCTTGATCGCCTGCAGGGACGATCCGCTCCTCTCCTTCAACTCTTTGATCGCGCTGTTCACCATTTCGGACGTCTTGGGGTGCGTCGGTCTGGCCTTGGGTTTCTTAGCGGCGGCTGCCGCTTTTGGTGCTTTCTTCGCGGGCGTCGCCGGCGCGGGTGTCTCCGATGCTACTGCTGTGTCGGCCATTTTATTATTTTCAATTAATTTCAATCAATCACAACTCGATAATATATACTATTAGTAGTACTGTGAAAAGAATGCCTGCTAAGAGTGCGCGGCGCTAGTGAGCGCCGGCCAGACGAATCAGTATACCGCGACGAGAGCTTCGTCAACTATATGCGTTTTCTCGTATTCTACTGTCAAACTTTTCACTAACACGTCTCAGTTTGATCGGATTTTTTTGTAATAATTAATTAACAAATTTCACAAAATCTCAATTCTAATTAGACTTTATGATATCCGCTACCGGTCGCGACTTCGAGTCGCCGCCCAGGCGTTTGCGTGCGTTAGGTATCGACGTTTAAAGTTTGTTATTGTCGACTCGCGCGCGTACCGTTAACTTTAAATTGCAAATTTAACAATTAAATCCAAACGTTTTCACACGTGTGATGTCTCCCTTTGAACGTCAAGATTCCAAGGTTCAACCGTATCCATTCGTTTCGACAATATATTAATATTACGATTGATTTTGTCGCATCGAATGCGACATGTTGTAGAACAGCACCACTCTCCGAGGCGAGGCCGTAGACGCGCGCGTTCCCTTTGCTCCATAACAATATAAAACGAAATAAAGTATATATTATTATTTATTTGATATGATCGAAAAGGAGGATAAAATAAATTAACAAACATTTCATTAACGCAGCCGCAGAGCGATGCGGGGTTCGGTCGCAACCTGCAGGCAGCTGTTTAATTATATCAATGTCTTCTATTTGCCTTGAACCTAAACCCTTGTGTATATTATAACCACTCTACTTATAGCTAACTACGTTTGCGATATGCTCGTACATAATAATATTATGACGAGACTGTTAACGCCGTACTTATGTACATACGAAGATTTTATATAAGTAATTATTATCATGCTAGTGCTACGTAGATAGTAAGCAGTGTCTGTAATAGTGGTGGTGTGTATGTAAAAATCAATCATTTGATATTATTTTATCTATTGGATATTTATTTATTCATATAGGTATTATAAATATACCATAAATTATTATCTAATTAATTATAGTGGACGTTTAGTCGTTGTGATAACGTTTTATTTTTATTATCGAAACATATGCGGCCCTGAAAAGGGCCTTTTTTGTTAGTGTGTCATGTATACAAAAGTATACGAGACCGAACTCAACTTAACCGCCGAAACCGTAGAGGGTGCGGCCCTGGCGCTTCAGAGCGTACACAACGTCCATGGCGGTGACGGTCTTCCTCTTGGCGTGCTCCGTGTAGGTTACCGCGTCGCGGATGACGTTCTCGAGGAAAACCTTGAGAACACCGCGGGTCTCCTCGTATATGAGACCGGAGATACGTTTCACGCCGCCCCTGCGCGCCAGACGACGAATCGCCGGCTTGGTGATACCCTGGATGTTATCACGGAGCACCTTCCTGTGACGCTTCGCACCACCTTTTCCCAATCCCTTTCCTCCCTTACCGCGACCGGTCATTGTTACCGATTACCGAATTAACCGAACAGACAGAAAAACACTGCGCACGTACGTGTGGCACGTACGACGATCACTGTTAGAATGCGCTAAAAATCCGATTTTCCGTGGTATTTATAGATTTCGGACGGCTGGAACCTCGGATATATATAAGGCGGCGAGGGGCGAGGGGTCGGGGGGAATATTAATTCTTAAATCCTTGTTAGTTACGTATGTATCTATGTAAATGTAAATATAATAACTACATTAAAAGTAAAATAAAAATAAAAAATTAAAAAAATCCTCTAATAGGTACTGTATATTATTATGTTGCAATACGCAGATAACAACAATAAAAATAACAATTACCTAAAATTAACACCTGGACACAACGAGCAAGCACACGTGTTAACAAGAGTCATAAATTCCTTAAGTGGTGCCATAAATACTTATAATAATAAAAATAAAAAAATCATTGTTGTGGGCGCGAGGTACTTGCAACGTGCAATTGTTTTCTAAGAAATACAATGAAACAATGGTGGCTCGCAAATCCTTTCAAGTCGAAAATATACACGCAAAATAGATAATAATAATAATAATAACAAAAATATAAATAAAAAATCTCGAACGTAGAATAATTATTGAATTAATACTCAATCAATCAATCAGATTATTCCTTTTATTTTTTTATTTTGTACTATAATCATATATATATAAATAAAATATAACGTTCGTTTAAATCGTTCGATACGTGATGTCTGAATTAGATGCATCATTTGAATCATATGCGGCCCTGAAAAGGGCCTTTTGTTGTAGTAATAATAATAATAAATTATTATTATTATTATTTAGCGAAATACGCAAAATTAAGCACGCTCGCCGCGAATGCGTCTCGCCAGTTGGATGTCCTTGGGCATGATCGTCACTCGCTTGGCGTGAATGGCGCACAGGTTGGTGTCCTCGAAGAGACCCACCAGATACGCCTCGCTCGCCTCCTGAAGCGCCATCACGGCGGAGCTCTGGAACCTGAGGTCGGTCTTGAAGTCCTGCGCAATCTCCCTCACCAGACGCTGGAACGGCAACTTGCGGATCAACAGCTCGGTACTCTTCTGGTAGCGACGGATCTCTCTCAGAGCGACTGTACCGGGCCTGTAACGGTGAGGCTTCTTCACGCCGCCGGTGGCGGGAGCGCTCTTGCGGGCCGCCTTGGTGGCGAGCTGCTTTCGCGGCGCCTTACCTCCGGTGGACTTGCGGGCTGTCTGCTTTGTACGTGCCATTACGACTACGCGAGAAGCTCGGAAATCACTCGATACTAACTTTATATAAAAATACGATGCGGACACGTCCGTCGCGTATCGACTGCGGTGATGATATAAATACCGTTTTTTTGCTGACCGCTTTTATATAGATTCGAACCGAGCTCGGGGGAAGGACGGGTGTGTTGTGTCGTGCCATACGAGTATACAACACGTAGATGTCTAAAAGCAATTATTAATGTGAATGAAATTGTTTATAACAATGATGATATTAATAAATAACTAACTGACATTATTCGTCGGTTGTTGTCTAATATTGATTTGTTGTTAATTTACAGTTAGTTATACACGTTACACTACCTATCACTGGTCAGTGGATAACATTTATATATAATATTGTTATGTATGTATATTTACATAAGTATGTAAGTGTTTGTTTGTTTGCTTGCTTTTTATTTTTATTTTTATTACCTTTAGTTCTACTAAGGCTAACCAATATTTAATATTTCATTTTCATGATAGTTTTTATTATACTGAATATACTAGATAATATTAGAGATTATGATTTATTTATAATTTGACGCTTGTCGTTGAAACTATATGGTGCGTACACACCATACTGTTCGGAAAGATATTGTGGCCCTGAAAAGGGCCGTTTGGTTGGTCGGCGGTACTCGGTGTATATTGATGATGATGATTGTCAATCAGCAGCCGCCGTTGTCCCACCCGCCGCCGCGACGCTCACTTGGAGCTGGTGTACTTGGTGACGGCCTTGGTGCCCTCGCTGACGGCGTGCTTGGCGAGCTCGCCGGGCAGCAGGAGCCTCACGGAGGTCTGCACCTCGCGTGACGTGATCGTCGAACGCTTGTTGTAGTGCGCGAGACGGGACGCCTCCGCCGCGATCCTCTCGAAGATGTCGTTCACGAACGAGTTCATGATTGACATCGCCTTCGAAGAGATACCGGTGTCGGGATGCACCTGCTTGAGCACCTTGTAGATGTAAATGGCGTAGCTCTCCTTCCTCTTGTGCTTCTTTTTCTTTTTGTCCGATTTGGATATGTTCTTCTGTGCCTTGCCGGACTTCTTGGCCGCCTTACCGCTGGTCTTTGGTGGCATAGTGAACGTGAGATAGAGCAATCAGCAACAACACACACAGCCACTAACACAATGATAATGAACAATTTTGGGAAAATTTTCCTTCACTTCAGTATACTTCACTTTGAAAGTGTTCTTGCAACGGGTCCGGTGTTACATGTGATACTATTCGCGGCGGCCAATCGACGACGTCGTTACCACGAGAGGGGAGTGAACATTATGTATATCTCCGTCTCTGTCTCTCTCTCCCGTCTCGCTCTGACAAATAATAATATGGTTATTTAGAAATAAATACATAGTGTGCCTATATGTATGTATTGTCTATTTTCTATTACTGATTGGATTAGCCTGTTTACGTGTTCGCTCATAATTTTGTTATTATTATTATTGTTAAGTAAATAATATTATCTCAATATTAACTCGAAAAAAAAAAAAAAAAATATAAAACTCTATAGATACGAGTCTCGATATCTGTTTTTTTTTTTTTTTTTTTTTTTTACAATATTGCAATAATTTCTTTTTATTTTGCAAGAGATTTGTGTCTCTTAATAATTTATATAGGTGTATATTTTGTCTGTTTTATGTTTTCTATTACCGAGTATATTATAATCGTGACGTCGAACGTATATAATCGCTGAAACATTTATCTAACAATTTAATGAATCATATTGCGGCCCTGAAAAGGGCCTTTTAGGTCGTCGAGATGACAACGATGTAGACAAACAATTAGACAAAATTGTTCTAATTTATGTCTTCTTCTCGGTCTTCTTGGGGAGGAGGACCGCCTGAATGTTGGGCAGTACACCGCCCTGCGCGATGGTCACGCCGGAGAGCAGCTTGTTGAGCTCCTCGTCGTTGCGTATGGCCAACTGCAGGTGACGCGGTATGATCCTGGTCTTTTTGTTGTCACGGGCCGCGTTACCGGCCAACTCGAGCACTTCGGCCGCCAGGTACTCCATAACGGCCGCGAGGTAGACCGGCGCACCGGCACCCACCCTCTCGGCGTAGTTGCCCTTCCTGAGCAGCCTGTGGATACGACCGACCGGGAACTGGAGACCTGCGCGGTTGGAACGCGACTTTGCCTTCCCCTTGACCTTGCCGCCCTTACCACGTCCGGACATTTTGTATGTTTACACTTGTACACTACACAACTCGAAAACGAAACGTCAAGAAGTGACAAAAATTTTTTCCAACAACCTCTGAATTCTCTTTTATATAAATTCGGACTGTATTCAACCGACCGGCCTGGTGTGACGAGAGACGAGGTCGACAACTCAACGCTATTAGACGCGATTGGGTGCCGCCGGCTGAGCGAGCGAGCGATAGTGAGAGAGAGCGAGAGGGAGAGCGCGGACGTAATTTATGTATGCATACATACATACATACATACATTTATTATTTAAAAAAAGAAAAAAAAAAGAAAACCAGATTATTTAACCAAAGACCAAAATAAAGTGTGTAATTAGGTACTTACTATGACAACGACTATCGGTTTTTACGACCAAATATGAGTACATACCTAGTCCCTTCGATGTCGTTATAACAGATTTTATTAATATAATAAAAAAAAAAAAAAAATTAAATTTACCTATTTACGTGTTTCATGTTTTTTGTTTATTGTGTACTATAGTAACAATAAGTGTATTAAATAAATAGGAATATTATGCATAATATGTATATAGGTAGCCAGACGGCGGCGGGGGCAGGGGCGGGGTTTGGCTCTCTATTGTTTGCTTGGTAAGTTTTATTGCACCTAATAAAACGTTAAACCACATCTGTTAATAATTGCATAGAAAAGAAATGCAAATTTGCCAGTCAAGTCGGGCAGTCGGGCGGCGGCGGAGAGGCGCATCTCGAGCGGGCGAATTAATTAATAAAAGTCAGTAATTATTGTTGTTATAGCGAAGAAGAAGAAGAAATGGTGGCGGTGGTGGTGTCGTCGTCGGTGGTGTCGTGTGTGATTGTTGTGATGTGCAGTGCTCTATACAGAGAGAAAGTCTATGTACCTTCTAGCATCGCATCGCATCGCATTTAATTTCGCATTTCGCATTTCGTGGTGCAGTGGCTGCCGGTGGCGATATTATGATGTGTATTGTGTTGTGAACCGAAGTCGAATCGCAGCGGTTAACCAACCGACCCCGGTGAGTTGCTAGCGAATAAGTTAAGATATTATTATTACGAATACGATGATATAATAATTTTACATTTGACGCCCCATTGGTCTAGTGGTTAGTACCGCTGACTGCAAATCCATGGGTCCCGGGTTCGACCCCCGGCTGAGACAAACATCAATGTGATGATCATCATTTGGTGTTGTGCTTAGGTCTTGGGTGTTTAAATATGTATTTATATGTATGTATATCCGTTACCTAGTACCCATAACACAAGCTTCACCGGCTTAGCATGGGTGTGAATTATATTAAACATTTTCTATATTATGTGCTTGTCTCTTACATTATTTACAATTGGTCGAGTTTTTTTTTTTTTTTTGTTTGTTTGTTTGTTTGTTTGTTTGTTTTTAGGTACTTCAGTAGGTCGTCGTCTGATTCGATACTATATATATATATATATTTTTTTTATTATTTTATGATATCTACTTTTATTTGTTAATTAAAATCTTATGACTTGAACTCTGAGGTTTATATACAGAACAAAATGTTCTATGTTGTTATGTAGCAGCTATATCGTAAGTAGTATGTGATTGACGTTACTTCGATCGATTGAAACTCTCAACTATGTGAGCGAAATATATGTTAGCCCTGAAAAGGGCTTTTTGTGTGGCGTGTTTGTGCGTGCGTGTACATACATCATCGACACAACCGACCACTTGTGATGCGTTCGTCGCTCGTCCGGTGGCCGACCCTCGTGCGTATTGAACGTGGATTGGATTGGTGGACGCGTCGCGTTCACTTCTTGGAAGCGGCCGACGCTTTTTTCGCGGTGGCGGCCTTCGACTTGGGCGCGGCGGCTGCGGCCTTCTTCGGCTTGGGGGCTTTAGGTTTCTTGGTCGGTGGCTTCGCGCTCCTCTTCGCCTTGGACGCGGCCACGTTGCTCGACGCGCCCTTGCCGGACGCGGCGGCGGAGGCGGCGGCGCCGCGACCCTTCTTCGGAGCGGCCGCCGCGGCCGGTTTCCTCTTGGCCGCCGCCGCCGCTTTCTTATCTCTGGCGGCGCCGCCCCTTCCGCCCGCTTTAGCCGGCGAGGCGGACTCGACGGCCGATGCCGCCGCTGCGGCGGCCTTCTTGCTCCTGGCGCCGGCGCTCGCGGCGGTCTTCTTGGCGGGTGCGCTCGGCTTCTTCGCCGATTTGGCCGCTGAGGACGCCGCCGCGGCGGAGCCCCTACCGCCGGAGGACGCGGAGGTGGCCGTCGCCTTCTTCGCCGCGCCGCCGGTGCCCGACTTGCTGTCAATCTTGAACGAGCCCGATGCGCCCTTGCCCTTAGTCTGGATCAGGGTGCCGGAGGCGACAGCGCGTTTCAGATACTTTCTTATGAACGGCGCCAACCTCTCGGCGTCGAGGCTATAATTCGAGGCGATGTACTTCTTGATCGCCTGCAGGGACGATCCGCTCCTCTCCTTCAACTCTTTGATCGCGCTGTTCACCATTTCGGACGTCTTGGGGTGCGTCGGTCTGGCCTTGGGTTTCTTAGCGGCGGCTGCCGCTTTTGGTGCTTTCTTCGCGGGCGTCGCCGGCGCGGGTGTCTCCGATGCTACTGCTGTGTCGGCCATTTTATTATTTTCAATTAATTTCAATCAATCACAACTCGATAATATATACTATTAGTAGTACTGTGAAAAGAATGCCTGCTAAGAGTGCGCGGCGCTAGTGAGCGCCGGCCAGACGAATCAGTATACCGCGACGAGAGCTTCGTCAACTATATGCGTTTTCTCGTATTCTACTGTCAAACTTTTCACTAACACGTCTCAGTTTGATCGGATTTTTTGTAATAATTAATTAACAAATTTCACAAAATCTCAATTCTAATTAGACTTTATGATATCCGCTACCGGTCGCGACTTCGAGTCGCCGCCCAGGCGTTTGCGTGCGTTAGGTATCGACGTTTAAAGTTTGTTATTGTCGACTCGCGCGCGTACCGTTAACTTTAAATTGCAAATTTAACAATTAAATCCAAACGTTTTCACACGTGTGATGTCTCCCTTTGAACGTCAAGATTCCAAGGTTCAACCGTATCCATTCGTTTCGACAATATATTAATATTACGATTGATTTTGTCGCATCGAATGCGACATGTTGTAGAACAGCACCACTCTCCGAGGCGAGGCCGTAGACGCGCGCGTTCCCTTTGCTCCATAACAATATAAAACGAAATAAAGTATATATTATTATTTATTTGATATGATCGAAAAGGAGGATAAAATAAATTAACAAACATTTCATTAACGCAGCCGCAGAGCGATGCGGGGTTCGGTCGCAACCTGCAGGCAGCTGTTTAATTATATCAATGTCTTCTATTTGCCTTGAACCTAAACCCTTGTGTATATTATAACCACTCTACTTATAGCTAACTACGTTTGCGATATGCTCGTACATAATAATATTATGACGAGACTGTTAACGCCGTACTTATGTACATACGAAGATTTTATATAAGTAATTATTATCATGCTAGTGCTACGTAGATAGTAAGCAGTGTCTGTAATAGTGGTGGTGTGTATGTAAAAATCAATCATTTGATATTATTTTATCTATTGGATATTTATTTATTCATATAGGTATTATAAATATACCATAAATTATTATCTAATTAATTATAGTGGACGTTTAGTCGTTGTGATAACGTTTTATTTTTATTATCGAAACATATGCGGCCCTGAAAAGGGCCTTTTTTGTTAGTGTGTCATGTATACAAAAGTATACGAGACCGAACTCAACTTAACCGCCGAAACCGTAGAGGGTGCGGCCCTGGCGCTTCAGAGCGTACACAACGTCCATGGCGGTGACGGTCTTCCTCTTGGCGTGCTCCGTGTAGGTTACCGCGTCGCGGATGACGTTCTCGAGGAAAACCTTGAGAACACCGCGGGTCTCCTCGTATATGAGACCGGAGATACGTTTCACGCCGCCCCTGCGCGCCAGACGACGAATCGCCGGCTTGGTGATACCCTGGATGTTATCACGGAGCACCTTCCTGTGACGCTTCGCACCACCTTTTCCCAATCCCTTTCCTCCCTTACCGCGACCGGTCATTGTTACCGATTACCGAATTAACCGAACAGACAGAAAAACACTGCGCACGTACGTGTGGCACGTACGACGATCACTGTTAGAATGCGCTAAAAATCCGATTTTCCGTGGTATTTATAGATTTCGGACGGCTGGAACCTCGGATATATATAAGGCGGCGAGGGGCGAGGGGTCGGGGGGAATATTAATTCTTAAATCCTTGTTAGTTACGTATGTATCTATGTAAATGTAAATATAATAACTACATTAAAAGTAAAATAAAAATAAAAAATTAAAAAAATCCTCTAATAGGTACTGTATATTATTATGTTGCAATACGCAGATAACAACAATAAAAATAACAATTACCTAAAATTAACACCTGGACACAACGAGCAAGCACACGTGTTAACAAGAGTCATAAATTCCTTAAGTGGTGCCATAAATACTTATAATAATAAAAATAAAAAAAATCATTGTTGTGGGCGCGAGGTACTTGCAACGTGCAATTGTTTTCTAAGAAATACAATGAAACAATGGTGGCTCGCAAATCCTTTCAAGTCGAAAATATACACGCAAAATAGATAATAATAATAATAACAAAAATATAAATAAAAAATCTCGAACGTAGAATAATTATTGAATTAATACTCAATCAATCAATCAGATTATTCCTTTTATTTTTTTATTTTGTACTATAATCATATATATATAAATAAAATATAACGTTCGTTTAAATCGTTCGATACGTGATGTCTGAATTAGATGCATCATTTGAATCATATGCGGCCCTGAAAAGGGCCTTTTGTTGTAGTAATAATAATAATAAATTATTATTATTATTATTTAGCGAAATACGCAAAATTAAGCACGCTCGCCGCGAATGCGTCTCGCCAGTTGGATGTCCTTGGGCATGATCGTCACTCGCTTGGCGTGAATGGCGCACAGGTTGGTGTCCTCGAAGAGACCCACCAGATACGCCTCGCTCGCCTCCTGAAGCGCCATCACGGCGGAGCTCTGGAACCTGAGGTCGGTCTTGAAGTCCTGCGCAATCTCCCTCACCAGACGCTGGAACGGCAACTTGCGGATCAACAGCTCGGTACTCTTCTGGTAGCGACGGATCTCTCTCAGAGCGACTGTACCGGGCCTGTAACGGTGAGGCTTCTTCACGCCGCCGGTGGCGGGAGCGCTCTTGCGGGCCGCCTTGGTGGCGAGCTGCTTTCGCGGCGCCTTACCTCCGGTGGACTTGCGGGCTGTCTGCTTTGTACGTGCCATTACGACTACGCGAGAAGCTCGGAAATCACTCGATACTAACTTTATATAAAAATACGATGCGGACACGTCCGTCGCGTATCGACTGCGGTGATGATATAAATACCGTTTTTTGCTGACCGCTTTTATATAGATTCGAACCGAGCTCGGGGGAAGGACGGGTGTGTTGTGTCGTGCCATACGAGTATACAACACGTAGATGTCTAAAAGCAATTATTAATGTGAATGAAATTGTTTATAACAATGATGATATTAATAAATAACTAACTGACATTATTCGTCGGTTGTTGTCTAATATTGATTTGTTGTTAATTTACAGTTAGTTATACACGTTACACTACCTATCACTGGTCAGTGGATAACATTTATATATAATATTGTTATGTATGTATATTTACATAAGTATGTAAGTGTTTGTTTGTTTGCTTGCTTTTTATTTTTATTTTTATTACCTTTAGTTCTACTAAGGCTAACCAATATTTAATATTTCATTTTCATGATAGTTTTTATTATACTGAATATACTAGATAATATTAGAGATTATGATTTATTTATAATTTGACGCTTGTCGTTGAAACTATATGGTGCGTACACACCATACTGTTCGGAAAGATATTGTGGCCCTGAAAAGGGCCGTTTGGTTGGTCGGCGGTACTCGGTGTATATTGATGATGATGATTGTCAATCAGCAGCCGCCGTTGTCCCACCCCGCCGCCGCGACGCTCACTTGGAGCTGGTGTACTTGGTGACGGCCTTGGTGCCCTCGCTGACGGCGTGCTTGGCGAGCTCGCCGGGCAGCAGGAGCCTCACGGAGGTCTGCACCTCGCGTGACGTGATCGTCGAACGCTTGTTGTAGTGCGCGAGACGGGACGCCTCCGCCGCGATCCTCTCGAAGATGTCGTTCACGAACGAGTTCATGATTGACATCGCCTTCGAAGAGATACCGGTGTCGGGATGCACCTGCTTGAGCACCTTGTAGATGTAAATGGCGTAGCTCTCCTTCCTCTTGTGCTTCTTTTTCTTTTTGTCCGATTTGGATATGTTCTTCTGTGCCTTGCCGGACTTCTTGGCCGCCTTACCGCTGGTCTTTGGTGGCATAGTGAACGTGAGATAGAGCAATCAGCAACAACACACACAGCCACTAACACAATGATAATGAACAATTTTGGGAAAATTTTCCTTCACTTCAGTATACTTCACTTTGAAAGTGTTCTTGCAACGGGTCCGGTGTTACATGTGATACTATTCGCGGCGGCCAATCGACGACGTCGTTACCACGAGAGGGGAGTGAACATTATGTATATCTCCGTCTCTGTCTCTCTCTCCCGTCTCGCTCTGACAAATAATAATATGGTTATTTAGAAATAAATACATAGTGTGCCTATATGTATGTATTGTCTATTTTCTATTACTGATTGGATTAGCCTGTTTACGTGTTCGCTCATAATTTTGTTATTATTATTATTGTTAAGTAAATAATATTATCTCAATATTAACTCGAAAAAAAAAAAAAAAATATATAAAACTCTATAGATACGAGTCTCGATATCTGTTTTTTTTTTTTTTTTTTTTACAATATTGCAATAATTTCTTTTTATTTTGCAAGAGATTTGTGTCTCTTAATAATTTATATAGGTGTATATTTTGTCTGTTTTATGTTTTCTATTACCGAGTATATTATAATCGTGACGTCGAACGTATATAATCGCTGAAACATTTATCTAACAATTTAATGAATCATATTGCGGCCCTGAAAAGGGCCTTTTAGGTCGTCGAGATGACAACGATGTAGACAAACAATTAGACAAAATTGTTCTAATTTATGTCTTCTTCTCGGTCTTCTTGGGGAGGAGGACCGCCTGAATGTTGGGCAGTACACCGCCCTGCGCGATGGTCACGCCGGAGAGCAGCTTGTTGAGCTCCTCGTCGTTGCGTATGGCCAACTGCAGGTGACGCGGTATGATCCTGGTCTTTTTGTTGTCACGGGCCGCGTTACCGGCCAACTCGAGCACTTCGGCCGCCAGGTACTCCATAACGGCCGCGAGGTAGACCGGCGCACCGGCACCCACCCTCTCGGCGTAGTTGCCCTTCCTGAGCAGCCTGTGGATACGACCGACCGGGAACTGGAGACCTGCGCGGTTGGAACGCGACTTTGCCTTCCCCTTGACCTTGCCGCCCTTACCACGTCCGGACATTTTGTATGTTTACACTTGTACACTACACAACTCGAAAACGAAACGTCAAGAAGTGACAAAAATTTTTTCCAACTTTTTTTTTTTTTTTTTTTTTTTTGAAAGGGATCTCGCTGTTGGCCTTTAGGGCCTTGACAGCTCAGCTCGGGCTGTTTTGGCGAGCGTAGCTCGACCAGAATGAGCGTTTTTCCCGCGACTAGCGCAAGGGCGTCTCCTGTGAGACTCGAACCTCGGCTTGGGCCGTCACGGGGTGGTCAATCGCCTGAAGGGCAGGACGGAAACTCACTGGAGTGAGCGAAGTGCGAAATAAAGGTCCTCGCCTTCCCCGGTGAAGGCGGTTTTTAACCCTAATCTGTGTCTGAATACTTTGATTGTTATTATTTGCCGCGCGGGCGGCTTTTAATTTATTGTTTGCTACAGTAATTGGATCATCCGGATCCGTTAGTGTGTGTCGGGGCCTCCTATGACATTTTTTAGCCGGCGGGAAAGGATAATAGTTGATGCTTTTACGCACCAAAGGGTTGGGATGGTGTTTAGCCTTGTCGAAGTGGCGTGCGGACGCCAACTTCATCCATTGGGCTATGGTAGGGAGCTCCAGGTCGTGGTGGAGATCGACGTTTCTCACATAGAGGGGGCGCCCCGGTCGCAACTCTCATGAATCGCATCTGAAGCGCCTGTAGCCGGTGGATGTAGGAGGGGGCACAGTGCGCAAATACTACGCTAGCGTATGTCATGCACGGTCGGATGCAGGCCTTGTACAAAGTCACCTTATGTCTAAGGGACATGTTACTCCTTTTGTTTAGGAGGAAATAGAGGCGAGAGAGGACGAAAGAGGCCTTCTTGCGAACGGCGGCTACATGCTTACGGAAAGACATGTCGCTATCGAGCGTTACTCCTAGATATTTGACGGATTTTTGCCACGGGATGGCTTGCCCGTATAGGGTTACCTCTTTTTTGAGGCGGAATTTTTCCCGAGAAAGAGCGTTCGCACCGGGGTTACCCCTGGCAAAGAGAACTGCGACGCTTTTCTCGGGATTTATTTGGAGGCCCCATTTCCGAAACCATTCGCCTAGCGACGTGATAGCGGTCTGGAGTCTATCCACGATGACACCTCTGTCCTTGTGAGTGGTATAGAGAGCGGTGTCATCAGCATAGAGGGCTAGTTCCACGTTAGGAGCCCTAGGAATGTCGCCTGTAAACAGCGTGAAAAGAAGGGGCGAGAGGACCGAGCCTTGAGGGACTCCGGCCATGATGGGTCTAGGGGACGATAACGTCCCTTCAACACGATAGCGCATAGAGCGGTCGGACAAGAAGTCGTGTATTATACGCACGAGTCTTAATGGCACTTGAAGGTGGTAGAGCTTGTAAACCAAGCCGTTGTGCCAGACCTTGTCGAAAGCCTTCGCTATGTCTAAGAAGAGCGCACCCGTGGCTCTTGGTCTCGTGGTGCTGTTATTCAGCCCGGAAAGGATGTGCTCCGTGATTCGATGGACTTGGTGGACGCACGAGTGGCCTGGTCTAAAGCCAAACTGCTCATCGGGAATGAGCCCCTTTTCTAGGGCAAAGTCTAGGAGGCGCTTTTTAACTACCTTCTCGAATAGCTTGCTTAGCGTGTTGAGAAGGCTGATAGGGCGGTAACTGGTGGGATTGTTACGGGGCTTGCCTGGTTTGTGAATACCAATTACAATAGCCTCTTTCCACTGCGCCGGGAAGGTGCAGTTTTCGAGAAGGCAATTGAATATGGCCACTAGTAAGCATATCAGATGGGGCGGGAGGCATCGTAAGACCTTGTTTGAGATGGCGTCGAGACCTGGTGATTTACGAGGCAGTGAACCCTTGATTAGAGTTTTGACCTCGGCGATCGACGTAGGAGGGAGCGGCTCGGGAGGGAGGGGCAGTGCGACTATGCGTTGGACTTCGCGGTTCACGTGCTCAACGTGCGCCGGGTCGCTATGGTCGAGATAAGGCGTGCACTGCTCTACTAGGTTTACGGCTAAGCACTCGGCTTTTTCGTCGTCATCGAATGCGTCAGGTTGATTTGGACGTTTTAGCGGGGGCATGGAGGCCACCGTGTCGGTTTTTAGGGAACGCGCGAGAGACCAATAGGCCGTGTGCGAAGGTGACAATTCGCTGGTAAGACGGTCCCAGCGTTCGTTTCTAATTTCCCGTATGCGCTCTTTAACTCGGCGCTGCGCGGCGCGGAGTGCTCTACGGTTATCATCGGTCGGTGCCCTAGCGAAGGCGCGAGTCGCCGCGTTCTTCTCGGTCAGTAAGCGCCTTGCGTCCGGGGGAAGCTCCCAACGTTGAGCGAACTCATCTGGGACCTTCCGGGACGATTCGGCGACCTTGGTCTGAATGTGATATGTGACCGAGGAGAGCGCGTCTAACGCGTGAGCGGACGAGACTAAATTGTCGGGGATGTTATTAAGGTCAGAGACTTCGACGGGCTTGAGGGCCTCGTCTAGTTTCTGCCAGTCGACAATGGACTTGTACCTCTTCTCTTGGGTGTTAGGAGGGCCGAATTCAAAATGAACCGGGAAGTGGTCAGAGTCTAATTCGTGTAGCACCTCTATGCTTCGCGGCTGTAGTGCCACGTTGCGTAGAATCGCCATGTCTAGAACGTCCGTTGAGAGAAGACCGTTACAATTTATACCGCGACGAGTCGGATGAATGGGGGGCAATGACATTAAAATCGAGTACGTCAATAAGCCTGCTGAGGGCTCGCCCATTAGGGTTTTGTTTTGAGCTATTCCAGTCCCCGTGTTTGCTATTCAGGTCCCCGGCCAGTAAGACCGAGGGGCCCAGTGCAAACAGGGTCCTAAGATCGCTCTCTAATATGTCCTTAGTGGGAGGGAGGTACACCGATGCGATGATAATCGGCTGATGACCGGTCATAGCCACGCGTAACACAGAGCACTCTATGTTGATTAGGGAGGGCGGGTCTAGCGGCGAGCAGTGAAGCGCACGTCTATAATAAATGAGCGTACCGCCTTTCGCCGTAGGTCGGTCGTTTCGCACCGCGACGTAGTTCGCGAATCTAGGTGCGCGAACGCTGGGCTTTAGGAACGTTTCCTGTACTAGGAAAATATCAATTGGGTGGCGAACGAGGAAATCCCGAATTAAATCTGACTGTGGCTTGAAACCGTTCGCGTTGAAAGTCACTACGGACAGTGATCGAGCCTTGACCCTAGACGTGGTCGTAGCTATTGCGGTGCGTTAGAGTTTACGAATTGCCGCACGGATTTAAGGAGCAGGGCGTGCTCGGTTATTACCTCCACCTTGGTGGACGCAGTTTTAGCGGATTTAAAGGCTTCCGCGAATGCGACGAGTGCGTCCAAGTCTATAGCGTCTATTACGCTAATCGCGAGATTAAAGGCGTCGCGGACGTTGCCTGATTCCTCAGATGCCTTCACGGGAGGGCTGAGGGCTTTGGTAGGAGGGCTCGCATTTGATGTGGGCCTCTCTTTTAAGATAGGGGTTGACGCAGGGACCTGGGAAGGCGCTGCGGTTGCGGGTTTAGATGGCAGAGGCGGGAAAGCTTCTGTCGTGAGTTGGGGAGGGCCCTCCGTAACGGGGGCTTGGCCCAGGGACTGATTCCGGGAGGCGGGGCCGGCACGTATGTGGGCTTTGCTCCCGTGCCACGACGGGCCGCATCGCGTCCCACCATGCGCCTAGCCGGCGGCTTTTGCGCCTTTGGGGCTCTAGGACAACCGCGATAATTCGCAGGGTGTCCATGTTGCCCGCAAAGCACACATGCCGGCGGCTCGGCACATGGAAGAGTGCGCTTGCAGTCCGATGTGCCATGGTCGCCTAAACACTTGACGCACCGCGCCCTAGCAAAACAGTTACGGGCTGCGTGCCCGTAGAGTTGGCAGCGATGACACTGCCGTGTGAAGGAATGTTTGAGGGGAGTTTCAACCCTCAACCCCGAGAGCTTACAACACTCCCTAAGGTTAAAAATCTTTTTCCCGCTCGGAGTAGGGTCTAGGACTACTAGTACCATATCGTACTCTTCTTTGGTGGTGCGGTTTAACATGCGGAATACATCCCTTACGGGGTATCCCTGTTCGGTCAAATCTAATTGGACGATCCCGGAGTCTATTTCCTTCGGGATGCCCTTAATGATTACCCTAAGGACGCGTTCCTCGGGCAGGGGGGAAAGTATGACCACCGATACCTTCGGAGCGAAGGTAAGAGGTAAGGAACCGGTGGTGCTCAGGTGAGGACACCTGTATGCAAATGTTATCCCTCAACGTACGGGCTTTATAACTAATCGACTTAGTGTCGAGAAGCTTTGAGAGGGTGGGCCATACGCCCTTGTCCCTAACATAGACGGGCGGGGGGTTTTGATGCGATCCGCCGCGGGGGCGGAGGGCGCAGGTTTGTCCGATAATAACGAACTTAAGTCCCTCTTCGGAGGGTTTGTCGGCTGTGTAGGCCTTTTCGCGGGTGGACCACCGTTGGCCGAACGCTTTTTCTTACGTCCGACGGTTTGGAATCCGTCGGATTCCGAGGATGAAGATAATACGGCTTCGTCAACCGTTTCCGCCGGAGCGGATTGGGCCGACATTGCCGACAAAGGACGCGCTAGATCCGTCTCCCCATCGCTTGCGCTTCCCACTTCAGGGAGTGGTGAGCGCGAGCGCGAGCGAGCACGGGATTGGTCGGTTAGTAAAATGCTATTATTGCGCGGTGCCTTCGCGGAGGCATTTTTTCTCGTCTTACGCGGCGACGGAGACGGCGAACGGGGTGAGTCAGTGCACTCTGACTCGTAAAAGCTTTAATAGCGTCAGGAAAACGCTCTTTTAAAAATGAAAATATTTTATTTAGATCGGGCGGTTGAACCTCGGACGCCATCCTGTAGGCGGGAAGCCAGACAGTTTGGCGGCGAGTGTGTACCTACGTCTAACGAGTGAGTACCTAAGCTGTGGTTTGCCCTAATATGTGATGTGTCTCCGCTGGTGATAGCGGAGGTGAGGTTTGTCACAGACCTAACCAGCCCGCAGGAGTTTGGGTAAATAGAGCCCCTGCGGATGTGACAGGACCCGTCCAACAGTGGACCTGATTGAAGCCGGTTTCAAGAGAGTAGTTGGCGTGCCTACTCCCTAATAAGTGCCTACTAAGAGGCCCGGCTGCGCACAGGACTTGGAGGAAGCGGAGGGGCTGATTCGCGCCTTGAAAAAGGCACGGTGTATGCACCCCGGACAAAACACCCGCACAAGGCGTTAACCGTTCGATAACCGTTTGGCACCGTTAGGTGGCTATCGGACGGCCGCAGGTAAACCCGCGCTCATAAATTGCAGCCTTCAAACGCGATGTCCAATCACCGAAGACGCAAGCGACCAATGAGAGGGCAGCGGGCAGCAAGGGCAGCAGTCGGACAGCGCGTGCGCACTGTACAGCGGCAAGCGGCGATGACTCACAGCGAGTGAGCGAGATGGCAGCAGGATGGCGCAGGAGCAGACGTCCGCACAGGTCGGCAGTCGATCGATGAGTGTTTTTTCCAACAACCTCTGAATTCTCTTTTATATAAATTCGGACTGTATTCAACCGACCGGCCTGGTGTGACGAGAGACGAGGTCGACAACTCAACGCTATTAGACGCGATTGGGTGCCGCCGGCTGAGCGAGCGAGCGATAGTGAGAGAGAGCGAGAGGGGGAGCGCGGACGTAATTTATGTATGCATACATACATACATACATACATTTATTATTTAAAAAAAAAAAAAAAACCATATTATTTAACCAAAGACCAAAATAAAGTGTGTAATTAGGTACTTACTATGACAACGACTATCGGTTTTTACGACCAAATATGAGTACATACCTAGTCCCTTCGATGTCGTTATAACAGATTTTATTAATATAATAAAAAAAAAAAAAAATTAAATTTACCTATTTACGTGTTTCATGTTTTTTGTTTATTGTGTACTATAGTAACAATAAGTGTATTAAATAAATAGGAATATTATGCATAATATGTATATAGGTAGCCAGACGGCGGCGGGGGCAGGGGCGGGGTTTGGCTCTCTATTGTTTGCTTGGTAAGTTTTATTGCACCTAATAAAACGTTAAACCACATCTGTTAATAATTGCATAGAAAAGAAATGCAAATTTGCCAGTCAAGTCGGGCAGTCGGGCGGCGGCGGAGAGGCGCATCTCGAGCGGGCGAATTAATTAATAAAAGTCAGTAATTATTGTTGTTATAGCGAAGAAGAAGAAGAAATGGTGGCGGTGGTGGTGTCGTCGTCGGTGGTGTCGTGTGTGATTGTTGTGATGTGCAGTGCTCTATACAGAGAGAAAGTCTATGTACCTTCTAGCATCGCATCGCATCGCATTTAATTTCGCATTTCGCATTTCGTGGTGCAGTGGCTGCCGGTGGCGATATTATGATGTGTATTGTGTTGTGAACCGAAGTCGAATCGCAGCGGTTAACCAACCGACCCCGGTGAGTTGCTAGCGAATAAGTTAAGATATTATTATTACGAATACGATGATATAATAATTTTACATTTGACGCCCCATTGGTCTAGTGGTTAGTACCGCTGACTGCAAATCCATGGGTCCCGGGTTCGACCCCCGGCTGAGACAAACATCAATGTGATGATCATCATTTGGTGTTGTGCTTAGGTCTTGGGTGTTTAAATATGTATTTATATGTATGTATATCCGTTACCTAGTACCCATAACACAAGCTTCACCGGCTTAGCATGGGTGTGAATTATATTAAACATTTTCTATATTATGTGCTTGTCTCTTACATTATTTACAATTGGTCGAGTTTTTTTTTTTTTTTTGTTTGTTTGTTTGTTTGTTTGTTTGTTTTTAGGTACTTCAGTAGGTCGTCGTCTGATTCGATACTATATATATATATATATATTTTTTATTATTTTATGATATCTACTTTTATTTGTTAATTAAAATCTTATGACTTGAACTCTGAGGTTTATATACAGAACAAAATGTTCTATGTTGTTATGTAGCTATATCGTAAGTAGTATGTAATTGACGTTACTTCGATCGATTGAAACTCTCAACTATGTGAGCGAAATATATGTTAGCCCTGAAAAGGGCTTTTTGTGTGGCGTGTTTGTGCGTGCGTGTACATACATCATCGACACAACCGACCACTTGTGATGCGTTCGTCGCTCGTCCGGTGGCCGACCCTCGTGCGTATTGAACGTGGATTGGATTGGTGGACGCGTCGCGTTCACTTCTTGGAAGCGGCCGACGCTTTTTTCGCGGTGGCGGCCTTCGACTTGGGCGCGGCGGCTGCGGCCTTCTTCGGCTTGGGGGCTTTAGGTTTCTTGGTCGGTGGCTTCGCGCTCCTCTTCGCCTTGGACGCGGCCACGTTGCTCGACGCGCCCTTGCCGGACGCGGCGGCGGAGGCGGCGGCGCCGCGACCCTTCTTCGGAGCGGCCGCCGCGGCCGGTTTCCTCTTGGCCGCCGCCGCCGCTTTCTTATCTCTGGCGGCGCCGCCCCTTCCGCCCGCTTTAGCCGGCGAGGCGGACTCGACGGCCGATGCCGCCGCTGCGGCGGCCTTCTTGCTCCTGGCGCCGGCGCTCGCGGCGGTCTTCTTGGCGGGTGCGCTCGGCTTCTTCGCCGATTTGGCCGCTGAGGACGCCGCCGCGGCGGAGCCCCTACCGCCGGAGGACGCGGAGGTGGCCGTCGCCTTCTTCGCCGCGCCGCCGGTGCCCGACTTGCTGTCAATCTTGAACGAGCCCGATGCGCCCTTGCCCTTAGTCTGGATCAGGGTGCCGGAGGCGACAGCGCGTTTCAGATACTTTCTTATGAACGGCGCCAACCTCTCGGCGTCGAGGCTATAATTCGAGGCGATGTACTTCTTGATCGCCTGCAGGGACGATCCGCTCCTCTCCTTCAACTCTTTGATCGCGCTGTTCACCATTTCGGACGTCTTGGGGTGCGTCGGTCTGGCCTTGGGTTTCTTAGCGGCGGCTGCCGCTTTTGGTGCTTTCTTCGCGGGCGTCGCCGGCGCGGGTGTCTCCGATGCTACTGCTGTGTCGGCCATTTTATTATTTTCAATTAATTTCAATCAATCACAACTCGATAATATATACTATTAGTAGTACTGTGAAAAGAATGCCTGCTAAGAGTGCGCGGCGCTAGTGAGCGCCGGCCAGACGAATCAGTATACCGCGACGAGAGCTTCGTCAACTATATGCGTTTTCTCGTATTCTACTGTCAAACTTTTCACTAACACGTCTCAGTTTGATCGGATTTTTTGTAATAATTAATTAACAAATTTCACAAAATCTCAATTCTAATTAGACTTTATGATATCCGCTACCGGTCGCGACTTCGAGTCGCCGCCCAGGCGTTTGCGTGCGTTAGGTATCGACGTTTAAAGTTTGTTATTGTCGACTCGCGCGCGTACCGTTAACTTTAAATTGCAAATTTAACAATTAAATCCAAACGTTTTCACACGTGTGATGTCTCCCTTTGAACGTCAAGATTCCAAGGTTCAACCGTATCCATTCGTTTCGACAATATATTAATATTACGATTGATTTTGTCGCATCGAATGCGACATGTTGTAGAACAGCACCACTCTCCGAGGCGAGGCCGTAGACGCGCGCGTTCCCTTTGCTCCATAACAATATAAAACGAAATAAAGTATATATTATTATTTATTTGATATGATCGAAAAGGAGGATAAAATAAATTAACAAACATTTCATTAACGCAGCCGCAGAGCGATGCGGGGTTCGGTCGCAACCTGCAGGCAGCTGTTTAATTATATCAATGTCTTCTATTTGCCTTGAACCTAAACCCTTGTGTATATTATAACCACTCTACTTATAGCTAACTACGTTTGCGATATGCTCGTACATAATAATATTATGACGAGACTGTTAACGCCGTACTTATGTACATACGAAGATTTTATATAAGTAATTATTATCATGCTAGTGCTACGTAGATAGTAAGCAGTGTCTGTAATAGTGGTGGTGTGTATGTAAAAATCAATCATTTGATATTATTTTATCTATTGGATATTTATTTATTCATATAGGTATTATAAATATACCATAAATTATTATCTAATTAATTATAGTGGACGTTTAGTCGTTGTGATAACGTTTTATTTTTATTATCGAAACATATGCGGCCCTGAAAAGGGCCTTTTTTGTTAGTGTGTCATGTATACAAAAGTATACGAGACCGAACTCAACTTAACCGCCGAAACCGTAGAGGGTGCGGCCCTGGCGCTTCAGAGCGTACACAACGTCCATGGCGGTGACGGTCTTCCTCTTGGCGTGCTCCGTGTAGGTTACCGCGTCGCGGATGACGTTCTCGAGGAAAACCTTGAGAACACCGCGGGTCTCCTCGTATATGAGACCGGAGATACGTTTCACGCCGCCCCTGCGCGCCAGACGACGAATCGCCGGCTTGGTGATACCCTGGATGTTATCACGGAGCACCTTCCTGTGACGCTTCGCACCACCTTTTCCCAATCCCTTTCCTCCCTTACCGCGACCGGTCATTGTTACCGATTACCGAATTAACCGAACAGACAGAAAAACACTGCGCACGTACGTGTGGCACGTACGACGATCACTGTTAGAATGCGCTAAAAATCCGATTTTCCGTGGTATTTATAGATTTCGGACGGCTGGAACCTCGGATATATATAAGGCGGCGAGGGGCGAGGGGTCGGGGGGAATATTAATTCTTAAATCCTTGTTAGTTACGTATGTATCTATGTAAATGTAAATATAATAACTACATTAAAAGTAAAATAAAAATAAAAAATTAAAAAAATCCTCTAATAGGTACTGTATATTATTATGTTGCAATACGCAGATAACAACAATAAAAATAACAATTACCTAAAATTAACACCTGGACACAACGAGCAAGCACACGTGTTAACAAGAGTCATAAATTCCTTAAGTGGTGCCATAAATACTTATAATAATAAAAATAAAAAAAATCATTGTTGTGGGCGCGAGGTACTTGCAACGTGCAATTGTTTTCTAAGAAATACAATGAAACAATGGTGGCTCGCAAATCCTTTCAAGTCGAAAATATACACGCAAAATAGATAATAATAATAATAACAAAAATATAAATAAAAAATCTCGAACGTAGAATAATTATTGAATTAATACTCAATCAATCAATCAGATTATTCCTTTTATTTTTTTATTTTGTACTATAATCATATATATATAAATAAAATATAACGTTCGTTTAAATCGTTCGATACGTGATGTCTGAATTAGATGCATCATTTGAATCATATGCGGCCCTGAAAAGGGCCTTTTGTTGTAGTAATAATAATAATAAATTATTATTATTATTATTTAGCGAAATACGCAAAATTAAGCACGCTCGCCGCGAATGCGTCTCGCCAGTTGGATGTCCTTGGGCATGATCGTCACTCGCTTGGCGTGAATGGCGCACAGGTTGGTGTCCTCGAAGAGACCCACCAGATACGCCTCGCTCGCCTCCTGAAGCGCCATCACGGCGGAGCTCTGGAACCTGAGGTCGGTCTTGAAGTCCTGCGCAATCTCCCTCACCAGACGCTGGAACGGCAACTTGCGGATCAACAGCTCGGTACTCTTCTGGTAGCGACGGATCTCTCTCAGAGCGACTGTACCGGGCCTGTAACGGTGAGGCTTCTTCACGCCGCCGGTGGCGGGAGCGCTCTTGCGGGCCGCCTTGGTGGCGAGCTGCTTTCGCGGCGCCTTACCTCCGGTGGACTTGCGGGCTGTCTGCTTTGTACGTGCCATTACGACTACGCGAGAAGCTCGGAAATCACTCGATACTAACTTTATATAAAAATACGATGCGGACACGTCCGTCGCGTATCGACTGCGGTGATGATATAAATACCGTTTTTTTGCTGACCGCTTTTATATAGATTCGAACCGAGCTCGGGGGGAAGGACGGGTGTGTTGTGTCGTGCCATACGAGTATACAACACGTAGATGTCTAAAAGCAATTATTAATGTGAATGAAATTGTTTATAACAATGATGATATTAATAAATAACTAACTGACATTATTCGTCGGTTGTTGTCTAATATTGATTTGTTGTTAATTTACAGTTAGTTATACACGTTACACTACCTATCACTGGTCAGTGGATAACATTTATATATAATATTGTTATGTATGTATATTTACATAAGTATGTAAGTGTTTGTTTGTTTGCTTGCTTTTTATTTTTATTTTTATTACCTTTAGTTCTACTAAGGCTAACCAATATTTAATATTTCATTTTCATGATAGTTTTTATTATACTGAATATACTAGATAATATTAGAGATTATGATTTATTTATAATTTGACGCTTGTCGTTGAAACTATATGGTGCGTACACACCATACTGTTCGGAAAGATATTGTGGCCCTGAAAAGGGCCGTTTGGTTGGTCGGCGGTACTCGGTGTATATTGATGATGATGATTGTCAATCAGCAGCCGCCGTTGTCCCACCCCGCCGCCGCGACGCTCACTTGGAGCTGGTGTACTTGGTGACGGCCTTGGTGCCCTCGCTGACGGCGTGCTTGGCGAGCTCGCCGGGCAGCAGGAGCCTCACGGAGGTCTGCACCTCGCGTGACGTGATCGTCGAACGCTTGTTGTAGTGCGCGAGACGGGACGCCTCCGCCGCGATCCTCTCGAAGATGTCGTTCACGAACGAGTTCATGATTGACATCGCCTTCGAAGAGATACCGGTGTCGGGATGCACCTGCTTGAGCACCTTGTAGATGTAAATGGCGTAGCTCTCCTTCCTCTTGTGCTTCTTTTTCTTTTTGTCCGATTTGGATATGTTCTTCTGTGCCTTGCCGGACTTCTTGGCCGCCTTACCGCTGGTCTTTGGTGGCATAGTGAACGTGAGATAGAGCAATCAGCAACAACACACACAGCCACTAACACAATGATAATGAACAATTTTGGGAAAATTTTCCTTCACTTCAGTATACTTCACTTTGAAAGTGTTCTTGCAACGGGTCCGGTGTTACATGTGATACTATTCGCGGCGGCCAATCGACGACGTCGTTACCACGAGAGGGGAGTGAACATTATGTATATCTCCGTCTCTGTCTCTCTCTCCCGTCTCGCTCTGACAAATAATAATATAATGGTTATTTAGAAATAAATACATAGTGTGCCTATATGTATGTATTGTCTATTTTCTATTACTGATTGGATTAGCCTGTTTACGTGTTCGCTCATAATTTTGTTATTATTATTATTGTTAAGTAAATAATATTATCTCAATATTAACTCGAAAAAAAAAAAAAAAATATATAAAACTCTATAGATACGAGTCTCGATATCTGTTTTTTTTTTTTTTTTTTTTTTTTACAATATTGCAATAATTTCTTTTTATTTTGCAAGAGATTTGTGTCTCTTAATAATTTATATAGGTGTATATTTTGTCTGTTTTATGTTTTCTATTACCGAGTATATTATAATCGTGACGTCGAACGTATATAATCGCTGAAACATTTATCTAACAATTTAATGAATCATATTGCGGCCCTGAAAAGGGCCTTTTAGGTCGTCGAGATGACAACGATGTAGACAAACAATTAGACAAAATTGTTCTAATTTATGTCTTCTTCTCGGTCTTCTTGGGGAGGAGGACCGCCTGAATGTTGGGCAGTACACCGCCCTGCGCGATGGTCACGCCGGAGAGCAGCTTGTTGAGCTCCTCGTCGTTGCGTATGGCCAACTGCAGGTGACGCGGTATGATCCTGGTCTTTTTGTTGTCACGGGCCGCGTTACCGGCCAACTCGAGCACTTCGGCCGCCAGGTACTCCATAACGGCCGCGAGGTAGACCGGCGCACCGGCACCCACCCTCTCGGCGTAGTTGCCCTTCCTGAGCAGCCTGTGGATACGACCGACCGGGAACTGGAGACCTGCGCGGTTGGAACGCGACTTTGCCTTCCCCTTGACCTTGCCGCCCTTACCACGTCCGGACATTTTGTATGTTTACACTTGTACACTACACAACTCGAAAACGAAACGTCAAGAAGTGACAAAAATTTTTTCCAACAACCTCTGAATTCTCTTTTATATAAATTCGGACTGTATTCAACCGACCGGCCTGGTGTGACGAGAGACGAGGTCGACAACTCAACGCTATTAGACGCGATTGGGTGCCGCCGGCTGAGCGAGCGAGCGATAGTGAGAGAGAGCGAGAGGGAGAGCGCGGACGTAATTTATGTATGCATACATACATACATACATACATTTATTATTTAAAAAAAGAAAAAAAAAGAAAACCAGATTATTTAACCAAAGACCAAAATAAAGTGTGTAATTAGGTACTTACTATGACAACGACTATCGGTTTTTACGACCAAATATGAGTACATACCTAGTCCCTTCGATGTCGTTATAACAGATTTTATTAATATAATAAAAAAAAAAAAAAATTAAATTTACCTATTTACGTGTTTCATGTTTTTTGTTTATTGTGTACTATAGTAACAATAAGTGTATTAAATAAATAGGAATATTATGCATAATATGTATATAGGTAGCCAGACGGCGGCGGGGGCAGGGGCGGGGTTTGGCTCTCTATTGTTTGCTTGGTAAGTTTTATTGCACCTAATAAAACGTTAAACCACATCTGTTAATAATTGCATAGAAAAGAAATGCAAATTTGCCAGTCAAGTCGGGCAGTCGGGCGGCGGCGGAGAGGCGCATCTCGAGCGGGCGAATTAATTAATAAAAGTCAGTAATTATTGTTGTTATAGCGAAGAAGAAGAAGAAATGGTGGCGGTGGTGGTGTCGTCGTCGGTGGTGTCGTGTGTGATTGTTGTGATGTGCAGTGCTCTATACAGAGAGAAAGTCTATGTACCTTCTAGCATCGCATCGCATCGCATTTAATTTCGCATTTCGCATTTCGTGGTGCAGTGGCTGCCGGTGGCGATATTATGATGTGTATTGTGTTGTGAACCGAAGTCGAATCGCAGCGGTTAACCAACCGACCCCGGTGAGTTGCTAGCGAATAAGTTAAGATATTATTATTACGAATACGATGATATAATAATTTTACATTTGACGCCCCATTGGTCTAGTGGTTAGTACCGCTGACTGCAAATCCATGGGTCCCGGGTTCGACCCCCGGCTGAGACAAACATCAATGTGATGATCATCATTTGGTGTTGTGCTTAGGTCTTGGGTGTTTAAATATGTATTTATATGTATGTATATCCGTTACCTAGTACCCATAACACAAGCTTCACCGGCTTAGCATGGGTGTGAATTATATTAAACATTTTCTATATTATGTGCTTGTCTCTTACATTATTTACAATTGGTCGAGTTTTTTTTTTTTTTTTTGTTTGTTTGTTTGTTTGTTTGTTTGTTTTTAGGTACTTCAGTAGGTCGTCGTCTGATTCGATACTATATATATATATATATATTTTTTATTATTTTATGATATCTACTTTTATTTGTTAATTAAAATCTTATGACTTGAACTCTGAGGTTTATATACAGAACAAAATGTTCTATGTTGTTATGTAGCTATATCGTAAGTAGTATGTAATTGACGTTACTTCGATCGATTGAAACTCTCAACTATGTGAGCGAAATATATGTTAGCCCTGAAAAGGGCTTTTTGTGTGGCGTGTTTGTGCGTGCGTGTACATACATCATCGACACAACCGACCACTTGTGATGCGTTCGTCGCTCGTCCGGTGGCCGACCCTCGTGCGTATTGAACGTGGATTGGATTGGTGGACGCGTCGCGTTCACTTCTTGGAAGCGGCCGACGCTTTTTTCGCGGTGGCGGCCTTCGACTTGGGCGCGGCGGCTGCGGCCTTCTTCGGCTTGGGGGCTTTAGGTTTCTTGGTCGGTGGCTTCGCGCTCCTCTTCGCCTTGGACGCGGCCACGTTGCTCGACGCGCCCTTGCCGGACGCGGCGGCGGAGGCGGCGGCGCCGCGACCCTTCTTCGGAGCGGCCGCCGCGGCCGGTTTCCTCTTGGCCGCCGCCGCCGCTTTCTTATCTCTGGCGGCGCCGCCCCTTCCGCCCGCTTTAGCCGGCGAGGCGGACTCGACGGCCGATGCCGCCGCTGCGGCGGCCTTCTTGCTCCTGGCGCCGGCGCTCGCGGCGGTCTTCTTGGCGGGTGCGCTCGGCTTCTTCGCCGATTTGGCCGCTGAGGACGCCGCCGCGGCGGAGCCCCTACCGCCGGAGGACGCGGAGGTGGCCGTCGCCTTCTTCGCCGCGCCGCCGGTGCCCGACTTGCTGTCAATCTTGAACGAGCCCGATGCGCCCTTGCCCTTAGTCTGGATCAGGGTGCCGGAGGCGACAGCGCGTTTCAGATACTTTCTTATGAACGGCGCCAACCTCTCGGCGTCGAGGCTATAATTCGAGGCGATGTACTTCTTGATCGCCTGCAGGGACGATCCGCTCCTCTCCTTCAACTCTTTGATCGCGCTGTTCACCATTTCGGACGTCTTGGGGTGCGTCGGTCTGGCCTTGGGTTTCTTAGCGGCGGCTGCCGCTTTTGGTGCTTTCTTCGCGGGCGTCGCCGGCGCGGGTGTCTCCGATGCTACTGCTGTGTCGGCCATTTTATTATTTTCAATTAATTTCAATCAATCACAACTCGATAATATATACTATTAGTAGTACTGTGAAAAGAATGCCTGCTAAGAGTGCGCGGCGCTAGTGAGCGCCGGCCAGACGAATCAGTATACCGCGACGAGAGCTTCGTCAACTATATGCGTTTTCTCGTATTCTACTGTCAAACTTTTCACTAACACGTCTCAGTTTGATCGGATTTTTTGTAATAATTAATTAACAAATTTCACAAAATCTCAATTCTAATTAGACTTTATGATATCCGCTACCGGTCGCGACTTCGAGTCGCCGCCCAGGCGTTTGCGTGCGTTAGGTATCGACGTTTAAAGTTTGTTATTGTCGACTCGCGCGCGTACCGTTAACTTTAAATTGCAAATTTAACAATTAAATCCAAACGTTTTCACACGTGTGATGTCTCCCTTTGAACGTCAAGATTCCAAGGTTCAACCGTATCCATTCGTTTCGACAATATATTAATATTACGATTGATTTTGTCGCATCGAATGCGACATGTTGTAGAACAGCACCACTCTCCGAGGCGAGGCCGTAGACGCGCGCGTTCCCTTTGCTCCATAACAATATAAAACGAAATAAAGTATATATTATTATTTATTTGATATGATCGAAAAGGAGGATAAAATAAATTAACAAACATTTCATTAACGCAGCCGCAGAGCGATGCGGGGTTCGGTCGCAACCTGCAGGCAGCTGTTTAATTATATCAATGTCTTCTATTTGCCTTGAACCTAAACCCTTGTGTATATTATAACCACTCTACTTATAGCTAACTACGTTTGCGATATGCTCGTACATAATAATATTATGACGAGACTGTTAACGCCGTACTTATGTACATACGAAGATTTTATATAAGTAATTATTATCATGCTAGTGCTACGTAGATAGTAAGCAGTGTCTGTAATAGTGGTGGTGTGTATGTAAAAATCAATCATTTGATATTATTTTATCTATTGGATATTTATTTATTCATATAGGTATTATAAATATACCATAAATTATTATCTAATTAATTATAGTGGACGTTTAGTCGTTGTGATAACGTTTTATTTTTATTATCGAAACATATGCGGCCCTGAAAAGGGCCTTTTTTTGTTAGTGTGTCATGTATACAAAAGTATACGAGACCGAACTCAACTTAACCGCCGAAACCGTAGAGGGTGCGGCCCTGGCGCTTCAGAGCGTACACAACGTCCATGGCGGTGACGGTCTTCCTCTTGGCGTGCTCCGTGTAGGTTACCGCGTCGCGGATGACGTTCTCGAGGAAAACCTTGAGAACACCGCGGGTCTCCTCGTATATGAGACCGGAGATACGTTTCACGCCGCCCCTGCGCGCCAGACGACGAATCGCCGGCTTGGTGATACCCTGGATGTTATCACGGAGCACCTTCCTGTGACGCTTCGCACCACCTTTTCCCAATCCCTTTCCTCCCTTACCGCGACCGGTCATTGTTACCGATTACCGAATTAACCGAACAGACAGAAAAACACTGCGCACGTACGTGTGGCACGTACGACGATCACTGTTAGAATGCGCTAAAAATCCGATTTTCCGTGGTATTTATAGATTTCGGACGGCTGGAACCTCGGATATATATAAGGCGGCGAGGGGCGAGGGGTCGGGGGGAATATTAATTCTTAAATCCTTGTTAGTTACGTATGTATCTATGTAAATGTAAATATAATAACTACATTAAAAGTAAAATAAAAATAAAAAATTAAAAAAATCCTCTAATAGGTACTGTATATTATTATGTTGCAATACGCAGATAACAACAATAAAAATAACAATTACCTAAAATTAACACCTGGACACAACGAGCAAGCACACGTGTTAACAAGAGTCATAAATTCCTTAAGTGGTGCCATAAATACTTATAATAATAAAAATAAAAAAAATCATTGTTGTGGGCGCGAGGTACTTGCAACGTGCAATTGTTTTCTAAGAAATACAATGAAACAATGGTGGCTCGCAAATCCTTTCAAGTCGAAAATATACACGCAAAATAGATAATAATAATAATAACAAAAATATAAATAAAAAATCTCGAACGTAGAATAATTATTGAATTAATACTCAATCAATCAATCAGATTATTCCTTTTATTTTTTTATTTTGTACTATAATCATATATATATAAATAAAATATAACGTTCGTTTAAATCGTTCGATACGTGATGTCTGAATTAGATGCATCATTTGAATCATATGCGGCCCTGAAAAGGGCCTTTTGTTGTAGTAATAATAATAATAAATTATTATTATTATTATTTAGCGAAATACGCAAAATTAAGCACGCTCGCCGCGAATGCGTCTCGCCAGTTGGATGTCCTTGGGCATGATCGTCACTCGCTTGGCGTGAATGGCGCACAGGTTGGTGTCCTCGAAGAGACCCACCAGATACGCCTCGCTCGCCTCCTGAAGCGCCATCACGGCGGAGCTCTGGAACCTGAGGTCGGTCTTGAAGTCCTGCGCAATCTCCCTCACCAGACGCTGGAACGGCAACTTGCGGATCAACAGCTCGGTACTCTTCTGGTAGCGACGGATCTCTCTCAGAGCGACTGTACCGGGCCTGTAACGGTGAGGCTTCTTCACGCCGCCGGTGGCGGGAGCGCTCTTGCGGGCCGCCTTGGTGGCGAGCTGCTTTCGCGGCGCCTTACCTCCGGTGGACTTGCGGGCTGTCTGCTTTGTACGTGCCATTACGACTACGCGAGAAGCTCGGAAATCACTCGATACTAACTTTATATAAAAATACGATGCGGACACGTCCGTCGCGTATCGACTGCGGTGATGATATAAATACCGTTTTTTTGCTGACCGCTTTTATATAGATTCGAACCGAGCTCGGGGGGAAGGACGGGTGTGTTGTGTCGTGCCATACGAGTATACAACACGTAGATGTCTAAAAGCAATTATTAATGTGAATGAAATTGTTTATAACAATGATGATATTAATAAATAACTAACTGACATTATTCGTCGGTTGTTGTCTAATATTGATTTGTTGTTAATTTACAGTTAGTTATACACGTTACACTACCTATCACTGGTCAGTGGATAACATTTATATATAATATTGTTATGTATGTATATTTACAAAATCTCACACTCTTCGATCGACTGCCGACCTGTGCGGACGTCTGCTCCTGCGCCATCCTGCTGCCATCTCGCTCACTCGCTGTGAGTCATCGCCGCTTGCCGCTGTACAGTGCGCACGCGCTGTCCGACCGCTGCCCTTGCTGCCCGCTGCCCTCTCATTGGTCGCTTGCGTCTTCGGTGATTGGACATCGCGTTTGAAGGCTGCAATTTATGAGCGCGGGTTTACCTGCGGCCGTCCGATAGCCACCTAACGGTGCCAAACGGTTATCGAACGGTTAACGCCTTGTGCGGGTGTTTTGTCCGGGGTGCATACACCGTGCCTTTTCAAGGCGCGAATCAGCCCCTCCGCTTCCTCCAAGTCCTGTGCGCAGCCGGGCCTCTTAGTAGGCACTTATTAGGGAGTAGGCACGCCAACTACTCTCTTGAAACCGGCTTCAATCAGGTCCACTGTTGGACGGGTCCTGTCACATCCGCAGGGCTCTATTTACCCAAACTCCTGCGGGCTGGTTAGGTCTGTGACAAACCTCACCTCCGCTATCACCAGCGGAGACACATACATATTAGGGCAAACCACAGCTTAGGTACTCACTCGTTAGACGTAGGTACACACTCGCCGCCAAACTGTCTGGCTTCCCGCCTACAGGATGGCGTCCGAGGTTCAACCGCCCGATCTAAATAAAATATTTTCATTTTTAAAAGAGCGTTTTCCTGACGCTATTAAAGCTTTTTACGAGTCAGAGTGCACTGACTCACCCCGTTCGCCGTCTCCGTCGCCGCGTAAGACGAGAAAAAATGCCTCCGCGAAGGCACCGCGCAATAATAGCATTTTACTAACCGACCAATCCCGTGCTCGCTCGCGCTCGCGCTCACCACTCCCTGAAGTGGGAAGCGCAAGCGATGGGGAGACGGATCTAGCGCGTCCTTTGTCGGCAATGTCGGCCCAATCCGCTCCGGCGGAAACGGTTGACGAAGCCGTATTATCTTCATCCTCGGAATCCGACGGATTCCAAACCGTCGGACGTAAGAAAAAGCGTTCGGCCAACGGTGGTCCACCCGCGAAAAGGCCTACACAGCCGACAAACCCTCCGAAGAGGGACTTAAGTTCGTTATTATCGGACAAACCTGCGCCCTCCGCCCCCGCGGCGGATCGCATCAAAACCCCCCCGCCCGTCTATGTTAGGGACAAGGGCGTATGGCCCACCCTCTCAAAGCTTCTCGACACTAAGTCGATTAGTTATAAAGCCCGTACGTTGAGGGATAACATTTGCATACAGGTGTCCTCACCTGAGCACCACCGGTTCCTTACCTCTTACCTTCGCTCCGAAGGTATCGGTGGTCATACTTTCCCCCTGCCCGAGGAACGCGTCCTTAGGGTAGTCATTAAGGGCATCCCGAAGGAAATAGACTCCGGGATCGTCCAATTAGATTTGACCGAACAGGGATACCCCGTAAGGGATGTATTCCGTATGTTAAACCGCACCACCAAAGAAGAGTACGATATGGTACTAGTAGTCCTAGACCCTACTCCGAGCGGGAAAAAGATTTTTAACCTTAGGGAGTGTTGTAAGCTCTCGGGGTTGAGGGTTGAAACTCCCCTCAAACATTCCTTCACACGGCAGTGTCATCGCTGCCAACTCTACGGGCACGCAGCCCGTAACTGTTTTGCTAGGGCGCGGTGCGTCAAGTGTTTAGGCGACCATGGCACATCGGACTGCAAGCGCACTCTTCCATGTGCCGAGCCGCCGGCATGTGTGCTTTGCGGGCAACATGGACACCCTGCGAATTATCGCGGTTGTCCTAGAGCCCCAAAGGCGCAAAAGCCGCCGGCTAGGCGCATGGTGGGACGCGATGCGGCCCGTCGTGGCACGGGAGCAAAGCCCACATACGTGCCGGCCCCGCCTCCCGAAATCAGTCCCTGGGCCAAGCCCCCCGTTACGGAGGGCCCTTCCCAACTCACGACAGAAGCTTTCCCGCCTCTGCCATCTAAACCCGCAACCGCAGCGCCTTCCCAGGTCCCTGCGTCAACCCCTATCTTAAAAGAGAGGCCCACATCAAATGCGAGCCCTCCTACCAAAGCCCTCAGCCCTCCCGTGAAGGCATCTGAGGAATCAGGCAACGTCCGCGACGCCTTTAATCTCGCGATTAGCGTAATAGACGCTATAGACTTGGACGCACTCGTCGCATTCGCGGAAGCCTTTAAATCAGCTAAAACTGCGTCCACCAAGGTGGAGGTAATAACCGAGCACGCCCTGCTCCTTAAATCCGTGCGGCAATTCGTAAACTCTAACGCACCGCAATAGCTACGACCACGTCTAGGGTCAAGGCTCGATCACTGTCCGTAGTGACTTTCAACGCGAACGGTTTCAAGCCACAGTCAGATTTAATTCGGGATTTCCTCGTTCGCCACCCAATTGATATTTTCCTAGTACAGGAAACGTTCCTAAAGCCCAGCGTTCGCGCACCTAGATTCGCGAACTACGTCGCGGTGCGAAACGACCGACCTACGGCGAAAGGCGGTACGCTCATTTATTATAGACGTGCGCTTCACTGCTCGCCGCTAGACCCGCCCTCCCTAATCAACATAGAGTGCTCTGTGTTACGCGTGGCTATGACCGGTCATCAGCCGATTATCATCGCATCGGTGTACCTCCCTCCCACTAAGGACATATTAGAGAGCGATCTTAGGACCCTGTTTGCACTGGGCCCCTCGGTCTTACTGGCCGGGGACCTGAATAGCAAACACGGGGACTGGAATAGCTCAAAACAAAACCCTAATGGGCGAGCCCTCAGCAGGCTTATTGACGTACTCGATTTTAATGTCATTGCCCCCATTCATCCGACTCGTCGCGGTATAAATTGTAACGGTCTTCTCTCAACGGACGTTCTAGACGTGGCGATTCTACGCAACGTGGCACTACAGCCGCGAAGCATAGAGGTGCTACACGAATTAGACTCTGACCACTTCCCGGTTCATTTTGAATTCGGCCCTCCTAACACCCAAGAGAAGAGGTACCAGTCCATTGTCGACTGGCAGAAACTAGACGAGGCCCTCAAGCCCGTCGAAGTCTCTGACCTTAATAACATCCCCGACAATTTAGTCTCGTCCGCTCACGCGTTAGACGCGCTCTCCTCGGTCACATATCACATTCAGACCAAGGTCGCCGAATCGTCCCGGAAGGTCCCAGATGAGTTCGCTCAACGTTGGGAGCTTCCCCGGACGCAAGGCGCTTACTGACCGAGAAGAACGCGGCGACTCGCGCCTTCGCTAGGGCACCGACCGATGATAACCGTAGAGCACTCCGCGCCGCGCAGCGCCGAGTTAAAGAGCGCATACGGGAAATTAGAAACGAACGCTGGGACCGTCTTACCAGCGATTTGTCACCTTCGCACACGGCCTATTGGTCTCTCGCGCGTTCCCTAAAAACCGACACGGTGGCCTCCATGCCCCCGCTAAAACGTCCAAATCAACCTGACGCATTCGATGACGACGAAAAAGCCGAGTGCTTAGCCGTAAACCTAGTAGAGCAGTGCACGCCTTATCTCGACCATAGCGACCCGGCGCACGTTGAGCACGTGAACCGCGAAGTCCAACGCATAGTCGCACTGCCCCTCCTCCCGAGCCGCTCCCTCCTACGTCGATCGCCGAGGTCAAAACTCTAATCAAGGGTTCACTGCCTCGTAAATCACCAGGTCTCGACGCCATCTCAAACAAGGTCTTACGATGCCTCCCGCCCCATCTGATATGCTTACTAGTGGCCATATTCAATTGCCTTCTCGAAAACTGCACCTTCCCGGCGCAGTGGAAAGAGGCTATTGTAATTGGTATTCACAAACCAGGCAAGCCCCGTAACAATCCCACCAGTTACCGCCCTATCAGCCTTCTCAACACGCTAAGCAAGCTATTCGAGAAGGTAGTTAAAAAGCGCCTCCTAGACTTTGCCCTAGAAAAGGGGCTCATTCCCGATGAGCAGTTTGGCTTTAGACCAGGCCACTCGTGCGTCCACCAAGTCCATCGAATCACGGAGCACATCCTTTCCGGGCTGAATAACAGCACCACGAGACCAAGAGCCACGGGTGCGCTCTTCTTAGACATAGCGAAGGCTTTCGACAAGGTCTGGCACAACGGCTTGGTTTACAAGCTCTACCACCTTCAAGTGCCATTAAGACTCGTGCGTATAATACACGACTTCTTGTCCGACCGCTCTATGCGCTATCGTGTTGAAGGGACGTTATCGTCCCCTAGACCCATCATGGCCGGAGTCCCTCAAGGCTCGGTCCTCTCGCCCCTTCTTTTCACGCTGTTTACAGGCGACATTCCTAGGGCTCCTAACGTGGAACTAGCCCTCTATGCTGATGACACCGCTCTCTATACCACTCACAAGGACAGAGGTGTCATCGTGGATAGACTCCAGACCGCTATCACGTCGCTAGGCGAATGGTTTCGGAAATGGGGCCTCCAAATAAATCCCGAGAAAAGCGTCGCAGTTCTCTTTGCCAGGGGTAACCCCGGTGCGAACGCTCTTTCTCGGGAAAAATTCCACCTCAAAAAGAGGTAACCCTATACGGGCAAGCCATCCCGTGGCAAAAATCCGTCAAATATCTAGGAGTAACGCTCGATAGCGACATGTCTTTCCGTAAGCATGTAGCCGCCGTTCGCAAGAAGGCCTCTTTCGTCCTCTCTCGCCTCTATTTCCTCCTAAACAAAAGGAGTAACATGTCCCTTAGACATAAGGTGACTTTGTACAAGGCCTGCATCCGACCGTGCATGACATACGCTAGCGTAGTATTTGCGCACTGTGCCCCCTCCTACATCCACCGGCTACAGGCGCTTCAGATGCGATTCATGAGAGTTGCGACCGGGGCGCCCCTCTATGTGAGAAACGTCGATCTCCACCACGACCTGGAGCTCCCTACCATAGCCCAATGGATGAAGTTGGCGTCCGCACGCCACTTCGACAAGGCTAAACACCATCCCAACCCTTTGGTGCGTAAAAGCATCAACTATTATCCTTTCCCGCCGGCTAAAAAATGTCATAGGAGGCCCCGACACACACTAACGGATCCGGATGATCCAATTACTGTAGCAAACAATAAATTAAAAGCCGCCCGCGCGGCAAATAATAACAATCAAAGTATTCAGACACAGATTAGGGTTAAAAACCGCCTTCACCGGGGAAGGCGAGGACCTTTATTTCGCACTTCGCTCACTCCAGTGAGTTTCCGTCCTGCCCTTCAGGCGATTGACCACCCCGTGACGGCCCAAGCCGAGGTTCGAGTCTCACAGGAGACGCCCTTGCGCTAGTCGCGGGAAAAACGCTCATTCTGGTCGAGCTACGCTCGCCAAAACAGCCCGAGCTGAGCTGTCAAGGCCCTAAAGGCCAACAGCGAGATTCCTTTCTCAAAAAAAAAAAAAAAAAAAAAAAAAAATGTATATTTACATAAGTATGTAAGTGTTTGTTTGTTTGCTTGCTTTTTATTTTTATTTTTATTACCTTTAGTTCTACTAAGGCTAACCAATATTTAATATTTCATTTTCATGATAGTTTTTATTATACTGAATATACTAGATAATATTAGAGATTATGATTTATTTATAATTTGACGCTTGTCGTTGAAACTATATGGTGCGTACACACCATACTGTTCGGAAAGATATTGTGGCCCTGAAAAGGGCCGTTTGGTTGGTCGGCGGTACTCGGTGTATATTGATGATGATGATTGTCAATCAGCAGCCGCCGTTGTCCCACCCCGCCGCCGCGACGCTCACTTGGAGCTGGTGTACTTGGTGACGGCCTTGGTGCCCTCGCTGACGGCGTGCTTGGCGAGCTCGCCGGGCAGCAGGAGCCTCACGGAGGTCTGCACCTCGCGTGACGTGATCGTCGAACGCTTGTTGTAGTGCGCGAGACGGGACGCCTCCGCCGCGATCCTCTCGAAGATGTCGTTCACGAACGAGTTCATGATTGACATCGCCTTCGAAGAGATACCGGTGTCGGGATGCACCTGCTTGAGCACCTTGTAGATGTAAATGGCGTAGCTCTCCTTCCTCTTGTGCTTCTTTTCTTTTTGTCCGATTTGGATATGTTCTTCTGTGCCTTGCCGGACTTCTTGGCCGCCTTACCGCTGGTCTTTGGTGGCATAGTGAACGTGAGATAGAGCAATCAGCAACAACACACACAGCCACTAACACAATGATAATGAACAATTTTGGGAAAATTTTCCTTCACTTCAGTATACTTCACTTTGAAAGTGTTCTTGCAACGGGTCCGGTGTTACATGTGATACTATTCGCGGCGGCCAATCGACGACGTCGTTACCACGAGAGGGGAGTGAACATTATGTATATCTCCGTCTCTGTCTCTCTCTCCCGTCTCGCTCTGACAAATAATAATATGGTTATTTAGAAATAAATACATAGTGTGCCTATATGTATGTATTGTCTATTTTCTATTACTGATTGGATTAGCCTGTTTACGTGTTCGCTCATAATTTTGTTATTATTATTATTGTTAAGTAAATAATATTATCTCAATATTAACTCGAAAAAAAAAAAAAAATATATAAAACTCTATAGATACGAGTCTCGATATCTGTTTTTTTTTTTTTTTTTTTTTTTACAATATTGCAATAATTTCTTTTTATTTTGCAAGAGATTTGTGTCTCTTAATAATTTATATAGGTGTATATTTTGTCTGTTTTATGTTTTCTATTACCGAGTATATTATAATCGTGACGTCGAACGTATATAATCGCTGAAACATTTATCTAACAATTTAATGAATCATATTGCGGCCCTGAAAAGGGCCTTTTAGGTCGTCGAGATGACAACGATGTAGACAAACAATTAGACAAAATTGTTCTAATTTATGTCTTCTTCTCGGTCTTCTTGGGGAGGAGGACCGCCTGAATGTTGGGCAGTACACCGCCCTGCGCGATGGTCACGCCGGAGAGCAGCTTGTTGAGCTCCTCGTCGTTGCGTATGGCCAACTGCAGGTGACGCGGTATGATCCTGGTCTTTTTGTTGTCACGGGCCGCGTTACCGGCCAACTCGAGCACTTCGGCCGCCAGGTACTCCATAACGGCCGCGAGGTAGACCGGCGCACCGGCACCCACCCTCTCGGCGTAGTTGCCCTTCCTGAGCAGCCTGTGGATACGACCGACCGGGAACTGGAGACCTGCGCGGTTGGAACGCGACTTTGCCTTCCCCTTGACCTTGCCGCCCTTACCACGTCCGGACATTTTGTATGTTTACACTTGTACACTACACAACTCGAAAACGAAACGTCAAGAAGTGACAAAAATTTTTTCCAACCGTTCTGCTATCTTCCGCGCAATCACCTTTAAGTGGCGCTGGGAACCCCGTTACGCCCATGGGCTTGCGGGGGGGTTGCGGGATACGCATCCCGCTCAACGGCGGGATGGTCGTTGGGGCGGGCCTGGAGCGGCCCTGAACCTCGTTTGCGCTGCGGAGCGTCTTCGCTCGCGCAGCGCCTCTTGTCTCATGTCGGTGGGGCTGGTGGCGCCCCCCCCCGCGGCGGCAACGGGCGCGCGTGGGCGCGGTCGTACCACACCGGGTGAGACCCTCGGTTACCCGGGGGAAGCCCAGCGAGGCAGACCAGCGGACGAAACCTCAGCGCGCTCCGCGACGCCGACGGGAGGGGTCCAGCCCTTTTGTCTTGGATGTTGATGTTATAACAATTGTAATTGTGTCACTGAGATTCATCTGACTCCGCGCGAACCAGCTCGCGCGGGAAGGCTCGCCTGTGGTCTGGAGGTCGTGTATGATGCGGGGCGAGGCGCTGGAGGTGCTCGAAGCCGGAGGCGTCCGCACGCTCAAACATGCGCCTCGCCAGCTCGCCGATAAAGTCGTCTAGACCTTGCTGTCTTAGGTCTCTCGAAATAGTCGCGTTTCTCACGTAACGCGGCGCGTCGACGATACGTCGCAGGGTGGTGCTCTGCACGGCGCGTAACCGACGCCGGTGCGTCTCGGCCGCGAGAGCATACCACGCGGGCGCCGCGTACGTGAGATGTGGTCTGATGTAGGTCTTGTATAGGGCCAGTTTACGTCGTAATGGGAGGCTCGACTGGAGCACCGGGCGCAGTCTGGCGGCGACCGCCTTCGCGCGGCCTACGGCTGCGGCGACGTGCGGGCGCATCGTGAGGCCTCGGTCTAGCGTGATGCCCAAGTAGGTGACTTGGGGGCGCCACTGAACCTCGGCCCCTTGCAGGGTGAGCGGCGGCGGGAGCTTTCTCCCCTGCCCGAAGATGATAGCTTGTGTTTTGGCGGCGTTCGCCGTGAGGCGCCTCTCTGCCAGCCAGACTGGGAGGGCGTCCAGCGACCTCTGGAGCTTGACTGCTGCGTGGCGCGCATTGAGTGAGGAGGCGGTGTAGGCGGTGTCGTCCGCATACAGCGCCACCGCACACCCCGCAGCGACTGGAACGTCATTGGTATAGATTGAGTATAGGTCAGGAGAGAGGCAGCTTCCTTGAGGGACCCCCGCGGCGATCGGCCGGCAGCTCGACTTGACCCCCTCGACGGAGACGTAGAAACGCCGGTCGGAGAGGAAGGAGCTGATGATCGCCACCACGCGCCGCGGGAAGTCAGAGCTGAGGAGCCTGTGCACCAGCCCCGCGTGCCAGACTCGGTCGAAAGCCTTCTCCATGTCGAGGAATACCGCCGCCGCCACCTCCTTCTTATTTAAGGCGAAGACGACGTCGTGCAGTACCCTCGACAGCTGTAGAGTCGTGGAATGCTCGCTCCGGAATCCGAACTGTTCGGGCCTGGGAGTGAAGTGCCGCCTGATGGTCGGCAGCAGCATGGCCTCGAACAGCTTGGATTGTGTTGCTAGTAGGGAGATGGGGCGATAGCTCGCCGGGTCCATAATGTTTTTGCCTTTCTTAGGCAACATAATGACTTTCGCCTCTTTCCATGGCTCGGGGAAGTGCCCGGTCCGGAGGATCGCATTAAATAGACGCATGAGCGTCACCACCGCACGATGGGGCAGGTGACGCAGAGCTGCGTTTGCGATACCGTCCGGGCCGGGAGCCTTCTTGGGCTTGAGCCGCGCTGCTTGTCGCTTGACGGCGCTCGGCGAGACGAACAGCACCTCTTCGTCTGCCGGCGGAGGGGCGCCTAGCTGCTCGACGACGGCGTTCTCGACCTCTAACGCGCGTGCAGGGTCCGCCGCGGGGTTAGGGGAGAACTGCCGCTGAAGGTGGTCTGCGAACAGCTCGGCGCGCGCCTCGGCGTCGTAGCGCAGCGTTCCGTCCGGGTGTCTCAACGGGCGGATCGGGTCGGCTGCGCCATTGAGGCGCCTGCACAGTCGGTGCAGCCGTACCCAATCAGTTGTGGCCTCGTCGAGACAGCGCTCCCACGACTCGTTGCTATGGTCCTCGAGCGCAGCCTTTACCCGCTCGGCGAGGGTGCGCAGTTCTGCGCGCATGCGCGGACAGCGGGTCTGCTGCCAGCGTCTCCGCAGTGCGCGTTTGCGGCGAATGAGCGCCAGCAAACGAGGCGGCAGCTGCGGGTATGTCGCCGGCAGAGGGCGCTCGGTGGTGGCCGCTTGAAGTGCACTCTGAAGCATCGAGGTGACTATGGTAGAAAAATTGTCGATTGATGTAGGGGTTTCGGGCGGACGCGGCTGTGGTGCGTCGTCGAGGGCTCGCTCGAAAACCCCCCAGTCAATGCACCTACGGCGAAGCGGTGTTAAGGGCGATAAACTTGGATCGGTGTCCAGCAGGGTGACAACCACAGGGAGGTGATCGGACAGGAACTCGTCAACGATCACGTCCTGGGTCATCTGGCACGTCACTCCCTGGTGGACAACGACGTCCAGCGTATCGGCTCGGTGGTAGGCAATGTCCGGGTAATGGGTCGGCACGTCCGGGCCGGACACTGAAAAGTCCAGTGTCTCAGCGTCGTGCAGCAGGCGTCTGCCCCGCGAGTTCGCTGTCCGCGAATTCCACGCCGGGTGCTTCGCGTTCCAGTCACCGGCGATGACGCACGGATGGGCGGCGGCGAGGAGCGCGCGGACATCAGAGGAGGCGTATCGGTCGTTGGGCGGGGCGTAGACTGCGAAAAAGCCTGTGGGGCGACCGGCGAGCTGCAGCTCCACGCCCAGGGCCGAGCACTCGGTGACAGCCACGTCGGGCAGTAACCGGTGTGGTATGCGGCGCCTGACCATGACTGCTAGGCCACGGTAGGCGCGGCCGATGGCGTCGACGTGGTGTTGGCGATAGGTCTCGAACCCCGGGATGCGCAACCTAGCTGCTTCCGTGAGGTGCGTCTCACTGATCAGGGCGACGTCGATATCCTGCGCGTTCAAGAGATGTTTTAAGTAGGTGGCCTTATTTGCGAGGCCGCGCGCGTTCCAATGTAGGAGCCGAAGGCCCCCCATTATCTGCGGCTGCGACCTCGGGTAGGGCCCTTGAGGGCCGATGCCGCTCTTCTAAAGAGCGGGGCTGGGTTATCCCCGGCTTGTACAGCCTGGAGAATATTTGCGATCGCCGCCAGTGCCTCCTCCATTTGAGGTCGGCGCGCGCGGGACCTGGTGCGCGCGCGCGGAGGTGGTGCTGGTGCTGGTGCTGGGGCTGTGGCTGCGGCGGCGGCGCGGTTGGCGACGTCCGCGGAAACCGCATGAAGTGCGGCAGCGCGGCTCGCCTCCTGCGCGGCAAGCGAGGGTGCGGCGGGGCCACGCCTGCGGCCACCTCGTCTCGTGCGGCGTCGCACCGTGACGAAACCCTCTTCGTCGACTGCAGGCGCGGCGCCGGACGCCAAGGGGGCGGCCGCAGGCGGCGCGCCCATGGGCGGATGTTGATTGCGGTTTAGCTCGTCGCGGCGTTGGCGCAAGGGGCGGGGCGGCGCCGTTCGGGCGAACGTGCCCGCGCGCCGGTTCCGCTCCTCCTCCTTGCGCACCGGGCAAGTTGAGTGGCATGCGGGGTGAGGCCCCCCGCAGTTGGCGCAGGTCGCCGGCTCTTCTCTCGGTCTGGTGCAGTCAGCCGCGCGATGCTCCCCCCGCGCAGCGAACGCACGCCATCCGCCTATGGCAATTGACCGAGGAGTGCCTGAACGACTGGCAGCGATGGCATTGCGCGGGACCCTTTTTCCCGCGCCAGGCTTCGATGGTGACCCCCGTCATATATAACAGCTCGGTTATGCTATATATGGCAGGGGTGATGTCCGGAGTGCGCCGCAAGACCGCTAGGAAAATGCAGCCGGGACGGCCCTTCCTAGCCCGAATTGGGCGTATATAATCAGGCTCATACCCGCGGTCGCGCAGCGCCTGGGCCAGCTCCTCGGGGTCGGTGGTGACTGGGATACCCCGAATCGCCACCTTAAGATCCTGTTCTGCGGGCAGTGAGTAAGAGAACCAGGAGACCCGGCGGTCCTCCTTCTCCAGGTCCGATAGGTAGCGTTGTACCACCCGGTACTCATCGCCGGATTCGGGGGGTAATACGGTACCCCTTCCCGTATGCCCTGGCATTAGCCGTCCGCCCCAACAGCTGACTGATCCTCCCCAAATGATGTACATAATTGGGGAGGCACTCGATGACAATCGGCGGGTACTCGGATCGCTTGGGGGCCGCGGGAGCTCTAGGGGGCTGCGCCTGGACCGTCGGCGCAGTAACCATCCCTGCGTAGGTAGGTGCGTCCGGTGCTGAAGCGGCGCCGTCGTCAGCGGAGGCGACGGGAGCGGCAGCGGGTCCCGGAAGTGAAGCGTCAATGATGTTAGTGTCAGTTTGTGCGACGGGCGGTGGGACGGCGCCAGGTGGCTGTGTCGATGGCCCTCCCATGTCGAGGCGGCGACCTGGCGCCAGCCGAGGGTCGCCAGGGAAGCCTGACGCACTTTTGTTATTAATGGCAGCGCATGGGCGCTTTGCCGCGGACTCACCTTCCGAGCCGGGGTCCACGGCTGAAAAAGGGCGGCGCACAGGGGTGGCAGTGGTGCGCGCAGGCAGACGACACTCGTCTCGTACCTGCGCCAACTCCCGCTGCTCGGCGTCCGTCAGTGGAGACTCCAAAACTCCGCTGTTACGCAGCGCCTCTTCGCGTGACTTGGCGTAACGGGCCATAGCGCGCAGCATCCCCCGCGACGCGAACGAACATGCGGCCGACTGAGCCAAAAAGATCAAGTCGGACTCGAATGCCGTCCGCGGCGAAGACGCGGCACTAGGACCCGGGTCGCTGTCCAACATGTTCAGGAGTTCGTCCACACTACTGCACTCGCGGTAAGGCGTCGGGCCTATGTTAGCGGCACTCATATTATTGTCTTTGTCAGTAATATTAAAGTTAAAACGCGTCGAACTTGCACTGGCACTGGGTAATGAAGTCACTAGGTCAACAGGTGTGCATTCCGATGACGTAATGAAAGGAGGCGCGGCGGCCGAATCTCGCACGGGATTGGCTCGCTCAATGTTCATTGATAAGATGGCGGCATCGGCTGACGTCACGCACACGGCGCGCGACTCGGTGCCATGGCGCGACGTCTCTGACGCGGAGGGGGCGTGGCCTGCTGACGTCAGACGTACGGCTTGCAACTCGGTGCCGGGCCGCGATGTCTCCGACGCGGGGAGTGCGGCGGGCGGGTGGCTGACGTCATCGGTGGCGTGATGTTTAGCCTGGAATGCAGTTTTGTTTGATGAAGGCGATTTCTTTGGTATACATTTTTGAATCGGAAGTAGGCTTCGCCTCTGATGAGGCGTGTCCTGGTCTCGGCTCGGCTGTGGCGGAGCTGGCTCCGCAAAGCTGGAGCAGCTTGGCGCAGCCTGGTGCTTGGCCGTGGCCGAGCTCGGCGCTGTTTCGCGCACCATGGGTGACGGTCCGGGGTTGGCGGCGGCCTCGGCACCCGCAGGGGGGCCTCGCTCGACCTGAACGGGAGCGTGGGCGCTGCGGGCGGGGCGGCTGCTTCTCCTCCTGACCGGCCTGTGGAATGCGCTTCATTTTAATCACACACACAATAAATAAAATGAAGCAAGGAGGCTGTCACGCACGACCCGAAACTATCGGTTCATAGCGCACTCCACCGCTTCTCCCGAATCCCGAAGGCTTAGGGATAGGCGGCGAGTGTACGTCTCCGAGAGTGAAATCAGTTGTTTGTGACGGCACCTCCTGGCAACTATAGCAAATTTTTATATATAAAAATAGCGATAGTTAAAATAAAAATACACGGATCCGAATGCGCTCAACGGGTGACACGTTCGACAGCCGGAGCATCATTTTTTCCAACAACCTCTGAATTCTCTTTTATATAAATTCGGACTGTATTCAACCGACCGGCCTGGTGTGACGAGAGACGAGGTCGACAACTCAACGCTATTAGACGCGATTGGGTGCCGCCGGCTGAGCGAGCGAGCGATAGTGAGAGAGAGCGAGAGGGAGAGCGCGGACGTAATTTATGTATGCATACATACATACATACATACATTTATTATTTAAAAAAAAAAAAAAAAAGAAAACCAGATTATTTAACCAAAGACCAAAATAAAGTGTGTAATTAGGTACTTACTATGACAACGACTATCGGTTTTTACGACCAAATATGAGTACATACCTAGTCCCTTCGATGTCGTTATAACAGATTTTATTAATATAATAAAAAAAAAAAAAATTAAATTTACCTATTTACGTGTTTCATGTTTTTTGTTTATTGTGTACTATAGTAACAATAAGTGTATTAAATAAATAGGAATATTATGCATAATATGTATATAGGTAGCCAGACGGCGGCGGGGGCAGGGGCGGGGTTTGGCTCTCTATTGTTTGCTTGGTAAGTTTTATTGCACCTAATAAAACGTTAAACCACATCTGTTAATAATTGCATAGAAAAGAAATGCAAATTTGCCAGTCAAGTCGGGCAGTCGGGCGGCGGCGGAGAGGCGCATCTCGAGCGGGCGAATTAATTAATAAAAGTCAGTAATTATTGTTGTTATAGCGAAGAAGAAGAAGAAATGGTGGCGGTGGTGGTGTCGTCGTCGGTGGTGTCGTGTGTGATTGTTGTGATGTGCAGTGCTCTATACAGAGAGAAAGTCTATGTACCTTCTAGCATCGCATCGCATCGCATTTAATTTCGCATTTCGCATTTCGTGGTGCAGTGGCTGCCGGTGGCGATATTATGATGTGTATTGTGTTGTGAACCGAAGTCGAATCGCAGCGGTTAACCAACCGACCCCGGTGAGTTGCTAGCGAATAAGTTAAGATATTATTATTACGAATACGATGATATAATAATTTTACATTTGACGCCCCATTGGTCTAGTGGTTAGTACCGCTGACTGCAAATCCATGGGTCCCGGGTTCGACCCCCGGCTGAGACAAACATCAATGTGATGATCATCATTTGGTGTTGTGCTTAGGTCTTGGGTGTTTAAATATGTATTTATATGTATGTATATCCGTTACCTAGTACCCATAACACAAGCTTCACCGGCTTAGCATGGGTGTGAATTATATTAAACATTTTCTATATTATGTGCTTGTCTCTTACATTATTTACAATTGGTCGAGTTTTTTTTTTTTTTGTTTGTTTGTTTGTTTGTTTGTTTGTTTTTAGGTACTTCAGTAGGTCGTCGTCTGATTCGATACTATATATATATATATATATTTTTTATTATTTTATGATATCTACTTTTATTTGTTAATTAAAATCTTATGACTTGAACTCTGAGGTTTATATACAGAACAAAATGTTCTATGTTGTTATGTAGCTATATCGTAAGTAGTATGTAATTGACGTTACTTCGATCGATTGAAACTCTCAACTATGTGAGCGAAATATATGTTAGCCCTGAAAAGGGCTTTTTGTGTGGCGTGTTTGTGCGTGCGTGTACATACATCATCGACACAACCGACCACTTGTGATGCGTTCGTCGCTCGTCCGGTGGCCGACCCTCGTGCGTATTGAACGTGGATTGGATTGGTGGACGCGTCGCGTTCACTTCTTGGAAGCGGCCGACGCTTTTTTCGCGGTGGCGGCCTTCGACTTGGGCGCGGCGGCTGCGGCCTTCTTCGGCTTGGGGGCTTTAGGTTTCTTGGTCGGTGGCTTCGCGCTCCTCTTCGCCTTGGACGCGGCCACGTTGCTCGACGCGCCCTTGCCGGACGCGGCGGCGGAGGCGGCGGCGCCGCGACCCTTCTTCGGAGCGGCCGCCGCGGCCGGTTTCCTCTTGGCCGCCGCCGCCGCTTTCTTATCTCTGGCGGCGCCGCCCTTCCGCCCGCTTTAGCCGGCGAGGCGGACTCGACGGCCGATGCCGCCGCTGCGGCGGCCTTCTTGCTCCTGGCGCCGGCGCTCGCGGCGGTCTTCTTGGCGGGTGCGCTCGGCTTCTTCGCCGATTTGGCCGCTGAGGACGCCGCCGCGGCGGAGCCCCTACCGCCGGAGGACGCGGAGGTGGCCGTCGCCTTCTTCGCCGCGCCGCCGGTGCCCGACTTGCTGTCAATCTTGAACGAGCCCGATGCGCCCTTGCCCTTAGTCTGGATCAGGGTGCCGGAGGCGACAGCGCGTTTCAGATACTTTCTTATGAACGGCGCCAACCTCTCGGCGTCGAGGCTATAATTCGAGGCGATGTACTTCTTGATCGCCTGCAGGGACGATCCGCTCCTCTCCTTCAACTCTTTGATCGCGCTGTTCACCATTTCGGACGTCTTGGGGTGCGTCGGTCTGGCCTTGGGTTTCTTAGCGGCGGCTGCCGCTTTTGGTGCTTTCTTCGCGGGCGTCGCCGGCGCGGGTGTCTCCGATGCTACTGCTGTGTCGGCCATTTTATTATTTTCAATTAATTTCAATCAATCACAACTCGATAATATATACTATTAGTAGTACTGTGAAAAGAATGCCTGCTAAGAGTGCGCGGCGCTAGTGAGCGCCGGCCAGACGAATCAGTATACCGCGACGAGAGCTTCGTCAACTATATGCGTTTTCTCGTATTCTACTGTCAAACTTTTCACTAACACGTCTCAGTTTGATCGGATTTTTTGTAATAATTAATTAACAAATTTCACAAAATCTCAATTCTAATTAGACTTTATGATATCCGCTACCGGTCGCGACTTCGAGTCGCCGCCCAGGCGTTTGCGTGCGTTAGGTATCGACGTTTAAAGTTTGTTATTGTCGACTCGCGCGCGTACCGTTAACTTTAAATTGCAAATTTAACAATTAAATCCAAACGTTTTCACGTGTGATGTCTCCCTTTGAACGTCAAGATTCCAAGGTTCAACCGTATCCATTCGTTTCGACAATATATTAATATTACGATTGATTTTGTCGCATCGAATGCGACATGTTGTAGAACAGCACCACTCTCCGAGGCGAGGCCGTAGACGCGCGCGTTCCCTTTGCTCCATAACAATATAAAACGAAATAAAGTATATATTATTATTTATTTGATATGATCGAAAAGGAGGATAAAATAAATTAACAAACATTTCATTAACGCAGCCGCAGAGCGATGCGGGGTTCGGTCGCAACCTGCAGGCAGCTGTTTAATTATATCAATGTCTTCTATTTGCCTTGAACCTAAACCCTTGTGTATATTATAACCACTCTACTTATAGCTAACTACGTTTGCGATATGCTCGTACATAATAATATTATGACGAGACTGTTAACGCCGTACTTATGTACATACGAAGATTTTATATAAGTAATTATTATCATGCTAGTGCTACGTAGATAGTAAGCAGTGTCTGTAATAGTGGTGGTGTGTATGTAAAAATCAATCATTTGATATTATTTTATCTATTGGATATTTATTTATTCATATAGGTATTATAAATATACCATAAATTATTATCTAATTAATTATAGTGGACGTTTAGTCGTTGTGATAACGTTTTATTTTTATTATCGAAACATATGCGGCCCTGAAAAGGGCCTTTTTTGTTAGTGTGTCATGTATACAAAAGTATACGAGACCGAACTCAACTTAACCGCCGAAACCGTAGAGGGTGCGGCCCTGGCGCTTCAGAGCGTACACAACGTCCATGGCGGTGACGGTCTTCCTCTTGGCGTGCTCCGTGTAGGTTACCGCGTCGCGGATGACGTTCTCGAGGAAAACCTTGAGAACACCGCGGGTCTCCTCGTATATGAGACCGGAGATACGTTTCACGCCGCCCCTGCGCGCCAGACGACGAATCGCCGGCTTGGTGATACCCTGGATGTTATCACGGAGCACCTTCCTGTGACGCTTCGCACCACCTTTTCCCAATCCCTTTCCTCCCTTACCGCGACCGGTCATTGTTACCGATTACCGAATTAACCGAACAGACAGAAAAACACTGCGCACGTACGTGTGGCACGTACGACGATCACTGTTAGAATGCGCTAAAAATCCGATTTTCCGTGGTATTTATAGATTTCGGACGGCTGGAACCTCGGATATATATAAGGCGGCGAGGGGCGAGGGGTCGGGGGGAATATTAATTCTTAAATCCTTGTTAGTTACGTATGTATCTATGTAAATGTAAATATAATAACTACATTAAAAGTAAAATAAAAATAAAAAATTAAAAAAATCCTCTAATAGGTACTGTATATTATTATGTTGCAATACGCAGATAACAACAATAAAAATAACAATTACCTAAAATTAACACCTGGACACAACGAGCAAGCACACGTGTTAACAAGAGTCATAAATTCCTTAAGTGGTGCCATAAATACTTATAATAATAAAAATAAAAAAAAATCATTGTTGTGGGCGCGAGGTACTTGCAACGTGCAATTGTTTTCTAAGAAATACAATGAAACAATGGTGGCTCGCAAATCCTTTCAAGTCGAAAATATACACGCAAAATAGATAATAATAATAATAACAAAAATATAAATAAAAAATCTCGAACGTAGAATAATTATTGAATTAATACTCAATCAATCAATCAGATTATTCCTTTTATTTTTTTATTTTGTACTATAATCATATATATATAAATAAAATATAACGTTCGTTTAAATCGTTCGATACGTGATGTCTGAATTAGATGCATCATTTGAATCATATGCGGCCCTGAAAAGGGCCTTTTGTTGTAGTAATAATAATAATAAATTATTATTATTATTATTTAGCGAAATACGCAAAATTAAGCACGCTCGCCGCGAATGCGTCTCGCCAGTTGGATGTCCTTGGGCATGATCGTCACTCGCTTGGCGTGAATGGCGCACAGGTTGGTGTCCTCGAAGAGACCCACCAGATACGCCTCGCTCGCCTCCTGAAGCGCCATCACGGCGGAGCTCTGGAACCTGAGGTCGGTCTTGAAGTCCTGCGCAATCTCCCTCACCAGACGCTGGAACGGCAACTTGCGGATCAACAGCTCGGTACTCTTCTGGTAGCGACGGATCTCTCTCAGAGCGACTGTACCGGGCCTGTAACGGTGAGGCTTCTTCACGCCGCCGGTGGCGGGAGCGCTCTTGCGGGCCGCCTTGGTGGCGAGCTGCTTTCGCGGCGCCTTACCTCCGGTGGACTTGCGGGCTGTCTGCTTTGTACGTGCCATTACGACTACGCGAGAAGCTCGGAAATCACTCGATACTAACTTTATATAAAAATACGATGCGGACACGTCCGTCGCGTATCGACTGCGGTGATGATATAAATACCGTTTTTTGCTGACCGCTTTTATATAGATTCGAACCGAGCTCGGGGGAAGGACGGGTGTGTTGTGTCGTGCCATACGAGTATACAACACGTAGATGTCTAAAAGCAATTATTAATGTGAATGAAATTGTTTATAACAATGATGATATTAATAAATAACTAACTGACATTATTCGTCGGTTGTTGTCTAATATTGATTTGTTGTTAATTTACAGTTAGTTATACACGTTACACTACCTATCACTGGTCAGTGGATAACATTTATATATAATATTGTTATGTATGTATATTTACATAAGTATGTAAGTGTTTGTTTGTTTGCTTGCTTTTTATTTTTATTTTTATTACCTTTAGTTCTACTAAGGCTAACCAATATTTAATATTTCATTTTCATGATAGTTTTTATTATACTGAATATACTAGATAATATTAGAGATTATGATTTATTTATAATTTGACGCTTGTCGTTGAAACTATATGGTGCGTACACACCATACTGTTCGGAAAGATATTGTGGCCCTGAAAAGGGCCGTTTGGTTGGTCGGCGGTACTCGGTGTATATTGATGATGATGATTGTCAATCAGCAGCCGCCGTTGTCCCACCCCCGCCGCCGCGACGCTCACTTGGAGCTGGTGTACTTGGTGACGGCCTTGGTGCCCTCGCTGACGGCGTGCTTGGCGAGCTCGCCGGGCAGCAGGAGCCTCACGGAGGTCTGCACCTCGCGTGACGTGATCGTCGAACGCTTGTTGTAGTGCGCGAGACGGGACGCCTCCGCCGCGATCCTCTCGAAGATGTCGTTCACGAACGAGTTCATGATTGACATCGCCTTCGAAGAGATACCGGTGTCGGGATGCACCTGCTTGAGCACCTTGTAGATGTAAATGGCGTAGCTCTCCTTCCTCTTGTGCTTCTTTTTCTTTTTGTCCGATTTGGATATGTTCTTCTGTGCCTTGCCGGACTTCTTGGCCGCCTTACCGCTGGTCTTTGGTGGCATAGTGAACGTGAGATAGAGCAATCAGCAACAACACACACAGCCACTAACACAATGATAATGAACAATTTTGGGAAAATTTTCCTTCACTTCAGTATACTTCACTTTGAAAGTGTTCTTGCAACGGGTCCGGTGTTACATGTGATACTATTCGCGGCGGCCAATCGACGACGTCGTTACCACGAGAGGGGAGTGAACATTATGTATATCTCCGTCTCTGTCTCTCTCTCCCGTCTCGCTCTGACAAATAATAATATGGTTATTTAGAAATAAATACATAGTGTGCCTATATGTATGTATTGTCTATTTTCTATTACTGATTGGATTAGCCTGTTTACGTGTTCGCTCATAATTTTGTTATTATTATTATTGTTAAGTAAATAATATTATCTCAATATTAACTCGAAAAAAAAAAAAAAATATATAAAACTCTATAGATACGAGTCTCGATATCTGTTTTTTTTTTTTTTTTTTTTTTTTTACAATATTGCAATAATTTCTTTTTATTTTGCAAGAGATTTGTGTCTCTTAATAATTTATATAGGTGTATATTTTGTCTGTTTTATGTTTTCTATTACCGAGTATATTATAATCGTGACGTCGAACGTATATAATCGCTGAAACATTTATCTAACAATTTAATGAATCATATTGCGGCCCTGAAAAGGGCCTTTTAGGTCGTCGAGATGACAACGATGTAGACAAACAATTAGACAAAATTGTTCTAATTTATGTCTTCTTCTCGGTCTTCTTGGGAGGAGGACCGCCTGAATGTTGGGCAGTACACCGCCCTGCGCGATGGTCACGCCGGAGAGCAGCTTGTTGAGCTCCTCGTCGTTGCGTATGGCCAACTGCAGGTGACGCGGTATGATCCTGGTCTTTTTGTTGTCACGGGCCGCGTTACCGGCCAACTCGAGCACTTCGGCCGCCAGGTACTCCATAACGGCCGCGAGGTAGACCGGCGCACCGGCACCCACCCTCTCGGCGTAGTTGCCCTTCCTGAGCAGCCTGTGGATACGACCGACCGGGAACTGGAGACCTGCGCGGTTGGAACGCGACTTTGCCTTCCCTTGACCTTGCCGCCCTTACCACGTCCGGACATTTTGTATGTTTACACTTGTACACTACACAACTCGAAAACGAAACGTCAAGAAGTGACAAAAATTTTTTCCAACAACCTCTGAATTCTCTTTTATATAAATTCGGACTGTATTCAACCGACCGGCCTGGTGTGACGAGAGACGAGGTCGACAACTCAACGCTATTAGACGCGATTGGGTGCCGCCGGCTGAGCGAGCGAGCGATAGTGAGAGAGAGCGAGAGGGAGAGCGCGGACGTAATTTATGTATGCATACATACATACATACATACATTTATTATTTAAAAAAAAAAAAAAAAGAAAACCAGATTATTTAACCAAAGACCAAAATAAAGTGTGTAATTAGGTACTTACTATGACAACGACTATCGGTTTTTACGACCAAATATGAGTACATACCTAGTCCCTTCGATGTCGTTATAACAGATTTTATTAATATAATAAAAAAAAAAAAAAATTAAATTTACCTATTTACGTGTTTCATGTTTTTTGTTTATTGTGTACTATAGTAACAATAAGTGTATTAAATAAATAGGAATATTATGCATAATATGTATATAGGTAGCCAGACGGCGGCGGGGGCAGGGGCGGGGTTTGGCTCTCTATTGTTTGCTTGGTAAGTTTTATTGCACCTAATAAAACGTTAAACCACATCTGTTAATAATTGCATAGAATTGAAAAGAAATGCAAATTTGCCAGTCAAGTCGGGCAGTCGGGCGGCGGCGGAGAGGCGCATCTCGAGCGGGCGAATTAATTAATAAAAGTCAGTAATTATTGTTGTTATAGCGAAGAAGAAGAAGAAATGGTGGCGGTGGTGGTGTCGTCGTCGGTGGTGTCGTGTGTGATTGTTGTGATGTGCAGTGCTCTATACAGAGAGAAAGTCTATGTACCTTCTAGCATCGCATCGCATCGCATTTAATTTCGCATTTCGCATTTCGTGGTGCAGTGGCTGCCGGTGGCGATATTATGATGTGTATTGTGTTGTGAACCGAAGTCGAATCGCAGCGGTTAACCAACCGACCCCGGTGAGTTGCTAGCGAATAAGTTAAGATATTATTATTACGAATACGATGATATAATAATTTTACATTTGACGCCCCATTGGTCTAGTGGTTAGTACCGCTGACTGCAAATCCATGGGTCCCGGGTTCGACCCCCGGCTGAGACAAACATCAATGTGATGATCATCATTTGGTGTTGTGCTTAGGTCTTGGGTGTTTAAATATGTATTTATATGTATGTATATCCGTTACCTAGTACCCATAACACAAGCTTCACCGGCTTAGCATGGGTGTGAATTATATTAAACATTTTCTATATTATGTGCTTGTCTCTTACATTATTTACAATTGGTCGAGTTTTTTTTTTTTTTTTTGTTTGTTTGTTTGTTTGTTTGTTTTTAGGTACTTCAGTAGGTCGTCGTCTGATTCGATACTATATATATATATATATATTTTTTATTATTTTATGATATCTACTTTTATTTGTTAATTAAAATCTTATGACTTGAACTCTGAGGTTTATATACAGAACAAAATGTTCTATGTTGTTATGTAGCTATATCGTAAGTAGTATGTAATTGACGTTACTTCGATCGATTGAAACTCTCAACTATGTGAGCGAAATATATGTTAGCCCTGAAAAGGGCTTTTTGTGTGGCGTGTTTGTGCGTGCGTGTACATACATCATCGACACAACCGACCACTTGTGATGCGTTCGTCGCTCGTCCGGTGGCCGACCCTCGTGCGTATTGAACGTGGATTGGATTGGTGGACGCGTCGCGTTCACTTCTTGGAAGCGGCCGACGCTTTTTCGCGGTGGCGGCCTTCGACTTAGGGGCGCGGCGGCTGCGGCCTTCTTCGGCTTAGGGCTTTAGGTTTCTTGGTCGGTGGCTTCGCGCTCCTCTTCGCCTTGGACGCGGCCACGTTGCTCGACGCGCCCTTGCCGGACGCGGCGGCGGAGGCGGCGGCGCCGCGACCCTTCTTCGGAGCGGCCGCCGCGGCCGGTTTCCTCTTGGCCGCCGCCGCCGCCTTCTTATCTCTGGCGGCGCCGCCCTTCCGCCCGCTTTAGCCGGCGAGGCGGACTCGACGGCCGATGCCGCCGCTGCGGCGGCCTTCTTGCTCCTGGCGCCGGCGCTCGCGGCGGTCTTCTTGGCGGGTGCGCTCGGCTTCTTCGCCGATTTGGCCGCTGAGGACGCCGCCGCGGCGGAGCCCCTACCGCCGGAGGACGCGGAGGTGGCCGTCGCCTTCTTCGCCGCGCCGCCGGTGCCCGACTTGCTGTCAATCTTGAACGAGCCCGATGCGCCCTTGCCCTTAGTCTGGATCAGGGTGCCGGAGGCGACAGCGCGTTTCAGATACTTTCTTATGAACGGCGCCAACCTCTCGGCGTCGAGGCTATAATTCGAGGCGATGTACTTCTTGATCGCCTGCAGGGACGATCCGCTCCTCTCCTTCAACTCTTTGATCGCGCTGTTCACCATTTCGGACGTCTTGGGGTGCGTCGGTCTGGCCTTGGGTTTCTTAGCGGCGGCTGCCGCTTTGGTGCTTTCTTCGCGGGCGTCGCCGGCGCGGGTGTCTCCGATGCTACTGCTGTGTCGGCCATTTTATTATTTTCAATTAATTTCAATCAATCACAACTCGATAATATATACTATTAGTAGTACTGTGAAAAGAATGCCTGCTAAGAGTGCGCGGCGCTAGTGAGCGCCGGCCAGACGAATCAGTATACCGCGACGAGAGCTTCGTCAACTATATGCGTTTTCTCGTATTCTACTGTCAAACTTTTTCACTAACACGTCTCAGTTTGATCGGATTTTTTTGTAATAATTAATTAACAAATTTCACAAAATCTCAATTCTAATTAGACTTTATGATATCCGCTACCGGTCGCGACTTCGAGTCGCCGCCCAGGCGTTTGCGTGCGTTAGGTATCGACGTTTAAAGTTTGTTATTGTCGACTCGCGCGCGTACCGTTAACTTTAAATTGCAAATTTAACAATTAAATCCAAACGTTTTCACACGTGTGATGTCTCCCTTTGAACGTCAAGATTCCAAGGTTCAACCGTATCCATTCGTTTCGACAATATATTAATATTACGATTGATTTTGTCGCATCGAATGCGACATGTTGATAGAACAGCACCACTCTCCGAGGCGAGGCCGTAGACGCGCGCGTTCCCTTTGCTCCATAACAATATAAAACGAAATAAAGTATATATTATTATTTATTTGATATGATCGAAAAGGAGGATAAAATAAATTAACAAACATTTCATTAACGCAGCCGCAGAGCGATGCGGGGTTCGGTCGCAACCTGCAGGCAGCTGTTTAATTATATCAATGTCTTCTATTTGCCTTGAACCTAAACCCTTGTGTATATTATAACCACTCTACTTATAGCTAACTACGTTTGCGATATGCTCGTACATAATAATATTATGACGAGACTGTTAACGCCGTACTTATGTACATACGAAGATTTTATATAAGTAATTATTATCATGCTAGTGCTACGTAGATAGTAAGCAGTGTCTGTAATAGTGGTGGTGTGTATGTAAAAATCAATCATTTGATATTATTTTATCTATTGGATATTTATTTATTCATATAGGTATTATAAATATACCATAAATTATTATCTAATTAATTATAGTGGACGTTTAGTCGTTGTGATAACGTTTTATTTTTATTATCGAAACATATGCGGCCCTGAAAAGGGCCTTTTTTTGTTAGTGTGTCATGTATACAAAAGTATACGAGACCGAACTCAACTTAACCGCCGAAACCGTAGAGGGTGCGGCCCTGGCGCTTCAGAGCGTACACAACGTCCATGGCGGTGACGGTCTTCCTCTTGGCGTGCTCCGTGTAGGTTACCGCGTCGCCGATGACGTTCTCGAGGAAAACCTTGAGAACACCGCGGGTCTCCTCGTATATGAGACCGGAGATACGTTTCACGCCGCCCCTGCGCGCCAGACGACGAATCGCCGGCTTGGTGATACCCTGGATGTTATCACGGAGCACCTTCCTGTGACGCTTCGCACCACCTTTTCCCAATCCCTTTCCTCCCTTACCGCGACCGGTCATTGTTACCGATTACCGAATTAACCGAACAGACAGAAAAACACTGCGCACGTACGTGTGGCACGTACGACGATCACTGTTAGAATGCGCTAAAAATCCGATTTTCCGTGGTATTTATAGATTTCGGACGGCTGGAACCTCGGATATATATAAGGCGGCGAGAGGCGAGGGGTCGGGGGAATATTAATTCTTAAATCCTTGTTAGTTACGTATGTATCTATGTAAATGTAAATATAATAACTACATTAAAAGTAAAATAAAAATAAAAAATTAAAAAAATCCTCTAATAGGTACTGTATATTATTATGTTGCAATACGCAGATAACAACAATAAAAATAACAATTACCTAAAATTAACACCTGGACACAACGAGCAAGCACACGTGTTAACAAGAGTCATAAATTCCTTAAGTGGTGCCATAAATACTTATAATAATAAAAATAAAAAAAATCATTGTTGTGGGCGCGAGGTACTTGCAACGTGCAATTGTTTTCTAAGAAATATGTACAATGAAACAATGGTGGCTCGCAAATCCTTTCAAGTCGAAAATATACACGCAAAATAGATAATAATAATAATAACAAAAATATAAATAAAAATCTCGAACGTAGAATAATTATTGAATTAATACTCAATCAATCAGATTATTCCTTTTATTTTTTTATTTTGTACTATAATCATATATATATATATATATATATAACGTTCGTTTAAATCGTTCGATACGTGATGTCTGAATTAGATGCATCATTTGAATCATATGCGGCCCTGAAAAGGGCCTTTTGTTGTAGTAATAATAATAAATAATTATTATTATTATTTAGCGAAATACGCAAAATTAAGCACGCTCGCCGCGAATGCGTCTCGCCAGTTGGATGTCCTTGGGCATGATCGTCACTCGCTTGGCGTGAATGGCGCACAGGTTGGTGTCCTCGAAGAGACCCACCAGATACGCCTCGCTCGCCTCCTGAAGCGCCATCACGGCGGAGCTCTGGAACCTGAGGTCGGTCTTGAAGTCCTGCGCAATCTCCCTCACCAGACGCTGGAACGGCAACTTGCGGATCAACAGCTCGGTACTCTTCTGGTAGCGACGGATCTCTCTCAGAGCGACTGTACCGGGCCTGTAACGGTGAGGGCTTCTTCACGCCGCCGGTGGCGGGAGCGCTCTTGCGGGCCGCCTTGGTGGCGAGCTGCTTTCGCGGCGCCTTACCTCCGGTGGACTTGCGGGCTGTCTGCTTTGTACGTGCCATTACGACTACGCGAGAAGCTCGGAAATCACTCGATACTAACTTTATATAAAAATACGATGCGGACACGTCCGTCGCGTATCGACTGCGGTGATGATATAAATACCGTTTTTTTGCTGACCGCTTTTATATAGATTCGAACCGAGCTCGGGGGGAAGGACGGGTGTGTTGTGTCGTGCCATACGAGTATACAACACGTAGATGTCTAAAAGCAATTATTAATGTGAATGAAATTGTTTATAACAATGATGATATTAATAAATAACTAACTGACATTATTCGTCGGTTGTTGTCTAATATTGATTTGTTGTTAATTTACAGTTAGTTATACACGTTACACTACCTATCACTGGTCAGTGGATAACATTTATATATAATATTGTTATGTATGTATATTTACATAAGTATGTAAGTGTTTGTTTGTTTGCTTGCTTTTTATTTTTATTTTTATTACCTTTAGTTCTACTAAGGCTAACCAATATTTAATATTTCATTTTCATGATAGTTTTTATTATACTGAATATACTAGATAATATTAGAGATTATGATTTATTTATAATTTGACGCTTGTCGTTGAAACTATATGGTGCGTACACACCATACTGTTCGGAAAGATATTGTGGCCCTGAAAAGGGCCGTTTGGTTGGTCGGCGGTACTCGGTGTATATTGATGATGATGATTGTCAATCAGCAGCCGCCGTTGTCCCACCCCGCCGCCGCGACGCTCACTTGGAGCTGGTGTACTTGGTGACGGCCTTGGTGCCCTCGCTGACGGCGTGCTTGGCGAGCTCGCCGGGCAGCAGGAGCCTCACGGAGGTCTGCACCTCGCGTGACGTGATCGTCGAACGCTTGTTGTAGTGCGCGAGACGGGACGCCTCCGCCGCGATCCTCTCGAAGATGTCGTTCACGAACGAGTTCATGATTGACATCGCCTTCGAAGAGATACCGGTGTCGGGATGCACCTGCTTGAGCACCTTGTAGATGTAAATGGCGTAGCTCTCCTTCCTCTTGTGCTTCTTTTTCTTTTTGTCCGATTTGGATATGTTCTTCTGTGCCTTGCCGGACTTCTTGGCCGCCTTACCGCTGGTCTTTGGTGGCATAGTGAACGTGAGATAGAGCAATCAGCAACAACACACACAGCCACTAACACAATGATAATGAACAATTTTGGGAAAATTTTCCTTCACTTCAGTATACTTCACTTTGAAAGTGTTCTTGCAACGGGTCCGGTGTTACATGTGATACTATTCGCGGCGGCCAATCGACGACGTCGTTACCACGAGAGGGGAGTGAACATTATGTATATCTCCGTCTCTGTCTCTCTCTCCCGTCTCGCTCTGACAAATAATAATATGGTTATTTAGAAATAAATACATAGTGTGCCTATATGTATGTATTGTCTATTTTCTATTACTGATTGGATTAGCCTGTTTACGTGTTCGCTCATAATTTTGTTATTATTATTATTGTTAAGTAAATAATATTATCTCAATATTAACTCGAAAAAAAAAAAAATATATAAAACTCTATAGATACGAGTCTCGATATCTGTTTTTTTTTTTTTTTTTTTTTTACAATATTGCAATAATTTCTTTTTATTTTGCAAGAGATTTGTGTCTCTTAATAATTTATATAGGTGTATATTTTGTCTGTTTTATGTTTTCTATTACCGAGTATATTATAATCGTGACGTCGAACGTATATAATCGCTGAAACATTTATCTAACAATTTAATGAATCATATTGCGGCCCTGAAAAGGGCCTTTAGGTCGTCGAGATGACAACGATGTAGACAAACAATTAGACAAAATTGTTCTAATTTATGTCTTCTTCTCGGTCTTCTTGGGGAGGAGGACCGCCTGAATGTTGGGCAGTACACCGCCCTGCGCGATGGTCACGCCGGAGAGCAGCTTGTTGAGCTCCTCGTCGTTGCGTATGGCCAACTGCAGGTGACGCGGTATGATCCTGGTCTTTTTGTTGTCACGGGCCGCGTTACCGGCCAACTCGAGCACTTCGGCCGCCAGGTACTCCATAACGGCCGCGAGGTAGACCGGCGCACCGGCACCCACCCTCTCGGCGTAGTTGCCCTTCCTGAGCAGCCTGTGGATACGACCGACCGGGAACTGGAGACCTGCGCGGTTGGAACGCGACTTTGCCTTCCCCTTGACCTTGCCGCCCTTACCACGTCCGGACATTTTGTATGTTTACACTTGTACACTACACAACTCGAAAACGAAACGTCAAGAAGTGACAAAAATTTTTTCCAACAACCTCTGAATTCTCTTTTATATAAATTCGGACTGTATTCAACCGACCGGCCTGGTGTGACGAGAGCGAGGTCGACAACTCAACGCTATTAGACGCGATTGGGTGCCGCCGGCTGAGCGAGCGAGCGATAGTGAGAGAGAGCGAGAGGGAGAGCGCGGACGTAATTTATGTATGCATACATACATACATACATACATTTATTATTTAAAAAAAAAAAAAAAGAAAACCAGATTATTTAACCAAAGACCAAAATAAAGTGTGTAATTAGGTACTTACTATGACAACGACTATCGGTTTTTACGACCAAATATGAGTACATACCTAGTCCCTTCGATGTCGTTATAACAGATTTTATTAATATAATTAAAAAAAATTAAATTTACCTATTTACGTGTTTCATGTTTTTTGTTTATTGTGTACTATAGTAACAATAAGTGTATTAAATAAATAGGAATATTATGCATAATATGTATATAGGTAGCCAGACGGCGGCGGGGGCAGGGGCGGGGTTTGGCTCTCTATTGTTTGCTTGGTAAGTTTTATTGCACCTAATAAAACGTTAAACCACATCTGTTAATAATTGCATAGAAAAGAAATGCAAATTTGCCAGTCAAGTCGGGCAGTCGGGCGGCGGCGGAGAGGCGCATCTCGAGCGGGCGAATTAATTAATAAAAGTCAGTAATTATTGTTGTTATAGCGAAGAAGAAGAAGAAATGGTGGCGGTGGTGGTGTCGTCGTCGGTGGTGTCGTGTGTGATTGTTGTGATGTGCAGTGCTCTATACAGAGAGAAAGTCTATGTACCTTCTAGCATCGCATCGCATCGCATTTAATTTCGCATTTCGCATTTCGTGGTGCAGTGGCTGCCGGTGGCGATATTATGATGTGTATTGTGTTGTGAACCGAAGTCGAATCGCAGCGGTTAACCAACCGACCCCGGTGAGTTGCTAGCGAATAAGTTAAGATATTATTATTACGAATACGATGATATAATAATTTTACATTTGACGCCCCAT